>JAHTLZ010000327.1:3778338-3805234 GCA_023846285.1 Phrynocephalus versicolor | reverse complement strand
TATGTATGTATGTATGTATGTATGTATGTATGTATGTATGTATGTATTTATTTATTTATTTATTTATTTATTTATTTATTTATTTATTTATTTATTTATTTGTGCATTGATTGACTGCCTGTCTTCCCTGAAAGGCAACTCTGGGCAGTTCACAATCAAACAGGAAATAAAATAACAAAGAAATAGCAAAATTTCAAAGCTTCAAAACACACACACACACACACAGAGAGAGACACACAAAGCTAAAAAAAACCAACAAGAGGGCAGCAAAATAAGCAAACAGTTTTGCAGAATAAAAATTCCTTGTATCCTCCCTATTACGCAAGCAACTCATCTACAGCCGAGGGGTGATTCCACAAATCTACCTGGCCCCAAAGGGGACAGAACAGACCATTGCATGTCAAGCGCATTTACCTTTCCTGTAACCGCAGGCCCTGCCACGCAGTGAGGGTCTGGGTGGTGTATTCCAACATCCAGAGTTTGTAGAAGAGCATCATGTTGAGGAATACCAAAAGCACCAGGCTGGGGAGAGGAAGACAGAGAGAACACTCATTAAAGACAGGCAGCCCAAGATGTAGCCTTTCTGTCTAGCCACAAGGAACCCTGTCCTGAGAGGTCCCTGGTAGATTTTCATCTGTCAGTGTCAGGCATTTTTTATAAAGATATGTGCAAATAAATTAATCCTTCCTGTTTATTTGCAGCTGCTGACCATGTCTTATAAATGGTTCAATGGCACCTGCAGCACATGTTCAAACACAACCAGGTCTCAGCATGAAGACACCATATTCTGCATCTGCAGGGGAATTTCCAAAACATCAAACTTGCTTCACCTCTGCAATAGCTATAGCAACCTTCTTTGAATGTGTTGGAAAGAAACACAGCAAGGGACCCATTGTGCAGGTCCTCAGGACACTCCCAACAGGACTAACCTTGCCTAATTTCGGATGCTAAACAGAGTCAGGCCTTGTTGATGCTGGGCGAGGAACACGTTATGGCATTTAAGGTGCTTGAGGCCACTCTGGCGAGGATAGAATTTGTAGCTCAGTGCTACTGTGTACAGGGGACAGCCAGAATATCCTGGTAGAGATAGGAAAGCATCTTGCCTGGTGCCCTGGATTCTGCATTGACCATTGTGGCCTAGACAGAACAAGCATCTGACTCGGCTTCTGTTCTTAGCAGGTACAAAGTCCCCAGTTACTGATCCTCCAGTATAACACATGTGTAAAAAGGTAAAGGTAAAGGTCCCCCCTGCACATGTGTGCTAGTCATGTCTGACTCTAGGGGTGGTGCTCATCTCCATATTCAAGCCAAAGAGCCAGTGTTGTGCAAGTCCATGGCCACATGGCCAGCATGGCTGCGAGGAAACACTGTTTTACTTTCCTGCTTTTTATGGCAGTACCTGTTTATCTACTTGCATTTACATGCTTTCAAACTGCTGGGTTCGAACCACCGAGCTGCCGACTCTGCAGCCAACAGTTTTTGGAGCCTTAGTCCACTGAGCCACCACGCCCAATTCTAGGTCATTTGCAACTGGCTGAATCTGAACCGATGCTGGCTTCTTGAATAAGTTATGTTTGTTCTGTTCCCTTCCTCCATCTTTTCTGAAACTACTCAGAGGAGGAATGGGGGAGACCAAGACTCCAAGAACAGAAAGAACCACCCCTGTGTTTCTTGCCTTTCCCTCCCAAATTCCAGGGCCACCCAGTAACAGGATGTCAAGCGCTGCATGTATTTGACAAAACCTAAAGGGAAGCAGGAGTAAATCAGCATGCAGGTTCTACTCATGGTGGTGGTGGTGGTGGTGGTGATGGTGGAAGAGGAGGAGGAGGAACAGACCCAGCAAGATCTGCCCTCGTTGGAACCTTACAGGAAGTGGGGCCAGAGGCTTTCTGTTTGTGGGGAGGAGCCAAGTCATGAAGTGAGCAGCCCTTGGGATTTCAGAAAGAAACTGTCAAGGCTACCACCGCTGGAAGAGAACCCAAGCTGAGAGTGTTTTAAAGAAAGAGACAAGCCCACCAGCTGGGATGCAGAGGGGAGGGGAGTGAGAGACAGGGAAGAGAACAGCGAGGTAAAGAGAAGGAGACAGTACCTGAAACAAATCCTAATGGGAGCAGGGGAGAAAAAAAGATGGAGGAGGCGAAGGTTAGAAGCACACCAGAGTCGAGACAGGAGAAAACTGCCAGGGAAGTTCTTTGGAAGGACACAGAGTACACATATCGGAGAGAGAAGCTGCAGGACATGCGAAAACAGGGTGCAAGAGAAAAGGAGAGACATCCAACATCTGTGGCGCAGCTGTGTGACCAGAGATGGGGCAGAGTGGGCTGGCTGGGGGAGTACACTGCCCTTGTCAGAAGAAAGGTCCCTAGACACAACCGACCCAGATCCCAAGAAAGGTTTCTAACAGAAAGGGGGGTCTCGTGGTCATGGGGGGAAGCCCTGTGTTTCTATGGAAAAACGAGAACAAAACCAGAAGTCACGGAGAGAGGGAGGGAGGGAGGGAGGGAGGGAGGGAGAGGTGCCTTCTTGTCACAGGGCACCAAGGAAGGACATTGCCATTCTGCCTAGTCTTCAGCTACTACCCTGTGCAATCAAGGATCTAGTCCCTGGGGCATTTCCCTTGCTCTAATGGCAGGCCATCCCTAATTTCATCAATCGTCTTGTCCAGTTCCTGACCATCTCTGCATTACAGCAGGTCATATCCAGTATCGGAACACACACACACACGTGTGTGTGTGCGCGCACACACACACACACACACATGTGCACACATGCACACATACACACACACGTGCACACACACACACACAAACACACACACATGCAAACAAACAAAACAATCCTCAAATGCTGGGCAATCTGAAGAAGGGATACAAATGAGGACAATCAAATTGATCCCATTTGTGGAATCTGGCTTTTCTCTGCTAGATTCAGAAGGGTTCCGGCTCAGAAGACTTAACATTCTGCTGGGTTGGTCATCCTCCAAGATGATTTGTGTCAGCAGGAGGCGCCAACAACAATTGGGGGCGGCCCGAACAGGAGGCCCGAACAACAACTGGGGGCGGGAGGGGCAGAACCAAATCAAAATTCAAAACAAAACCAAAGAAAGCAGAAGAAGCAAGTCAGCCTTGTATCTGGATTCTCCCATGTTGAGAGGAGAAAATGAACTTCATGTATTGCCTGATCAGCTGCCATCTTAACTCTTTGGGACTAAATGTAAATAGTAAAGTAATCCTGTACATGGTCGAATCATTCCACGTTACAGCTCGACTCAAATTATCTAGAGTCTTTTCAGAACAGAATAGAAAAGAACAAAACAACAACAACAACAACAAGATCAGCTCATCTGAAATAGAACAGTCATCCCCCCCTCCCTTCCACCTTAACAAACGCAAGGTGTTACAGTGAACAGTAAAAACAACCTTCCTTAAAACAAGATCAGCTATGCAGTGTGAGGGGCAATTTTGGAGCTGGGGTTTTTGAGTAACAAGATTATTCTCCTTTTAGTCCCGATAGCACAGCAGCTTCTCTATCACTGCAAAAAATAAAAATAAAAAATCCTAATCTTAAACTAGCCCAGACAGACAAATAGTAAACTGACATTTGACATGTTTTCATTCATCAGGGGAAAACATGCCTTTTTTTCTTTTGAGAAGGCACATGACACAGGCACAACAAGGTTAAATCTTTGGAAACCTCTGAAAACTCTCAAACGCTCCTCCCTTCTGTCTCTCCCACCTCCCCAATGCTGGTTCTTTTCCAGGTTTACAGTGAGGATGGAGTTCATGTTGCAGTCCTCACCATAACAAGGCTTTGGCGATTTTTCCTTGCTTCCTTCTTCCCATTCACCTGGTCACTTCCCATGTCTGGAATCACAGTTATTCCCTCCCTCCACATCTCCTGTAGCCCAAGAAACACCCAGGAGGATTCTAAGGAATATACATAATATATATATATAAAAAAGCGGACCAAATGAAAGATGAAGGGGATTGGCTAAGGTGCCACAAAAGATGGGAAATGATTTCAAATCTATCCTTCGAGAATTATTTCCCATGAATATGGAGAAGGGACTCTTAGTTTTAACAGTGATTAGCTTCGCAAATCCTTCCTGTTTTAGGAAAAGAAATGATAAGGTGTGGGTCAAAGTGAGAAAAGGGGGAGTGAGAAGAGAATGAAAGAGGAGGAAAGAAGCAAACGAGGCCACGGAATGACTTACACACAACTGATGATGAGCAGCAATTTGGAGACACTTTGCAGGTGGAAGCCGCCAGGACTTTCCTCAGGGATGTGCCGTGTTTGGGTGGAACCTGGAAGACAACATGGGTTGTTCACTCTTAGGAAGGAAAGTCCTCTTCCCTGCTTACCCCAGGGTGGTCTCACTAGTTGGGCAGGTAAGGCCTGGTCCCCTCCATCCCTTCCCAAAGAGGAGTTATGCAGTAGACCTAGAGGTTGCAAAGAAAGGACTCTGTCTAACAGAGGAGAGGTGTGTGGCTCCATCTGTGCTAAGGCCTCCCTCCAGTGGGCCTCATCCACCATGGTCCAAAGCTTTTCCTTGTGTACTACAGGATGAAACCTCAGGCTGCACGTTTAAACTCTGGAAATGCTTGGGTTCCTCACAGAAGGAATCTGTGAGGAAATGTGGGCTACAGAAGGAGGGGAGTATTATTGTGACAATGGCAAATGGGAATCAACCTGTGCCACACCATAAGAACATAGGAAGAGGCATGCTGGATGAGGCCAAAGGCCCATCTAGTCCAGCTTCCTGTATCTCACAGTGGCCCCACCAGATGTGTTTGGGAGTGCATGAGACTAGATATCTGTCTCCTGATACCACTCCTCTGCATCCGGCCCTTGAAGCACCCTGGTTTTAAGCCTGGAGATTACACATCTCCCTCATGGTTTGTAACCCGTGATGGACTTTTCCTCCAGGAATCTGTCCAATCCCCTTTTGAAGGCATCCAAGCCAGATGCCATCACCACATCCTGTGGCAGGGAGTTCCATAGACTAACAACGCACTGGGTGAAAAAATATTTTCTTTTGTCTGTTCTCACGCTCCGAACCCTCAATTTGAGTGTATGTCCCCTAGTTCTGGTATTTTGTGAGATGGAGAAGAGCTTCCCTCTATCTACTTTACTCATGTCCTGCATTATTTTGTACGTCTCAATCATATCCCCCCTCAGGCGGCTTTGTTCCAAACTAAAGAGCCCCAAATGTTTTAGCCTTTCCTCATAACATTCAAAGTCAAAGGACCCATCCGCTAAAGCTGTCGAGACAATAGATACTGAAACAATCCTTGCTAGGCGTATAAAGCAATTGTTTCAAAGGCAGTTACTTGGGAGGAGAATTCATCAGTCACACGGGGCAGCCCCTGCAAGGGCTGTATGCAAACTGCCCTCACTCAGCAAAGCCATTTCTGCCTCAAAGGCAGCCACGTCTCCTAAGAGAAGCCTGTTAACAGGGTTTTAAACAAGTCCTGTCAGGTTGAGCTCAGCTCAGCACCCTCAACTCCTCACCTGCCACACGCTTGATCCGACCTACAACCTCTTCGTCGGTGGGAGTGGTGACGGGGCTCAGGACTTCCTCCAGGTGGGGCCCCCTCAGGTGTGTGTGAGGCCGTTTCCTCCGGCGCACCGTGGATTGTTTGCTAGCCTTCTCTTTGGGGGATTGTCTGTGAAGCTCCGCAAGGTACGCAGTCTCTGTTTTGGTCAGCTCGCTCTCTGTTGCAAAAGGCCAAACAGCAATTCGTTAGGAACGAAGGGTGGCGGATTCTACCTCCAGCAAAAGGTAAGGGTTGTCGGAGTCAATGGCGTCCTCAGGGCAACCTCGGAGCTCAGGATCTGCCCTCCATCCCCAAACCATCTGCCTTGGATAGGTTCACCTGCTGCCACACACCTTCATGCATAACTCTTAAATGAAGAGTGCTTTTGTGTTAGAGCACAGAACTCAAGTACTAAAACAGAACTTCCTTCCACCAGGTCAGGCAGCCAAATCAGGCCTTTAAAAAGGTCTAGTTCCTTCCGTCTTATCATTTGGTTTCCAGAATGCAACCACCGGCCATCTCCCGACACAGGCCAGCAGACGGGCAGCCAGCTAGTTCTTTTGGGTGGTTTAGGGACGCTCTCACCTAAATGGCGAAAATAATCATCTAGGCCACTCCAGAAGTTCTTCTCGATGAAGGACTTCACTAGCCCCCATGGCTGTTTTCTGTATCGCAGCTCTGTAGAAACCCTGGAAGGAAGAACCAAAGTGTTGGAAGGGACCTTGCAAGTTGTTTCGTTAGCCTTGCTCAACCCAGGATTCACGGCGCAAGATGTGACGACAGCACCCCAAAAGAGGGCAACCCACCTCTGCTTAAAAAGTGCCTGCAATCTTGGTCCATCCCTCCCATGTTGCATCCAGGGCCGGCACGTCCATTAAGGCGAACAAGGCAGTTGCCTACGGTGCCAAAATGGAGAGAGGGCACTGGCCAGCCTGCCGCCCCCCCCCCCCCGGGCCCCCCCGGCCCACCCCCCCGCCCCCCGTGCTGCCCACCCCTTCTGCCCATCGCTGTCCGCCCCCTTGCTGCCCTGCCCCCCGCGCCCATTGCCGCCCACCTGCCCCGTGCCCGTCGCCATCCCCTGCCGCGCCCCACACCCCCGCCCCTCGCCTAGGGTGCAAAAAAACCTAGCACCGGCCCTGGGTGCATCATCCACCAGCACCCTCTTCATCGCCCCATCCAACTAATTTATAAAAGTTCAAAAGCAGAACACCTTGTGCTCAAGAGCCCAGGAGCTGTAATACTAGCTCTACAAACAATTTTCACAACAAGACACCTGTCTTCGGCTCTGAAACCTGCAACACCTTTTCCCCAAAAAAACATAGTGGCTATGGTGTAGGTCAGTGATGGCAAACCTTTTAGAGACTGAGTCTCAAACTGTGATTCAGAACCCACTAATTATTTGCAAAGTGCCAATACAGCAATTGAACCTGAATGCGGGTGGCTATGAAAGGGCGATGTTGGGTGCCCGCAGAAAGGTCTCCAAGTGCCACCTTTGGCACCCATGGAGCCTCGTGGCGCAGTGGTTAAATGCCTGTACTTCAGGTAAAACTGCTCACGACCTGGGGTTCAATCCCCGGTAACAGGCTCAAGGTTCACTCAGCCTTCCATCCTTCCAAGGTCGGTAAAATGAGTACCCAGCTTGCTGGGGGGGGGGCAATGTGTAGCCTGCACACTGTAATTAAAATTGTAAACCGCCCAGAGACTACTTAAAGTGGTATGGGGCGGTATATAAGCAGAACACTTTGCTTTGCTTTTTGCTTTTTCGTCAATACTGGTTTAGGAGAAAGAACACCTGGGTTCATTTAGAAAGGCCACTGTTCCATCTAAAGAAAAACATGTTTGCTTCCAGAACCCGGCCCTGAAATCAAGACCATTTATTTTCCCTTTTTCATAAAACCTTTTGCACCCCTTAGTGATCCCTCCCTGCTTGGCATCAAAAGCAGACAGATGGACACAGCTATCACAGCCATCGGTGACAAGATCCCCGGTTAATTTCACCCAGGAATTCTCACCTGAGTCGGCATTTGTTTCTGGCAACACGCGTTAATGTGTAACGATTGATCGTATAGAAATAATCATGGTAGGGAACGTCGTGAGTTAGCACCTCTGCATCTATCACATAGCACTCACTCTCTTGGCTTGCTTTGTACATTTTCTGGGTGGAAAAAAACAGAGAGAATAGGTTTCAATGGGCAGAAGGTGGCTAGTCAAGGAACACACCACGTTGAGGTCTCTATTTGAAGTGTCCTGAAGTCCAAGATAAATCAACTCCCACAAGGCACAGAGTTCTGAGACAGTCCCCTTACCTGAGTTTCCGTGACAGTGGCAGTTTTAGGGGCCAGAGGGTTGGTAAGGGTGATGGTATACAGGATAACCCGACTCTGATTGCCCGTTTCTTCTTTCTTCCACGGGTGGAAAACAATATCTGAGGTGAAAGGGAGAGGCAAAAGAGGCAGCGAGGTCAGTTGGTGAGAATGTGGGATCACAGAGGGAAGCCAGTTCCCAAGAGGGTGCGGGAGAGGAATGTGTGTACGGCCAAGCCCAGGGCGTGGGGATCCAGGGCCCCCACCTCCACACTAGCAGGCAGATCCAACAAGAGAGACAGAGAGCAATTGTACATCATGCTTAAGCCTTCATTTATTGCATGCCCCTCTCCTAAGTGAACCAGGAATGCTCCCATTTTAATGTTAGGAAAACGTGGTTTTGCAATTCTGCAACCATAGTAGTCTGTTCAGGCCAACAGAAAGTAATATGAACTTGATACTGAGGCTCCCAAGTCTAGCGGTCACACTATAGCACACCTCTACCTGGGCACCGAACGATAACATTCCACCTCATCTTAGATGTTCTCTTAGGAAATCTGATGAGCATGTAAAGTGAGACCTGCTCCTTTGTCTTTTTATTTTCCCAAAGCACTTCTGCTTTGCACCTTCCATTATTGCAGTGTTGCCTAATGCAAAAATGCAAGGTGAAATTAGAAAGTTCTGCATCCACGGGAATTCAGAGGAAAGTTCTTAAAAACCTAATAAGGGTAACAAGATGCCTCACAAGTGGATTTCACATGCTCGCAAGTTTGCACAAAGTGAAATTCTAAGAACATTCGATGTATCTTTCTGGGGCTCGTCAGGCATTTTTTAGGCACTTGGAAAGAATTTTTATAAGACTGGCAAATATCCCCATAGGATATTTTTCACAGCCCACAGAGCCAAGTTTGCAGACGACACAAAACTTTTCCGTGTGGTAAAAACCAGAGAAGATTGTGAAGAGCTCCAGAAGGATCTCGCCAAACTGGGGGAATGGGCTGAGAAATGGCAAATGCGTTTTAATGGAACCAAATGTAAAGTAATGCATATTGGGGCAAAAAATCCAAACTTCATCTATCAACTCATGGGCTCTGAGTTATCCGTGACGGATCAGGAAAGAGATCTTGGTGTGTTGGTGGACAGCTCCATGAAGGTGTCTCCCCAATGTGTGGCAGCGGTGAAGAAGGCCAACTCCATGCTAGGGATTATCAAAAAGGGGATTGAAAATAAAACAGCCAACATTATAATGCCATTATACAAAGTAATAGTAAGGCCGCACCTGGAGTATTGTGTCCAATTCTGGTCACCACATCTCAAGAAAGATATAGTGGAACTGGAAAAGGTGCAGAAGAGAGCGACTAAAATGATTACCGGGCTGGGGCACCTCCCTTATGAGGAAAGGCTAAAACATTTGGGGCTCTTTAGTCTGGAAAAAAGGCGCCTGAGGGGGGATATGATTGAGATGTACAAAATAATACAGGGCATGAGTAAAGTGGATAGAGGGAAGCTCTTTTCCCTCTCACAAAATACCAGAACTAGGGGACATACACTCAAATTGAGGGCTGGGAGAGTATGAACTGACAAAAGAAAATATTTTTTCACCCAGCGTGTTGTTAGTCTATGGAACTCCCTGCCACAGGATGTGGTGATGGCATCTGGCCTGGATGGCTTCAAAGGGGGATTGGACAGATTCCTGGAGGAAAAATCCATCACAGGTTACAAACCATGATGGAGATGTGTAGTCTCCAGGCTTATAACCGGGGTACTTCAAGGGCCAGATGCAGGGGAGTGCTATCAGGAGACAGAGATCTAGTCTTGTGCGAGTCCCAGAGGCATTTGTTGGGGCCGCTGTGAGATACAGGAAGCTGGACTAGATGGGCCTTTGGCCTGATCCAGCATGGCTCTTCTTATGCTCTTATGTTCTTATGACCTCCATTGCTCTCCGTTGTTTGGCAAAGAAACAGGAAAATTATGCCTTCTCTAAAACAGGGTCCTTCCCGCATAGTTGTTCCAGAAAAAAAAACACCCTTAAAACTTCATGTGAGTTTCTAGTAGGGCCATGGTGGATGTAGGATGGTGGTCAATGGCTCTGGCCCTTCCACGTTGGCCACTTTGTGAACCAGATATTGACTTGGGCAAGACGGAAGAATTCTTGGTGCTTTTCCACCAGCAAAAACATCTGCTCCATCTTTGCCTTTTGATGTTTCAAAACAGCTCCTTGAAGCAGAACACACAACTGGACAAAGAATATCATTGTTGATTTGCCTGAGGATTAAAGTGATAAAATGAATTCAGGAAAGTTACTTGCTCTCTCGCTCTCACACTCTCTCCAGAAAAGCCTGAGAAAAGCAATCTAAAGGGTGCAGGGAATTCTTTGTTGGATGTCCCACACACCTTTCCCAGAGCTATAAATGCCCAAGAAGTCCTTGGTAGGCTGCCCCATTCTTTTGATCTTTGAAGTGGGACAATATTTGGTGAATACAGTAGCTATGCCCTTACATAAACTTCTGAATGAGAAGTGACTTACTACACAGCAAGGCTGCATGTAATGCCCGTGAGAGCCAACTTTACCGGAAAATCGTCGCTGTTCCATGAAGTCCCGCAGGAACGGAGAGTCCGTAAAGAGCAGGTCATAGAGCTTATCCACACTAAAATTGAACACCTCGTTCATATACTGCCGTCCATTCAGGTCGTCGTAAAAGGCCTGGACTTCCCCTGCAAAAAAGAAGTAGGGAATAGAGATGGGCACAAAATGAGAAATGAAATGCTGTTTCATTGTTTCATTATGTAACAAATCAAAACATCATTTCCCCCCCTCTAGGAACAAAATGAAACATCCTAGAAGAATTAAAATGGCAGGCAAGCTTCCCTACACTCTTCCCCGTAAGCCCCCCAAATCTGGAGAGGTTTGGGAGTCAGGGGGCCAAGTTATTAACCTCCAAAGGGAGTGCCCATAGCTAACTGCCAGAGTGTGTACAGCTCGTGCCAGCAATATAGGGGTTACTTTAAGCAGCTTAAACCCAGTTGACCCCTATATTCCTGATGCACGACATACACACTCTGGCAATTAGCTATGGGGACCTCCTTTGGAACTTAATAACTCAGCCTCCTGAAACCCAAACCTCCCAAAATTTCTGGGACTTACAGAGAAGAGCTTTAGAAAGCTCTGCAGCAGTTTTGGTGCCGAATCATGCCTGCAATCACTATTTTTGAGTACATTAAAATAGTGATCAGCAGGCATGTTTCAGCACAAAAATCAGGGGTGCTTCCTCAAAAAAATGATATTTTACTAGGGGCATCCCTTTTGGAGTTAATAACTCAGCCCCCTGAAACCCAGACCTCTCCAAATTTCAGGGGCTTACAGGGAAGCGCTTGAGGAAGCTCCCCTGCCATTTGGTGCCTCTATGACCCAGGGGATCATAGTGTTTCATTTCATTTCATTTCATTTTGTTATAAAACTACTTTAAAAATTTGTTAGTAACAAAATGAAACAATATCTGTTTCGTGCCCATCTCTAGTAGGAAGTCTTTGGCTTGCTATACCATCATGCACTCTTTTAACCTCACATGTCTTAATCTAACTCTTTGGCCTCAGAGGATTCCTTCTTACTATGCATGGCAACGTCACATGGTTTTGGTTATGCACTGCTCTGGACATAAATCTCACCAGCAAGACTCAGAAGGGAATGTTCCTCCTGCTCATACGTTCATTTCCAGAACAAAATAATAATAATAATAGTGTACTGTATTTAAATGTTTTTATCGCTTTCAATTGTTCACTAGCATTTTCATGTTTTAATTGTTTTTTTTTATTTTAACTGTAAGCTGCACAGAGACCTTTGGATAGTGGGTGGCATATACGTTGTATGTATGTATGTATGTATGTATGTATGTATGAATGAATGTATGTATGTACGTATGTATGTACGTATGTATGTACGTATGTATGTAAGAATAAATAAATAAATAAATAAATAAATAAATAAATAGTTGGTCACTTTAAAGGATTGTGGGATAATTGTGGAATACAACATTTTAGAGGAAATGTATTCAGGATGAGTAGGTAATTTGGACTGTCAGCTTCATGATCCTCACTAACAAAATGCAAAAGCCTCCTGTGAATTTTCCAACAAATTTTAGTCGTGCAGCACTAGAAATGGTATTTTGCAGGAATTTTATTGAAATGCATGGGGCTTGCCTAGGAGATGCTTATGTTGGATGATGCCCACTGTCTGTCACCATTCACCTAAAAATGCTGTAGTCTCCAGGAGTAATTAAGTAGGAGACTACCAATGCATGAAAATTAAGGCACATCCAAGCCATGTTCAATGACATCTAGCCAGAATGCTAGATGCCACTGAATAGGAAGCAGCAGAGATGCCATGCTGGAACTCCGTGTCTTTCCAAATAGACGCTCATGGCATCAGAGGGGGAGAGGGAGGTGTTAGAGCAAAGCTCCATCCCACGGCAATGCCTGGGGGCTCCAGGCAGGGGTGGATTGACCATTAGGCACAATAAGCACGTGCGTAGGGGCATCAAGGGAAGAGGGGGGGCAACACAGACATTTTCCATCGCCGAATTTACCATGGGCCGTGGGCCATATGGTGCAATAGTGCAAATGATGCCGCTGAACCAGGACCCACAAAAAGCCCCCCCCACACACACACATTAAATGAAAAAAAAAATACATACTGATAGATGCAGAGTGCAGACCTCTGCCAAGGGTTATTAAATCGAAGGGAAGGAAGATACCTCCAACATACATAAATATATATTGGGGGGGACCAAAGTATTTTAAGTGCTTAGGGTTTGAAGGGTCATAATCTGGCCCTGGCTCCAGGCGCCCACCTTCATCGTGTGTTTCTGAGGAATCACTGAGTTCCGTCGGAATGTCCTCGTTGTCATTAAAATCCAAGGACGGGGAAGTCATGGGAGCAATGATCTCTATCTTGTCCGCAATCAGGTTCGCGATGGTCAGCTCCTTCTCGGCAGGCATGTCCTCAACCTCCTCTTCTTCGGGAACGACACCTTCATACTGGAATGGTGGAAAAGAAGGGCACTGTCCTTCATTTAATGCTGCCATCACTCCTTCCCACTGCGGAGCATGGACAGAGGGCTTTCCATCTTTGCCTATGGATTGTGGCCTTAACCATGCTGCCTTTGGGAAATGTAACTTAGGGGGGAAAGCGACAGAAATTATGGGCTGTTGTAAAATGGAAAAAGGTAAGGTAAAGGTTTCCCCTGCACAGGTGTGCTAGTCGTGTCCGACTCTAGGGGCAGTGCTCATCTCCGTATTCAAGCCGAAGAGCCAGTGTTGTGCAAGTCCATGGCCATGTGGCCGGCATGGCTGCAAGGAAACGCTGTTTCACCTTCCCGCTTTTTATGGCGGTACCTATTTATCTACTTGCATTTACGTGCTTTTGAACAGCTAGGTTGGCAGGAGCTGGGGTTATCAGCAGGAGCTCGCTCCATTGCGTGGCACTCGGGATTCAAACCACCGAGCTGCTTACTTTGCAGCTGACAGTTTTCAGAGCCTTAGTCTGCTGAGCTACCAAGCCCCTGTTGTAAAATGACTAGAACCCAAATTTTAAATGAGATGGGCGGACTTGAAAAGAGGAAGTTGCAGTTTTCCCTATGCAAGATCTGCAGAGGCTTTCTGGGAGATCTTCAATTTAGGGTCAATGTATGTAGGACCGTCATTCCGCATAAGAGCAATAAACATTTACAGCAACAAGCTCACCCAGTTGCTGGTTTTAGCTACAGCAGACCTGCTGAATCAAAGGGATTTACATATGTAGTCAGTGGGCGTTTAGCCCTTGATTTATCTGGGACAAACAAATAGGTTTAGTCCTTAGAAGGGGACCCCAAAGATGCCACAAAGAAGTACCATATAGACTCAAGTATAAGTCAACCCGAGTATAAGTCGAGGCCCCTAATTTAACCCCCCCCCAAAAAAAAACTGGGGAAACTTATTGACTCGAGTATAAGTCTAGGGTGGGAAATGCAGCAGGGCCTGGCAGCTCCTCCTTTGTGAGCTGGGGGAGCAGTGTGCAATGTTTAAAATGACTTTAAGCCACTGAGGCAAGCACTTGCCTCGGTGGCTAAAAGTCATTTTAAACATTGCATGCCGCTCCCCCATGATGCGGGTGGGGTGGGGTCAGGAGATGCAGTGCACAAGGTTTAAAATGACTTTTAGCCACCGACCCAAGCATTTGCCTCAGTGGCTAAAAGTACTGACCCGAATATAAGCCGAGGGCCCCTTTTTTCAGCCCAAAATTAGGGCTGAAAAACTAGATTTATATTCAAGTATATACAGTACACCAAGTTGATTCAACAGGTGTATTTTTTCAGGTAAAAGACTGGGCTGGTTTCAAAACTGCTAAGATAAATGTTTGGTCCCCAATTCTTAACGGAATTGTACCAGTTCATAGCTTTAAATTGTGATGCGCCTTCTCCGCAGCCCAGAGAACTATTTTTTTTTTTAGGTTTAATGCATTTTGGTTTTTTGCATTTAATGGCAAGCAGGGGCCAGGGGAAAAACATTGGGCAGATTTCAACAATAAAGTAAAATAATTCTCCCTACCAACTATGCATTGGCTCACAATGGGAATGTAAATCCCAGACAGGGCAAATACTTACTGGGACAGGAGCTTCATTACTCCCCAGAGGCATCAACACGCTGCTGTTGGTGACAGACTTCTTTGGGAGCAGAGGGCTTGCCTCAGGCTTGACCTCCATGCTGCTTTTGGGGGAGCTGTCGTTTACTTCATTATCTTCCACGGGAATCTCCTCACAGTAGCTAGAAGAACAAATGGGATCCAAATGAATTTAGGCAACCCTACAAGCTCAACTTTGGAGAAGGAAACTCAGAAAGACAAAGCAAACCTCATAATGAATACGTTTATGCCCCCCTTCTCCCCGGTTGCCATTCTGGGTACCTCATGGGCTGGTACCCAGACACCCAAATCCACTACAATGGTCATGGATAAGTTATATGTCTAGGGAATTTTGAGTGATGCTAGCAAAGAGTGTGTGCCCCACCACACACACACGCACCCTAATGCTGGTGAGACAATCTGCTCTTCAGATGCAGCCAGACTTGTAACATTTTAGACTGAAACAATCGAGAATGGGGATGTCAACAGGAAATGTGTTTCATCATACAAAACCTCTCTGCATCACCTTCTAGAAAATTAACATGGGATTACAGAGTTTTACCCATGCTATGGGCCACCAAATCAAGATCCAGTGGACGCAACAGGTTTGGAGGAAGACACATGCTCAAGAACTTTCTGCTTCTTCCCCAGCATGCCAACCTTCTCATGTAAACCCTGTCTTTTGCTAGGATATAATATTTATTTATGGCAGGTAAATGCCACCCCCTTCAAAGCCATGGCAGGGAATTGATTAGGATTCACAGGTTTTTCTTATGCACTCAAACGCAGCAACGGACCCACAGGCAAGTCCATGCACGTATACATACCAAAGAAATGCAATATTGTGTTGCTTTGTAAAACCCGGAGCTGCCAGTCTGGCTATCTCACTTGGCCCCCTGGCATGCCTGAGGCACAGCAAGCCTCCAAACTGGATTTACATGAATGAACTTCTCGTTCTTGTTTTGGACAACCATGCACGCTTACCCCATTGTGTTGAAATCCTCATCAGGAGGCACATAGTCTTCATCGTCACTTGTCAGTCCAAGTTCATTGCCATAGCACTGGTGGACAAAGTGCCAGAGCTCCTTAGGACACAGCGGCTAGAGAGAGGAAGAGGCTGGGCTAGTACTTGCCACACCGGAAGGGACTCGCCAATATTGGAAATTGAAAAGCAGAAGAGATGCGTGTTTAAAACGCATCTCTTAAAATCAGTCACCACCCCAGGGAGGCGTGGCTACTGAATGAGAGAGTAGCCAGCCAATTTTATGAATCGTTTTTGCTTAATTACAAACCAGGACCTGTGAAAATGACATGATGTATGTCCTTCAAATAAGGTGGCCCCAACTGTTTTGGAGTTTAAAACGTCCAAAACAACCCTCTGATACCAACTCAGAAACAGGACTAGTGTAATACAATCAGGTCCCCTAAGACTTGAGTGTCCACATTCCTTTTGACGTATCCACGTTATCTACAAAGAGATTCTATGCAAAACACAGTACAAACTGTCCACTCTAGATAGAGACAAGGCAAAGCATAACTTTGGCTAGGCCCATAGATCCCGGCCAGGGTCACAGCCAACGATTCAACCAAACAGTGATAGCTGCAGCTTTTGCTCTCGTTCCCTTACGGTTTTAGGTTGAGCACAAAGCTTCCCTTGTGGCTGGACTCTCCAGAAATTATGTGAAAAGGTCAAATCTGCTGCTAGCACTAAAAAAGGAAGGCAGCAAAGAGAAAGACCTCCTTGACAGCCAAGCCCCAACAGCTGTTAGGAAGCACACAGGCAAGCATGTGATAATCACATAATGGAAACCGGGCAAGAAAACTGCTCGCCGTATTTGGAATCTGGCAAAAAAAAAAAAAAAGGAGCATGCGTTTTTTTAGTACATTACAAAGATAAGCGCCAGCGTGTCGGGGAGAAAGACAAGCAAGAGGTCATGTGTTAAAACACAGAAGCCAGTGTATCTGTCCTGGGCGTTCCAAAAGTGCTCACCAGAATGAGCTTCAGAGCGCCAGTCGGGGGGGGGGGGGGGGGGGGGGGGTCTGCTGAGTACCTAGTCCAGGCAGGTCCAAACTTTGGCCCTCCTGATGTTTTGGACCACAACTCCCAGAATACAAACTTAGCTTGCCAGTGACAAAGGACTTGTAGGAGTGGTCCAAAACATCTGGAGGGCCAAAGTTTGGACATGCCTGACCGAGTCTATCTCCTAATGAAACTCAAGTTCTGGTGCTTACTTTTAGAGTGTATATGGCTAGACACCTGGGCGTGTGACAGACCAAGCTCCACCACACTGTTCCTTGGCGAGTCATGGAGATCCTCTGAGACGTTTTCCAGGTGCCTCCGGTTTCAGAGACGTGGAAGCTGTGAAACGCTCTCCCTTGGGAGGCTTACGTGGTTGGTATCTATGGCAGTGAACTTCTTCTCTGCACCAAGCAGACACACCTCATGCCCCAGCCGTTCTTTGGGATCAACTGAAACTAGCATTATCCGACTTTGTAGGGGACAATCTCTCCACTCCCACCCCCTGTTTTAATTCTTTCTTGTTTCCATGCACGCCTCGCTCTGGCCCGTTTGGCTGCACTTGACACAATATTGCCAAGTGGGGGCCCTGCAGCAGTGGGCCCTCGTATTACAAGCGGTTTGTTTAACAGAAAATCTGCTTAAAGGGAAAAAATTCTGGGGAGAGGGGGAAAGTGCTTAACGGAATGGCCTATGAGGTGAATCTGTACAACAGAAAAACTGTCGCGATTAGGGATTCATCCGTTTTCATTGCATCCCTATGGGAAATTTGTACAAAGGAAAATTTGCTTAACAGAATTTCATTTGGAACAAATTTGACACCACCACTGCAACAAATTTATACAAGGTACCACTGTATTTTAAAGCAGTAAAGAAGCTTAGATCTCCATGAAGAAATGTCTCACATCTTTGTACCTTTTCCAGGAGAGCATTCTGCCAGAGCCTGAACATCATCATGTATGTCCTGTCTCGGGCCCCAAAGGAAGTGAAAAAGTGCTGCAAAAAAGGGAAAGAGGAGCAAGTTGGCAAAGAAAAAGATAACCAGAATTTGTGATTTTCTTCCAAATGATGCGGAACTGGAGAAACTTTGTGGTGGGAAACTGGGAGTTGAGTCATGGCAACTGGGCTTTTTTTCTTGTGGTGCTAAAACTTTTTCCTTTTCATCCAAGCAGCTTCCTCAGTCTGAGAAAAGTTGGTGGAAAGCTTCCATGCGTAGTGAAACATTTTGATCCCACAAGAAAAGAAGTCTAGTTGCCATGACTCAACTCCTAGGTCACCTCACCTGAATGACTGAGAATCTCCACAGACATTTTTGTGGTGGGAAGGGAGAGCAACTGGATGGTGAGTTGTCCTCACGGTTAGTAAACCATTCATGGAACACCCTCTTTACACTTCATTTTACTTTTCCACATTTAAAGGTGGTTTGATGAACAAATGGATTGCCACGCAGTGTCTTAAAAGTGTTCCTTGAAGCAGCTGGCCCATGTATTTTACCAGCTGCACCAAACTGTCAGCTTTTTATGTGCCGCCTCTATACACACCAAGTCATAGCCAAGCTTAGTTTTCAGGTATTTAAGGACTGGTTTTACTACTGTAACCCGGCAGTGAATTTCCATGACTCAGCAGGGATTCGAAGCCAGGTCTCCTGTCATTCCGTTCACTATACTACACCGACTCTTTGTATCCAGCACTAACAAAACATAAAAAGGGCCACGCTAGATCAGAGGCCTGCTATATCTAGCATTTGGTTCCTACAAGGGCCAATCAATTGCCTGTGGGAAGCCAACAAATGGGGGATGGCTCCAGCTATACTGTCTCACTTACGTCCTCCAGGTAGTGGTGTATGGAAACATATCACCTCTGACACTGAAGGCATATTATGATAAATTGACTTTGATTAATTTATTCTCCATTAATTTGTTTAATTACCTTTAAAAACATACACATGCTGGAAACCATTCCTACCATCTTATGGTAGGGAACCCCATTGTTCAACTATGTAGAGAAGCACTTCTTTTTATCTGTGTTTCATCTTCCATCATTCAGTGTCCATGTATGACCCCAAATCCCACCATTATGAGGGAGAATAATGCTCTCTGCTCTCCTTTGCCAACTCATATGTCCGTTTAGATATTTCTATCATGCACAAGTTCTCTTACATACTTTCCCCCCTAAGCTAAGAACTCCAAACATGGAAACTGTTCTCCACAGAGATGACAGTCTAAATGTTAGTGGGAGGTGGTGGTCAAGAGATGGAGGCTAACAAAAGACAAACACTCAAAGCTACAGCACAGGACTGTACGTGTTTACACAGATATAAATCTCACACTAGAATTCAGTGGCATTTATTGTAATGAAAGTTGTTATATAACTGCAGCCTAACTGTTCATATCAATTGCAGAGGTGTGCCAAAGGCATCATTAAACAATTTTTACAGGACTTCTCCTCTAGCCCTACAGAACCTGTTTGACTGGAGTCAACAATATGCACAAAACAGATCAATTTTAACTCTCTTCTAAAACATTTTCATCTTCCTGACTTGACTTTTGATCCATGCCAGTCCCTCTTTACTTATTTCCTTTCTGTGTCCTCTTTTGCAGCCACCATGTATCTCCCCACCCCACCCCCACCCCCCAAGAGTCCTATGCGTTATCAGCCAACTTCAGGACACACGTTTACCCATCTCAAATCAACGTTCAGAGTAGTCACCTTTCCTGCTCGGGAGCCCTTTGTAGTATATACCTTTTCAGTGTCAGTGCAAACTTGGATAGCGTTAGGAATGAGCCGTGCAGTTTTTTCCTTGGTCATGGAGCAGATGTCCTTCAAACGGACTGTCAACTACAAACAAAACAAAAAAGAACTTGAAAGAGGGATAAAGAATGGTCACGGCGTATTCAACTGCAGTATTTCAAGCATGGTCCTGAAGCAAGCTCTACATAGCATCAAGGGACCATGAAAAGGTGGGGTCAGGGATAGACTGGGGGGGGGGGGACATCTTACCAAGGTTTCCCAGCGAAAAATGTTGCTGTAGAAACATATCCAGTTTTCAGAGAGGTAGAGGCGGCCCTGCAGGAGAATGTCTCTTTGAAGTGCACAGGAATAATCTGCAAAAACAAAAGAGAGAGCAACGTCAACAGTTGTTGACATTTTTCCTTGGCAGAGAAAGAGCATTGCAGTGAAGTTTTTGGTAAGCACCTAAAATACTGGTATGAATAGTGACATGTTATTCAGATCTGCTACTTAATACTATTTATCCGACAGTTCTCTTGCACTCAAGAGCCTGATACTGTATACACATCTCATTTGATCTTCAACACAGGGCGCTTTGTTTTTCTTTTTGTTCTCGTTGATGCAGAAGCTTGTCTGCTGCAACTACTCTTCTTGATAACAGTTATCAAACCACTGAAGTGAACTCTATGGAGTTATACTGTTGTCAATACTGTATCTTATGTTAAGTTCTTCTTTTCAGAACCAGAAACTTGCACTGTTTCATTTCCCAGAAGACTATTCTTCCAATTCCTCGGGAGCTTTCAAAGAACAATTCTTGACACAGTTGGGATGAGGAACAAGTCCTTTGTGACACATGCTCTCAAGGGATGTGGCTCAGGGATCAAACTCCCCTTGAGTGCATTTGAAGCATGATGGCTTGGTAAAGCCCAAATGGGTCAGATATCACTCAAACGACTCTGTAAATGGCCGTGATGCGATTCACGCAGGGGGCCAAAGCGCAAAATGGAACTACAACAGGGACCAGTGTGCTACGACTCTCTAATCTTTCTCCTTGTCCTTGACTCTGGTTACTTTATGTTGGCATGGCTTTTAAAAACCTGTGTCACATAATTACTTCTTGTATCAAGGACAATCCCCACTGGCTCAGTATCCTACACCTTCCCCTCTCACTGCTTTCAAGTAACGAAGCTGTAGAGTTCGATTTTTAAGGGTTTGTAGGAAAGATACAGACTGTCTGTCTGGGTAGAAATCAGTCTGATAACCACTCAAATCAACATTTATTCATTTCTGTCATACTAACAAGGGCATTGTCTCCTTCCTTCATAATCTATTTTCCATTTTTGGAATCGTTTACATTTTTGTTGTTTTATTCCCTCCAAAGAGTCCTTTAATCCTGTTACATATTCTGATAACCCTTGCTTTAGTTCCTGTTTATACCTGTTGAGTGGCCATTTTCTTGTCCTCTGCTGCTTTAACATCACCAAGTCTTTCCTTCCGAAATGTCAATGAAAAGGGTTACTCTTAAGAACATTTATTCCTTATGACACACAACCTATACCCACATTCCTCATTGGTTTTAAACACCTTGGGTTTATTACTGATAGCAGGGACTGCAATAGGGCAAAAAAGGTGGGAGCAGATTCAGTCTCGTTGCATCTTCACAAACTCTTCTGTATTTTTGTTATTTTATCAAGGTGCTTCAGGTGGTGGGAATGGGAGATGTTCTCTGTTACCAAACAGGTTACTGAACAAAGGAAAAAAGAGAACTAAAAAAGAAAATGCAGATCCAAAAGTGTGTGTGTGTGTGTGTGTGTGTGTGTGTGTGTGTGTGTGTGTGTGTTGATACCACAGTTTATTGGTGCTCAAGAATTTAAACTTCTGGGATATTAGTGCATTCTTTGTTTTACAGAGGGACAGATCCTGTTTGAACTTTCCACTCATGCAATGGTGCATTCTGGGTGTGGCTGAACAAATTCTAAGCATGCATAAGGACATATTATTGGATGCCTCTAGCATCCAATAATAACGCTTAGAAGCTGCCACCTACTCATGTAACAGAGTGTTGTGTGGATAGAAAAACTGGACTCTGTCCTGAGACCTGGCAGTACAATTTATCTATCAGGAGCTTACACTACTCCATTATGAGTGTGCTCATCTTCAGTTAAGAACTGAGTGACTCATTACACCACGGCGCCATTTGAAATCCCCCATTTTCTTCCTCTAGTAAACATCAAAGATTGGTTCTATAGAGGCATTAGATGAAATAAATGCAATATTTTGACATTTTCCTGTCTGATAGCTGTTGTGAGTTTTTCAGGCCGTTTGGCCATGTTCTGGAAGTTTTTCTGGATGTTTCGCCAGACTCTGTGGCCGGCATCTTCAGAGGGCAAGGAGCTCAGGGAACAAGGAGTTCTCTCTGCACTCTGGGACATGTTCATCTAGATCAGGGGTGGACAACTGTTGGCCTTCCAGATGTTTTGGACCACAACTCCTACAGTCCTTTGTCACTGGCAATCTAGGCTCGGAATTCTGGGAGTTGTGGTCCAAAACATCTGGAGGAGCAACAGTTGCCCACCCCCTGATCTAGAGAACTCCTAGGTCCCTGAGCTCCTTGCCCTCTGAAGATGCTGGCCACAGAGATTGGTGAAACGCCAGGAAGAAAAACTTCCAGAACACGGTCAAGCAGCCCGAAACACTCACAACAACTATCAGATCCTGGCCGTGAAAGCCTTTGAGAATACATTTTCTCGTCTATTTTGGTAGGCCGTGTGAAGCATCATGAAGGGAAAATACTAATCAGCCAGAACCTTGTCAGTTTCCCCCACTTATTTAAATATTTTGATGTTCAGATCTCAGCATCTACAATTAATACGGTCTGAGAGTTACTAGGATACAATAAGCCTCCACTCTCTTTTTTGTACTGAGCCTACCCAGAGCTACCACTCCACGGATGCAAGGTGTTAGGAAGGCAAGTACCAAGCTGTGTATTCAGCTCCATGCTGTTTCCCAGGTGGTTTTATTTTGTACAAGGTAAATGGGAAGGAGACCCTCTTTGGACGGGGGACAAAGGAAGAAACCTTTCTCCATTCTAGCTTGGGAAGGGTGGTTTCTACAGCAGTGGGAACCCCCCCCACACACACACACACACTTTCATCGGACTCAAGCGAACCCTGAAAGGGCTCTTACCGACTATGAGGCGCTCTGTGTCAGGAAGCTGCTTGAAAAGTTTCCTGAAATCTTCATTTCGCTGCTTGTAGGTTGGACTCAACACCTGTAAAGAGCAGAGAGTTCCATCAGACAGAAGGGAAGCCAATGAAGAGCCAAAAGGGGAGTGCGGGGTGGGGGGGGGGGCAGAAAGGGACAATCTAGAGATAAATGTTACTCAGAACTAAGCATGAAAAAGCAAAAAGCATCCCATGTTAGATGGTGCAAGGGCGAAAAACACAGAAGAGGAGCTAGTTTGGTATCAGCCAGTGGAGGTGGTGGTGAGGAGACACATGGGAGAAAGATGTGTGTTTCACCAGGATAGCTCAGGTAGAAGGACAGCTTCATCCCACTGTACAGACCCTAACAAAGTGCAAGGCGAGTCAAAAGACTTTCAGAGAAATCCACACTCTCAGGCAAGTCCTAATTAGGGGAAAGTGGGGGGAAAGGTCTCTTAAATTTCCTAACTTCTAAGAACTTATTTAGATCTCAGTGTTTTGGATGGGTTCAAAATCTGTGTTTCTAAAAACCACAGAACTACGCACATACTCTCACACATACAGGAACAATAATGCAGTCATGCTGTTTCCTCACTTTTTAGAAAACAGACAGACACCAGGGATGGCAGCACATGCCTGGCGAGAGATGCTAACAGATGCTGAAAGAAGGGCTGCTCCCTCATTTAAGAATATCTGGCAATCCCTAGTAATATGACAGGACTTCCTCATTGATAGCAATTCTAGAAAGCAAAGTTGAGGTTGATGGCACCTGAAGGCATGGAGAAAGAAGATGGTATATCTAGGACAACCTTTGTTCTGGAGGGATCATATGGGACACACAATAAGTGGATCACTTAAAGCCAACCACCTTTCAAAGAATTGGAGCTATCTAGAAAGCCAAGCACAGGGACAACAGTACACCCAAGACTTGGGAAGCTAAAGGGACTTTCCCAATCCCAGCAGCAGCTTGGGCTAGCAAAACCAGACTTAAGGCTTTTTAATAGGACAGACACTGGTGGGACCAGAGGATTGACACAAGGACATACCCATAAATCAAACAGACTCCTCTAACTATGGACCCGTTCTAGAGTCACAAGACAGAGGTCAATATTCTATAGCAAACTACACTTTTCCATGGACTTCTCCAGCAATGACTCTGATGTCTTCTGATTTGAAGACCGTGCAAAGAGAACTCAAAATGTTTTTTCTACCCTTGCTGCTCCAACATATTTTACTAATAGGGAAGATGAATGAAAGGCATGGGACATGCACTCCATTACTCAAATGAATTTATACAATGGAAGGTCTGCAGCCTGGCAGCCACTCTGATCTTCTGCCATAGGAGCCTGGTCCTCAACAGTGATATGTACTGTTCCCAACTGGAGCAGGGATAATTGTTCGCCTATCCCTAATACTTGTTGGAACTAAATAGGAATGCTTGAGGCATCTGTATGTCTTTCAGGAAGCTGCAACTTATCATGCACTACAAAAAGAGAAACAGTAACTTAGACATTTTTCTTTTCTTCTCTTTTCAATGCACTATATCCTTAAAGAACTAATCTTACCATCACTTCTTTAAAATGAATAATGTTAGTGTCTCTGTCCCTATCTCTCTCTCTTTCCCCACGCCCCCAGGGGAGTTGCTTGTCATCTTAAATAGTAGGACAAGCAAGCTAATTACAAAAGGACAGCAATTAATACATGATGGAAGATTATTACCAAAGGCTAACAATATTTCTTCTAAAATTCCTGCACATTCTCGGTGGAACTTTCACAACGGAAAATCTAATACAAGTTAAGCAAGCCAAGAAGGGAAAATCTGAATTCAAATGCTGCAAAAGAAGAGAGAACAAAACTGAAGAAGGCTGGGACAGCCACACTTTTGCTTTTAAGTTTGACCGGACAGGGCAGACAGCAGAAAGGGGGGTGAGGGATGGTGCTCAAGAATTCAGCAATACCCCAGAGTTTTGGAATTACTTCACATAAGACATGAAAAGAAAACTAGAGGGCTCGTCTATATGTCAGGAAAGTCTTAAGGAGAAGAGGAAAGGCAACAGAAGAATTTCTGTATCAGGCATGGCTTCAGCAGGAAGAAACTCACAGCTGGAAGAGTTTCCCAGGCTGAGCTGTCATAATTTTCAGAAAAACCATCTAGTCGCTCCAGGTAGCACAGTAGTGTCTTGTCTTCCAGATCCAGCAGAAGACTCCAGAGTGCTCCGCATTCTGACAGCGAATCCATGGCATAACATCAATGTCCCTTACTTTTTCCTCCGTGTGCCTGATTTAGCCTTTTAGTGGCACATGGTCAATATAGGAACGGAAGACTTCCTCCGTTCAGGTTTGTTGCCCAAATTATTAAGAATATAGTCACTTAAAAATATACAGCCACATCTCTGCAGCTCAGGCAGCTCAGGAGAACCAGTGGAACCAAGAGAAATATCAACTTCCCCAGGTGGTCGCAAGTTCGTTCAGACAAGGCTGATGGCTAAGGCAGCGATCTTCCTCTTCTATTCCACTCCGTCCTGCAGGGGTGGCTTCAAACTGGAGAAATCCCAACAATGTTACAAAGAGAAGCTCCTAACGGGATTGCTGTTCAGCTCCAAGACGTCCCAACGTGGGCAGAGCTGCAAGCAACCATCCCAAAGGGCAACAATCAAGTAGTACCCCAGGCAGTTGGCTCCAGTGTGTACTCTCGCCTTGATTCTCAAGCTGCTGCCGGCATCTCAGGAGCCATGAAAAAAACACTTCATCTCTGGAGCTCCCCTCCCCAGGCTCTGAACTTGATCCAGTGACCGTCCGGGACACTCCTTGCTCCTGTTTCTTCTCTAAAAGGCAACTTTCCTCTTCTGTTAATTTCTCACATGGAAGCCGTGGGTGGGGGAAAAGGACACAGAAATGACTTGCACATGCTTTACGTTTCGGTCTCTGGGTTATTCAACTGGCCAATGCCCTGAAGTAACCCAGCCTTGGCCCTCCCTCCCAGCAGATGTTTCCTGTAATGCAAAGTTGTTGGACAGACTTTGTGTTGGGGCATTGAGAGCAGGGGGAGGGACACAGAAGCTGATTTTTAAGAGCACAGTGATGACAAAATTACTCTCAGTTGTCTAGAGTTGTTCTGTTTGCCTGTTATGCTCCTGTCTCAGGGTGTTTTCTTCTTAGAAATATTCAACCACAGAGCTCCTAAATATGTTGGGGTGATGGGGCAGGGTGGGGTGAGGAGAATAAAGTCTTCCTTCTCCTTACTCCAGATTCCAACTGAATCCAGAGCCTTTGGGGAGTGGCTGGATTTCTGTGTAGAATTGCCTACTATCCTCTGACCCAGCATTGCCTTGGTTCCACTGGGAGATCACACCAAGAATACTGCCAAGATCCAATGGGTTCTATTCTGAGACCGGAGATTTTACACGAAGATCCCTGCAGCACCGTAAAGAAAGTCCCTGAGCTGGAGAAGAAGAGGTGTTGCTACATGCGGACAAGGCTTAGGGAGACAAATATAACTGGATCGAGTCCAGAGAAGTGGTGTGGGGTAAAAAAGAACCCCTTCCAGTGGAGAAAAGCAAAATGATTTAATCAGTGGGCAACAGGGGTACCTAGAATTGGAAGATTCAGGAGTGGGTTGTACCTCTTTTTCCCCAAAACCAGAATAAGGTGGAATGTAGGTATTTCATACTTTTCTTGATCCTCTGGTGATGTCAGGAGATAACTAGATATGCTGGTCATGCAGCTGCCTTGAAATATTTTTCTACGATGCCGTCCTTTCAAAAGAATGACTTTTTAAAAAATAAGCCACTCCCAAATTCTGCTGAAAGGCTATGTGCCAATCCTCTCAACTTATGTTTTAATAGAGAAGGAAGGCTGGTACTATCCGTGAATCTGAGAGAGAAAAACATCGACAGCACCATTGAGGAAGTGCTGTGCAAAACTATATTGTCCCTTTCTACTTATCTTTGAACATGTCTTGGCTATATTTCTCTTGCTTGCTTGCAAGCCAATGTTTATTTAAGTTGGACCTTGTTTAACGTCAGCATTCATTTCAAACTTGTCTACTAGACAAGCAACAAAAATAAACCAAGCCCTGCAACAATTATTAATCACCATTCAAGCTCAGTGCAAATTCCAGAGATACAATATTTTCTATGGAATAAAATTTATTTCCAAAACCAGTTTCCCTTGGGCAACCCAGTTGGCACATGGCAGCAAGGGGTTTAGATTGGTTGAGTACTTCAGACAAGCATTGGGCTTCCCTGTGCTCACTTTACGTGAATGATGAGAAAGAAACATCTACAGCAACAGGACATTTACACTAGGTACTGTGATATCATTTTCCCTTCAACTGGGTCTCAATTGGATCTACCTAGTGGGACTTTTTTTTAATTCTTCCCCACCCCCTAGTGGAGAGCATTAATTATTATTATTATTATTATTATTATTATTATTATTATTATTATTAT
>JAHTLZ010000327.1:3764977-3775958 GCA_023846285.1 Phrynocephalus versicolor | reverse complement strand
TTTATTTATTTATTTATTTATTTATTTATTTATTTATTTATTTATTTATTTAGCTTGTATGTTTAGAGTGTTTATCAGGGAATGTTCCTGTATGCTTGTTCCGTTTGTGCAAGAGAATGGTAGAGGTAAGTTTCTTATTACTTTTTAATATGAGACAAGCATCAGACCCCACCCCAACCCCATGTCAAGTTTCTATGTTCTCTCCCCAACATGCCATGCTTACTTCCATTAAAAAGCAAGGGGGGGGGGGAAGGCCCACAAAAACAAACTTTGTATGTAAACCCCATAGTCAGCTATGCTTGTATTTGCCAAATTATGTCAGGTGAATGGTAACAGATGGTCAACTGTTGCTTCAAGGGCTCATGAATCCATCTTCCCCAGCACACAGAGCATGGGTGAACTGGCACGCATACAGTTTATTTGCCTCTGCTCTGCCTGGCACCTTGGATGTCAATCTGAAAGTTGAGTCATGGCATCTGAACTTCTTTTCTTGTGAGATCGAAACATTTTGCCTCTCATCCAACTAGCTTCTTCAGTCTTAGCTACTTGCATGAATAGCACAACGTTTCAACCTAAGAAGAAAAGAAGTCCAGTTGCCATGACTCAACTTTGGGATAACCTCACCTGGAAAACTGAGCATCTCCAGAGACATCTTGGATGTCAATCCATCAAAAATGGCCAGTGAGAGCATGACTGTATCAAAACATCCGCACTGTACATATAGTAATTGGGCCAGATGGAATATGGAGAGTGGATGTGGATGGACATGGGAAGTCTCTTTATGAAGCATGGAAAAATGTGTTCTCTTAACAGCTAGGACTGGCAGCTGGAAGTCGCTCAGTTCCATACTTCAGGGACAAAGCAGCAACTGGCTGGACTTAATGGGTTACAGATGAAAGTGGATCTGTTTTCTTCTCAGGCAAGGGAAGCGCACAGGACACAGAAAAGTGTGGGTCTCTCTGCACCAGTGCCGTGTGGGGGAAACAAAGCATAACACCAGCACAGGAGGTTGGAGCAAATCAAGAAGACCAATGAAAACCTGCAGAAATAGGACTGGTGTTCTCCCCATCTACTGGGCAATGGATACTGGCAAAGAAGCTGAAGTGTCCGGGGTTCTGTTAGGGAAGGTCTGCAGCATTCTAATACACAAGTACTAAGGACACATGCACAACTGGTTCACACAGCCCATCTTGCTGCGATGGAAATGCACCATCTATAGGGAGCATAAACTCCAGACATTATTATTATTTTTTGAACAGAGGGACACATTTACCTCTCTTTTAATGCACAATTTGCTACGCGGTTTGGTTACGCAGTAACCTTGCTATACAAGATACAATGCTTAACAGGCCAATCAGTTTGTAGAGGCATTTTAAAATTTCAGGTAGTGGGGCACCAGACCTATCCCAGCATTCTGGTTTTCAGCCAGTGAAGCGTTCTAGGATAACTAGAATAAATTACACAGATAGTGCTTACTCTCCGGATGTGTTGTCTCTCATGCTAAAAATATATAAGAAGGGAGGGGGGAAAAACACAAGAGAACAAAAATAAAACAACAATGATACTGCAAAAGTAACTCATATGTGTGCACACGAGACATGAGTACAGAGGGCCATGCAAGGCAGGCAGTCATGCAAGCAGTCCTTGGACAAAATGAAGGGGAAAAACACTTTTATTATCATTATTAAAACTCCACCCACTTGTCTTAAGAAAACTCAGGTTTCTCTGGGCACACTACCTGCTGTTCATATGTCCAATTTTGACAGGACATTCCAAGCACAGGTTTTTGAAATAAGGACAGGGACTGAGATCCAAAAGGCGCTTCTGCTATTTATGCCTCCTCTGACAAAGGCCTAACCGTGTCCCTGGTGGCACCCTGGCGCTCCCGACATGTTCTACATGCCGCCCAAGTGAAACAGATGCTACTGAGTCCCGTACCATCTTAAGATACTCCATTTTTAAATATGTCCAATGGAAGTGTGAATTTGTTATAATCTAAGTTGTAAACAATCACACGTACATTAAGGTGTGGGGCATTCTATCCTCCCTATTCCAAACCATCTAATCCTATTTTAGGGTATTAAAAATTCTGTGATGGTGGACCCACACCGACGTAACTTGCCCCCGTTTCTCCTAACCTCTCTGACGCACACGGGAACAGAAGCAACCCAAGGACCCTGTGGAGTCTGGTGCTCTGTTTTTGTTTTTGTTTTAAAGAGAAAGAGGGGCTCTGTTGTTAGGTGGGTACAGATTCCTCCCTAAGTGAGGGTTTCTCAGGATTAATGAAATCATAGATCTAGAGGCAGACATCTTTTCTTATTTCTCTATGGGATGTGGTCTCCTGGGCACTTTTTCCCTCAGAAGAAGCAGATGGGATGCAGTGGGGGGGGGGTCCTTTGTGGGAGATGGCCAGGTATCTCAGGCTAGGAGAACCACAATCCTAATCCTGCCTACCTACCCAAAGTTTTAATAAAGTATGTGTCTCCTCATGGCTAAGCAAACTACTGAACAGCACCTTGCATTAAATCTTCCAGCCCCCACAGATGTTCCAAGTGAGGAAAATCTGTCTGCCTGTCTATCATTTTACAAGCTTTCCCTTAACGAGCTGCAGGTTGCAAATAGGGTTCCCCTCCTCCTTGCTTTATCTCCACAACAACCCTACAAGAAAGATCCAGCTAACAGGTGATAACTGGCCTAATAGCACCCAATGAATTTTATGGCAAGAGTAGTAAATGTGACCCCAGGCCTCCTCAATCCAAGTCCAACACTCTAGCCATTACACCATGCTGGCGCATGTGATAGTCTAGGCCAGGCATGTCCAAACTTTGGCCCTCCTGATGTTTTGGACCACAACTCCCAGGATTCCAAGCTTAGAATACCAATGACAAAGGACTATGGGAGTTGTGGTCCAAAACATTTGGAGGGCCGAAGTTTAGACATGCCTGGTCTAGGCTATCGGGTGACAGCTCTCCCAAATATGACTTATCTATGGACACCAAGTACAGTATTTAGATTCAGCAGCTTCTATTTCATGGATTTAGCTTCCATGTTTGCACACTGTTCTAGCAGTGGAAACTGTGTTGCTAAGTTGTTGTTATTAGTATGGACCTCTGTCAGTCAGGTGTGCATCATTTCCTCCCCTCTCCTTGGTCTTGGCCCAAGGATGAACCACTGGAAGGCTAGAAGGCATATAAAAGATAGGGCGTCTTCATAAGGCAAGACTCTATCCGACATGGGATTAAGCCCGCCATCTAGGGAACTGGATGTGAGATGGAGAACACGAGAAACTAGTTTAGACTATGAAAGGTGGAGTTCCTAAATATGAATACACTCCCTTCTTTCGCAGTGCCAATTTGCTGCCCGAATTTCTTCTGAGTGTCTTGTGATGGCACAAAAAACATAGTAGGGTTGGGTCTATCTAATAGGCACTTTAGACCCACACATAGTTCAGCTCAAGGAGGCAGACAAAATGGAAGGAAGACAAAATGGAGATGTTTTATTTATACCTCTAAAAGCTATAAAGAAATGAGTGGAGATTTAAGTTGGAAGTCAGTCCCATATTGTTATCTGCAAAAGGGAGGTAAAGAATCAAGGGAGAAACAGAACAGAATATTGCAAGCTCTACAGAAAAGAGGAGGCGTTCCGTCTTTAAACGTACCAACCCATTTATGTCTCAGTCTTCCTGTTTAGCCTATAGAAACGCAACCCCTCCCTTTTTTGATAGTGGCTGTTCCAATGGATGTTTCCTTTATATGCAGAAGGAAACCTGGGACTGCCTAAACCAGACATGTCCAAACTTCAGCCCTCCAGATGTTTTGGACCACAACTCCCAGAATTCTAAGCTTAGAATACCACTGGCAAAGGACTGTGGAAGTTGTGGTCCAAAACATCTGGAGGGCTGAAGTTTGGACACGCCTGGCCTAAACCAATCTGAAAATACACACTCTTCTAAAAAGATGGAGCTTTGGCTGGCTTTTCAAGAGTTCCCCACCCCCTTTGACTTAAGACTTTAGAAACCCAATTAAAATGACAAGGTCTTCTTTCACTCCGCCCACCTCTCCTTCCCTCCCCCTCTTCATGCATAGAGGGATAAAAGAAACAGAAATACTTACATTGTACCAACTCTGGCTTTTCTGTAAGGACAAAATAAAATAATAATAATAAAGTTAGTATGGAGGTTTTGATAAAGAAAGGGGAATGCAGTGAAAGGGTTTCAGAAGCATTATGTATTTTTTTTTTTTTTGGTAATGACTACAAGAAACAGAAGGGGATAAGGTTAGAGACAAAATGGAACATGAAGTGAAATGTTACATGTTTGCCTTAAAAAAAGAGGCCAAACGGGTACAAACACTGATCACAAATAACTGTCTACCCCCGAACACAAGAGTATGTCGTTATCACTCATACTTTTGTGTTACTTCTAACCTGGAAATGCCAAACAGTGACCGATCAGCTACCTTGTTAAGGGCTCACAAAAAATTCAAAATTGCCTCACGGCACAGAAAGAGATGTAATGGAAATCAACCCCACTGTCCAAACCCAGGCATTTCAAAGCTAGAAGGTGTGGTCTCCACTGGGATCTAGGGCAATGGACTCATTTAGTTTTTTTGATATTCCAAATACTGCAAAGAGGGGGCACTTAGAATGTAGGCTTGCTTTCCAGGGCCGATTTGGCAACTGGTAATAAGCATTTGGGACTCTGCATTTGCTTTAGCACAGACAAAAGCTCTAGAACAGAGCCTGCTTTACAAGAAATAAAACAGCACATAAACACGCTTAAGATCTAATGTTAGATTCAGAGCACTAAACCGCCCTAGTTCTCAACAAATACACAAGCAGATGAAAAGGTGTGCAGTTCCGTGGAATTAAGAGGCAAACTTTCAGTATCTAATTTGCACATCTTTGTTTACTCGGGCTGAGCAGAAGTCATCCTAGGAGTTATTCAGCTCTGCAACAGGAAGGTCATTGACCTTATGGGTGTGTTCCTTGGACAGTGTGGTTTGCTGCAGGCTCAGCAGACAAAAAAAAAGCAAGCTACAATGTTCACCCTAGTCTGTGATATTCCACCACAGCCAAGTAATGCAGCCTCAAGCCCTCCAGAGCCCTGCACCAGACCCTCCTTGGAGCTCAAGCTATTGCGCTGATGTCAAGAGACCAGTGCTATCAAGGTTGGAGTAAAGTAGTTCAATATGAGGGACATATTTCTGAGGGTGACTGAAGAAAGGTCTTATGGGTCAAGAATCTCTCTCTCTCTCTCTCTCTCTCTCTCTCTCTCTGGTGGTTACTTCACGTCCGTTTTGTCTCTGTTAGTGTTGCGCTTAGGACTGGTACAAAAAATGTTACTTCACGTCCATCGTGCAACTACTGAAATTTGTCTCAACCACACCCCCGGAACGGGTGCTAAGCGCAACAATCCTGTACCTGGTGCTGGGATAGGGTTTTCCCTTGTCACTCTTTGTTCCCGCTTTCTGTTCCGAGACAAGACCCTGTGTAGTAATGACGGTCATGCAACAAAACATTCATTTCTCTCAGAAAACTGTGTCTGGGTTATTTTATTATTATTATTTTGACTGCAGAAGCGAAATATCGAACAAGAATTTTTAAGCCCCCCTCAAAAAAAAAAAAAAAGGAAAAAGGAAGCTAGACAAATTCAGTGTTTCTCATGGTACAAGACCATGAGGTAACAATTGTCACAAGACAAGTTATTGCGACCATGGGAACACTGAAACAGGGACATAGTGTATTTGTACATGACCCCTAAACTCCGCTGCAAATGGCTCCCAGCTCCGGAGCTTAAAATTGTTTTCCCACCAGCTCCGGAGTTTACAGAAAATTAAGTGCAACGACGCCCACCTAAGCGCGTCCCAGCGTACTTTTCAGGTAAATGCCTGTACTGCAGGTAAAACTGTGCTCACGACCTGGGTTCAATCCCCGGTAACAGGCTCAAGGTTCACTCAGCCTTCCATCCTTCCGAGGTCGGTGAAATGAGTACCCAGCTTGCTGGGGGGGGGGGCAATGTGTAGCCTGCACACTGTAATTAAAATTGTAAACCGCCCAGAGACCACTTGTAGTGGTATGGGGCGGTATATAAGCAGAACACTTTTACCTGCTCTTGGAGGGTGAAAAATCCCAGATCCTGATGTAACCTAGAGTGCCGGGCTCTCCTCGCTTCTGTTTGTTGTTGTTTTTTGCCTCCCACCCCTTTAAGAGAAGGAATCAGGATGACGACGGGGCTTGGGGAGGCTTGGACCGGCAGACGGAGGTGAGCCTGCATTCTTTTGTCCCTTTTTCCCCCCTCCCCTCATGCAGACAGGAGCAAGGAAGTGCGGAAGGGAGGGGACGCAGGAAGAGCAACGAACCCCCAAGATCTCTGGTCCGAATTTAAGTGGCCAACGGATATTAGGGGTCGTGTGAAAAGGCTCAAAAACATGTGACTGCAACCAACGCTGTCATGGTACAAAACTAGTTGTGGAGCAAAGAAGGATGTGAAGTAACCGCCTCTCTCTCTCTCTCTATCGACTAGTTTCAATCTGCCTGAAACAAACTGGAGATACCATTTTTAAAAATGCCGAAGGTGCAACAATGCTGGGGAAGGAAAAAAAGGTAAATTCAGTCTTAGGAACAAACGATTCACAGAGGGATTTGCAAATCGCCTTCTATCATTATGAGGCTTGCGGGTTAGGAGTTCTTCTGAGCTCTCACCTGACTTTAGGTGTGTAAGCAATGGCAGATGCCATGAATGGTGGCAGAGCTTTGGCTCTTCCACTGACTACGGTATGTCCTTTCCCTGACTTGGCTATGATGTCCCATGCCCAGGTCAACTCTTGTCTGGACCACTGCAACGTGATTTACCGAGAGCTACCTTTGAGACGTGTTCACAAATTATAACAATTCCAAAGGGGGTTGCGATAGCAGGCAATGGGGACTCTCTTGTGCTACTACTCCGTTGTATGAGCCAAAGCATTTGCTGGTACCTTTTCAAGCCTGAAAAACCTGAGTATGAGCCTCAAGGACCACCTGTTTCAGTAGCACATTGTCCAGGCACTGAGATTTATAGAAGCTGCTCGTAGGAGAACTTGAGAAAAAGGTAGGCTCGTAGATGCAGCTGGAATTCTTGATTCCCTCCTTCAAGAGCTTTACCACCCCCCAATTTGATAACATTCCAACAAGAGGCAAAGGAGCATGAAAATGCCTTCTTTTTCATGGTTGACATAAGCAGTGTCCGCTAGCTGCGTTTAACTCAATGGCTTTGACTGGATGTGTTCTGCTGTTTTCAATACCGTCCATAATGGCTGCATTGGTGTAAGATTATACGGTACATCTTTCCAAGTACGCTTTATTTTGCATTATGATTATTTTTAACAAGCAGCACACTTCAAAACTGGCAGCCACAACAGATGTCTTTGTGTTGGAAATAATAGCATAAATGCCACTTATATTAAACAAGCACCTACAAGTGACCCTGTTTCGGATACCATGTCATGTTTTGGTCAGCCCGTCTCAAGAATAAAACTGTGGAACAGGGGAGGGCACAGGGCAAGGCAACTAAAAGCACCGGGAACAGGAGTCCCTTCTATACAAAACAAGTTGAGGAGCCGTGTAGCCATCACAAAAACCAAATACAAAAGTGGAACAAGTGATACCTTTAGGCTACTAGAAAATTAACAAAAACGTTGCTAATATTTCGGGGGTGAAACCCTCTTCCTCAGAGAAGACTGGGACAATACAAACACCTCCCTCCCTTCATTTCGGATGCAGCCTGAGAACATTCAAGCTCCAAGCCTCAACTAAGAAACTGCCTGGCTTTTTTCCATCTTGCCAAGGACCTTACATCTAAGTAATAACTCCTGGCAAATCCATCTTTTGCTGTGTTATAACCTATTGGAACTGCTCTGAGGAAGCAGGTTTCACCCCCAAAATATTAGCAATGTTTTTGTTAATTTTCTAGTAGCCTAAAGGTATCACCTGTTCCACCCTTCTACACAAGGAAACAGAACAGCCAACACTGAGTCCTAAAAGCAGCAGCAGCCAAATAGGAGAAAGGGAAGAAAGGGAAGCCCCGGATTGTTGAGCAAGCCAACTAAGGAAGGTGCTTCACATACTTGCCAGGATAGCTTTTTAACACAGAGAATCTACCACACTACTCTACTCTCCCACCCAACATGGGGCATTCTAACTGGAGCTTAGCCCCTTGCTTCAGATAACAATTTGAAAGACAGGGTAGCAAGCTAAAGGGAAAAGTGGAGGATCATTGGGAAGGAAATCAAAGAAAACAAGAGTTACATTCTTACTTTGATGAGGTTTAATCTGTCATACTGGAAGAAGAAAATCATTAAACATTAGTGCAAGGGGGAACGAAATACAAAAATATACAGGGCGCAGGGTTGATGATATTAACACAAAGGGGCAAAAGGAGGGACTACAGACAAGTAGCGTACAAAGCTACAGTGGCACAAGAGTAACCTACTACTTATTCTACTGCATACAGCGCTACCATTAGGCAGTGTCTCCTAATGGGAAGACAAGAGGAGCTATCTCCTCCATAGAATATAGAACCTCTATCCAGGTACATGCAACCAAGAACGCTTGTATAGTGGGCTCAGTTTTGGTTGGAACTGGGGTGTGCCTTTGGGAAGTTTGACATGCAATCTGCTATTTAGGGTCACGGTCTCCATTAACTCAGTTCAACATCCCCCCCCTCCACAACTTGTTTACATTTTCAAGGGGCAGTTTCAAGTCTGCTGCAAGCTGATGGGAGAATCAGCCGCCTCAACAAGATCACAGCTCCCTACCCTGCTTCTTTTTCATCCTACAATAAGAGATCAAATGAACAAAGTGACCACTTTCAACACTCAGAGCCAAATGGAATGGCGAACTCCCCTGGGATCTAAAGACACAAGGGATGCGATGGATGGTGCGTTCTCCAGCCACAGCAGGGGCACCCAGCAGCAACGGCTGCAACCAAGGGAGGTAGGTCTATGCTCTCTGTGAACGCTAAACATCTTCAAGGAACCATTGCCATGGACTTAACACACACCCCTTGCATTAAGCCAGGCCCATGATTGGTGCTGGACAGCCTCCTTACCGGGAACATTCTTTTGACTTGGGACACGTCACCTGCTGCTCACTCATCAGTGGAATGGGAACGCCGTTAGGCCCACCCAACCACTGGGACAACAACCCACACTGTGAAGTTGGCATCCTAGGTGTTTGGACCTCTGCTGTCACTCCTGACAATGGAAGGGTCCTGAAAGAGAGAGCCCGGCCGGGTCTGTTCCCACTGAGCTGCGCCTTGCATCCAGTGCTGCTGCCACGACTCCACTTATATCTATGTCATGCTGGGCCAGGATGTTCTCACGGAAAAAGAATGAGGAAGCGGCAGGGGGTAGAGCATTTGTTCACAAATGCTCGTGTTCTCATCTTATCATTATGGGCTGGTAAATGGGCTGGGATGACTCTCCTAAAACAGACAGGAGAAAGGAAAGGTGATCAGATGGTTTCGAAGAGTCCTGCAACCTGTGCAGCAAGGGCAGGGCAATACATGCTCTCCTAGCCCTCTTCAGATCTCGCTCTTCCAAAAGACTTACCCCACCTCCTTGTGCCTTCTATGACTTTTTTTTTTTGGGGGGGGGGGGAGATTAGACACTCCCTTTGTATGTTTTGATTTGTTTTTAATTGTCCACTAGAGGGCACAAGGGGGCTTCTCCTCACTCAGGAGGCTAAGAGAAAGAGATAAGGATGGGCATGAAACAGAAACATTATGTTTCATTTTGTTTGTCCCCCACATTTTTTTGTTTCATATCCTACAATTTTTTTAAAAAAATTAATCTGTAATGAAATGCTTCTTCGTTTCCTTTTGTTTTGTTTCATTTCATTACCTAACAACACGACAAAACAGCATTTTGTTTTTCATTTTGTGCCCATCCCTAGAAAGAGAACCTCCTTTAAGGAAGCGGATGCAAGTGCCTCTTGGATCTCTGGAGATCACCCACCCTTCCTCTACAGTTTGAGCCATTCCTGTGCCCAGGGTGCTATAAAATCCCAGAAAAATCATCGCTTAATTGCTAGGACTTAAGTAATCAAATGTTTCTCATGCTCAGCTTTAAAATACGAACAGCCACAACTTCCAGGGTGATTGTGAAGGTGCATAGCTAATAACAACCCAACGCTTTGACTGCAACACCCATGGAACAGCAGTTAAACTGCAGTCGAACCTCTGCTCCCAAGCCGGCTCAATGGGGACTCAACTTCCCATCCTTCTGAGGCTGGCAAAACGAGCCCCCAGCTCTCTGCAGGGCAAGTGGTCATCTGCATAGTTTTGTTGTACGCCACCCAAAGCATGTCCTAGCACAATGGGACAGTCTATACCAGGGGTCCTCAAAGTTTTCAAACAGTGGGCCGGTCCACCACGCCCCAGACAGCACTGGGGGCCGGACCACAGTCCAAGGAAAAAAAGGCCAACATGGAAAAAAGGGGGAGGGAGTGGGGGACCTTGCCGTAGCCCACCCACTTTGAATGCCCCACTAGCCAGCATGCTAGATCAGCATGCTGATCATCTGGGCGGTAGTTGGGGGGAGTGGGAGAAGCGACATAGCCCACTGCTTTGAACTGCCTCAGCAATAGAAGCAGCTGTGGAGGCTGGCTTGCTCGCAAAGCAGGGGGTAGGTGGGGGGGTTGCAGTTGGTACCAGGGGCCGGATTCAGGACCTTGGGGGGGCGCATCTGGCCCCGGGGCCTTAGGTTGAGGACCCCTGGTCTATACAAATCAAAACAGCAGCAGCAGCAGCAGCTGCTTTATTTGCTTGTTTGTTAGATTTGCTTGTTTATTTGCTTGCTTGTTAGATTTATATGCTTGTTTATTTGCTTGTTTGTTAGATTTATATAAGGCACCATCTAGCAACGAGGCCAGTCTGGGCGGTTTTCAAGGAATTAGACCTACTACTACTACTACTACTACTACTACTACTACTACTACTACTACT
>JAHTLZ010000327.1:3737189-3764967 GCA_023846285.1 Phrynocephalus versicolor | reverse complement strand
AGAAGAAGAAGAAGAAGAAGAAGAAGAAGAAGAAGAAGAAGAAGAAGCATATCTGGGGAGTATCTTAAGCAATTGTGGTCCATACTGCTAAATTAACAAAGAGCAATTAACTCAATGAACAAACAACTCCTGCGGTTCCCCAGAGCACCCCAATATTCCCAGTTTAAAAAGTGTGAGTGTGTGTGTGTGTGTGTGTGTGTGTGTGTGTGTGCATATGCTTAGAAAAGGCTTTTCCATCAAATAAAGAACAGAACAGAACAGAACAGAATAGACAGCAGAGGCATGGGTGTCAACCTCCAAGACCAGGGACTGGTGTGCACTATGCCCATTCTAGTCCAAGATCAGCACAGATTCCTAATATAAAATAATGCTTTTATAGTTTTAGAGGTTAATGTAAGAAGCCTTGCTCTGAACCATATCCTTAGATATGGTTCAGGACAATGAATATGGACTTAGAAGTCCAGTTAGATATGGACTTAGAATAGATATGGACTTAGAAGTCCAGTGGCCATGACTCAACTTCTAGACATATCCTTAGACAGCTAGTGAAGGTCTCCCCCTACTGACACATTTGTGTCATAACAGTGCAAAAGTCTAGCTAAGAGCACTGGAGGGTCACGATTTGAGGCCCTTGCCCTCTGTCTGCCTATCCCCAACTATCTTACTGGCACACAGCAGCAGGACTTTTAGTGCAAGCAAAAGAAGCAAAAGCAGGACTGCACCTGAACATGAAGACCAAAATCAGACCTCCAGAACTCCACAACTTCAGCGACGACAGTGAAGAAACTGAAATAGTGAGAGACTTGGTGTGCCTTTCTTGGAGACTGCACCCAAGAAATCAGAAGACGATTGAGATTCAGAGGGGCAGCAATGAAGGAGTTCCCAAAAGGTCATCAAGAGGAAAGGTGTGTCACTGGAGATAGAGACCAAAATCATCCACATCCTTGGGTTCCTGATCTCCATGTGTAAGGTGTGAAAAATGAACAGTTGTGAAAGCTAATGGGGAGTGGGGTGGTGGTGGTGGTTTGGAAGATAGTGCTGAATGAGAGCTTTGTGGATACGGTCAGAAATGATCATGAAGTGGGTTCATATCAAGCCTGAATGGCTGTCCTCCTCTGGGCACACCATGAGAAGGCAAGATTCTCGGGAAAAGACAATAATGTTGGCAGAAATGAAAGGCACAGGACAGGAGGAAGACCACTTATGACATTCCCTAAAAGAAGCCACAGATTACCAAGACCTGAGTAGGCTGTTGAGGACAGGACATGTTGGAGATCTGTCATTCGTAGGGTCACCATAACCCAAAAACAACCACCACCACCACCCCATGGAGCTTCCTCTAAACACAAAGTCTCACTGGTGTAGTGAAAACAGGAGTTCTGAAGTTTACACACGCACTGCGATGGCACACATGGTGGCCTCCAAAAGAAAATTTGCCCTCTACTTGCACGACAGCAACATTTGTGCAAGCAGTACAATATTCCTACACCGGCAGGATTTTCCACCCAGTGGAAACTCAATAGAACGATCAGCCATGTGTTCAAAGCCGCCTCATCTCCCTGAGCGTCAGTCCTTACTTCTGTGTCAGCGAAATACTCGGGAGGGGAAAGGAGAAGGAAGGAGACTGAGGAAACATCACCCGGATCTGGGCGCTCATCCCTTTGAACCCAGACCTTCTCAGCTTCTTAGAATGTGAGCAGATTCTTGGTCCAGATCAGGATTACAAGGTGTGTGGGCTGAGGCTGATTCTGTATGGTTGCTCATCCTGGGATAGGAGGCGGCAGCAAACTGGTGCTGAACCATGACGGCAATGCCAAAACATTTCTCTGCACCGTTAAAGCCTCCTTCTAAACAAAATGTGCCAACACTCCATAAATACATATTCGATCAGAACAGGTTCCATCTGTTTTAAAAGGAAAAAAAACTTGTATTGTTGCCATTCTAGTGTCCCAATCCATCCCTCAGCTTGCCCCTGGTGTCCTTTAACATGAGATATTAACCACGACCGCAAGGTATCATACACTCTTCCGGTACCAAAGCTGTTTGGCTGTTCTTAGTTGTTGTCGTTTGCTTCCGAGATTTTATTAGACAAAAGCAAGACAAAAACATAATAATAAATAATTATAATAAACTTTATTGTTATGCCGCCTTTCTCCCCAAGGCCTCCCACATCCCTCCTCTTTATCCCAATTGATCCAGCCTTCTGCTGTGCCATGTTCCCAATGACACTGCACTCTTTGCAGCCAGAAAGCTTCTTCTCTGCAAGCGTCCTTGACTTTGCAAAGAAGTCCTTCCAGCTTCCATCCTTGCACTTCAGAGACGGAGAGGCTACCCTGACCAAGACGTCATCTCCCGTATTGTGAAAGTGGAGTTCTGCTCATGCAAGAGAACCCTCCTTCCCACCCCTCCCCTCCTGCGGCTTCCCCTGCATGCTCTCAGAATCTGATCGAGAGGGTTCACAATCATACAGAGCAAATCTAGGGGTACAGAAAGGGCTGGAGAGAGAGAGAGCAAATCTGTTCTAACGACAGGCACCATTTTGTGGATGGACAGATACAAATAGCTACCATAGTCCTGGCCTCTAATTTCCTGGTTTCTGGGTAAACACAAGCACGCACACTTGCATTCTCCCCTTTATCCCTCTAGGGCAGTGATGACGAACCTTTTAGAGACCGAGTGCCCAAACTGCGATTCAAAACCCATTATTTTTTTTCGCAAAGTGCCGATACAGCCATTTAACCTGAATACAGGTGGCTGTGAAGGGGGCAATGCCGGGTGCCCACAGAAAGGACTCCGAGCGCCACCATTGGGACCTGTACCATAGGTTCGCCAACACTGCTCTAAGGATACTACTTGCTGTTCCCACCCACAGACTTCATAGGTTTCCTGTCCTCTTCTGGAGAGCTGTCTTCCCCTTCCAAATTGCTTTCATCTCCGTAGTATGATAGGTATCAACAACAGTCAGCATGCAGTGAAACTGGAAAATCAGTAAGAACCTGAGATAAAGGGGTGACTTTTAAGAAATGGGTGAAAAGGGGCATCCATTTCTTAATTAACTTAAGTAATCTAACTTCATCTAAGGAGGGAATCTGTCCTACTGTTTATCACATATGTTTGGGCATGGATCTATAGCAACATTTTAAGAACATAAGAACAGCCTTGCTGGAACAGGCCACATCCCATCCAGTCCAGCGTTCTGTCTCACACTGTCACTCACCATTTGCTTCAGGAATTCCCAAGCAGATGTCTTCACCTGCTTAGGATTCCTTGCAAATGGCATTGAGAGAGATCCTGCCTATCTCTCCAACCCGGAGGTTGTCCTTGGGCATCCATCACGATAGCCATTGATGCCCTTGTTCTCCATGAACTTATCCAATCCTTTCTTAAAGCTGTCAAGGCTGACAGTTGCCACCACTTCTTCTGGCAGGAAGTTCTTGCATAGCTAAACAAGGGTTGAGCTTTAGCATTTACCTTATCTTGGTTGCTTTCTTGCAAAACATTTCAACCCAATCTCTACACTCGACTTCCATTGTATAAGTGCTCCTTATTCCTTGTAAGATGGCTCACTTGGGACTCATGCTGGAGGCTAAATAAGTGTGCCAAGTCAGGGCTGTAACTGAGCACAGAGAACACATGGAGAACATTTTGTAGTTGTCTACCACCCATAGCTTTGTTTAGAGCAAGACAAGTGGGGTTGCTTCAACATGACACTTCACAGCAAAGGAAAGACTCACAAGAGGGTTCCAGTGTCTTTTACAGGAGCACGTGAGAAAGTAGCACAGCATGAGTGTCAACTTCATCACTTGAAGTCAATGGGCTGCTTCATGCCCCCAGTTGAATTCACTTTGCATCCTGCTCAGTCACACCCGAAACTGTGTGATGCACTGATTTCATGTATGAGGGCTGCATGCACACAGTCTAGGTTATGCAACTTTTCCCTTCTCAAAAAAAAAAAAAAAAAGGAGTGACTGGCTGAGTGAATGAAGTGGCAGTAAATGCACAGCCCTCACTTCCCATGTCACGTGACTTGTGTGGAGGAAGGGAGCCTACCCTCCACCTCACACAGAAGTCAGGAGCCCCTTGAGAGCATGGATGATGACAAAGGTTGGATCCATAGGATGGGTTCCTCAGCTTCAGCTGCCTCCCTTGCACAGGCAGATGGTCAACAACCACAACTATGACCCTCTTCCCTAATCCAAAATAGTCCTCTGGCATTCGTGTGTGGGGAAAACAGCTCCAAGAAAAGACATACCCATGAAGATTCCTGTTCCTGCAGAGCTCCTGTATGCCCAGAATTCTTTGGGAAGTACAACATGTATTGGTGCATAGCTTGGCAGAGGATTGTAGGGTGGGAGTGGGCTAGTTGAGTTCCTTGGACGCCATGGGCTTAAATGAAGATCTGCACAAAATTTGCTAAAGTAAAAAGAGAAAGCGGCTTGTGTCCAATGGTTCTCAACCTATTGGGTCCCCAGATGTTCCTGGACTGAAACTCCCAGAAACCCCTTCCAGCACAGCGAGTGGTAGAGGCTTCTGGGAGTTGCAGTCATAAGAAGATAAGAAGAGCCATGCTGGATCAGGCTAAAGGCCCATCTAGTCCAGCATCCTGTATCTCACAGTGGACCCGCCCAATGTGTCCGGGAGCACATGAGACTAGATATGTGTCTCCTGTTACCACTCCCCTGCATCTGGCCCTTGAAGTACCCTGGTTTTAAGCCTGGAGATTACACATCTCCATCATGGTTTGTCATCTGTGATGGATTTTCCCTCCAGGAATCTGTCCAATCCCCTTTTGAAGGCATCCAAGCCAGATGCCATCACCACATCATGTGGCAGGGAGTTCCACATACTAACAACACACTGGGTAAACAAATATATATTTTGTCTGGGGCACACTGCTTTTCACTGCTCTCCATGGTGAAAATTGCCCATTGACAATTCCAGGAACATCTGGAGACCTACAGGTTGAGAACCACTGGTGTAGGAAGACAGTTTGATAGATAATATCAGGTGGAGGTCCTGCCTATGAGGTCCTAAGGTCAACCTAAGGTCATAAGGATTTGAAAGTAGCCTTTCAGTTTCCCAATGATCAACGAATCAGCTGACAGATCTCCACGGTGGCCACCGAATGGAGGCTGGGTAACCCATCCTTTTGCTGTCACTGCACGGTAACCTGTCACAGGTCAGAGACTGACCCCTGAAAGGTTATTTAAGCAGGACTGTCCATGCACTGCCAGGAACGCCAAGGGAGGGCTGGCTGCATGGCTCCATGGCGTTTGGGGACAAGAGGGAGAAGGAAGCTGTCACTGACATCCCTGCAGAAACTCTGGGAGAATGTCTTATGATGCAGGAGGAGGGGAGTTCACAAGAGCATGTGGGAGGTGCTTGAGAACCCAAGGACCATTCTATGGTGGGGTGGAACAATGAGTAGAAAGAAATGCTTACTTTAGAGAGGCGCTTGTGTGACTAAAAATAAATAGATACATAGAAAAAGAGCATGCGTGAAAAGAAAAACAATACAAAACACGACATTAAACTGACAGGTCAGGAGGAAAAGCACTTGAGAATAAACAGGAAATATGCTGTCTGTAACTCCTTCGTTCTCTGAGTTCAGAAACAACCAACCAATATTCTTCCGGGGACACCAGACTTCACTCCTTCTCAGGCCCATCAAGATCTAAATGGACACCCAGCTGTTCGTTTTTTCAAACAAAAACCAACCAACCAACAGGCTCTGGATTGCTTTGAAGGACCTTATTTTGAAGGACCCCTGTTTAAAAGGAAGGTGTATTCGCTTTGCTTTGTGTCTTGGTTTTTTTGCTTGGTTGTTTTTTGCAGATTCATAGAATCCAGGGCTGTCCAGGGAGCATGCCAACAGCAGCACCAAGGACAAGGGAATAGGGTGCCCCCTCCACGACCGATGGTGCAGTCCACAACCTGCTAACGTACAGCATGCTATCTTGACAACTAGAACAGGAAGATGTCTAGGATTCTTCCAAACACTCCATCCCTGCAAATTAATTTCCTGCAGGCATTTTATTTTGTTCAGCAGGAAGCCACTGGCTGTAAAATTGGCTTTGCCGATACATGGCATACAGATCTGGATTTTGTAAGACCCCTTTGACTAATGCAATCAAGACACGCAAATAATTAACAATAAGGATACCTTCAGAATCTTGAGCTGTAACATGTATTAGAGTTCTCCTTTCACATACAGTTGTTGTTGTTGTTGTTGTTGTTGTTGTTGTTGTTGTTGTTGCTGCTGCTGCTGCTGCTGCTGCTGCTGCTGCTTTAAAAAAAAACCCTCTCAGGAGCTAGAGACGCTTCCATTAATGTCTAATAAATCCTACCACTTTCTTGACTGAAGCTCTGTCTTCATAGGCAGACCCATAAGCTCCTTATATAACCAAGTTTGAGCCAGGCAATTGAGGGCCGGTATGCTATGCACAGTCATCCACAGCTCTGATAACGTCATCAAGAGCCAAAGGACCAGACTGAAAGCCATACTATCAGACAGATAAAGGGGCAGCAGAACAGTCCGACCTTCTGGAGTTGCACTGTGACTTCTGGTTGGAAACGGAAGTGTCCAGACGTGACACCGCCACAGATACTAAAGCAGTTGCTCTAAAGTTATCTGCACTTTATGAACTCTAGCATGTACTGACCCAAAGTTGGGCAGTGGCACAGGGAAGATTAAAGCTCCTGGGGGTTACTAAGGATAGTAACCACGTGTCCTCTCCAGATTCACATTCAAGATGGCTCTCCATACCAGCTGTTGGGGAACAACAACGGGAGAAGGCAATTGTCCTCTGGCCATGCTCTGGAGCTTACTGTGGGATTTTGTTTGGACATTATGAAAATAGGATGACACAACAGACAGAGCTTTAGTCTGATCCAGTAAGAGTCTGCTTAGATTGTTTCCCTTTAAGGAACCATTTCCAAAATGTCTTCTCTCCCAACAGAACATCTGGACATGGCAGACACGGTGTGGTTCACACACAGTCCACAGAGAACAGGCCACACCTGTTGGGTATTGCTGTAGACTTTGTTCCTTCCCAATTAGCGATTCGCTGTTTAATTAACAAACCTTATGATCTCAGTATTTAGTTTCTTGGAAAAGTTATACGAGCTACCAGAGGGAACCTTAACAGTTTTATTGAATTAGCCTATGGAACCCCATGAATGGCTGGCTATGGACACCAATTACTTGTGAGTGTGTGTGCACCGTGTGTCAGATGCTGCAGCTGAGGTCAAAATCAGGATACGGGGGAAAGAACTGATGGAAAGAGAAGTTACATAGAGGTAACCCCAGACCTGGGGAAGGGAGTGCAGGCACCTCTCATCACAGGACCAATGAGAGGGAGGGAGAGAGAGAGAGAGAGAGAGAGAGAGGAAATGGGAGATTACCTTGGAATTCTTGGCCCCACTACGGCCCGACTGGGAGGAACAGCTGCGCTGCACACCTTGCTCCGGTGTTGACGGGGATTTGTCTGAAGAATGGTCTGAGCCTTTCTCCACCATGGCGTCTCCTGGGGAGTCCTGTGGCGTTGGAGACCGGGAGCGTTTGCGCAGGATGGGGGAGCAAGCAGGAGTGCTGCGGTTCGAATTACTGGCAGTGCTGGAGGGGAAAGGAGAAGAAGTTCTTAAAAACTGCCCAAACGACATGGCCAAATGCAGTTACAGTTGTTGGCTATGGCACATCACCTGAGGACAATATGCCGGGGAATATACTGGGATTCCCCCAGCGTGGCTTCCTGAAGGAAAGCCTCGGCCTTCCATAACACTGTTTCCAGAAGTGGGGGTTTCTGACTAGAGGTTGGCTAATTTCTCAAATGGAGGAAGCCACAGAGTAAAAAGAAGGGCAGGTGATCAGGTGGCAACTATCAACCCCACCATTTGAAGAGTGACCCATCTAACTTGACTAGGTTTACCTCAACTCATTCAAATTCAATACGTCAGAATAACAGTAAGTCAGAACATGTACAGCTGGCACATCGCCAATTTTTTTGTGCCAAGTGTATATTTGGTGTAGAAATAGAGACTCTTCTCAGTGACACATTTTTATATAAATGATCTTATTCATTCATTCATTCATTCATATATATTTGTACTTGTTAACCAACCAATTTTCTCTCAGGAACTCTGGGCGATATGCAACAAATAACAAATACAACGACCCAAACTAACCCCCCTCATAAACAAAACAAATAAGAAGCTAAAAACGATAACAACACAAATCATATGACAAGAAAGAATCCGGCAAGAAGGGGAGGGACAAGATTAAACAGCCAGCAACTCACAGGTGTGTGCTCAGCAATCACCAAAGGATTCCACAAAAAGCCAGGTCTTTAAGGCCTTCCTAAAGGCTGGTAGAGACTCCACCAGCCAAATCTCTGGCAGCAACTTATTCCAGAGTGCCGGGGCGGCCACTGAGAAGGCCTACAGGCCTCCCTCAGAGTGGCCAAACCGAAGCTAAAAGGCAAGCAAAGCTCTGGTCAGTCAGGATGAAGCTGACCTCTGGGAGAGCCGCTCCACTAGATAATCAAGTCCCAAGCCATGTTTATATCTTTGTAATAGGTAATTCGGCGGGGGGGGGGGGGGCTGAGAAGGGCCACCATTTGACTGGATCAACTTGACGGCATGTGCTTATTATTAATAAGTCAGTCTGTGTAATCCTTGCAATGAAACAGACATATTTTTGGACAGCTTTGGAGATGTGTTTGAGAACTGTGTGACACCAGCACTGCTTCAGCAATGCCCATCACACATTTCCCCAGCCCTGTCCAGTCAAACAGCAGGCCTGAGGGCTGACAAACAATAGCCTTCCCCGATTAGTTTTACTTGTGATTTCCAGCTACTTATGGCACACATGCATTTGCATAAAACTAAGATTCTGCACACATGGGCTCAAGCACATGAGGTCAACAGCATGGATGACTGGGCTAAAATGTGTGTGAGATGAGTGTTCATACTGCACCAGACATAATGCTCATATTTCCCACTAGCTGCTTATTTCAGTGTTTCACCATGGATTCAGTGGTCTGTGAACATGTATAGATCTACCAAGGGAGGTACACACATAGGTGAACCAGTCTTTGGTGCAAGGCACCTACACTTTCTCCTACATCCCCACGAGGCTTCTTGAAGTTCTGTAGGTCAGAATCTTTTCCTATCCTATCAAAGCACAAACTGCAATGCAGTGGTACCTTGTATAAAGGACTTAATTCATTCCAAATGAAATTTTGTCAAGCAAATAATTCCTTTATACAAATTTCCCATAGAAATGCATTAAAACAGAATAATCCCTAATTGCAACCATTTTTATGTTGTACGGATTTTGTCCCATAAGCGATTCTATTAAGCAAATTTCTGCTATCTCCAGAATTTTTTATGTTGCACAGATTTTATGTTATACAAACCATTTGTTATATGAGGGTCCACTGTATCCCCTTCTATCACTTCAACACATTGTGAGTATCATGTTTTGTAAAGTGGGAGGAAAGACATTTGGGAGAAAGCTTATTCTCCATATGAGAATGCTAGCCTGAGCTGCCAAGGATCCTTTTCACATTTTGGTTAAGAAAAGAAGTGGTGGTGGTATTGCGGGGAGGGGGGGAGATTCAGCAGAGGGAACAAGCTTCAAATAATTAAGGCTCTTAAGGTTGAGTTACGAAATAAAACATGGTGTGAAGGAACTGAAAATGGAAATAACAAGGGTGTAACCTCCCGTGCTCATCTTACTGCTAAAATACAGGGCACTCAACAAAATGGATCAACTGATGAAGCCAAAGAGAAGAAAGAAAGGACTCCCACCTCCTCCCACAGCCAAACAAACAGTAGGGGATTTTCTGCACCAAGATGAGATGATGGCCACATACGTAGATGATGGTCTTTCCTTTGTCTATCAAGCATGGCGCCTAAACAGGACAAGTAACTTCAAGGGCTTGGAGATGCCATTATGTATCAAAGGAAACAGTGGCGGAGTCAATTCAACTGTCATGATTCCTGAACAAACATGTGCGGCGATTCCTGTTTGCCTCTCTTTCCAATATTCCCTCCACCCCATCTTTCAAAATCTTTGCTGTTGCTGTTCAATCCCTGAGTTTTGAATCTGGCCCAAGAACAGCCATGGCAAATGCCTTCTGTGGTTCCCATAGTAACCAGGACTTGCAAAAGAACCAAGAATCCACGCTTGAAATGACAAAACAGCTTGACCCACTTTTTTGGGGGGGAGAAATATAATAACGCTTTATGAAGCTAAGAGTCAGAGGCTGTACAGATCCCGAAATGACCCCTTATGAGCAGTCTGGAGAAGTTGCTGTAGACATAACGCCACAATAGATACACAACATACAGCCTCTGAGAAAAAACTTTAGATGGAAAGACTAGTGGTAAAGACAACTACTGACAAAAAAAACCCACAACAACAACAAAAACAACAACAACAAAAACCCAGAACAAAGACTGATCCCGCTGATACACCCTACTGCAGACATGTCCAAACTTTGACCTTCCAGATGTTCTGGACCACAACTCCCTCAGTCCTTTGTCATTGGCAATACAGGCTTGGAATTCTGAGAGTTGTGGTCCAAAACATCAGGAGGGCTGACGTTTGGGCGTGCCTGCCCTACTGCATTAAACTTGGGTGCCTCCTTTCTGCTACTGCAACCAGAAAGCATTTTATATTTGAAATGTTATAGGTCCTCCAGGAATGTGCCCACTCATACTATAGTGTTCTGGTACAAAATTAAAAACAAACAAACAAACAAATAAATAAATAAATAAAAACAAACCAAAATATATATTGACAAAGTTGTTGGATTTGATATGACATGCTACAATTTTACCAGCTGCGAAGATAAATTTGGTGGATATGCACAAGCCTTTGATGGAGAGTGTCTAATGACATGGGGGGGGGAGCAGGATAGTTGTGATCACACACTAGATTCCACAGTAGTTATGACAGCTCCACTAGTGTAGACATGTTACCTGCCTTTTCATGTCTAGAAGGTGGAATGCATGCAATCAGCTATCTACTCGCTGAAATTCAACAGTAAGGTGCAACTAGAAGAGGCCCATTGAATCAGAGTAATTCCTCCTGAGTTTCAGGGAAGCATTCAATTTCTCCTGAGTTTCAGTGATGAGGAATGTTCAGCCCTCCAGAGGTGGACTAACTCCAACTCCCATCTGTTGCAGATGACACTGCCCAGCACAATGGGCAGCATAGCCAACTATCAATAATAGCTTTAGAGTTACAGTATTTTTATGTCCAAAATTTTTTCTAGACTAAACACTGAGGGTCAGCTTATACATGGAAGGAAGCCAAGGAGTGACCTGCACGGTTTCCAAACTGTAATTCTGGGTTGGAAAAATGGGACACTGGTTCCCTATCCCTTCATTAGCTGTTCTGCAGACACTTGCTCCTCAGAATAAGGAAAAGATGTGCCTCTTGATGTAAAGTTCCAATATTGATATGACATTTCTTTACAATGGCATCAGCTGGTCAACAGAAGACCTCTGCCATCACACAACTCTCTATTGCAGAGATTTCTACGTGTGTGTGTTTTTTTTTTTTGTGGGGGGGGGGGGGGGTTGAAAGGTCTATTGGTGCTCCTGGCTGAACTTATGCAGTGACTTGATAAAGGACATACAGTAATAGTTTTCTGCCAAAGAAGTTGTCAGCTGCCTGTGGAAGCTAGGACACAAAGAAGGGGAGGGGGGAAATGAGTATATTTTGTAAAGAGGTACGTCAAGGAGACGGTGTGTATACACAGAGAGCTAGCTCAATCTTCAGAGCTAGCCAGAGATGCTCTCAAGTTTCTGCTAGTGTACAACACTTCTGGGTGGAACAACGGAACATTCTATAGAAATTAATTAAGAACATTATGCACATCTTGAGACAATCGTCAGTATTGCACCTATAAAACAATAGCATCAGTGAAGAGTAGGAGCACAGTCATTTCAACGGAATTAAAGTACAAAATCCTGAGAAGGTCAACCTGAGTTTCTGCATATTAGCAAAAATAGAATAGAATAGAATAGAATAGAATAGAATAGAATAGAATAGAACAGAACAGAACAGAACAGAACAATATGTTTTTATGGGCATATACTAGAGCTGCTGCTCTTTCAATGCTGCTAGTCTAATAGTAATAATGACTTTCCAATAATTAAGTGCATTAAATTTTTTGGTTCCAATGGCAACAAAGTGCATAATCTGTCACTGTGTTAATAAAAAAAAACAGATTTCAAAAAGCCCTACTGAACACAAATCTAAAGTCCTACAGCCTTCTAGGATACTCCTGATATGACAGAGGGTCATCCCAATGGGACACATTTGATAATGGGAAATGAACTTGCCAGTTGTGTGGGGAAAAAATGGAAAGAAGCCACACATGAAACGGAGGTGCTTGTGAAGATGTCCTTCGAGGTTCAAGGCAGACAAGAAATCATGTGTAAAGAATTGGCTGATGTCCAGGGAGGGGAGAGAACAATAGGATATCTCTTTTAGAATGCTGCTATTCACTCTCAACCATGTGAAAGGGAGGACTCGAATTATACTTAAGGATATGTTCCACATTAGGCCCATCAAAGGATTACCATCACAAAGCCAAGACAACTGCTGCACACACTCCTTCTGTTTCTTATTTGCCAATCAAAAGCTGACAGTAAACACTCTCACACTTTCTGATCTGTGATTTCTAACACACTTTGTACAGTACAATAAAATCATCAGGCTGCTACACTAGGATTCTGAAATCTACCAGGCAAAACCTGATAACACAAGATATAAAACAAGAGAAAACAAGAAAATGCTTTGTAGAACAGCACTGGTTATGTGACTATTGTTTGAACTATCTTATGGCAAGCTACCCACGACTATGTCCACACTTTGCTTCTATATAGAAGAGTTTATCAACCAATGCAACCATAGTTATTTGGTCTTTTAAATGATGACTTAAAAGGGGAATGGGGAATGCATTGAAATTTATAAAAACAAACTAGGACATATAGCATGGAAACACAGATTGATGAAAGATTGACTTCTGTCAACAGTACCTGAAGTTCATTATTCCTGTTTAATCTATGCCTTATCTTTATATCAATATGTTGCTGAGTTGGAAGTGATACAACATATAACATAATTGGGTGCCATGTCTACTAGTATCCTCTTAACATTGTCAGTTACAGCCCTTGTCAAAAAGATGAAAAAAGTTATCCCCATTTAAAAAGCAAGTATATATATATATATATCTGTGTGCATTCCAGATGTTCCTCAAGTTAGTTTTCCATTTTCCTGCTACAACAGTGAGCACACCTGGAATCAATCTACCAACAGCTGTCTCTACCTCTCTTATCTGGTATAAACACCTGTTGCTCTATGGGTCCATAATGAAAACATGGTAAGGCCACACATTTCAGTTGACTCATTCCTATTGGCATAAGCAATATTCAAGTGGTATTACAGTTTATTGCCACTTTCTGGAGATGCGTTCAGAGCAATCCAAAAGCAAAAAAAGAAGTCCAGTAGCCATGACTCAACTTCCAGATAAACTAAAGGGCATCCGGCAAAATTCCACACTGTGTCTTCTCCACTTTGTTTTAAAACAAGTTCACATTTATGGCTAGTAAAGCTAGGTAGCATTTGCAGCATCTTAATTTGTGTCCTCTAATAGATTAACAGCATATCTGAATGACAAAGCGGTAGCAAACGGGAGAGAACCGCAGGTAAGGCATCTGAGGACAGCAGCAGCTCAAACAGGTAAAGGCATACAGAAATAAATGTTGGCTGGAGGGGAAATTCCACACCACCTTGAGACAATTAAGATAGCATTAGGAAAGCAAGTGCTGCCACTTGCCTCTCCTTGTTCTGGGGGTGGGGGTGGGGCATGCCCTACTACAAGTCAGCTTATCATGACTGCATCAGCAGAGATGCAGTTGAGTACAGCTTGTACAGCAGGATCAGAAGAACAGCAGCCTAGGGTCCAGCCTGCTAGCGTGCACCACCCAAGGCTTTCTTGAGGATACCTTGCATTGGGGGAAGGGGATCCATTCATGAGGCAATGGGGAGAGCCTGGTGGGTGAACCATCATCCCACGGCCCACAAGGGTGAGAGATCATGGTTGCAAGAGAAGAGGAGGCAGGAAGCACCTGACAACCTCCCACTCGCTACACGGCGCTCAAGCTGGATCAACTTTCATGGGCTAACATGAGACACGATGATCTTCCGTGTTGTTGAGCAAGTGGGATCAACGTTCTCTCCTTTGCAAGGGTTATCTGACACCCTTTTCTATTTACTGTCCAGCGTCCCTCCTGGTTCAGCAGCTCAGCCTCCTTGCTTTATGTGTTAATGCCTTGCTGGCAGAGCGCAATAACATTTAAACTGTTATCTAATAATATTTAATCACATTGGAACTGATCATCTAAACTTCATTTAAGGCAACTACTCCAAAGCAGAGAGCAGGAATACAGGCCCCAAAGGGCACATCCTTGCAAGGACTTCATTTTTCGGAGGGGGGAGTAACACAAGGAGGGGCCATTTTCATTAACACAGAGCAACAGGTCAACCTGAGATTGAGTAGCAATTATTTGGAAGCAAATTTCATCCCACAGGGCTGAAGCTGTGTTCCCCAGAGGGGGTAAAAATCCCCCTTCCACGAGCAGAGATTGACTATTTAGCCCTGTGCCTGGCCACAGCAGAAAGGGGTGTGTGTGTGAATTTTCCTCCCTAGCATGTGCACTCTTCTAGGGAGAGGAGGAGGAGGAGAACAAGGTGACAACAACAGAAAAGCCACCAGACAGGAAGCCAAGTCAGTAGGGTTGTGGAAACACAGGACGGCACACCTTCCTTGCCATTCCTAACCCCTTTTCTTCCCTGACAGCAGGGTAAGAGCACAAGGAATGGCACAACATCATCTCCCGGGCCCCTCTTATGTCTGGCTTCTCCTTCCCCTTAAAGAAATCTCTGGAGGCTCTGCTAAGGAGGGAAGGGGGGGGGAGGGAAGACGACAAGACTGGCACCATGGTCCAGGTGCAGCCAAAGAGTATATGGGTGAACACACACACACACAAGGCTTCTTCCTGCTGTTCCATGATGACACACTGATAATTAGACCCCCCCCCCTTGCGACGCAGCCCCCCTTTTTTCTCCCCCACCGACCCCAGTTGGTACAAAAGGCTTAAACCAACCATGGGGGGGTCATTTATGATGATGATGATTACACCCCACCCCCCAGCAGGCAGCAAGAAAACAGGGAAAGGGCAGGACGCTCCAGCCTCCATCCGGGAGACGTGCTCTCCTTCCACTACCGCTCCTGTTCAGGCAGGCACTCCAATCACAGCGCCCGGTGCCCTTGCTGCCCAGGGAGGAGGCAAGAGATGGTGGCTGCTGGCTACTGCAGCAGGAGGAGAGTCCTGTCAGTGCAACACAGACACAGACACAGACACACACAGAGACACACACACACATCGGCGGAGGGGAGGGGGAGGGAGAGAAAAAAGAAACGAGGGAGAAACGATCGCTGCTGCTTCCCAAACGAAATGTGAAGGCAGGCGGAGGCAGCATCTCTGCAACATGATGTCACCGGCTGGCTGGCTGGCTGGCTGGCGGCTGCCATGCTCTCCCCACCCACCCCAATTCCGTCTCCCCCACCCATCCACCACCACCCACCCGCAACACTCCTCCTCGCTTGAAAGAGAGCCCCGGGGCCAGCCGCCGCCGCCGCCGCCGCCGCCACGGCCACCAACATGGACTCCGGATGGATTCCAAGCAGGGGACACCGGCGCGTCCCCGGCAGGCGGCTGTCCCTCCTTGGCCAAGACCTCACACAGAACACCTCTAGGGCAGGCGGGGTGGGGTGGGGTGGGGGGGCTTGATGGCGCGGAGACACAGACAGACAAAAAGAGAGAGAGAGAGAGACCACCGACGCAACGAAGGCAGGCAGGCAGGCAGGAGGAAGAGAGCACCGCTACTAACCTGGTAGCCATTAGGGACCAGAAGCATACAGTGGAGCGGCGGGGGCTTCATTCATTCATGCATGCAGTTGGGGAGGTGGGGGTGGGGGTGGGGGGAGGGGGCGTGTGGGCCCAGGGAGGAAGGCAAAGGGCCGTGCCCCTCGTGGACCATCGTGGAGCGCTTCTCCCCAAGGAAGCGGGCGGGCTTACGCCGAACGGGAGCCCCTTTGCTCTGCAGCAATGCAGAAGCGCCGCTTCCTCCCCATAGCAGCGGCTTCGCGGCTCCCACCACCTCTCCGCGCCTTCCCTCCCAGGGCTTTTCTCAGCCCGTGCTGAGGTCTCCCCGCCTCCCCGCTTCTTCCTCTCTCCCCCCCCCCCTCAATCACTCACACACATACATACACACACACACACACACACAGAGAGAGAGAGAGAGAGAGAGAGAGATGCTCCCTCACATACACATTACATGCGCGCGCGCGCGCAGGCAGCGGCACGGGCACGCAGGCACACGCGCGCCCCCCCGCGCACACACGCACAAACACGCACACTCACACAGAGAGGCTGCTAGCTGCCTGTTTACATAATGCACTCCTTTGGTGCAGTCAGCGTCCTCAATTATTCACACCACGCTTTGAATGGAGCTGGACAGAGGCTCCCCCTCCCCTTACTTGCCTTTCCTCTCCCATCGCCCCCCCCCCAACCTTCAGGACTTGAAGAGTTAAACAGGGACACCAGGAGGGACAAGGACGACTTAAAATATCGGGTGCATCTGCTCCACAACTGTTTCCAGTGCCATTCGTGGACAGCGTCATAGGACTTTTGGAAGAGAAACATAAGGGTTTGACGACAATCATGTCACACACTGGCCTGTTTCATGAACAGGTTCACCAAGTAAGTGTCAGTTGATCTTCTTATGATCTCCTACTGTAATTATTGTATGAATATTGTTGCAGAGCATAATGCCTGCTTCACATACTGCCAGCTCCCATCCTGCACCTCGTTTTCTGAGCCTTTGTGTAACACCAAGCTCATAGAATCATAGAGTTGGAAGAGACCTCAAGGGCCATCCAGTCCAACCCCCTGCCATGCAGGAACCCCCATCACAATATTTCCGACTGATGGCCATCCAGCCTCTGCTTAAAAACCTCCAAAGAAGGAGACCCCACCACCCGCCTTTGTGGCAGCAGATTCCACTGCTGAACAGCTCTAACTGTCATGAAGTTCTTCCTAATGTTTAAACCAAATCTCTTTTCCTGTAGTTTGAAACCACTGCCCCACATCCTGGTCTCTGAAGCCATGGAAAACAAACCTGTTTCCTCTTCAATATGACATCCTTTCAAATATTTAAACATAGCTATCATTTCCCTCCTCAGCCTTCTTTTTGAAAGACTAAACATTCCCAGTTCCCTAAGATACTTACAGAAAACATGTTTGGAATAGAAAATGGGATCAACATAGTCCTGTTATCTTTTGTTTGAAAGCATAGACCATTATCCAAAATAAAAATCTTCCACATCGGCTTATGGTGTAAAAATTAAATACAGCAGCAGCAGCAAAAACATAAAACATTCACTTTCTCAAAACTCCAAAAGTTAAAAAGGCAAAGCCAGCCAAATGAAAGGTGGCAGTATTAGTGTAACAGCCCGGCGCAAATTTCAGAAACAGGAAAAGGAAGTCTACCAGTGCCTCGAGTGAGTACACCCTGCCTGAAAGCATTGAAGCCTAGCTTCATCTCAAGATACCAGTAAGGTGGCCCAGGAGGACATAATGCTCAGTGGGTATCAAAGGCCACAGAGAGGTGCACGAGGTTAAACATGGCTGTTGTGCATTCCTCACCCACTCCTCCACGGACGTCACCCACCAGAATGACAAGGCCTGTTTCAATGTCCTCACCAATCATGGACAATGAGATGAAAAAAGTCTTACAAAACAAGTTTCACCTGAGACCATCGGCAATGAAAATGTCACCAACCTACCAGTAACTTGGTCAAAAGAGGAAACAGTAGTTATTGGAGGATATTTGTCCAAAATAGTAGGGTCTCAATTAGATTCCACCCCCATCTCAGTACACCTCAAACCATGCTAAGGAATAAAGCAGTCATCACTTCAGAGGTCCATACCATCAGCATGTATTTCAGTAAGAAATCTCTCTCTCTCTCTCTCTCTCTCTCTCTCTCTCTCTCTCTCTCTCTCTCTCTCTCTCTGTGTGTGTGTGTGTGTGTGTGTGTCTAAGTTTTAACTTGTTATATCCAGGAAGTGTTGTTGTTGTGTCCTTACAGTCATGACCTACTCTTTGTGACCCCATGTCTATAGAGTTTTCTTGGCAGGAATACTGGAGTGGTTTGCCAGTTCCTACTCCAGGCACCTACAGCACCTGGTATTCCCTGGTGATCGCCCATCCAAGTACTAACCAGGGCCGACTCTGCTTAGCTTCCGAAATCAGGTGAGATCGGATGTGCTCAGGGCATCTAGGCAGCCAGGAAGTGTACTTCACTACTAGTTATTCTTTGTGAAAACAAACCAGCTCAGTGAACCAGGTAAGACAAAGGAAGATTGACAAGTGCCTAGAGGTAAGTAAACAAGGCAAGATAGCAAATTACCCCGTAGGCCACTTTGACCACCAAGTATAGGAAAGAATGCCTTCTATAAATGTTGGGAACAACCACAGAAATAATGTTAAAGCAGTAGAACAGGGCAAGAAACAGAAAGGGAGATGGATACAGATGGACTTGCGGAGAACTTTGGAGGTTGCACTCTAGCTTGGTTGATCATTTTATCCTTCATATGGCTAGCTAACAATTCATCTTTGCCACTAATGTAACAGATGGTACTCCCAACCCTTGGTCCTTCCTTTTACCTCTTCTTCCATGATACATGCCTAGCTCATACTGTTCCAAGAATTCTGGAGCAACTTCATACAAAGTACTTCACGGATGGCAAAGCATCAAAAATGTTTATCCAGAATACGTAAAGGTATATTGAATGGTAAGTGTAACTCCAGGGATTTAATTTTAAGTGGGCAAACTGATTGGAAAGTTTACCCTCTTAAAATTAGTTAATTAAGGGGGGAGGTATGTGGCAAAAAGAGTAAAACAAGGATAAATATTCATGTGTGTTTTGAATAGCCAATCACCAAGCTGGTTGGAGTGGTTAAGAATGTTATATACAGTGGTACCTCAAATAACAACTGCCCCGGATAACAAATAATTTGGATAGCAACTGCAAATTTCCGGGTATAGGGCTGCCTCTGATAACGAATTTTCCCTATGGAACGCATCGGATAACGAATCGCAATCCCTAGGTATAGGTCTGCCTTGGAGAACGAATTTTCTCTATGGGCTGCCTTGGATAACGAATCTTCCTATGGGCTGCCACGGATAACGAATTTTCCCTATGGACTGCCTCAGATAATGAATTTCCAGCATGCATCAGTAAAAAAGTTATCCCAGGTGAAATTGCATCTGTACCTTTAAAGTGCACCTTTTAAAGAGTTTTGAGCAAAAAACCAGGTGTCTGTGCCTTTTTCCTAGGCTCCAGAACGGATTAAACGGTTTCCCATTCATTCCTATGGGAAACTGCGTTTCGGATAACGACGTGTTTCGGATAACAACTAACCTCGGAGAACGAATTACCGTCGTTATCCGAGGCACCACTGTACTGGAACCTAATGGGTGATGGGGAGTTCAGTTTGTGTTAGAGCTGAGAGAAGTTCAATTCAGTTCAGTTCAGAGAGCTGAGAGTCAGTTTAGAGTGTCAGTTGGTCAGGTGGGAGATCCTGCCACTGAAAAGGGTCTGGTTTATAAAGAAAATACCTTATTATCAGAATTCATGATTGCAATACAATAACATTGGCTAAAGCTATCATAATACTGATCATCTAATTGTAAACTAATAAACGTTTCATGTTTTGTTTTAAAACTAAAAAAAAGTTTATACATTTGAGCTCATGAGGAAGTAGAAAGGACAAAGGATAGAATAGTTGCCCAGAAATATACCTAATTTTGAGGTGCAGAAGTGCTATCTATGAAGATCCAGTCTCTCTCCATTTGCATCAATTTTGTACGATGACAAATCAACAGACCTAGACTATATACTGAATTTTACCATAATGAGGTCTAGGCCTAAATCAATTTCCTAGGTTCAGCTGGACCAGAACTGTTTACAGTACTGACCAGTTCAACTGACCTGCTCTAAAGTAGGTTACCAACTGGATTTAGATTATGGTTTCTGTGGCTGTCTCTGTGTTAGTCTGAAGATTCTGGAAAGTCAGCACTCCAGTGAATGAAGACAGTAGTGCCTCAAACCAGTACAGACAGCTCCTGGTGATGATGGGGGTATAGAAGCATCTGCCACCACCAGCTCAACTACATCCTTCTCTTTCTTACCCACCTCAGCCTGTTTCTGGCACAGTCCATTTTCTTCTCCTCCTTTTCATGTGGGGGAATAATCTCTTGGTCCAGGTAAATATTATAAAAAATAAATGTCATGTTTTATCTGGAAATGATTTGAACTGGAAAGTTCAAATAGCAAGCAAAAAAGGAATCACATACCATAGGGAAAAATATCTGACAGAATCTCACAGTGTAGATCTCCTATTTTTTGCTCAGACATATAAACTATAAAGTTGAATTGTTGAATGGAGTGTATCCACAGGACAGTGTACAGAGGAATGTGATACACACATACCCACACTTCAGGAAAAGGTGGCCTGTTTATCCTACTTGGTCAACTTAAAAAAAGAAAGAAAGAAAACTAGCAAAACCATTGTTGGCAAGGAATAATCAAATTAATTTAACTATTAAAGAATTTAACTTGCCAAGTGATCCTGAAACATGTCCTCAGTGTAAAAAAAACAACATATAAAATAAAGTACAACCTTAGTAGCATAGGCAGTACTGTATTGGTGTTACAAGCTAAATAGGCAATGCATTACAGCTGAGGATGGCTACTTAGAAATTTTGTGTAAAAGTAATCAAAAGAATGGACTACTAGAGAAATTCTGCATAAGAAAGAGGAATCATGAACACATTCATTTTTTTCTCTTGCAAAATTTGTCATTTCTGCATTTTTGGCCTTTTATTTAAATGACAAGTGGAAACAAACACTAAGTGTAATTATTCATCGTTTGCATATTTTTCTTAATTGTCAAGCTATTTTTCTTATTTTTCTTTGAGGAATAAGAGCTCTGGTCCAACATCTGACAGGACTGTTTTTAATAAAGAGCCTTCAAGCACTTTTTTGTCAATTGTTCTTTTTACACACACACACACACACACACACAGAGAGAGAGAGAGAGAGAGAGAGAGAGAGAGAGAGAGAGAGAGAGAGAGAAGGGGGGAGTGCTTCGAAACCAGTGGAGGGAGACAGATATCTAGTCTCGTGCCCTCCCAAAAACATTTGGTGGGGCCACTGTGAGATACAGAAAGCTGGACTAGATAGACCTTTGGCCTGATCCAGCATGGCTCTTCTTATGTTGTTATGAATTTTTGCCACATGCACAAGAGTTTCAAAATATAACTTGGATTCCCCACCCCACCACCCTTGGTGGCAGAACCTGTTTCTAGACCTCTAGGAAACCTTGCCCACTAGACATGGGCACGGAGCGGCGAAATTTTCATTTCCGTTACCGTTTGTCATTTCGTTATGTAACGAAACGACAAACGAAAATTGTGATGAAAATGAAACTAAACGAACAGAACCATGAAAATTGTGGTCGTTATGTTTCGTTTCCGTTAATGGCGACGCACAATGAAATGAGCTGTTTTAAATGTTAAAAAATGCCCTGGACATCCATAAAAACGCAGCGATAATTATTTATATTGTCTGATAATACCTACCAGGGGGGTTGGGGTTCTTAAAACATTTGTTTTTGTCTTCTCCCATCGCGATGTATTTTTCTTTTCCCTTTAAAATGGATGTCGCCACCAGCCACAAAATGGAGGCAAGCCATGTGATGGGATCATGTTCAACCAATAGCATGCCAAGGTTGCAGATTGGGTGGGCAGGTCTGGCAGCCACAGAGGGCATAAAAAGCTCTGGCAGCCCCTGTCCTCCTTGCAGTCTCTGGTGGGATGTAGGGTGGGATTGCTGTCTCTGCGACTCTAGCTTCAGTCCTGCAGCCTCCCTGTGTGCGTGCATGCTGTGTACTTCTCGGTGAGTACCCTCCCTTGCCCCGCAGTGCAGTCACTCTGCGGCTGCCTTTCACCCTGGGCAATGCCCGCCGCTGCCTTTGCAGCCTCCCTGCATACCTAGTCTATACTGTGTCTCTGCCAGCATCCATTTTTTTTAGTGTTTTCCCTCTGGTCTAGGGCGTTGGGGGATGCCTGCGCACGGAAATGCTTTAAAAATCGTGCAAAAAGCGGGTAGAAACGACAAACGAAAAAACGAAAAACAGTAACGAAATTTTTCAAAAACACCCCGACAAATGGAAATGAACCGAAACAGACCTCTCAACAACAAATGAAAAACCGAAACACCATTTTTCTGTTTCGTGTCCATCTCTATTGCCCACCATTGCTTTTTCTCATAATTTGCTGAAGCTTCTGCTTGGCTGCGTCAACAGTAACCCAAGCTACTCCACTAATACTGCATCTCTCAGGTGATGGGAAATGACTCACCTGTCCAGGTAATTAAAGCCTGAGGCAGATGAAGGAAGGTGTGTGAGGTGGTCCAGATGCTCGCCAACCGGCACTCGCAGCCTCCAGCAATCGTCTGGGGCAGATGTAACAGGGCAACAGAGCAGCCTTTTCAAATTGCCTCATAAACCAAATCATGGGACTTCACACCACAAAAGTAATTTTAAGATTTCCATTAGGTATGGGTTATTGGGAACTAGTAACCTTTTCCTGTTTTTCTTTTATCTCTGCCTCCAATATTCCAGGGGAATTTCTTACAATCCTGTTAGCCCTTTCACAAAAGGTCCCTGCCTGCTTGCCTGCCTGCCTTTACAAACATGATGGATTTTGTGACAGCGCTTCAAAACCGGTGAAAGGAAACGAACACATACAATTAAAAAAGACACAAAACATGTGGCACCTTAAAGACCAACTTTCATATTTTAATTGTAACATTTCGTGGACACGTCCGCTTCTTCAGACATATAGCTGCTATATGTCTGAAGAATGTGTCCACGAAATGTTACATTAAATTATAAAAGTTAGTCTTTAAGGTGCCACATGTTTTGTGTCTTTTTAAAAAAATATTCTATTTTTGCCTGCAATTCTTGAAAGGACTAACATGGCTAACCTCTCTGAAACAATCAAGAAAGCAAATGTTAATTATAATTTAAAAATGTAAAAATAAAATGCCTGCAGAGCTGCTAGAAAAAGAGCTCCGAGAAATCCTCCTCCTTTATCCAAATTAGCACTAGTGTATATTATAGGATCATATCATAGAATCATAGAATTGTCATCAAGTTGGAAGGGACCTTGGAGGTCTTCGAATCCAACTGCCAGCCCACGTCAGGAGACCTCATCCCATCGCAGACAGATGACTGTCCAATCTTCTTCTTGAAAACCTCCAGCGATGGGGCACCCACAGCATTGGGAGGCAAGCTGTTCCATTGTTTAATGGCTCTCACTCTCAGGAAATTTCTCCTTATTCCCAGTTTGGCAATAATAATCAATTATTGATCAATCAATCAATAATAATAATAATATACTCTTCCCTATAAAATAAAAATTATGAAAGAGGGACAATATTTCTGGCAACCTCATACAACTTTTCATCTTCGGGCATAGTGATTTCTGATTCCCCATCCAAATCTCTGGATACTTTGTGAGTGAGATACCTAGCAATGGAGGCAGAGGATGGGAGCTCAATTTGCCCCACTGTGCTTCCTGGGAGAAGAGCCAGCTTATGTGGCCTTGGGCAAGCTGCATGGTCCCAGAATTGCCCCAGAAGAAGGAAATGGGAAAACACTTTTGAGAATTGATCGTTGTTTTGAGTTTTTTCCCGACTGTTTGGACGTGTTCTGGAAGTTTTTCTTCCTGATGTTTTGCCAGACTCTGTGGCTGGCATCCTCAGAGGGCAAGGAGCTCAGGGAACTAGGAGTTCTCTCTGCGCTCTGAGGTACAGAGTGAGAATTTGCTACCTGGAAACCCATGAAAAGGGCCACCAGAACTCAGAATTCAACTGACGGCATTCAGTTAATGTTTTATGCAAAACAGCAGTGTGAAGGACAAAGACGGGAACTGGGATTAGCAGATGTCTAGAGCTGTGTCTAAGAAATAGCTGCCACAACCAGAATGCTCTGAACTGGAATTGAAACACACTTTGTTTATAAGTAGTGCATTATATTTACTTCCATTATCCATTAATAGGTAGCTTAATTATTTTTGTTTTCCCACAGAACACGGCTGGTCTCATGGAGTACAATCAGGGTCCCATGAGAACACTGTTTTTATCAACCAAAGAAGCCATTTCTGCATATCCACAACTATTTTAATTTATCCCTGTGATTCTATATTTTCTTTTTAACTTATCCTAATTAAACCCTTGTGAAGAATTTGAGGAACTGGAGAATATGAAACATGAACTTCAGTTCCTGGGCATTTCTATGTTTCTGTGAATGCCTAGGAAACTGGTCAGACAGACAGATATCAGTGTATACAAGGAGAATTTACACCTTCAACTTATCTCCTGTTACCGAACAAAGAAAGTATTGAGCAAAGGCCAGATACGTCCAGGTCTATCTTTTATCAGAGGGCAAATCAAAGCTGTTCCAAAAGGACTCTAAAGCTTGAACTTTCACCCTTGACTTTGAAAAGAGAGTTAATGCTGATTTTGGTAATGGGAAAGAGAACAAATCAGGTAGGTGCTTTTTGACCTGACAGAACATGAAATGGAATGAAGAGGCTGTTGGCAACAGGTGTGTAATGGCCCATTTGTTGTATACAAGGGACTAGGAAAACCAGCTAGTTACCCTAGCACGGGCATGTCCAAACTTCGGCCCTCCAGATGTTTTGGACCACAACTCCCAAAGTCCTTTGCCATTCGAAATACAGGCTTGGAATTCTGGGAGTTGTGGTCCAAAACATCAGGAGGGCCGAAGTTTGGACATGCTTGCCCTAGCATGTCTCTGAGGTTGAAAGTACTTTGCTCCCCTGCTGTTTCTCAATGCCTAGAAGGGTTCTAAGGCAGTGATGTTGAACCTTTTAGAAACTGAGTGCCCAAACTGCGATTCAAAGCCCACTAATTTTTCACAAAGTGCCAATACAACAGCTTATCCTGAATACAGGTGACTGTGGAGGGGCGATGTCAGGTGCCTACAGAAAGGGCTCCGAATGCCACCTTTGGCACCCATGCTATAGGTTCGCCAACCCTGCTGTAAGGAGTGACTAGGTCTGTTTGTTGTCCAGCAAAGTCATGACAGGCTTTGTATCTTATATAAGTTGAGCTTATTTTTTTCCCTAGTATGGAACTTATTGTATCATCCAGTTATGAACAGGAGTGCATCTATAGCATTTATTATACCTTATCAGTGCCAGGTAGAATGTCCTGTGCAGGGATGGCCCTTCCCACCCAATTAAGCATGGCAAACCACTTACCTCATGCCCAGTGCCTCAGCGTCCCTACTTCGTGCCCAGTGCCCCAGAAGGATACAACTGAAAGATAAGTTCATGGAGTATGATAGTTTTATCCTCAAATCATGCAAAGCATGCAGCTACTGGGACCACATGCACCCATGTGGATATGGGCAAGAGAAATGGTGGCCCCAGGTGCTGCCACGAGGGAATGGTAAACCCTGTTTGAACACTTGACACCCAGAAAACCCTGAGAGAGTTGTCATCAGTCAAAATTCATTTGACAGGACATCATTATCATTGTGCATTTCACAGCGCTATTTTTTTAACAAAAATCTTTAGAATTAACAGGCATGGGTTTGGGGGGAAAGTTGAGAAAACATGTACCAATAAGCACTTTATTTGGGTTTGGAAGAGAAATCTTCAAGACTTTCACTTTCCCAGGAAAATAGTCCCATTTAGAATGTGATGGTAAAATCAAGAAAATGTGCATAGCAAGGAAGCATGCAAGGAAAGCTGACAATCCACAAATGTGTATGTATGTTTTCATAGGTTTACAGACAAGTCATCTGAGCATGGAAGGATGCCAGCTGTGGGCGTTCCCCATTTCACAGTAAAAAGAAGTCTATCTCCAAGTGTGGAAAAACACTCTCTTTTTATGCTTTAGGTCACGAGTTCCGTCCCCGAGATGTCCAGTTACAAGGATCACGGGTATCATGTTGCAAAAGACCTCTGTGTGAGATGCTTAAGAATTGCTCACAGGATAAACTGTACTAGGTTAAATGTTCCAGCTCAGTTACAATAGAGTAGCTACTTTTGGCTTCCAGCATCGCTTTGATCAAACACCTCTTTGACTGGTATCAAAATGCAACAAATTCCATACATTTGGCTTGTTCATATCTATTTATTATTCCTTATCCCTCAACTTTGCTTCCTCTTTGCAGACAGCAAGGCAGTGCACAAAAATGTGACTTAAAAGCACAGTTTTGGAGCATGCAAGACTGCGACTGGCAAATATGACTTCACAAGGCAGTAGCAGGAAGATTGGGCAAGCCCCGGCATCGACACACCGGTGTTGGGAGGGAAAGCGAGGAGAGAGTGTGATCCTTCAGAAGCACATTGTCAACATCCTAAGTGGGACACACAAAGAGCCAGTTCTCAGTTAAGAACTTAATCTAGGATTAACAAGGGGGTCAGCTACCTCAGCAAGAAGGCTGTGCTAGAAGAAACTAATTAGCAATCCTTCATGTAACACAGAGACGCTTCAAGCAGTTAGCATTTTCTCACACAAATCATCAGAGGTCCACATGCAATACAAGACCCCAAATTATGGAAACCTCAACAATTTGTTCTTTATGGGAGATACTCAAGAATAGGTTACATAAAGATTTATGTATTTTAAAGCTCATATCCTCTGCATCATATCCTTATACGTTTTCCTAAACTGTCATCTTCTTATTCCAAGACAGCTAACATCAGCTGTGAAAAACATCAGTTTATGTCTTGTTAAGTGTCGGTAACAGAGACTGAGAAACCGCAGAACTAGAAATAACAATACATTGAGACTTATCATTTGCTGCTTTCAATGTTTTTGCCTTTATCTACTCCTGCCGCAAAATGCTGCCCATAACACCCGATCATCTCAGGCAGGGCATCTGAGGGTGCCATCGCTGAAGGAGGCCCAAAAATCTTTGACAAGAAATTGGCCGTTCTCAGTGGTAGCTCCTCACCTCTGGGATCAACTTCCCTCTAGGACAGTGATGGCGAACCTTTTAGAGACCAAGTGCCCAAACTGCGATTCAAAACCCACTTTTTTTTTTTGAAAAGTGCCAATAGAGTAATTTAACCTGTATACAGGTGGCTGTGAAGGGGCGATGTTGGGTGCCCACAGAAAGGGCTCCGAGGGCCACCTTTGGCACCCGTGCCATAGGTTCGCCATCACTGCTCTAGGATTTGTTTGGCATCTTCCCTCCCAGTCTTTAAGTAACATCTAAAGATGTGGCTATTTAAAAATGCTTTCCCTGGGTATTAATATACGCTATGAAAGCTTCGCTGTTTATGCACGTTATGTTTTGTTTGTTTGTTTGTTTTTAGGCCATCTTGCTCCTGTTTGATGCTCAGATAGATATTGTTCTATTTCTTATTATGATTTTTATTATTGGATTATTTATTTATTGTGTTTCTTGATTGATATTTGGCAACTTTGTAAACTGCCCAGAGTAGCCGTGCAGCTAGATGGAGCGGTATAGAAATTAAATAAATAAATAAATAAATAAATAAATAAATAAATAAATAAATAA
>JAHTLZ010000327.1:3714670-3737179 GCA_023846285.1 Phrynocephalus versicolor | reverse complement strand
ATAAATAAATAAATAAATAAATAAATAAATAAATAAATAAATAAATATAGCTCATGGAATGGGAAGGCCAGGAACTCACAACTCTGTGGAAGATGCTTCTCTCTCTACCCAGTGCCAGCCAGCACCACCTATGTAGAAGAAATTTCTGGAGTTTCCTCGACTTACTAAAAAGGGAGTGGTCCCACTGAGGATCAGTAGAGAGAACAAGAGAAAGAACGGCCTTGACAACAACTAGAAACACTTCAATCAGGAGTACTCTGGCAGCCCAAAGGAAACACAAGGCATCACTCCCACAAAGAGAGAAGCCATCGTGGCATGTCCCCCCCCTCCCCAACAAATGTTGTTCAGTTGAAGAAGTTGCTAAGATAAAGCAGAGGGATGGGGTGGGGGACAGAGTTATGGAACCAGTCAGCAGCCCGTCACATATCTTACTGGAGAAAGATGCACAGATTTAAATGTATAATCACCAGTACTGTTAGAATATCATCAACAAAACAAATATTCCAAATTTCTAAGCACTTGATCTCCAGATGTATGGGCCCCAGAAATCTCTGAGATGGTGACTTAGTCTGCATTGGCCCAACCCAGCATGTCATCATGTAATATCAACAGCAAAAGGACAGGTTTGACAGGGATGGAGAAAAGCAGTGTCCCATTATGCAGCGAGTGACCCTTTTATTTAAAGATACACATTTCCATGCCAACTGGTCACCTTTCAGTAGATTTGGTACCAGATTTTGTGTTGCAAGCCTTTTTCACGGAAAGGTAGATACAAGATGGTTATCTGTCCTCACAATGAAAAGATGATCTATTGGGTTCTTGGGCTGTGTGGCAGGGGATGCCTTTTCTATGGCAGGATGCTGGTCCAACGGTGACATGGCAGAGCAGGAGGAGGGCAAGGCAAGAATACCCAAGGGCAGGGAGCAAAAAGAGCTGTGATTGAACCTATGGAGGTGGAGATGGGTCAGAATAACAGGATCTGCTGAATTATTTGGTGATCTCTTCCCTGCTTGAACGCACCCACTTGTTTCAAAGCTTAGCATCTCATCACCCTGAGAAATATTCCCCAGTTCTTTCAGGAGAAGTTTTGCTGATTTTATGGATTTTCATTCCATATTTTTGCATGTGTGCTTTATATACTTTTGTAGATGATTTTAAAAAAATGTTTATTGTTTACAGAATGCTATTGGGCACCCTGGAGTTTCACAGACCCTTACTGTTTGTACACACACACACACACATGCACACATGCACGCATGCACGCACATAGGCACACACACACACACACACACACACACACTATATTTTCCATCCATAAGATGACCACCCACTTTTCCAAACCAAAATTATAGTTTCATAACCACACGGTTCTTGGGTATATGTGTATTTTCCGTGTATAAGACTACAATTGTGTCTAAAATTATTAGACTAAAAATTGAGGGTTGTCCCAGGTAAGCTGAGGAGAGATCCACTTTGTTTTTTTAAAAAAATGGGTTGGAAAAGTGTGTGGCGGGTCTTATACATGGGGGTGTCTTACAGCTGGAAAATTATGATCATAGAATGTTCCTTCTTCAGAGCATATTTTCCAAGTGACAATAGGAGCATTCTCATGCACATGTAAGTATAAAGACAAATCTATATTATGTCCGCACAGAACTAATGCAAATATGTCACTGCCCAATTCAGCCCATGTGTTCGGTCTTCTTCTCAAGAATCAAGCTGTGAAAATAATACATTGATGTTTCTTGCAAGAACATCTGGTTGTGACAGCGCTCACACATATTCCCTCATCCCAACAGGCACACAGAAAAGACATTGAGGGCAAATATTTCCAGTGCTTAGAAGAAAAAGAAAGGGGGAAGAGAAGAATTTATGAACTGGAGAACAAAAACATGACAATTGGAGAAAAACATACACAGAAACCTCCCACTCTCTTCATTTAGCTGTCTACTTCTCCCCCTACCATGAACAGTTTTTTGTTCTTATTCTACACTTTTAAAAATATAAACATTTATATATCTTTTATTTATTTATTTATTTTTATATTTATATACTGCCAGATTTCCCCAAAAGGGAACTCAAGGTGTTTAGCAAGTGTAAAATTCCACAATACAGAGTTCAAAGGAATAATGATTGGTTCCAAAAAAAAAAAAAAAAGAACATAAAAATAATGAACAACCAACAGCGGAACCCAAAATTAAAAAAAGAAAAATCTACTTTTACTCTCCAAAACTTAAAACGTGATCAAGACAGTGACAAATATACCCACTGTACCCTGATGACAGTTATTTAATGATACTGTGTTGCAGTGTGTACTTTAGAGAATAACTAATATTTAAAAAAACACCAATGTGAATACGTAGCTTTTAAACAATATTTCTCATTATTTCTCTCACTTTCTCCCCTATTGCCTCTCTAGTTAAATCATGCCAGGCTTATTCAGCAACTGAAGAATGCACTGCAGCTTCATACAGGATTGGACTTTCAGTGTCTGCTTTACTGTTTTCCTGAGGAATACCATAACTGTGAACCAGACAGATGCCTTTGTGCTGTTGTTCACCCAAACCATATGTTGTTATCCCCAAATATTTCTTTTGGGGTTTGAATAAGTAACGGGATGCTGGCAAATGAACCAAAAAGGCTCCTTCAAATGCCCTTCATAAACCACGACAGAATTCTTCCGGAGGTCCCTTTTCTCCAACCAGATGCAATAGTTGAGATGCTTTTACTTCTTCAAATTCACAAGTGCTCAGTGAAGGACCTCTATTATCCAATCCATCCAGGTCCTGGCTGGTGGAAAAGGAAGGCTTCGCCTGTCTATTTCGGTATTCTTTAATGATTCCCTAAAGCCTGAGCAACACATTAGAACAACCGTCAGAGTAACTAAAATGAACACTTCATGCAAGTAAATGATAATGGAGGTTACCCACAAGCAAAAGCACTATCGGGAGCAGTGTCTATATTTACACAGAATGATAAGCCAGAACTGCTGACAATTCTAGTTCACCATGAATGAACTCTGCCGCCATTCACTCTTTCTTGGCTCCTCCTAGTGGCTCCCAATACGATCACTCAACAAGCCAGGCTCTTTGGATCTCTTTCCAAACAACCAAGAAATCGCAAACCAAGCACAACCTCATTTTGCAGGAGTCAAAAGGCAACCTCTGTACTGTTCAAGAACAGCATGGACACTCACCAACACCTTCCTGGTTTCTTAGCAGTCCCACAAGGAGGGTGTCACCAAGCAGGAGCAAATATAAATCCCTCTCAACTGATACCCAAGGCATATTCACTCCCACGATTCCAAAGGAATACAGCCAGTGCACGCCAATTATTATTACAATTGTTGGATGATGACCAGCAGTGTCGAACAGTATTGACTTCACAAGCTTCCATGCAAGGGATGACTATCAGCACCCTCTTTCAGACAGACCACCATGTTTGCAACGGCAGTTCCAGGAAAGTAATCAGAGGATAGTCAGCAACTCCCAGTATACTGAATATTACAAGAACAACAGATAACATTCAGTTTTACCCTGCTATTACAGATTTAAAGGCAAAACATCCACACAGAAAACCATGACCAATGAAGATGGACTAAGTCAGATTCTTCTAATCAAACCAAGCTTGTTCCATCAGGTACATTCTTGCTCCACAGACAACAACAAAGCCTTAGAGCCAAACATATGACAAAAAGGAATTGAGAGACTACTGAATTAAGTCTTAACTACTCTTCATTGTCGTTGAGCCATGTGCAAAGACCTTTTTCTTTCCAATGTCAAGTATTTGGCCAAAGATCTACTGTACATGAACTCTGCTTAAGGGTCCTCCTAGCAAAACAACTGGGACCCTCTTCTAATGGTCAGTGCACTGGTGAACAAACCTCAGGTGAGTTAGCTGAGCCACCTTCAGAGGTCGACTCAAGGAAAAAGCACTCTCTCCATGGCTTTCTATCTGCCCAACCTGTATTCCCAAGGAAGCAAAAATGAATTATAACTGATGTCTGGAGCCAAGACCTGCTTCATTTTTGATGCTTTGTTTTTATAACCACTTATAACCTTGCGCGATTACATTGACACTATGTTTTCAATGTTAGTTTCCATCACTCATAACTTTACATGGAATGTTACTCTCCTTTTAACTGCTCCTGTTCTCTTGTGGCTTTAATGTAATATTGTCTTTTAATGCTGCAAGATGTTCCTCAATTCCCTGTTCTCAATACTTGAACATGTATTAATTTCACAGAACTCTGTATTATCCCTCATTACTGCAAGCCACCTTTCTGAGGAGAAAGGTGGGGTAAAAATACTCTAAAATAAATTGAATAAATTAAAAGGACTGGGGGAGATTCTTCTGTATCTGCAGTCAACTTTGGTGTTCATAACGTGAATGTATGCTTACTAAACCCACTGAAATGTGCAGCCACAAGTAACATTGCATTCAGAAGAGAAAAACAGCAACCGAGTCTTGTGGAACAAAGGTTGCTGAACCTGAAAATGCTGAGTAGGGAAATGCAGCATGACCCCCAGAGTGGTCCAAATGGAAACACAAAACACCCAGCGAGAATACCCAGCCTCATATACCAATTGTGTAGACCAGCAATAGCATAGTTTTGTCTTTTATATTACAGGATCTTTCACTTTCTCATAGAAAAATCCGGGGGTGGGGGGGCAAAGAACACCTTAAATCCACTGGGTTCAGAGCAGTGATGCATTTCTCTACCTACCAACACATTTTTATTAAGCTATTAAGGAACTGCAACACTGTTTTAAAGAAACAATTTATTGAATGTCTTTTAGGAACTACTGCCTTCTTTTGTCAGAGGAGTGAAATGTTATACTCTTGGCTGATGACACACACAATGGCGCATTCAAGGTGAATGCAAACAATTAAGTCCAATGCATGCATGTAATGACAATGCTATGTGAAACTGAACAGGCCTAGCACCTATTCAACAAAAAATTAAAACAAAGTGTCATACCTTGAAGACTAACAGATTGAGTTCAGTGTGAACTTTATAACCTTAGAACTGCAAGGCCGAAAGAGACCACATGGGTCATCATGTCCTCTTGAGAAGGCCCAATGGGGAATCAGACTGCCAGCGCCATTAAAAAATAGGCACTCAAAAATTACCTACCTTGGGGCACCAAAGTAGCAGGGGTACCTTCAGAAAACGGTTTTAGAGAGCGCCATGAAATTTGGAAACATTTGGGGGTAAGGGGGCTGAGTTATGAAGCTCCGAAGGGAGTGCCCCTAGGGAATAAACCTTCTAATTGGAACCATATAGGAAGTGGTAGCAGTGCTATCACTGGCCCGATCAGCTTCTGATTCCAATTGGGTTTTTGCCTAGGAGCACCCACTTTGGAGCTTCATAACTCAGCCCCCTGACCCCCAAATCTTTCCAAATTTCAGGGACCTTCAGGAAAGAGCTTGAGGAAGCTCCCTTGCCATTTCCTCTAGAATGAATCGTTTTGTTCTAGAGGGGGATATTGTGTTTTGTTTCACTTGTAATGAAACGCTGCTTCTCCATTTCATTTCATTTTGTTTCATTAGCTAACGAAACGATGAAAGAGCATGTTGCTTTTCATATGTTGCCCATCCCTAAACTGGACCAGATTTTTAATGATGGATGAGAGACTGGTAGCCCATAGTCTGCAGAACTCACATGACAATTCTTATGTGTGTTTTTCTAACTTGGCTGAGGATTGAAGTCCCTCCCAATCCACTGTGCCTGACCAACGATGCCATTCATGTAGCCACTCTCAATGGGGCTGGCCCTTTAGGAGTTCATTATCTTTAGTTAGGGAGTGGGGCATAGTAGAACTGGCTGGGTAGAAAGGCTTCTAGGCCCTCAGATGTCTTTGGGTAAACACACTGCTAACTTGGAGCTTTCTGCAGTGCTGCTTATAAATGCATCTGCTATGGGCAGTTCAGCAGAACTGCATTATATTTTTGGACAACTATAGGTCCCATGATCCCCCAGCCAGCTTAGTTAGGGTACATACTTGCTGGACAATTCATATCATATCCATAGTCATATCCCCAGGATTGGAATACAGTGACCACCTACACCTCCAAACTATCCACAACATAATGGCTCTGAGCTATCCATGACGGATCAGAAAAGAGATCTTGGTGTGCTGGTGGACAGCTCAATGAAAGTGTCTCCCCAGTGTGTGGCAGCAGTGAAGAAGGCCAATTCCATGCTAGGGATTAACAAAAAGGGGATTGAAAATAAAACAGCCAACATTATAACACCAGTGTACAAAACGATATTAAGGCTGCACCTGGAGTATTGTGTACAATTCTGGTCACCACATCTCAAAAAAGACATAGTGGAACTGGAAAAGGTGAAGAAGAGAGCGACTAAGGGAGCTTTTGCACTGGACTGCGGGGACCTCCCTTATGAGGAGAGACTAAAACATTTGGGGCTCTTTAGTCTGGAAAAAAGGCGCCTGAGGGAGAAGATGATTGAGACTTACAAAATAATGCAGGGCATGAGTAAAGTGGATAGAGGGAAGCTCTTCTCCCTCTCACAAAATACCAGAACTAGGGGACATCCACTCAAATTGAGGGCTGGGAGAGTGAGGAAAGACAAAATAATTATTTTTACCCAGCATGCTGTGGAACTCCCTGCCACAGGATGTGGTGATGGCATCTAGCCTGGATGCCTTCAAAAGGGGTTTGGACAGATTCCTGGAGGAAAAGTCAATCACAGGTTATAAACCATGATGGAGATGTGTAATCTAAAGGCTTAAAACCACAGTACTACAAGAGCCAGATGGAGGGCAGTAGTATCAGGAGACAGATATCTAGTATTGTGCGCTCCCAGAGGCATCTGGTGGGGCCACTGTGAGATGCAGGAAGCTGGACTAGATGGGCTTTTGGCCTGATCCAGCATGGCTCTTCTTATGTTCTTACTAACATAAGACAAAGAAGTGCTACATTTTAACTTTCACCATCCAAGGCAATTCACAACAAGCAACAATCCAACCACAGAACTGCCAAGCCCCAAACAATTGTAGCAACCACCAAAGAAGAAACAATGTCTACGGCTCCAGAAGACAAGTCTAGCCTTCAGAGGCAGGCAGCTGAAATATTTTTAAAAGGCAGAGCACAAACTATTCGACATTGGAAATATCACCACAAAAAGGGGCCCTTTCCTGCCCACCCACTACCCGTTTGCCTTGCAAGATGAGCGGGGTCTGTCTGGCTCACCAGATGTTTTGCCTTAACAACTCCTGCAGGCTCTACTCCACTCAGTGTGATCTGGGGCAGAAATACACCATCTGGAGAGCTAAACATTGCCCACCCCCGTGACAAAATCGTATGTCCAACTTTGGTCTGATGAGCAGATTTAAGGAATCCAGCCGCAGAGAAAAGAACACATGAACCCTCCGGGATGTTCATTGCAACACATATGTTGGGCTCAAGTGCGGAAAGCTGCAGGAGAAAATCGACCACATGCCCAATTCTTTTTTTGGCTAATGGGAGGGAAGAGAAATCAAGCAACTACAAATAAACCAAGGCTTACCTGAGTGCCAACTGCCATGTTCCAACTGAAAAGTCCATTCCCTACCCCCATCACCAGAAAGAAAAAACAACAACCCTAAACAGACACTTAGCACTACTCAAAATTCCGTCTGATGTACGGTTGGCTGTATTTATCAAACAGTTTTAAAAAACCCTGCAGAAGTGAACTATAAGTTTCCCTAAGTATGAATTTCCTATCTAGCCATAAGAAAGGTATTATCCAAGAACAGACTTACAAGTCTATCCTTGGTATTTTATAATATCTGTTTACCCAAAATCCACAAAAGCCATCTTCGGGCTGCAGGGGAACCAAGGAGCCTGCTCTAATTAAATCCTATTTTCAAGAGCCTTGGAGAGGTGAGTGTCGACTCACTAACCCTGCACATGAAAGGTTTCTGGCTCTCAGCTTTTCCTTCCAAAATTCAAGCCTGGCATTCTAAGTGCAGTTGTAGCTCTCAACTCAGAATTGTATTTTAGCCGGCCCATCCATGCGAGGCCCCTCTGTACATGCATACAGAAAAGAACTAGAGACAAGAGATATATAACCACAACGTGTAAACAGATTACGGTAAACTGACAAAGCTAAATGGTGAGTTAATTTACTGCACCTAAAGAAGCCCTCAGTACATTTACCTGAAGAATCCCCAAACAGGCCTCCAATAGGAATAGGAATATGGATATTAAATGGAAATAAATGCTTTGGCCAAACAAAACTTCATAAGCCACAATAAGGAATGAATTTTATTTATACTTGTAAAAGAGACGAAACGCAGAATCCATCAAAATATATCTCTACAACTGTTTATGCCGTTCTAAGATTTATCACATTTATAGCCTATATTTTTCCATGAGCTATTAGCTATGCTTACATCCCACCTTTCCTCCAAAGAATTCAAAACAATGTACAGTAGGACCCCAGTATCCACTCAGGATTGGTTCCAGGCCTTCCAGTTGATAATAAAAACCGTAGATAAGAGATAATTCCTGCCCACCTACCCCCAAACTGCTGTTTCCTGACAGTGGCTTGCTTTATGACTGCTGTTTTGAGACAGTAGCTTGCTTTATGGCTGCTGTTTGTGACAGTAGCCTGCTTTACAGCTGCTGTTTGTAACAGTAGCTTGCTTTACAGCTGCCATTTGTGACAATAGCTTGCTTTACAGCTTTCTTCGTGGCTGCTGAATTATTTAATTTTTTTCCTCTGCCACCCGTGGATAACTGAATCAGTGGATAATGAATCAGTGAATATGGGGGTCCTACTGTATATGGATCTCCTTTTCTCCATTTCATACTCATAACCTTATCAGGTAAATGAGGCTGAGAGAGCATGCCTGGCTTGAGATGAGTTGAGTTGATTAGAACCCAGGACTCTTCAGAGTCCAGCAGCCATGAACTCCAGATAAACCTTTTTGTCCTTATGATAATCCTGCAATGGTGGTCTAAGCTGTAATGGGTAGTCCAGCTTTACACTGGGAGGAAATGCCCTCTTGTTTTGGGAAGTATATGGCCCTCAAAATGGGTGTGTGCATGCACGTAAAATTTAAATGCACGCAGTAGAAAACAGTATTAGGCTCGATAACAATGTGAAGTAATCCAACTAAATCCAAGAAACCGAATGGTCACTGGGATTGACTCTGGGATTGCATTCATTTATTGATTTAGTGTATTTTTACCCTGCTTTTCTCCTTGGAAAATCATCCCTCCTGCAGAAACAAACGGCACCACTAGGGCAAGGTGGTGAATCTTGACAAATAAGGTTTGTTCACAAAAAACCCCAATGAGCTCAATTTCAGCCTTGACCCATTTGCTGCCATCCAGTTGACGGTAGGAGCCTTACTGAATAAGAATTTCACAGGCCCTCCCATTGACAGGGAAGGAAGCAAGGCATCACAAGACATGGAACATAAACCAAAGCATCTAAGGAGTACATTTCTACACAGAGACGCACCTGAAAGCCTGCCTTATTAACAAACATAGAGGCCTCAAGTTGCCTGGTGAGGATGCATCTGTAGTGATAGAGTGCCCTCTAGCATCCTCTGAACATTTCCATCCTTGGCAGTAAGAGGGACCTCCACTGTTCCACTTCCCTCTCCATCTCCCCACCCCCACCCCTGGGCTTTTAAAATATCGAGGAGGGACCCACAAAATCGGCCATAGATGCACCTTCTTCGTTCACTGATTTTTTGGGGGGGGGGGGGCAGGGAGACGATGCGGCACAACCTTCACTCCACTGAAGCCCCAGCTATTTCAAATCTCTGTTTCCACACAAAGAAGTATCAGCGTTACATAATTAAGAGAAATGCATTTTCATGAGTGAAAACCGAAGTCCAGGGAGGGCAGCACTACAGCTGTATATTCACAGGCTGGGTGATGGAGGTTGCCTTTGCCAGGAAGCCCGGCTGAGTTATTATGCAACTCTGCTACCTCATCCAATGCCTCATTCATGCAACATCGAAGTACAGGATACATACTTTTCAAAGGACACAATAAGAGGAAGTGTAGGAGGCTAAAATAGGACATCTAAGGAATGGTCTGCACCATCTTTTTGCAGGTAAAACTCCAGCTATACATGGCCAACACACTAAACTAAAAATATTGAATATTTAAAAGGCCTAATGAGTTAGTCTCTTCTCACTCTCCGATGGCCAGTTGTAAGATGGTTTCTAGACATGGGCATGGAGCGGCGAAATCTTCGTTTCCGTTACCATTTGTCATTTCCGTTACGTAACGAAACGACAAACGAAAATTGTGATGAAAATGAAACGAAACGAACAGAACCACGAAAATTGTGGTCGTTACGTTCCGTTTCCGTTAATGGCGATGCGCAATGAAATGAGCTGTTTTAAATGTTAAAAAACGCCCTGGACATCCGTAAAAACGCAGCGATAATTATTTATATTGTTTGATAATACCTACATGGGGGGTTGGGGTCCTTAAAACGTTTCTTTTTGTCTTCTCCCATCGCGATGTGTTTTTCTTTTCCCTTTAAAATGGATGTCGCCACCAGCCACAAAATGGAGGCAAGCCATGTGATGGGATCATGTTCAACCAATAGCATGCCCAGGTTGCAGACTGGGCGGGCAGGTCTGGCAGCCACAGAGGGCATAAAAAGCTCTGGCAGTTAGGGTGGGATTGCTGTCTCTGCGACTCTAGCTTCAGTCCTGCAGCCTCCCTGTGTGCGTGCGTGCTGCATACCTCTTGGTGAGTACCCTCCCCTGCCCCGCAGTGTAGACGCTCTGCGGCTGCCTTGCACCCTGGGCAACACCCGCCGCTGCCTTTGCAGCCTCCCTGCATACCTAGTCTATACTGTGTCTCTGCCAGCATCCATTTTTTAGTGTTTTCCCTCTGGTCTGGGGCGTTGGGGGATGCCTGCGCACGGAAATGCTTTAAAAATCGCGCAAAAAGCGGGTAGAAATGACAAACGAAAAACAGTAATGAAATTTTTCAAAAAATTCCCGACAAACGGAAACAAACTGAAACAGACCTCTCAACGACAAACGAAAAACCGAAACACCATTTTTCTGTTTCGTGCCCACCTCTAATGGTTTCTATGATGTAATTTATGAAATGTCTTTTAATGCAAACAGGAAATGTATATACTGTAAGCTGCCACCGCAAGTTGTTTTAATGATATTCATTTTTCTCCTCCTAAACCTCACCTTCTAAGATGTGAAAGCATCCTCTTAACTCATCAATGCACATTACTAGTAAAATACACACACACACACACACATCACGTTAGCAGTTTATCACATACCAGTGGATCGGCAATCCTGCCCTGATGGATTATACATTGTTTTTAAATGAAGGAACATAATCCATTAATCTAAGAGGATACATTTTATAGTGAATTTGGCATCTGCTTGTGTGTAGGCATGCAGTCAACTTTTGCTAGCCATTTAAGTTTAAGTTTTGTATGATTCCCCCCCACCACCAATACATTTTTATTCTTGTAGCTCTTCAACATCTAAGTAGGGACCAGCAACGCAACCCAAGTGGTGACCAAAGGAAGTGGGATGGACAGGGCCCTCCAGAGGCATCTCTGCAGTCACTTCAGACCAGGGGTGGCTTCAGATAACTCAGAACTTCGTTTTCCAGGGAGGGAGAGAGAGAGAGAGAGAGAGAGAGAGAGAGAGAACCAACAGCGGTGAAACGACCAATGAGGTGAAGACCTCAAGGGCAGTTCTAAGTGCTGCATTTCTCACTCCAGAAACGCAAGGGACGGGCCCCTCTCCCCTTCTCCTTGACAAAGAGTTTTATGTAACACAAAAGCCTGCCTGCTTCGCCTGGGGGTGGGGTGGAGGAGTGAGTTTGGGACGCACTGATCTAACCACCGACAACTAGAAGGTGAAGGGAGTGAGAGTTTGGAAATGTCTTTAGAGAGGCTCCTCTCTCAATACTGTCCTATCCAGCATGGGGAGGGGGGTGGACAGAGGGAGAGGCATAACCACCACCCCCAACACACCTAGGAGGGGGAGGGGGAGAGGTGTGCCCCTCCCGGGACCCTGATGCTGCTGAGCCAGCCCAAGCGGCAGCGCCCTTAGAGCTGTCTCTCCGCAGAAGCTGCGGCGGCGGGGCCGCGTGGGTGCCTCCGTGCCCAGGATGCCCCCCGAGGGGAACCCTCGAGCCACGGGAAAGCCGAGAGGGGGCTTGGGAGGGCCAGCCCCACCGCAACCGCCCCGCTCCCTCCTCCTTCCTTCCCTCCGGCCGCCCCGCTTTTTACCAGGCAAGCTTGAAGCCTTTCATCAGGAGGACCGTCACGACCAGGCGAGGCTGCTGCTGCTGCTGCTGCTGCCCGTGCCCTTGGCGGCCCAGGGACGGGTCCGGCGCGGCGCCCAGGACATACTGGAGGAGGCCGGGCAGGCGGAGCGGGCGCCCGGGGTGGCTGTCGCCGCCGCCGCCGCCGCAGCAGGGCAGGCAGCCCGGGCCACCATGGAAGGCGCGCGCGCCCAGCGAGGCCAAGGAGGCGAGCGCCGCTGCCCCGGCCCAGCTGCTGCTGGTGGTGGTGGTGGTGGTGGTGATGGGCGCCTCTGCGGAGCGCGGGCAGCCCCGGCGCGCCAGCGAGGAGGCGCAGATCATGCCATGGCCGCGGCGCGCCTCCCCGGGACCCGGCGGCGGGCGGCGCGCAGAGGCGGGGGACGCGGATCCGGAGCCCGCAGATAATCCCCTCCGTCTGGGCCGCGCGCCGCGCCGCGCCGCGCCGGCCGGCTCTCTCCAAGCGATGCCGCCCCGGAGCAACGCGGCGGGCCTGCCCCAGCCGGCCGGGCGGACCGAGGAGCGCACGCCCTTTAAAGGCGCCCGGAGGCCGGAGAGCCCCGAGCCGCTCCCGCCGGCTGCCTGGATGGGGAGGCGAGGAGGCGGGATGCTTTAACTTTAGGAGCACTCACAGACACTGGTACCCGCGGGGCGGGGCGGGGCGGGAGGAAGTGCTCCGGAGGGGCGTGCATTCAAGCACGCTTGCACCGGATCGGGCGGGAGCGCTTCAGTCCCGCCAACGACCGGCTCGCGAGGAGACCCTCCTCGTGGCCTCCGAGGCAACGTTTGCAGGCAGGCTTTCTGAGGAGTAAAAGTTGCGCGGCTAAGCAGCTCGCTTGCCTCGCGAGCAAACCTGGCTCCTGGCCATCAAATGGATATTGGAGGGGGGGTGAAATACATCCCCTACTGCCAGCTGGGACACCCTGGCCGGGCCACCCTAGTCCTGGCTGTGGCTTACAAGCAAGGAAGGAAAGGGCACTTTGCGTGTATAGGGCGAAGTGGCGGCGGGGGTGGAGCCTCCACCCTCCAGATGTTTTGGACTTCAGCTCCCATAATCCCTCACCACGTTGAGCTCAGCAGGTCTAGTGATGGGAACTGAACTCCCAAAGCCTAGTCTTCTGCTGTGCATACATTAGAATCTGGGATAGGATATCCAGCATGTCTCCTGTGCAAGGACAGATCATCCACAAGTTCAGGAGATGCCACCGGGCTGCACAGGCTTAAGAAAAGCCTCTGCTCCGCCCAGTACCTCTGCCACAGCTGACCCTGCAAATCTAACCTGCAAAACGCCAGGGAAGACATGAGATCTGCTTCACCCCTTGCCAGTGCCAGGTGGAAAGCTAAAACCTTCCCCACTTTCAACAATCTCTAACAAATTCAAAACGCCAACAGCAAGCACCCAGAAAGCTAACCAATGCACTGTCTTGGTTCCATAGGCTATTCCCATAATACAAGGCTGCAGAGTCACAAGGCTTCATTGCATGTTGTAATTGCAAAATCTATAGGAAAATAACAACAGAGCAAATTGGAGTGCTAGTTTAATTGCCAACACATGCACACATACAACAGCCAGAACATCCTCAATTAGTGCAAGATCAAATCATTAAACTGGAACTTCACAGGGGCAGAAATCTTTTCACCTCCTTCTGCCAGCATCACATAGACCAGCATCACAGGTCCTAGTCTAGTGATGGCAAACCTTTTAGAGACCAAGTCCCCAAACTGCGATTCAAAACCCACTAATTTTTCACAAAGTGCCAATGCAGCAATTTAACCTGAATACAGGGGGCTGTGAAGGGGGTGGTGTTGGGTGCCCACAAAAAGGGTTCTGAGCGGAAATTTTGGCACCCATGCCCTAGGTTCGCCAACACTGTCCTAGTCCCTCAGAATAAAACCTCGCAAACTGCAAGCTAGCCATGATCCCTCCTGAGCATCCTCCCAATTTTAAACCCACACATATTGGCACCAGCTGCTTCCCACTTTGTGTCTCCCCGAGATTCTGAATCTCTCTAGCATGCAAGTTGTCTACTGGAGCAGGGTGGGGGTGGAGGCGAGGAGCAGCAATGCTGCAAAAATGGGTCAAAAGAGACCTGCAAGCCTGCTGAAATTTGGGACAAGGCAGTGCTGCAGAACCACCCGTTCAGAAAGTGAAAGGGTAAGAGGGCAAGATAGACTATATGTCCCATGTGTGGAGCAGTACATCTCTATAGAACAATCCAGAGCACCAGGAGAAGTCCAGAAGATATGGTAGTCAAATTATAAATCTACCGCCAATTATCAGCAAGTGAAAATAACATCTCCTGCTTCATCTTGTTCTATAATTTTAAAAAAGAACAATGGTTCTGAAATACAAATCCAAAAGGAAGTCTATTGCATTTAATATAGAATGTGAACACTTGGAGGTCCCTTGGAAAAAGGGACACATTTTCATATATGTTCTAAGAAGCAAGATAGAACTCAAATTTTTGGGAAACTTGTTATGGTATCTGGAACCCCGAGCTGTTAATCCTGATACTTTCAATACTCCCTGACTTAATAAGAAGGACAAGTAGTGAAACAATCCCACCTCAGCATCATCAACCATGCAAATATTAAGCAGCATCTCCTTGGCATCTATTTTGCTGGCCAGGATTTCTGGGAGTTGCTTTCCAAATTTTCCTGAATTTGGAAAGCACTGAACTGGAGGGGTGGGGTGGGGGGAACCCCACCTGCTAATTTTCTGTGTGTCACAGGGCTGTGCCAGTCAACGGTGGACAGAAATTCCAACAAGTTCAGAATCCTTCATTCCATGTCATGGTGCATGACCACACGAGAGACAGAGAGAGAGAGAGAGAGAGAGAAGTTTGACTTGTCCCTATATTGTGTGGTTCATCATCTCTGGCTGGACTAAAGATCTTCCTTAAGAAAGATGCAAGAGCATGGCCCCACCCAAGCGGGCAATGATCGGCTGAACACCTAGATAAGGCTCCTGGTGGCCACTGCCATCATGTCCTCAAGCAGCCCTCCGCCATCATCTGCAAGTGGGTCTGAAGTCTTTAATTCAACCCACGTGCCCTCCTGCCTCGGAGAAGGGAGTCGCCTAGACATTCCTCAATTGGCAAACCACTGGCATGGGAGCGCCTCTTCAAACACACCCTCTAGCTGTGTGCTGCTACAACACAGCCAGGTAGGTCAGCTATCCAATATGTCCCAGTGAATGCCTGCTTTTTTCTTTTACTTTTTCTTTTATATAAATGGAGGAAAGCATTTGCCACAGCTTTGTGTTCAGTTTGGTGGCAGGCAGGCATTCCATCTCCTATTTATCCCACCAACAGAATCTACAACAATATCCTCTGCAGGATGAAAGAGGAAGCAGCCAAGACTCCAAGATTAAATATATATTTATATATACTGTATATGCATTGTTGAGGTCCAAAATGAGGAAAGGGAAGAGGGAGGGAGAAGGAAGAAGAACGTAAGTTCCTCTCAGCAATGGCTACACTTTCCTTTTCTGAGGTCATGCCAGACTTTATAGCCCCTTAGGAAGAAAGCTCTCAAGGGTAGTAGGATGGAAGAAAGGCAACAATAATGCAAGACAAGGAAGAATTTGCCAAGCGAAGCCACTTACGCACAAGGAGGCCGGCAGCATTTCCATCCTACCTTTGCTGTCGCCATATCAGACGCCTCCATGTTTTCTGCTTGGCCTATCAGTCCACAAGGGCATTGAGAAGGAGGGTGGGGGAGGGAGAGAAGGGAAATAAAACATGAGGTGGTGGTCAAGGAGACAAGACACGTACGTTTCACAGGTGGGTGAAGAACGGCCGGGGAAGAGAGGTGTGGCCAGAGATAAAGCAGCACTTGCGAATCTTTCAGGCAACTTTAAAGTGAAGGACACCAGCCACCCATGGCTGTAAGTCAGAAAACAGATGGCCTCCCATGATAAGGGCCACACGAGGAGCTGGCCAAACTGTTTCAGTAGGAAACCGCTTCCCTCATGAGGAAGAAAGGTTTGTCGTGCAGTGGAGGAAATTAGAGAGGGCCTCATTTCCCATCCACACACCCCATTTCCCAGCCTCTTCAGGGAGTGGGCAGATGACTTGCCTTCCTTTCCTCATGGAGGGAAGAGACCTCAATGGCTTGCGTTGCTCAGCGGTGCCCTTCGGAAGATGGCACATTATGGGAAGAAAGAGGAATAGGATAAACAGAGAGGATATATGTGACAAGGTGGATGTTGACAGAGGCAAGTAGCAAGGGGGGAGGGAGGGGGGAAAGGCAAGGTTAAGCCAGAAAGGTGCTGGGGACATTGGTAAGAGGTGCAGGGATAATTCAAGGATGCACTTAAAAAAAACCACAACAAGATCCAGTGCAGGCAGCAGGGGGAGAGGAAGGAGGCGAGGTTTTGATCATTCATACCCTCAGGGAAAAGCAAAACAAAGACACTCACCTCACCACACCACCCCCCTAAAAGCCCAAATGGAAAAAGGCTGGTCCTTCCCTGAGAATCTTGTCTCACCCAGCCTGCCCTGGCATTGAAATCATCAAGTCATCATCATCATCATCTAATAAGGTAAATGTGTACCAACTGGAGTACTGAAAGGCATCCGTATCTGCAGTGGAGGCCCTGCCTTTCGAACTCCACCAGGCCTCCTGATTGGACAGGAAGCGATGACTTCATCCATCCCCATTCATCATTCGAGGGTTCCAGCCCAGCAGGGATGGCTTCTCGCAGATCACAGCCACTGCGGTGCTCCTTCCTTGCCTGTTCTGCTACTGTCAATCAATGTGCATTCTGTGAACTGTCCGCTCCAGAAACAGAGGAGTGCAACACACCCAAAGGGAAGCAGCAGATCTTAAGGAAAGGCACAGAAGACAGCCCAAGTGTGCCTGGCTCTTCAATTGCTTATGCATTCTTCTCTTTCTGTCACACACAAAAATTAGCGGGTACATTTTCCGTCATCATTTGCTCTCCAGTTAAATCTCTCCTCACAGCCCCTCACTTCCTGGAAGGCTTTGGCTTAACTCTTATAGCCCCACTCACCAATATGAAGAGCACTTATGTGCCCATAACTGGATTTGCTTCTCCTGTTTCTGTGCTTCCACAAACACTGTCTAAATTTAGATGATACGCTCTTTGCGGCAGGGATCGGTCTTTTTTATGTTCCCCTGTAAAATCCTGCATGCCCTGATGGCATTGTGATAATCATCTCCTGCAGATTATTCTGACTGAGTGCAGAAACATGAGAAGTGGGACACCAAAAAAATTTAGACTTGGAGCGGCTGCCTCTCATCAGTGCCTCCTTTAATCTTCCTATATACCAGTGTTAGCAAACCTATGGCACAGGTGCCAAAGGTGGCACTCGTAGCCCTTTCTGTGAGCACCCAGCATTGCCCCTTCACAGGCACCTGTATTCAGGTTAAACTGCTGTATTGACACTTTGCGAATAATTAGTGGGTTTTTAGTCGCATTTTGGGCACTTGGTCTCTAAAAGGTTCACCATCACTCCTATATACTGTATAAGAATAAACAGATAGCAAATGCTAAAACTGCAAAACAGAGACAAGGCTTACACACAAACATACAATAGCCAATTCATGAGTATACATATAATACCTTTATTAAATATAGCCTTCTTAATTAAAGTTTAAGTCAGGGGTGTCCAAACTTTTTGCAAGGAGGACCAGATTTGGTGAGGTGAAAATGTGTGGGGGCCGACCATTCAGCTGCATTTGGCTCCCAGGCTGGACTTTGGGCAAGTCTCTATAACATGCAAAGAGGTGGGGAGGATGCTGCAGCAATGGAGCAGGGGGGTAGACTGGGCTGGGGGGGGGGGGATGGACAGAGGCAGGGAGGGCAGGCAAACCATAAAACTGCAAGCTAACACCTCAATCTGGTATGTGAAGGGGCCAGCTGAACTGGTGGGGATGCATGACAGGCTGAGCCATGGGGAGAAGAAGCCACAGGCCACTCAGAATTTGAAAACAGGCCACATTTGGCCCCCAGGCCTGACTTTGGACATGCCTGATTTAAGTAATATACAAGCTTGTAAAGAGCGGGAAGTTTGCATGACACTCAGCCCATATGCTTTCCATCATCAGTATGTGTTCAATGTGTGCATGAGACAAAGAGGGGTAGGTTATGCAACCTTCCCTGCAACTCTTAATTGGAAATGGCCAGCATATATGGGCAGAGGTGTACATAAAGCAAAGCACAACTCAGGCAGCTGGGGGGGGGTGGCAATTCCCATTCTAGGGTGCTTGTGACACTCAGTTGGCTATACAATAGCTCTAAAAAGAGAACTGGTAGAATATCCTGATTAGTCTAAAAAACTATGAGCCACAAAGCACAGGGGTCAGTAGATGGGACTAGACAATGCCCAAAATACACAATATGGGGATACTGGCCAACATTTTAGTGTTGGTGTGAGGATGCCTGATATAATAAATGCACAACTCTCTGAATATTCTACAATATACTATACAAGTGCTGCTCAAGAGAAATGAGAGAGACAAACCTACACATTCAGAGGTCCTATGAAAATGGGCTGTGATTGGACACAGCTTGCAGGTAGCACACCACCCACACTGAAGACAACTAATGTGTCCTAAAGCATAGAAACATTGAAGCACAAGGTTTTAAATCATTAGCGTGTCCAGACAAATGGCCCAAATAGGCTCACCTGCAAAAAAGGAAAGATCTCTTTCACCAGAATAATTCAGTTTCATTCAATAACTACCAAATCAAGTACAAAGTAACTATATTTAAAAGCAGCAACATAGTTTCAACTCTCCTTTCCTAGTGTACTAGTAACATGTTGACCACCATGATAAACCAGCACGTGGCTACCAAGTGCTATGCCCCTAAGGCAAAGGTAGGTAACAATGACTATAACTGTGATGTTTTGTTTCCATATGCCTGTCAAAGTGGACTTGTCCACAAAAGCTCACATATAATAGTCTTTCAGGTGTCACATATTTTTGTCTTGTTTGGACTTTGCATGATATGACTATCCAGATCAGTGGTTCTCAACCTGTGGGTCCCCAGATGTCCCTGGACTTTAACTCCCAGAAACCCCTTCCAGCACAGCTAGTGGTGGAGGCCTCTGGGAGTTGCAGTCCAGGAACATCTGGGGACCCACAGGTTGAGAACCACTGATCCAGATGCTATTGAACTACAGCTTCACAAGACAGTTGCCCACCCCAAGATTCTAATACAGAAGAGAGTGCTGTCATCAACATCAGTTTTGGACAACTTTGGGTTTTATAACTCCAACAGCCCACCCAGCTCCGGTTGATGTAAGGAAGGAAGGCAGCTGTCCAGCATGACACCAAATGTAGCCATTCATTCCATCCCCAGGAAGGAGGCCAACAATTCTAGAGGCACGGGGACTTGCCAGCTAAATACTTATTTACATGTTTGGCTTAACATTTTCAGAGAACTGCATTAGACTACATTCTTAGAAGTATAGTCTCCAATCCTGTGAGTACTCGTTCCCCTGTGTTTGGCACCGGTTAGGCCTCATCTTGAGTCCTGTGTCCTGTTCTGGATGCTTCACTTCAAGAAGGATGCTGATAAACTGGAACAATTTCAGAGGAGGGTGACCAGGTTGATTAAGGGACTGGACACCAAGTCTAACTCTGGTGACACCACTCTCTTCTGTTACTACGTCGGACGCAGAATTCATAGTATCTTTATCCCATAAAGCCAGTTGAATGGAAACAGCCCAAGCAGAAAGACTGCATGGATTTTAAACAGTCTAATATCAGACCTAGGAATCCCACCCCAACCCAAACTGACACACATACCATATGTATTCTTCACATGCAACATTTAAGATTTACAGTGGTACCTCTACTTACGAGCAGCTCTGCTTACGAGCAATTCAACTTAAGAGCGGAAAACTGTTGGTGTTTTAACTGCTGCCTTACAAATTTTAGATGCAGTTTGCTCTACTTACAATGTTCTTTATTTTATTTATTTATTTATTTGATTTTTTTAGATATGGCTGCTCTACTTATTTATTTTATTTTATTTATTTATTGGATTTTTATACCGCCCATCTGGCAGTGAGGTCACTCTGGGCGACTTATGAGATGTTCAACTTATGAGCATGCATTCAGAACGGACTAAGCTCATAAGGAGAGGTACCACTGTACACTTAATGTGTGGGATACATCGTGTGTACACCAAACATGAATATTACCAATGCATATTTGTAACCTCATGTATCTCACTGGGGTCTGCTCATTAGAGGACACATTTCCTTGTAGCATTTGGATGCAAACTCAGCATTGACACTCGCCCTATCCTACACCTACATACTTGACTCCATTGTTGAAACTTAGTAAAGCACAGCCTGCACATCATCAGTACATACAAATATATGGGGAAACGGGAGGCATGCTTGCTAGTATATAACAGCAAAAATCTAATGGGCCAAATCCAATGATGTTCCTACTTAAAGTAGCCCCATGGAAATGAGTGGGACTTGTTAGCCACAAATAACTAAACCTCCTGTGATTTCTGTATGTCTATTCCAGGTACAACCACCATTGGATTTATCCCAATGCTGAAAAAAATAACAATCCTATTGGGCCAATAAGAATTTACAAGGCTTTCAGGTTTTACCAGTAGACCAGAACTTATAGTTCTGAATATTCAGTCATAATTACCAATAAGTCTACAACACCTTACACAATCATTTATGAGACAAAAAAGAAGAAGATGCTGGCCAATGCCTTGGCTTATCACACACCACTACAAGACAATAGTACAAGACTCTAAATGGAAGGGAGCTAAAAGGAAAACAATATAGTTCCTAAAGACAAAGCAAAATGGAGAGAAGAATTACTTGGAAGGCAAGTGTGATGAAAATACAGGAATGGAATAGAAATACTAAACCCCAGAACTAATGCCCGGAGGATAGTATCATTAAATTTTCTTCCAGTCTCAAGTTTCTGCCTTTATAGGAGAAGACTTGCAACCACAGCATCTCAGCTGGGAGCCCCCTCTCCCTCTTCTGGTGTGTGTGTGTGTGTGTGTGTGTGTGTGTGTGTGTGTGCGTGCGTGCGTGCGTGCGTGCGTGCATGTGTGTGTGTGTGTGTGTGCGTGTGTGTCTGTATCTGTATCTGTATCTGTGTCTGTGTCTGTGTGTCTTGTGATAAAGGTTAAATACATGTCACAAGCAACCACAACAGCAACAAAGTAGTTTTGCAAGCTTGGGTCAGCAGTGCCTAATAGAAACTGGAGTTTCCTGAATTTGTGTGCATAAAATCAAGCAAAGTAAGTATTCCAGGTGGAGGATATTATTGCAATTCCTCTGGATTTCAGTATAATCTTTCTCAGGGTTAGTGCTTGATGTAACATCTGGTTGTCCTGCACCCAGAGCCTTCACCTATTTTATATTTTCTTATTATATTGTTACTGGGTTTTCCATTTTTTCCATGTTCAGAGTATGATTCAGGTTTGTATCTCCTCAATCCATGTTTTAACAAAGCTACCAACTGACATCAACAAAGCCTCCAGTTTCTGGTATTTCTGATACAATGCTTTTATTTCTCATATGTTTGATGCACTATATTGATTGATTGTTCACTTACCACAGTCACTTGGTTTTTTGAAAAAGAAAGAAAGAAAGAAAGTGTTCTGCTTAGTGCTTCAAGCACTCTCTAGGCAGTTTAATTATGCGGCTACCCATCCCCCCCCAGCAAGCTGGGTATTCATTTTACTGACCTCAGAAGAATGGAAGCCTGAGTCAACCATGAGCCGGTTACCTGGGATTAAATCATCCCAGTTCGTGAACACAGTTTTAGCTGCAGTACAAGCATTTAACCACCATACCATGAGGCTCCTCTATTATCTAGAATCTATTATAATGGTAGGGGGTGTACCCTGCCCCATAACCCTGTTAGCACAAGGCTAATAGGAAGGCAAACCTTTTCCTACTGTCAACTTGCTGTAATTATATCACAATACTGTAAAAAAGCAGCCATCCGTTTCAAGTATCTAATGCCATAATCCCCTGCAATTCTTGCTTTCTATGTGGTTTCTGTGTTTGCTGAAGAGTTGTTACTTGTTTTAATTTCTTTCCCTAATTCTCTAACAATACATTGACCCTTGTGTTTCAGGTATAATGCCAAAATCCTTCAGTGAATTCATTCACTTTTATGGAAACCTAGCCTAATATGCTTAAAAGTTATGACATACATACATACATACATACATACATACATACATACATACATACA
>JAHTLZ010000327.1:3699779-3710873 GCA_023846285.1 Phrynocephalus versicolor | reverse complement strand
AGAAGAAGAAGAAGAAGAAGAAGAAGAAGAAGAAGAAGAAGAAGAAGAAGGTGGTCATGGAATGGGGTGGGATGCTGCAGTAGCACGTGTCACTGAAAAAAGCTTAAATGGCGAGGGAGTGAGAGAAGCAGAAATTAGCTCAATAGCCAAAGAAAAATACAGATTAGCAGGCAGGGAAGTGCTGCTGGAGCTGTAGAGAAATGGATGGGGTGGGGGTGCAGTGATTAGTAGTGGTTGAAAAGGCTGACCTTGTTATGGCGCATGGTGTACTGGGGTGACACACGTGGCCATCTTTGCACTAGAACTCACAGCAACAGAATTCCAACTGGCCAAGAAAGAAGGGCAGCAGAAGAGGAGGACACAGATGGAGGAGCAGTTGACGGTGAGAATCCCAGCAGCCAGTGTCAGAGTTGCGAAGGATGCTGTGGCCAAGTTTTGTTGGAAATAGAGTGGGGGTGGGAGGGAGAAACCCTCTGCATAAACCCACGCTGGGGGAAACGAAAGAAAAGAGCTTCTCCAATCCAATAGAGCAACTCAAGAATCAGGAACACAACACACACACACACACCCTACACAGCCCTTCTGAGCTGCAAGGAATGGTTAGGAAAGGCCGTCAGCTCCTGTTACAAAGAGATGCAAAGTCACTGCTCCATCGAATCTAGAATTGCTGGTAGGTTTCCTTTTCCTCTGGAAAGTTTGCTTTTTCAGTGAGGCAAGGCAGCCCCACACAGGAAGGCAAATCCAGGAGCTCCTGCAGGGAAATCTTGCAGGAGGAAGAGCTAGCCTCACTTGATTCTTTTCCTCCAAAGAGGACCAGACTGCAAGACGCAGCTGCCTCCGGGCTCCTCCAGGCAAACTGCTGCTGCTCTTATTGCTGCTGCTGCTGCTGCTGCCACTGCCGTCTTTACCACCACAAGGTATAATGAAAAGGGGAGGAACCAACCCCAAAACAAATATAGCAACCCGTTGAGATTAAAGAAGAATTCAGCCTCAGACTGAAAAAGGATTTAGAAGGGAATAATAACAAATTCTCATGGCCAGGATCAGCTGACAGTCCAGAGATGCTTTCAAGATGACTCCTCCTTCCCCTGCCCTCTGCTGAGGCCAGCTGTTCTCAATCTATAGTGCTTTCTCTCCCATCATCACTCTCCACGTGCCTCCTTCCATCTGTGATCCAAAACCATTGGTAAGATGACTCCAAAGGAGTTTCCTTCAAGGCAAAAAAGGTTGATGCTGGCAAAAACCAAGAGGCCACAGCTCTGTTTATATTTCAGAACTGGGAAAGAAGGCTGTTTAAAAAGGTTGCTCTATCCTTCGGAGATTTTTCTTCTTTTCCTGGGATGGCTCTCTTTGGAAGGGGAGATGAGATGCACTAGGCACAATCTCAGAGACCAGTCAGGTGCCTTTTGAGTCCTCCCTCTTCATCCTCCTGTTTGCTGACTCATTCAGGACTTTCCTCCATCCTCACACAGACACACACACACACACATCGACCAATCAGTACAGAGGTTTGCCTTTGTGCTCAGAGTATGTCCCTCCCCAAGACTGCAAAAAACAAGGCTACAGCATCCAACCACAGAGAGGCAAAAGAGATACCCCGGACCCAAGAACATTTCACACCATTTGGGAATCTCTCTATAAGCTGCTTGCTCAAAAACCTCAGCTTGTGTATGAAAAACAGTTCCCTGGAAAAACAATAGCATCACCCCCACCCACCCCCCAAAAACCACCCCCAAACTTGCAGGCTATTATTCCTTCTTTTTCTCTGTTTTGCAAAACCTTTTAAACAAAGGATATAACTAAACACTCTCTTGCAAGGCTATTCTATGACAATTCCTCTGCCTTCATCACCTTCTTACATTCTAAATGCAGCAATGACATTGCTATTGAGTTTTACTTAGAATACCGCCTTCATACGCGGTCAGTGGTATCCCATTTTAATATTTTTGTGAATACATCTGGTGTGTGTATGTTTGTGTGTGTGTGTGTGTGTGTGTGTGTGTGTGTGTGTGTGTGTGTGTGCGTGCGTGTGCGCGTGCATGCGTACAAGCGTGCACACGTGTGTGTGTGTGTACCTGCATGTGTGTGTGTGCATACAACCCTCTTGTTTGCTGCTAACTACTGCCAAGCAAAATTACCATGTAGTTAACGGATCATGTGAACCCGCCCTGCAATTTCACACTATTTTTAGTTCTCCGTACCACTCCCAGTGAACAGCAAGTAATCTGGAAAGAAGCATCTTTTCTCCATTTATGCCCTTTTCCTGACATGCCCATCTACGTAGATGACAGCAAACAGAGAGTGGCTGCCAGAAAAGCAGCACTTGGATCATTTTAACGAAAAGACGGTGTGCAGATCGCTTCATAGCTAAGTGGGCAACCGGCAAAAGACGAAATAGGTTTGAAATAGTGGTGAGAGAGCGAGCAAGAGAGAGAGAGACCAACACATGGTCCTTAGAGAAGTTCCTCTCTCCAAGGCTTATTTAAAAAAAAAAAAAAACACATACATGATATCATAATATGCTCCGTTTATAGAACTATCCTCTAGTAGGGATGATGATGATGATGATGATCAGAGAATCAGAGAATCAGAGAATCATAGAGTTGGAAGAGACCTCAAGGGCCATCCAGTCTGACCCCCTGCTGCTGCTGATGATGATGATAGAACTGCAGAGCTGGAAGGGAGCCAATGGGTCACTGGGTCCAGCCCTGCATCAAGGAGCAACACTGGGGAATTGAACTCCCAACTCCCAACCTCTGGCTCCTCAGCCAGAGACCCCTAAAAGCCATCAAGCAGTTCTTATTTCTATGATGAGAGACACAAGAATGGTTGTCTGTCCACATCAAATATGGAGTCTAGAGAGAATGGGTTGGGGAGCACTTGGAACTGGTTTGTAGCCTATAATTTCAGACTTGGGTGGCATCTTTGAAGAGGTGACTAATCACTCTCTAGAGCAGTGGTAGTGAACCTTTGACACTTCAGATGTTTTGGACCACAACTCCCACAGTCCTTTGTCACTGGCAGTCTAGACCCGGAATTCTGGGAGTTGTGGTCCAAAACATCTGGAGTGCCAAAGGTTTGCCACCACTGTTCTAGAGGGTCCTTTGCAGATAGCAACTGACTTTGAAGGCAGCTGTTCAATCAAGCGGTCTGAGAAAAAGACCGTCCTCTCAAACAAGTCAAGCAGTGTTTGCAGGACTGCATTATGCTGCTGCCTGAGGCACAGAAGGCACATGGAAGAGTCATCAGTGAGTGCGATGCTGTTGCTTGGAGGAGGTGCCTTTATTGATAAGCACTGACCCTCCCTTCCAAAAAGAAGGAAATGGAATGTCTATTCTAAGTAACAAAGATTTAAGAGATGTCAATGCAACCACTGGAGGAACTTGGGAAAAATGGATTCCAGCCTCAAGAAGCTTGCCCAATCCTTCTGTAAGGTGATTCAATATTGTTATCCCACTTACCCACTCTCCAATGCAGGTGGGGAGGGAAGCTGAAAAAGCATGATTGACTCATCACCAGTATAGCTCATCTGACTTGACTTATGGAGCCTAGGCTGCAGAAAAGATTTTAATCAGAGTCCATTTGGTTCACACATCATTTCTCTTCCTCATCACACTAGAGATCCCTTTTCTACATCCGGAACAGGTCTATAAATGAACCAAGATGGATGTTGTGCAGATAGCAATAATGACTTGAAGTACTGCAGCGCACTCTATGTGGAGCTGCCTTTGGAAAGTGTCAGGAAATTTAAGAGGGTCCAAAACACAGTAGCCAGATCGTTGACAGGGGGGGGTGCTTACAGGGTTCCCTCTCTCTCACACAAGCCCCCTGTTATGGCAGCTCCACTGACTGACAGTTCATTTCCAGATACAATTCAAAGCCTATAAGTCTCTCATCAGTTTGGGTCCAAGCTATTTCAAAGGTCATGTCTCCCTTTATGAGCCAGATTGAAGGTGTTAAGATCATTAGGAGAGGCATTTCTCTCAGTCCCACCATCTTCACAGGTGTGTTTCACAGGGACACAGGAGAGGACCTTCTCTGTGGCTGCTCCCAGACTTTGGAACTCCCTCCCACTAGAGGCCAGGCTGGCCCCACCTTTGCTGTCCTTCCATAAGCAGGCAAAGAAAGAGTTTTCTCTTCAGGCAAGCTTTCCCTCAGTGACTGAGCGGGTTCTTTAAATGGATTGATATGCATTACTGTTTTGAATTTGTTTTAATATTGCTTTTGTCTACCATTCCTCAGGGTGTATTCATCCATTCTTTTTAAATGGGTGTATAATTGTTTTCAGCTTTAATTGTCATTTAATCTCTTGGTCCTTTTTTAAGAAAAAAGGCTGGGTAAACATATTTTAATACATATTTTGCTTTTACTTTACTAAATATATAATCAGAAGACAAAAATGCATACACACAGCAAAAATGAACCAGTCAAGAAGAATTATTTGAAGAAAACTTTCCTCTCATCCATTCTTTGCATATATCAGTCCCATAACTGACAGTCTGCAGGACACAAATAGTTATACAGTAGTTTGATTTAAATAGCCTCCGCCACCCACGCTCGCAACAAATGGTGCTTAGTGCCCTTCCTAATGAGATAACACAAGGAAATTGCATTAAAAAGGAATAATGCAAAACTGGAAAAAAAGGAGGAAAACTTGTAGGGAAACTAAGGAAACTAAGGAAATTATATTAAAAGAACATATAGATACTTCGGAAGTACTTAGAGAGGAAAACATCAGGTACTTTTGAACTGAAAGAGAAAGAGAAAGGTGGCACGCTAGATAGAACAGCTTTCTCAGTAACAGATTTATTTCCAACAAAGTCACATAGGAATCTGTCTTAATCTGGGTCAAACCCTTGATCCATTTAACCTTATATTGCCAACTCTGACTGGCAGCAATGGTTTTCTAAGGCTTCCATTGGGACTCTTTCCTATCCCTATAAGGAATGACCTGCTATCCCTTTATCTTTTTTACAAATACGCACAACAGCCAACTCTACTTGGGTTCCAAAAATCACACCACACTTGGTGGATTCAGGGTGGAATGCCAACTTGTGAAGCTGTGCCAGTGTCAAGAGGGGAACACTGCTAGGGCGAGGATAATGTTTTCTGTATTTATCAGGAGATACCTTCCACTGAGTCATCATTGATATAATGAGCTCCATGAGCAAGCAGAGGTACTTTTGGGTTCAGAATTTAAGATTTTTTTCAGTTTACTCAGTCCACCCATTAATAATGATTTTAACAGGACATGCCATGGGCACGGGCTCTACATTCAGTCCTTAGGGAGTCATAAGCATGTAGCACAGTATTATATGAAGAAAGCTGACATGTTTATGCGGGGAGGAGAGCAACCTGTACAGAATCAAGAGCAGACAAGGGCTTGCATAGAGAAGAGGTGCACATAAGGCACAGTGACTGGAACCATGCAGTACCACAGCCAGTATGTGCCTGAGCTGTGGAGGTGCATCACATTGTGTGCACTCTCCTCCAATATTGTTGACGAGGGGAGGAAGCAAAAAGGGATACTGTATGGGATAACTTGAGGTTAGGTAAAACAGAGACAACACGGTTTAACCCCACCGGAGGTGGACGCTTCTGTCTTTGGAAGGCAGCACAGTCCAAGCTCCTATGCTGTTGAGACAACAGCCCTTTTCTCTTGTGGTGGAGTGGCTTTTTTTGAGGGCTATGAAGCCGATCCACCAGGTGCAAGAGGCTCTAAGCCAGGGAGAGGAAAGGAGCCATTCATTCATCTTCCTCTGACCTCCTGTCAAAAATCCAGTGTTCCCCAACAATGTCAACAAGGCCTGCAGGCTTCGTGCTATAATTAACACTCCACACCTTGGCTGACTCTGAGGAGGAACAACACTGACATAAGAGGAACAAGGAGAATTATATCCCATTGTTCCCAGATGGGTAAGCTCCACCCCCACCTGCATTTTGTGCGGCAACAATAAAACTCCATTGGTTTCAAGATACTGAACCAAAAAAACAGAAAGAAAAAAAGGACAATCAACCCTGAAAGCCAAAGTTGTTTTTTTAATGGATCTGTGATTTTTTTCAATATGGGTGATAAAAGATGGAGTACTTTAATGAGCAAGAACAATAGTAACAGGAATGCCATTTCATCACCAAGTAGTGGAAGAGAGGAGCACCATGAAGAATTTTTTTTAAAAAAGAGGAGCTTTGAAAACCTGTCTCTTTCTTTAGGGAATACTTGGGTGATCACTGAGTGCACGATGGTATGTTTGTTCCTCAGTTGGCTCATTTTGTTTTTCCCAGCCCTTCTTGCAGGATCTTTTGTCATATGTCATTTGTTGTTTCGTTTTATCATTTTTTAAAATTTGATTTATTGTGGGGATTTTTCTTTTTGGGCAAATTGTTTATTCAGGCAATTTGTTGTACACTGCCCAGAGTTCCCAAGGGAAATTTGGGCAGTTAATAAATAAATAAATAAATAAATAAATAAATAAATAAATAAATAAATAAATAAATAAATCATGTCATCAGGTTTTAGAAACTCAGCTTGAACATTCTCTTAAATTGTACATTGCTTTGGGTAATGGGCAGACCGTATCTGCACTGGTAGAGAAGAATAAACTGTATATTACAATAAATTATCATTCAAAAAGAGGATTTGTCAATGGCCTGTTAGGGTCATAGTGGTAACTTTTGTTTCTAAAGAAATTTGCAAATGAGTTTGTTTTGCTTTTCGACTGGTTTTCATGCCACTAGAGTATTCTGTGTTTATGTATCTGACTCTCATATATCAAATATCACTGTAATCATGCTAATGTAATTACATTTCAGTGATGGAGTTCATCTCTTATTTCTCTTAGACCTGTATCTTAGATCTTTAAGAATTCAAGGCATTTGACGCAGCTCTATGTAGAGAGCAATAAAACAGGAAAGAGGAAGGCCAGTGGTAAACATGAGTGTCACTGAAGACAGGGTTCTTTCATACCCGATTTCATATTCTGAGGTAAATTCTCTGTAGGAAAACTTTGGACATCATTAGACACAAAATTGAGCATGGCAGCGTACATAAACTAGGCAGCCAAAGCAGACAGCTCTTTTCCTCACATGCCTTTGTCAAGTGTCTAGTGTCTACTAAAATAGACTGAACTCAAAGCAAACAAGAGGTGCCAAGCAAGAACTGGTGGTACACAAAAAATCACTAGCCTTCAGAGAAAGTCAGGCTATTGACAGAATATTTTCGTTTTACATAGGAAATATTTTCTTTGACTCCATATACAGTACCTCCACTTATAGCTCTTCTTCATCGTTCAGGTTCCCGTCTTCCCTCTTGCCAATTCATTCCCAAAAATCATTATTTTCTCAACCTGAGCTTTCTTCGGTCCTCTCTACAGCTGTCCCTAACATCTACCAGCAAATCTCTCATTCCTAGCCACAGGCGACAGAGAGAAACTAAGTGCTATATGAAAACATCTAATGTGGGATAAATAAACTCTGCATTTCAGTTTTTTTAAAAACACACACATTTATTTACAGTTTAAACCTGTCCCGTAGTAAATCTGAGGAGCGACTTGAAGTGTGACACTGAGAAGGGAATCATCTGACTCACTACAATCTCACATCCCTTTAGGAGCATTATATGTCTCCCTTATGATCTTCCCCTTTCCTTAGATTTCGGGACTCTTAGGTTGGTTCTCTTGCAAATCTAGACTACCATTTGTCTTTACGGACAGACCTAATCAATAATCTCCCACCACTGCCCTCTTGCCTTCCTACGCCTTCCTCAGTTGGCCTGGAAACACTGACAGCAGCACTAAGTTTATCAACCCATTCTTCGTAAGAGGTAAGAAAAGATTTGATCTCATTTTACATGCATTACGTGCATTAATCAAGACTCCACATGTGCATTTAAAATGAAAATCAGCTCTAAATCCCACCGTTCCAGCCGATTAACTATTTTAAAAGAACTCATCCTGTGTATTAACAGCAAACTTTTCCTGTGAGTGCTCATCTTAAGCAGCCGGCATGTTATCAACCACATGCATAAGGAGGAAGGTATTAGCAGGCTGGCATAACTATAAAGAGATATCAAATGCAGCAACATCCTCTAGAAGCACCATTAATGCATGATGACTAAAAAGGTCAGTTGAGAAGCGAGGAGAAGGGTTGGAAACCCAGAACTGGGTGGAATAAAGTGTCTGAAAGAGGCCGCCCTGGCTGGCTGGCATCCTGCACAGGAACACCCCTGCTAATATATCTTGTTGCAGCTCCCATTTGCTTTTTGTTTCATATCAGCCTCCTGAGGTCTAGCATCCATTTCTGTAACTTCAAAGATGCTGGGGATAGGCCATGGCAGATATATGTTCCCTTAGCTAGAGGCAACTGGCTGAGAGAGAGAGAGAGAGAGAGACGCTGAGTTGGATCCAGCAAGGCTTTTTCTGTCTTCTACCCCTTGCACTCACAACATGACATACGTTGCACATACAAACACACAAATGAATAAGAACTGTTTTCCCTCCCCTTTAGACCAATACTTACATGATTCTGAGGAAGGACAGCTTTTTTCGCAGAGAGGCTACACGAAAATAGCAGGCATGCTTCTCAGCTGTACTGCAGGAAACTTGTTTGGGATGCAGGTTTTGGACCCTGGCTGTGCTCGGTAGTGCATCGGCCAATGCAGGCCATCGGCAGCCCATAGGTAAGTGAAGGGCAATAACCCAATAAAGCTTCTGGTCAGAGTCCAGCCCAAACCGAGTGGTCCCAAGGACAACACATGCCTCTAAAACCCGGTGCAGAAGTGTTCTCTCTTCAGCCGGGTAACTTAGAAGTTAACTCATTCACTGGTTCCTTCGTGTCAAGAGCAAGCAGCGTCTGAGAAGTGCCGCTGGGTTCCATGAGGTCAACCTGTCCCTGAAAACAAATCCTTATCTTTGTTGTTGTCTCTTTATGGCTATCCTGATGCCCACAGCTGAAAAGCTTGCAAATACATTTAACCATTAGTATCTCTCTCTTCCTTCAGTGCTCATGAGAGGTCTGGAGTCTGCCCTTACCAGCTTCCTGGCTTTGGTTGTGTATCGGAATAAGAAAAGGTCTTCACCGTCCCAATTCTCAAGGAACAAAATAGCCCTGCTCACACGGCTCCACCTGAATGTGATGTCAGATATGGTGGAGGCTGCAGGGAGGGAGCTTTTTGCTCCTCTGATCCCACAGCACAGCCCCTGAGAAAAAAACGGATTCCCTAAGGAGGGCAAACTTCTTTCCTCTTGCAAACATCAGCAAGCAAAGCCACTGCACAAACACCTGAGCACCACACACAGGTGTGCCTGCTATCACTGGGGCCAGACTGAGTGTGTGCACACCTGTGCCAACAAGCATGACCAGGGGCCAAGTGAGTTCAAAAGGCCAAGGGATTCTCATGGAGAGTTTTCTACCAAAGTCATTCTTTGGGACCCTCTTGGCTCTCTAGACCAGGCATGTCCAAACTTAGGCCCTCCAGATCTTTTGGACCACAACTCCCACAGTCCTTTGCCATTGGCAATCTAAGCTTAGAATTCTGGGAGTTGTGGTCCAAAAACATCAGAAGGGCCAAAGTTTGGACTTGCCTGCTCTAGACAGATGACACGTTGGGTGCCCTTAAGAGTCATAACCTTGCAGAAGGGTGGTGGTAAGCCTCTAACAGCCTCAGATATCCCGGAGATATGAGCCCTTTCAGTATGTGTCAAAGGTTTTCTGACACTCTTGATTATACCAAGGAACTTTATCTCGCAAATCACCTGCTCATAATACAGGGCAGCAGCCTTTTCAGGTGACTGTTCAAGTGACTGTTCAAAATTGTCTTTGCTGCTACAAACACTTAGAATATCACCGTGTCCCCTTTCTTTCCTAAAATACATCTCTCTGCAGGAACAGAATAAGAAGCAGAACTAGAACTGTGTCACGAGGCTGCCATCTGGGCCCTGGAAGATTCTCTACAGTCCTACCTTTTCTTCCCTCCACCCCCCCTTAAACTCTTCCTTCCTGGAAGAGTCGTCAGGTGATCTGGTCTTGATCAATACTTGAAGGAGAGATTGCGGGGCAGTCCCAAAGCATTTGTTCCACTTCTTGAAGAAGGTCAGATCCAAAAGAAAGCAAAGATTTTCCCAGACAGAGGAAGATAACTGAGTGACTGGCCTTACATAAGGGGGAGGCTAAGAGTGCTTTGAAAAGGGGTTATACAGTTTCATGGCAGTATGTTAGTATAGCTTGAATGCATTTGGCATACCTCTGTGATAAAATGTGTGTCAGGCCCATTAAAATAATAATTAAAAATATACATTTAGAATGACAGAAGAAGCAAGAGTTCCCCCTCCTACTATGGATACCCATAAGAAAAAGCATAGAAGGGGGATGTTTACTCCTGCTACAGTAACACCCCATCAATAGTGGGGGTTAGGGACCGACCCGACCTACAATCATTGAAAATCCACAATATTCGGGTGCAGGTCGGGTCGGGCCTGTGTGTGTGCGTGATGTTTAAAATGTCTTTAAGCAATGGAGTCAGCTTGGCTCCGTTGCTTAAAGACATTTTAAACATTGTGTGCTGCTCCCCTGGGGGTGGGGCAAAGCGGCTCACAATGTTTAAAATAACTTTAAGCAATGGAGCCAAGCACTTGGCTCCATTGCTTAAAGTCATTTAAACATCATGCACCATTTCTCCCGCCGCCGCCCCAGGTGCGGGGGAGTGGTGCATGATGCCTCCATGGAGGCAAGCCCTGGGCTCCAGATGATTGGTGCTGGAGTGGGGGAGAAAAACCTTTTGTTTCCCCACCCCAGTACCAATCAGCTGGAATCCGGGGCTTGGGGAAGGGGGAGGTTTAAAAAGTCAGGGTTTTTAAAACCTCCCCCCCCCCCAAGGCCTTTTGGGGTACCACTGTACTGCAATCCCGTGATATAGCGGGACTGCAGTATATGAACCACGAAAGAGCAGGGACCATTTTCACTTTCATAGGCCAATTCTGGGAATTATAGTCTAAAAGCACAGATGTGCAAACTTCCGGGTTTATTATACACAGAAAGAAAGAAAGAAAGAAAGAAAGAAAGAAAGAAAGAAAGAAAGAAAGAAAGAAAGAAAGAAAGAAA
>JAHTLZ010000327.1:3662853-3678966 GCA_023846285.1 Phrynocephalus versicolor | reverse complement strand
ACACACACACACACACACACACACACACACACACACACACACACACAATGTGCTCTCTCACTGTTTCTCTCATGGATGGTTCAGAGATAAATGTAGCCTCATCATGGTGGAAGCAGCCTTTCAATAACCACGTAAATGGCAGTGAAAAAGTGTTTTCGCCTAAAATAATCGAATCATGGAGTTGAAACGGATGTACAAGGCCACTGAGCACAACCCTTGCTCAAGGCAGGAACACAAACCAGATGATATTTGCCAAGTGGTTGTCTAGATTTCTCTTGAATGCCTCCATCGTTGGAGCACTCACAACCTCTAGAGATAATCATTTCCATTGCCATGCTACTCTAAAACTTCAGAAGTATTTCTTCAACTGAAATCTTCCAGTAACTTCCGTCCATCGTTGTTTGTCTTGCATTCTGGATTCTGGATGGATCGAGAACAGATCCTGCCCTTGCTCTGCATGAAAGCCTTTCAAGTATTTGACAAGTCCTATACAGTATCTCCCTTCAGTCTCCACTTCTCAAGGTTATACATGTCCAGTTCTTTCAGCCTCGACTCTAAGCTGGCCCCTTGTTTTCTCTGAAACTCTGCTGGGGTTCAAGGTCCAAAAATCTTTGCTGGTGTATGAGACAGAGAACTAGGAAAAAAAACCCATCAAATATGTGGGGGGGGGGATATATATGACCCTTGTATAACAAGTGGTTTGTTTAATAGAAAATCTCCTTAAAGGAAAAAAAATCCAGTGATAGGGGGAAATTTGCTTAACAGACTCGCCTAAGGGGTGGGTCCATACAACAGAAAAATGGTCGCAATTAGGGATTAATCCGTTTTTGATGCATTCCTATGGGAAATTTGTACAAAGGAAAATTTGCTTAACAGAATTTCATTGGGATCGCATTAACTGGCAAGCCACTCCAGTATTCCTGCCAAGAAAACTCCATGGACATGGGGTCACAAAGAGTTGGTCATGACTGTAATGACACAACACACACACACACAACTGCTTTATACAAGGTACCTCTGTACACTCCTCTGAATTTGGTTTATCCAGCAGAGGGAGACATAGGCACAGTGGGACGTGTGACACTCCACACGTCACAGTGGGGGCCCTAGCCTGGGTTCCTTCAGGATTCTTCACAGAAGGACAGAAAGTTGGAGAGAGAAGGAAAAGGCAAGGACGTACCTGCTCTCACTGCACTCCTTCTTCTCCCTCACATTCAGCCACTTGCGAAGCAGGAAGCGCTTGCGCCGTGGCGAGGCACTGGGCGTGGAGCAGTTTGACCAAGGGGTGTCCTCGTCGCTGGAAGGGGTGATTTCAATGGAAGGGAGCTGCAGGAAGTCCTTGCTGGAGGAAGGTGCCACCTCGAGGCTCTGCTCCAGGACGTTCCTGGCACGCCTCATCCTGAGCCGCCTTCGGCGCACAGTTGGCGTGGAGGAGCTGGACCAGGCACGGGTACCCTCGGCTGCCTCTTGCTGCTCGGGGACTTGAAGGGCCGGGAGCTGGAGGGTCTCTGTCATCTTGTCAGCTGGCACTGGGTCCAGGATCACTTCTCCTCCCCCTTGCATTTACTCCAGTTCTCTCTCACACACTCTCTTTTTCTCACCCCCTCCACTTTCGTGACCTCAGTGCCAACCACATGGAAGAACTAAAATCCACCTCGCTCTCTCTTCATCCAGCTTGGCTTCCTCCATCGGCCTCCAGGAGGAAACTTCATATTCCTCAGGTGGTTTCCTTTAACTAGCAGCAGCCCCAAGGCCACCGAGCGAGCCGTCTGTGGGCCCTCATGAGTTTTCTTCCCAAGGCCAACTTTCTCCTCATGGGCTGCCTGGCTCCTTCCGAGCAGGCGCTGCAATTTGATTTGGACCAACCCTGGAGCGCACCGCCGCTTCCCCTCCTGCTCTGGCTGGCTGGCTCGCAGTGTTGTTGCCAACACACACAGTCGCCGTCTTCTCTCTCATGCGCTGGCTGGAGAGCTCCTCGGAGGCTGCGCTGAACGGCTCTTCCTCTGCCCCAGCTCTGGAGTGACTGAGAGGAAACAGCAGCACAGAGAACTGCGAAGTGGGGGTGGGGGGTGTTCCAAAGAAAGAGGAAAAAGAAAGAAGAAAGAACAAGGGACAGGAGGAAGGAAGCAGTGATATTGGATAAAACTGGCAAAGGAGACGTGATGAGAGGGGGCAAGATTGCTGCTGACCTCTTCCCCCTACACAGCACAACACAACACAACACACACACACACACACACACACACACACACACACACACAGAGAGAGAGAGAGAGAGAGATGCACACATGCACAAACACACACACACACACACACACACACACACACACACACACACACACATACACACACACACACACACACACAGGGCAGCGTGGGCAGCTGATACAAGCCGAGGCAGCTGCTGCAAGTGTAACCATACTCCCTTAACTCGAGAGACAAGGTCTCTCTCTCTCTCTCTCTCTCTCTCTCTCTCTCTCTCTCTTATTGCAAATGCTGCTTGCCCCAATCAGGCACAGGAAAGGCAAGGAGGGGTGGGGTGGTGGGATGTGTGTGTGTGTGGGAAGAAAACAAGCCAATCTCGATACGAAGCAGTTGCCTGGGTTCCCCTCCCATCTCACTCGTGTAGGCGAGATGTCCCACCCTGCCAAAGGAGGGGATGGGGAGGGGTGTCACGGAGGAGATGACCTCCAGGCTTGGGAGTTTGTAAGTTTGGTGGGGTTTTTTGCCTCTCCGCGTCTGTGTGGCAGAAGTGAGAAGAATATTAGAGGCAGGCGCGCCAGGAGTTTCCAAGGAAATGCTGCCAACCAAAAGCCTAAAAGGCTTTTCAGTCTTTTCCACCTAGAGGGGGTGAAACGGCCACTTCAGCAGAATTTCACACTGTGAAGTTGATCACACTTTGCCTAACATTAAAGAACCCACCAATTCTGCAGGTGTCCTTTTGGGGTAAAATACCTGAGAGGGTGGGCAAGGTGAAAGGATTTCAATGGATCTTTGGGAAACTGCCTGGCATTTTGCACAGATCCCTCTGGAGATTTACAAACGGGGGATAAAGACGGTGATTTCCAAGCCAGGGCCTGCTTTCAAAATGACACAGTTTTTTAGGTAGGAAAACGTCCAGTTGAGAAAGAATGGTGGATGACCTGCAGACACACCTGAGCACATTGGACGGGACAGGGGGAACGACCATGGCAAAACCTCAAAACCTTAAAAGTTAACACATACTTTGAGACATTAACTTGCAATCATAACACAAGCTTCGGTTGAGAGTCAAAGAAAGAATGACAGTTACATTGATGAATACAACACCACTCTGACCAAGCACTGACAGACCTGAGATGATGTTTGCTAGTTTGCTACATATTTCTGGCTCACATTGTTTTATAGTTCTCAGAGGTACGGGCAGGGAGGGAGACACAAGTTTTGCCCTGTCATTCAATGGCACAGCTAAGCCTTGTCTAACTGCCTGCATGGTTGGATCTACACTCGGGGCCGGCGCGTCCATTAAGGCGAACTAGGCAGTTGCTTAGGGAGCCAAAATGGACAGAGGGCACTGGACAGCCTGCTATCCCCCCCGCCGTCGGCCACTGCCCTCCATCCCCCCTGCCCGTCGCCGTCCGCCCCCGTCCATCGCCGTCCCCCACCATCTGCCGCTCCCCTGCTGCTCCGCCCCTGCCCCCGCCCCCCACGCCTCGCCTAGGGAGCAAAAAAACCTAGCGCCGGCCCTGTCTACACTGAAAATTGGTTGAGGGGGGAGCAAAAGGACAAACGTCATGAAGATGGAACATACAGTATATTATTTGTTGCCTCACAAAACTCAGATATAGTGTCTATTTCCTGCTTCACAAGGATTCATTAGCTACTGATTTTAATGCGGTCAACCCTTTTTTGTAGCCCTCAGACATATGCTGTCTAGCATTTGACACTCTCTCTTTGAAGATATCGTTCTAATTTTCCTAACTGCTTCTTTACAGCCAGAAACCACCAAGGGAACATAACTCCTGACCACAGCTGATTCATGAAAAATTAACTGTCTTGATTTTGAACTTGGCTCCTAGAGACGAAGCCAACAGTCTATGAAAAGGGTCTTTGGAACATCACATCAAAAGAAACAGTTGCAGCAAACTTCAGATGCTTGCCTAGAGGAACTCTAAAGCAAGCTAGCCTGGCCATACAACACGAGTCAACAAGAGGAGTTGCACACGAATCATGATGCCTTCCCCTGCATGAACAAGGAAGCGTTTGAGGTCATTTGGTTCCCCAACACCAGGCTTCCATCACAGTTCTTTTACTCCAGTGGTTCTCAACCAGTGGGTCCCCAGATGTCCCTGGACTGCAACTCCCAGAAAACCTGGCCAGCTCAGCTAGTGAGGAAGACTTCTGGGAGTTGCAGTCCAGGAACATCTGGGGACCCACAGGTTGAGAAACCACGGTTTACTCTATCAAGTATAAGCAGAAATGGAAGGAAAGTTACGGTATGGAAATTGCCAACTAGTGTGTTATATTTATAGTACAAAGATGTTTATAAGTTTCTGTCATTCTAGCTGATGCCACAAAAGCCCACTTTGCCATTGGTATGGTTGAGATCTAACCACCAATTCACTGTGGTTGAGACTAGACATGGGCATGACTTGGCGAAATTCTCGTTTCCGTTTCCGTTCCTCATTTCCGTTACGTAACGGAAACGGTAATGACAATTAAGACGTCAGAACTCAAACTCGAACCGATAAACGATAAATTGGGTCTGATTTGTTGTTGTCGTTCCTGGCATCGCGCGGCGATCGCGTGATGCCAAGCGGCACAGAAAAAAAGTTTTAAAAATAAAAACCCCCGATTCCCAGCCAAAAAAGCAGGCAAAAATATGCCTGTCTGAGGGCACCTACCAGAGGGGTGGTTTCTGGGGTGGGGGGTCCCCGGCCTTCCCCCCTCTCCTGTCCTGGGCTGCTCTGGTACCAGGCTGGGGGGGGGCATCCTCGTCGTCTCCATTTGCCATGCGGTGCAGGGGGATCCAAAATGGCGACCGCAAAAAAATTGTTTTGAAATCGTGGTCCAAAAACCCACCAAAGCACCACAGAAACATGCTTGAATTTTTACAGTAGCAGCAGTGGGTTTTTCTTGCAATAAAACATCTCCATTGATTTTATTTTATTTTTATTTTTATTTTTTTACACCTGCACACGCACAATGATGGGCTGGCTATGGGATGGGACCATGCAATTTTTTGGAGCCATTCCACCAATCGCATGGCCAGGTTTTGCTGAGACTTCTGGATGTGCCAGAGAGGGCATAAAAAGCCCACCAACCCTAACCCTAACCCTAAGCCTAACTCTAACCCTAACCCATACGCCAGTACACTGTCTTCTTAGTGGGCCAGAGGCACCCAGAGGTGCAGCCCACTAACCCACCCTAACCTTAACTGTAACCCTAAGCCTAGCCCTTACCCCCTAACCCCATGCTCTGGGAAGTCAAATTGCGCTAAATCGCGGCGGAAACGACAAACAACAAACAACATGACGAAACGACAAATTTTTGAAAAATTTCGTGACAAATGGAAACGACCCGAAACGGACCCGTCCCAACAAACGACAACTCGAAAAATAATTTTTTTCTGGTTGTGCCCATCTCTAGTTGAGACTTAGCACGTGTGTCAAATGTATATGATGGAAAGTGTGATTTTGTAAGAATGATAATAAGCATTTTTGAGAAATTTCTCAGGGCTTAGCAGGGCAACGTTTTCCAGGTTCTCTGGATGGACAACACTACAACAAGCTTCAAATATATATCAATCTGCTTTTAAAATATGTCATCAGAGATTAGATATAAAGCACAGCAACAAACGTTTGGCTGCAATAAGCATACTGTTATCACCACCCTGTTATAAGGTTGCTCTATCATTGTATTATTTAAACACAGCACGACTTGAGGGCTTCTAGTGGCTTCTAGCTGAAAGCCAGGATATAAAAATAAAACTCAATAAAACTCATTCCCAGTACTAGTAGTTTCATGGTACTGGATATTTTCTAAGTAGATTCTTTTTGTTGTTGTTGGTAGACGTACATATGCCATAACATTCTGTGTCACTTTTTAATTTTGGATAGAGGACGCTGGACACCTGTTTGGTGCTCTTTGAAATCCAGGGCTCTTGTAACTCGAGAGGCAAGGCAGCTTCCCTAACCAGAAGGTGTGAAAAATACTAGCAGCAGAAAACAGTTCTTGTTCTTCTAGACAAAAAGTGTCAGTGCCACTTCAAACTCAACACTTTCTTTCTTCTAAATACTGTAAGTACCAGAACAAAATTGTATTTTTCAAGTCTTGCAGAACAGGACAGAGGCAAAGGGGACTATACTTTCGTCCAAAGCAATATTTTATTTTATTTTATTTTATTATTTAAACTATTTTAGCCTGCTTTTCTCCTTAAAAAGGACTCAAGGCAGCTTACAGTAATTAAAAAAGAGCTAATAACAGTGAGTATACAATACTAAAAAGATTGGTGAACACAAGATCAGAAAACATAAGCAACACCAAATCACATTCAACGCAAGAAGGTACAACAATCCAATTTTTAAAAAAGAGAAAGTTGCCTGCTTGCAGAAAGGAGATGAATAAGTCTTCTAGACAGCCACAAAACATCCCCTCTGAAAGTCTGGTACCAGTTCCAGGCATCTGGAAAGTATGGCTTGGGAATATCCACTCAACATATACATTTTTTCTTTGAGCTCCCATTTGTAATTTGAGGGGGGAAATGCCTGTCCTTTATACTGCAACAGAAAAGCATTTGTAATACAAATCAGCCTTCCAATCATTTGCATTACAAGCTAAACTAAAGCAAGAGTAGCTTTCTGCCTCATGAGGGAAAAAAGCCCCTACAGGCTGTTTGGAATGGTTTTTCTTTTTCCACCCAGAAAAAAAGGCATATTAATTATCCGTGTTGAAATCTGAACACCGTGCAAAATGGCTGGCTAGAAGTCTCAAGCGGCATGTTCATATTCATGTTCCAATGCTCTTGCTAATAGAACAGCCGATTCTTGCTAGCAAAATGGCAAAAGAAAAAGGAGAATGTAATTTAGTCCTCTCTGGTGGGAACAGACTCTGAAAGATGCAAAGGGAAACGTGCAAGCACACATGTGAAGACTTTTGGAGTCTGCAGTAAATTAGAATGGAAACACTACACTGGCAACATCTCCTACCACTTTTATAGCTAACAAGGGATATATTGTGGTCCCACTTATTAAGGGGTGCCAATTGTTTCCTGGTGTTTTATACCCATGAAATCTTTTCTGACTACAGGAGGGAGGGAGGAGAGGTAGGTTCTCTCTCCTGTGCTCAGTTGATCTCTCTGAAAAGCCTAGTACTTTCGCCATAGGTCACAGCTCCCAGTGCACACAATTAATCACAGAAGCAACTTGCAAGTACAAAAGGTCTCCGGAACAGCACATTTTTCTTCTGATATGCGAAAATATCTGCTTAGGTAACCCAGGCTGGTGGAGTTTATAGACAAAGAGCCAGCAGCCCTTACAAAAGAAAGAAAAAGGCCACTTGCCTTTAAATAAAAACCAATGCATGTGCTAGAAGCTGGTTCTATTATGGCAGGCAACTCTACTATGGGATCAATCACAGAGATCAGTGGAACAAACTGTTACCAAAGCTGTCTGTTCAGAAGTTTTCTCAGTGCTCTGTACACATTTAGATACTCCTTAAACTTCTATTTAGTTCAAAAGAACACCAGATGTCATGTAAAAAAAAGGAGGAGAAAGGAGTGATTGCTACAAAGGAAAGGGAGCTGCCCAACTGGTAGTGAAATATGATGGTTCAAATCTCCTCAACCATTGATGAAAATTCTGCCACTCGACCTGCCAAAGCCCTGCCACATTTTTGCCCTATCACGGATGCTCCCCTGCCCTGGACTTGATTTCAAGTCCACTTCCCTTTGTTTTCTCCAACATGCTCGTGGTACATGCATCCTTTGTTTTTTGTTTGCAAAGCAGAGAACTTAACAGAAGCTGTGAATCTATGGCTGTTTTTTTTTTTTAAGAAAAGTTATACACAAATCCGTTTCCTTGAAAAGCAGGAGGAGTGTTGCATCTAAGATCTGAACAGCTTGATGTTATGAAAAGACAGGATATTATGGAAGGAAACAAATCACCTCACATTTTCTTTGCACATCCACCTCTCCCTCCATTTGTCTAAACTTGAACAAATCATAGGAAGCTGGTTGTTCTAGAAAACAGTTTCTGTTCTGAAAATGTTCCTGTAAGATAACACGAAGTACTAGAGAGTAATGCACTCTATGTGGGGCTACTGATGAAAAGTCTCAGGAAACCTCAACGGGTCCAAAATGCAGCAGCCAGACTGCTGACTGGGGCAGGGTACAGAGATCACATGACCCCTATTAAAACAGCTCCGCTGGCTGCCAATCAGCTATCAAGGACAATTCAAGGTGCTGACCTTGACCTACAAAGATCGACTCTCACAATATGAACCGACTTGGGTGTTAAGGTCATCAGGAGAGGCCTTTCTCTCCATCCCGCCACCCTCACAGGTACGTCTTGTGGGAACACATGAAATGGTCTTCTCGGCCACTGCGCCCAGACTCTGGAACTCCCTCCCAGTAGAGGCCAGGACTGCCTCATCTCTGTTGTCCTTCCAGAAATAGGCAAAAACCTTTCTCTTCAGGCAAGCTTTCCCTGAATGGTGGACTACCATGTGTATTTTATATGAATCTATAGGTTCACATAGACTTTGTGTTTATAACTACTTATAACCTTGTAGCTTTAATGTAATGTTGTCTAATAATGGTGTAAGATGTCCCTCAATTCTTTGTTCTCAAATACTTGAAAATGGCTTAATTGTACTGAACTCTATATTATCCTTAATTACTGTGAGCCGCCTTGGGTCTTTTTCCAAGAAGAAAGGTGGGGTAAAAATACTCAAAAATAAAAAAATAAATAATGTACTTTTATTTTTATTGTAGTGGTTTTTAATGCTTTATATTATGTATTCTGTATTTGTAAGACTTCCCAGGGTAGTACCTTTAACACTAGTGGGGGCAGTATACAAATCCAGTAAATAAATAAATAATGGTTTGTGTTCATACTATAGACATAGTCCAAACAACTGGAGGGCATTAGAGTGTGGATGGCTGTCCTAAGAGGGTTTTGCCATCTTCATAAATGAAATTATTTTAATTTATTATGAAATGCTCTTTATGCTTTCCTTCTGACTTTCAAACTGATTTGAAGAAATTAGATGCAAGAAGTGAATATCTTGGATCTGTTGTCCTTTTCCCTTTACAAAACTAAGCCTGAAATCCAATTTACATTTACCAGGAAGTAAGCCCAATGGAATTCAGCAAAATTCACTTATGAATAGGCACGTCTTGGCTGGCACTAGCAGGAATTTATGGTTTCTAAACTATAATCCTCTGTGCACTTACTTGGAAGGAAGTTGCTCTAAACAGCATTGGTTTGATTTCCGAGTAAATATGAATATTATTATTATATAACTTATATAACCACTGTAAACAGCCCAGCATGGTCATGCTACCAGATGGGTGGTATAGAAATGAAATGAAATAAATAAACTTTTAATAATTATATCAAGTAAGTATATGCCAAGTTATACCACAAATGGTGCATTTTTGAATTATTTCACTTATTGGTGTGTCAGGATTGCATATTCCTCATTTCCCTTCAAAATACTTCAGCTAGTGCGTGGGGGAAGTGGTTTCCCCCCTCACACACTTTAAAATGTGTCTTTATTTGTTTCTTTTCCATTTCTAGGACAACTAAAGAATTTTGAGAAGCAGATTTAGAAAGAACACAGGACTATGAATTAGCTTTAGGCCTATTTAGCTGAAATCCCTTGTTTTAGGGAAATGTGCCATGCAAAGTGTGAAGTACTGAACACTGTGGTATCCATCAGGGAGCCATCACTCTCACTTACTCTCAGCACATAGCCAAAAAGTGGAAATGTTTGAAAGCTTGTTCTGAATACCCAGGAGTTGCAGAGTCATGGAAGCAGACAATTGCTCCCTCCAACAGATAAAATTCATTTTGTTTGGGTTATAAGTAGAACTGCCTCCTAAATTCCACTTATGCCCATCATTGCTCTACTAGCCACAAACTCATCAAAGAAGCTATCAGAAGATGCATCTGAGATCAGATAAGTGCCTGGGGAAGAGAGTCATTTTTCTTCCCTTTCTGCTGTTCCTGGAATGAAGAGCAATGCTTCAGGTATGTTGCATCTCTCATAAGAACATAAAAACATAAGAACAGCCTTGCTGGAACAGGCCACAGCCCATCCAGTCCAGCATTCTGTCTCACATAGTGGCTCACCATTTGGTTCAGGGTATTCCCGAGCAAATATCTTCACCTGCTTAAGATTCCCTGCAAATGGTATTGAAAGATATCCTGCCTCTCTCTCCAACCCAGAGGTTGTCCTTAGGCATCCATAACGATAGCCATAGATACCCTTCTTCTCCATCAACTGAGACTTGTTCAGTTGCTCATTTGAAACCAAACTATAAAGCACACAGAGCAAGGTGGAAAATCCATGCACAAGCCACACTGTAGAATCCATGCGACTTGGACCTTTGGTAGAGTCCAAGTCCGCTACAATAAATTAAACCATAGGCCACTAGCCTGTTTCTAGTGAGCCGTCTGGTACCTGCTGGTTGGTTGCTTCAATTCTTCTAAGTAAGGTGGAATGTTTCCCAGTCTGATCCAGCTAGGCTCTTTTTTCTGCCCATAGGTAAGAGTAGTAGAGGTTACTTAGTGCTTCTAAACCGAACTCATGTCATAAAGAACATGGATTCTAATGATAATAAACAGTATGTTTAAAAGGCTGTGAAGGAGCCTCAGCATAAATTCATCAGAGGAAGAGATCCATCAGAACTTTATTGTCCACTCGATGGAAGACCTACAAATAGGTAGGCACATAAATGGAAAGAGTCCCCACCAACCTGTAGTTCCTCCGAACTACCCAGGATTGCTGGTTTGGAAGCCTTCAATTAGGGGTGGGCACAAAACGAAAATATTATGTTTTGTTTTGTTTCCTTTCCTCCTCCCCCCCCTACAATTGTTTCCATTTCATTTCATACGATTTTTTTCAAAAAAAAATAATTGTACGAAATGAACCACTAACAAAGTGGTTTGTATGGAGGGAGCCGGAAAGTGGTGGAGGGACAAAAAGTTTTTTCCCTTCCCCAAGCCAAGCCTGCCAGCTAATGGGTGCTGGGGTGGGGGGGAGGTTTTCTTAAAAAGCCCAGACCTTTAAAAAAAAACTTGTTGTCCCTCTGCCACTTTCCAGCCCCCCCTCCCATGAACCACATCGCTTCCCCCCCACCCCAGTGCCGATCAGCTAGCAGGCGGGACTTTGGGGGAGGTAATTTTTTCTTTAAAGGCCCTGGTTTTTTTAAAAGTTTTTTTCTCTCCCCCTAAGCCATGCCTGCCAGCTGATCGGTGCTGGAGTGGGGGTGGTTTTTTCCCCATCCCAGCGTGCCAATCAGCTGGCAGGCGGGACTTGGGGAGGAAGAAAAGTATTTTTAAAAAGCCCAGAGCTTTTTTTTTTTTAAAAAAAAAAAACCTTTTCCCCTCCTCCAAGCAGCTAACAGATGGAACAAAATGGTTTGTTTCAACAACAACAACAAACACCATTTCATTTTATCTGTAACAAAATGCTGCTTCCTCATGTCGTTTTGTTTAGTTTCATTTCGTTACCTTAACGGCACGACAAAACAGCATTTCATTTTTTGTTTTGTGCCCATCCCTACCTTCGATGTCTAATAGAACAAATCTCTGCACCTGAAAAGCTGGGCTGCCTCCCCATTGCAGAGAATTTTACTTTTAAGACATATGCAGAACAAGAACCCACAGTCCTCAAAGAGTTTGGGGAAGCTCCTTGCCCTTGTAACTCCCAGTGCCCCAAACTCCAGTGTCAATCAAGCACATACTGCACACAACACTTCCAGCCCCAAGAAATGTCACAAGTCATTTCAAATAAGCTGCTAAACCTGAACCCCAGAAGGAGCTGGGTTAGAACTGGTTTGAATGGCATGAGAGCTAACTGTGGGTCTTAAATTCAGCTGTGTTCAGGCAACTATCTCATCATCACCAAGATCTGGCTGAAAATGAAACTTCCTGTTATCTGGTGTTGTATTCTTCATAAAGCCCTATACATGGTTTTAGAGACATTGGCCACAACTCTTTAAAGTGGTGTTTATGAAGACATGACTGTGACTTAATAATAGAGAGGCACTAAATTTCCTGTCACTGTCCCAGTTTGCAATCACTGACAAACAGATATACAACTAACTGTTACTGATTAATAAGCTCTGTGTCAGCCTTGGAAAAACAGCCTTGGAAAAAGGCTTTGCATCAAGGACAGGCCTGGTGTGATGTCCTGAGTTAACTTAAACAACATGACCTCTCTACAATGTAGTCCAGTCTTTGATTTATCTCTCGTCCGGATTAAAGCCTTGAGGTAGGCCTGAGTTTATAAACAATAATCACCTCCTGTTCTCCCTCTCTTGTCCGCTGATTTTAAAGAAGCAGGACTGGCAAAAAGCATACCACAAAAATATTGGCGGCAGACAGACAACCATTTTTCAAATGCCTGGGAACCGAAATTTGATTCATGCAGCTCACGAGTTCCCTTGCTGATCATGAGTACAGTGGTACCTTGTAGAGATGGGCACGAAACGAACAATTTTTCGTTTCCATTTTCGTTTTTTCATTTTGTTACGTAACAAAATGACAAACAAATTTTGTCTCTAAAATGAAACAAAACGAACAGAAACACCGGAAATTTTGTCGTGCATTTCATTTCCGTTACTGCAATATGAGTGAATTGCTTAAAATCCTTAAAAAAAATCACAAAAAATTGAAATAAATGGTAACAAAATGGTAACAAATGAACGAAAACGAAAATGATTTTTTTGCAGAAATTCACAAAAAACGGAAATGAACCGAAATGGACCCCCTAAATGACAAACGACAAATGAAACACAATTTTTTTTATTCGTGCCCATCTCTAGTACCTTGTATAAGCGAATTAATTCGTTCCAAATGAAATTATGTTAAGCAAATTTTCCTTTATACAAATTTCCCATAGGAATGCATTGAAGACAGAGTAATCCCTAATTATGTTGTACAGATTCACCCCATAGACAATTCTATTAAGCAAATTTTCCCTATCTCCAGACTTTTTTATGTTGTACACATTTTATGTTATACAAACCGTTTGTTATACAAGGATCCACTGCATTAATATTTTTTTTTTGTTCTTAAATGGAAGCAAAGAAACAAATATTGGTCATCAACACAGTTTCATAAGAACTAGTAAGTAATATGTTGCTCAAATATCCTCAAAGGGCCAGGACAGGGAATATTGACTGTTCTTTGTTACTCCTTTGAACATTGCTGCCTGCTGGATGACTCTACAGCAGACCCTTGTATAACAAACGGTTTGTATAACATAAAATCTGTACAACATAAAAAATTGTGGAGATAGGGGAAATTTGCTTAACAGAATTGTCTATGGGGGGGAATCTGTACAACATAAAATGGCATCACTCTGTTTTCAATGCATTCCTATGGGAAATTTGTATAAATGAAAATTTGCTTAACATAATTTCATTTGGAACAAATTAATTTCTTTATACAAGGTACCACTGTACTTGGTTCTGTTTCAGGCTGCTGCTCTGACAACAGAGGAGAAGAGTTAGTATTAGATCAGGAAAAGCCACTGCTACATTTGATGTAATGAAGATGAACAGAGTAATTTCTAGTATTTTCCTGTAGTGACAACATTCGTCTTCTAATTGGATCACACAATTAAATTCAACTCACTGCACCAGCATCTCTACTACAATTGACCTCTGCACCTGGCTTTGGTGAACTCTTTAAAGTTTGGTGTGTTTTTCTTCTTTAATTATTTCTGTCACTCCCTTGATCCTCGTGTCACAATCATCTCATGAGGTAACTTAAGGATTGTCCCAAGATCATCCAAGGAAAGTCCCAGCCCAGAAGGAATGTGAACCTGGACCTATCAATGTCCCAGCCCAACACTCTTAACTTCTGCTGCTTGGGACTGTTCTTCAGAAACATCTCTAAGAACAAGGTCCACAAAAACATCCCAGATCCAATCCTTCCCCTCTTCCCATTTGAGACATCTCACACTACCTGAGGGAAAACAATAGAAAGGCCATGTGAAGAACCACCATTCCATATTAATGCAAAGTGATCAGTCAGCATACTTTCTGGCATTTCCAGGGAAGAAAAGCATATATTGAGAATGACAAATTTAATTAAATAAAAACTAATTAAAGTTTTTAAAGTGATTCTAGGCATTAACATTTGATCAAAGCTGAACAGATCAAATGCCTGTCAAAATCTTAGAAGCCAGAATTGAGAGAGGCCTTCCAGGCGATAGGGCATGCAGCTTGAGTTCTTTCCCACAGAGCTATCTGAATTACATCACATACTTATTATTATTATTATTATTAGAATATGGTTTTATTTTGAGCTCTCTGCTGCTGTTCAATTTTTTTAAAGTCTTATGGTCTAATAAAAACAGAAGTCTAGATAAAATTTAAGAGTCACAAAACAATTAGGCCAAAGAAATCCCACAAAATATATGGAATCATATAAAATAAGGCTAGATACACAAAACTGCTTGATTTTATGCAAGTTGCTATGTTTTGCTATTCCTGGTACTAATGGATAGTGCACACTCTTTTTCTAGTGCTGTTGTTTCTTTTCTTTCAGATTATGTCCAGACATTCTTACTACTGCTCTCTAGTGGTTTAGACAGTAGAGTTGTCAATACAGTGTATTTATGCAGACATCGATAATTAATATCATCCTCATTTCCCAATCAATTACTGAAATCCTGCCATTTCTCAGAATTGTCTTCTGAGCAAGCTTGCACAAGGCTAGATTGGACATTTTTTTGGTAACCTCAGAAAAGTTTTTAAGTCCCTAAGAAGGATTGCCACCACTTGACAGAAAACGGATGCAGACTTTGGCTGAAATCCTGTGGCTTGGCAGACTTAGTTGTAATGAGACTGGACCAACCGAATCAGTAGAATTTATAAAGCAGTTGATTCATCAAATCCCCAAGGAGCTAATGCACTTACTCTAGCTGTGATTTACTAGACTAAGCAACAGGATCTCAGGCTTTGAACTGGTATGGCTTTTCCATTACAGTATTTTACTGCTTGTGCTTTAACCTTCGAGCCAGAGATGTAAGGTTCCCCTTCATTTATCTCTGAGCTTCTTATCTCGAGTTGCTAATCAAACTACGGCTAGATATTTTTCAGTGTCTTGATGACGTGTTTTTCACCATGTGGTTTAATCATGGCAAAAAAGGCCATTTATGCTCTTTCTTACCTCTAGCACAGGATGTTCTGATACTAGATCAGAGGCATTGAATGGGGGCAAGGATATGAGTAGGTGTTAGCAGACTGAGCTATCACAGGGGAAAGAGATACCATCAGGCAGGCACATAGTGGATTGTGCAGGATTGTGTGGTTTTCATTTTAGTTTATTAGAGGGTTTATCTTCCTTTATTCACATCAGGGGGGAAATCTTATTTAAGGTCATCTCATGCAGAAACATTCTCATCTGATTTTTGTCATGGAGTCATAAAAGGAAATAACAGCACAAGCTCAAGGGTATGCAAACTGTACATTTCATGACTACTGTTTGTTCCATTTTGTCTACTTAGGATTTCTGCCGTCTATACAGTGTGATCTATGCCATTGCCTCGTCAGTGGTGTCCTTCCTGATGTCAGCTATTTGTCCATTTATTTTCTTCTGTACAGAAATGTACTATTTTCTTTTGTTACACAGAACATTTCTCTGTGCAGACGTATAACTGGACATGAATCTGCCCTGCAATGTCAACAAATGAAAGCCAGTTTCAGAATACTGAGGACACTGTCCAGTTCCTTGAATGACTCTGTGGAAAACAGGAATTCAACAGTGAGATCTTTAGCTCTTTCTGGCTGATTCTGAATTGGGGAGAATGTAAACTACTCCATCATCATCATCATCATCATCATCATCATCATCATCATCATCATCATCATCATCATCATCATCATCATCATCA
>JAHTLZ010000327.1:3613375-3661656 GCA_023846285.1 Phrynocephalus versicolor | reverse complement strand
ATAGATAGATAGATAGATAGATAGATAGATAGATAGATAGATAGATATCCATCCTAAGCCTTTGTTGTTGATGAAACAGAGTTGTAAGCAAAAATACGTTGGTATGTGCTTTATCTCTATCCACAACTGGAATTGTCCCTCACCCCATCTCTGAAATTCAATTATACCCACTGGTAGAAAGTGGTGTTTCACCTTTGATTTAAATAATGGATTGTTGGTTTTTTGTTTTTCCTTTTAAAAATTACTAGAGATGGGCATGAATAAAAAAAATGGCATTTCGTTTTCATTTCTTTCGTTACCTACCATTTATTTCAATTTTTGTGATTTTTTTAGGATTTTAAGCAATTCACTCATATTGCAGTAACAGAAACAAAACACACAACAAAATTTCCGGTGTTTCTGTTCGTTTCGTTTCATTTTAGAGACAAAATTCATTTGTCGTTTTGTTATGTAACAAAACAAAGAAATGAAAACGGAAATGAAAAACTGTTCGTTTCGTGCCCATCTCTAAGAATTACCATTGTGACTGGGGGAAGTTAGCCTAGCTCGTAATGGCTCTCAGTCCTGAAAGGGATGGATGACTCAGGAACATGTGCTTCAGGTATTCACCAGGCATCCAACACACTCATTATCATTAATCGACTCCTGAAGCATGGAGGAAACTAATCAAAGCCCTGAAATAAAAATCAGATGGGAGCAGTGAAGTTAACACTCAAATATGGAATGTGAGGCATGCTTTGAATGAGAAAGCACCATGTCTATGATAACTAGCATTTCCCTCAAATGGGGAAGATGATCCTGACATATGCAATGCTTGGTCTTCCCTACCAGAAGTGTACTTATGGCTGATTCTGTAATTAAAGCACCATCAAAGGAGGGAAAAGTAAATATTTTGCAGACATACTCTGCTCTTTGGAACAGCTGTAGATTTCTGAATGGGAAGCCAAGCACCAGTCACTGTTAAGCAGAGGCAGAAATGAGTCACTCATTTGAAAGTGCTTGATGAACTTTTAGTTTGAGGCAGAAGATGGGAGTTTTGAGGTGATGGATTGAAAGGGAGCATAGATTAGAAATGTGAATCATCCGAGGCTTGCTGCATACTCCGTTTCCCTACAAAAAGACTTATCCACCAAAGAATCTAAGCCTGGAAAATTCAAATCATGTGGTAGCTGAGATGACCTCAATTATGGCCTCACGGAATCTAAGTAATTCCCAGGATCACATGAGTTTAGGTCTAGAATTAATTTTCCACCCAGGTATCATCCTAGAAGACATTAAGAAGATACATTGCCTGCTTTTATCAATGAAAACTTAGGGATCCCAAACACATTTGTCAGTAATTTCCCAGGGAAAGAACCTTCTTCAGTGTGCTTCCCCCAGAAGGTGGGAACAGGGGCTACATAAAAGACCTTCCTTCTCCAGTAGATATATTTAGTATGTCACTTTTATTGTCAGTGTCAAGGGTGTTTTTTTTTTCATATTTAGATACTTTATTGCATTTATTTATTTATTTATTTATTTATTTATTTATTTATTTATTTATTTATTTATTTACAACAGACAGACAGACAGACAGACAGACAGATAGATACATAGATAGATAGATAAAAATCCTTCTGGAAAGAATTGAGCATGCTTTTCTATGTGTTTTGGGTCATTACCCCAGTTAACTACTTACACTTTGGTGCTCTCCTGAATTTAGCAGCAGAGTCTGTCAATATTGCTAAGTATTAATTTCACAGTTGTTTCCATTTTCTACATGACTGTGGTGGTGGTGGTGGTGAGTTTGAATTCCAAGAGAAGTCTTGCAAATGTGTTACAAGTCATCTATTATAAACTGTACAAGGCTCTTCGGAAGTTCAAAGCACAATGGATGTCATTCCTTTCAGACAAACCTATTGGTCAGCTGCTTCTCCAGAAGTCTACACTCACCAACACTGTACAGAGGACCTGTTGTTCATTCTCCACTAGTGCCTACTTTTACACAGGAATCTGAAAAGAGAGACTGACTGGAGCTCAAGAACTGCAGAACGGAAACAAATATGGCCTCATTTCAATCCTTCACAGCAGCCCCACCAAAATCAGAGGAATTTAGCATCCTCTGTCTTCCACACACAAGTCCAAAGAAAATGCAAATGCTCTTGAATGAATTATGCATTGAATGTTATTTATATGCAGTCGGGAACATCTGAATTATTTAAGATTGCTTTTCCCGTATAATAAGAGAATGCCAGCATCTGTGTAACATCTACATTAGGTGTGGCAGGATGCTGGAAATGTTTGATTGAATGTCCTAGGGGAACATGTGCAGGAATGTTTTCTGTATGCATATAATTTGTATGCATAAATGAAGCCTAGATCTGATTTGCAATATATACTTGGAAAATATCTATTTGCACAAGGAGAGATTCTCACAGAGTGTTCCTACAATTCCTCTCCTCTGTTGTGTTCCTACAGCACTCTTCCTCCATCACATTCCTTGGGTTCTTCTCCTGTCCTTGCAATTCCTCTCCTTTACTCACGTTCCTACAATTGTTCTCTTTCATTTTGGTATCATCAAGCCTGAAAACAAACTGAGCATGATCCAACCTAGATGAGAGGGAGCCAGAAAAATCCCCAGTTTAGTACATTGCAGCAGTGGCACACATCCAAGGCGTCTGGATTGCTCAATGCAGCTCTGATGACAAGAAACAGCCTTACCCATAACCAATGCTAGGTGGCAGTCCAAGCCTGTACTTTGTGTGTGAGAGAGGCTGCTGCTTCTCCTTAAGCACCTCTAGTGTTTTCTCTTCTTAAAGGTAAAGGTCCTCCCATCCCCGCACATGCATGTTAGTTGTGTCGGACTCTGTGGACAGTGCTCCTCTATGTTTTCAAGCCAAAGAGCCAGTGTTGTGCAAGTGACCATGTGGTCAGCATGGCTGAACGCATTTCTGCGCACAGAACACTGTTTCTCTTCATGCTTTTTACAGTGGTACCTATTTATCTACTTACATTTACATGCTTTTGAACTGCTGGGTTGGCAGGAGCTGGGGTTAACAGCGGGAGCTCACTCCATTGTGTGGCCCCTGGGATTCGAACCTCCGAGCTGCCAACTTGGGAGCCAACAGTTTCAGCACTCTAGCCTGCTGAGCCACCACACTCTTAGTGTGCACGCCTCCATTGAAGCTGCGATGATTCTTCTGGTGCTTGCAGAACACACCTGGAAAGCAGCCTTCTTTGCAGAGGCCAATCCGGAAAAGTGAGATAAGTCCCTGATACCAAACACCATGTGGGAAACATGGTAAGCACATTGCCCATCACCGCAGAGTCATAGAACAGGAGCATAGGAAGGGGCCTCAATTAGGAGCCCATCGAGTCCAACTGTCAGCTCAAGGCAGGATCCCTTGCTCAATGCTATCCCTGTTATAAAGGCCAAAATGCAACTGCATAAAAACTGCTATGTCAGTGTTCCCCCTTCCTTCATTTCCTTCACTTCACTCAAGTATGTATTCACAGACAATAACCATATTTTTACCTTATGTGTGGTTACTGCTTAAACATCCAAAGCAATAAACAAAGATGCCATCAGATAATAAGTTCAGATGTTCACCTGTTGCTTTACTAAAAGGCTAAACAAATTACTAAAAGGCTAAACATTGCAAAACTGACTAATATTGATACGATACAATTTTTATTTATGGCCACAAACCCAACCAATAAAATAGAAAATACATACGTATAGTTTTAAAAGGATAAGAGAATAAAACCATTACAAAATTTCAAGATAGTTAAAACAGTTTAGGTAGTAAAAGTGAATTACACAAACATTGTGCAATTCATGATTATATTAAGAGCTAACAGAGGCCAGGGTTGTCTTCCATATTCTTTGGGCAGAGAAAAGAAATTTGGCCACAGATTCAGTGGTACCCTTGTTTGTGTCACTTAATAAATATTTTAAATACCTGTTCAATGTCCTACCTGGGAAGACACTCATTATGGGCTTGACTAATTTAATACACTCGTTTCTATAAAAATTACATACAAAGAGGACATGATTCAATGTTTCAATTTCTTTTTTATTACAAGGGCACAATTCATTTTCGTAAAGGATGCCAGAGTAACGCCCATCTAAAATTGCAGATTGAGCTCTTGAGAAAACATGCCGATATTTGGGGATAGTCAGATTCTCCAGATATCGAACACTTTGCAAAAATTTAAAGTTTAGTCCAAAATGCAAAATGGAGCACGTTTTCTGGGCAGTCGAGATAGAGTACTGAAAGTCAATAACCCTAATCTGCTTTTCTAGGATAAATTTAGCTGTCGGGCTCATAGGCATAAAGAACATCAATAGATAGCTCTAATAGGTGCAGTTTAGTTGGAAAAGCTTTAAACCATGAGCTATTGTGGACATCTTTTTGTAAAAGGTGCAGATATCCCATTGAGGTGTTGGCATGTGATTCTTTAATCCAGTATCTAAAAGCATAGATCCAAGCAACACATTCTAGTGATGCAACACCAGTCTCTAATCGAAGACCTGCTGCAGGAACACATATTGGCATTCTAAGGATAGATTTTGCTTATTCTTGCAGCAAGACCTGAATGCACGCACTAGCCGTTTGAGGCCTATTTTTGATAGAGACAATAAAACAGCATCGTCCGCCTATAACGGCAGGGGACATTTAGTCTATGCCAATCTAGGAGGGTGAAAGTCTGATACAAGGCAACAGTCTACCAGGTCATTGAGATAAAGGTTGAATAATGTGGGGGCCATTATACAGCCCTGGTGAACCTCTTTATTAGCAGGAATAAATTTTGTCAGATTTCCTTCTATGCCACACCTTACATGTAGTGTGGTGCCCTGATAGAGACCTTTAATGAGATAGAGGAGTATCTCATCTGTAGAGGTCTTGTAGAACTTCAACCATAATATATCTCGTGGGACAGAGTCAAAGGCTGATTTTAGGTCTATAAATTCAGTGCAAAGACCATTGCCATGAGAGGTCATATATTTCTCAGCAAGATGGTTTAATATCATACATTGATCAATTGGTGATCTACCCTTTCTAAAGCTGGCTTGTTCATCCCCTGTAATGTTTTCTTCCTCTATCCAAGATTCCAGTCTTGGTTTAGATAACTGGCATACAGCTTACCCAACACTGAGAGTAAGCTGATTGGCCTGTAGTTGGATGGATCTCCTCTTTTTCCTTTTTAAAAGATAGATATTATTATGGGCTCAGAGCAGCCAATGGAAAATTTGCCTGAGTTGTTAATATGTGTGTAAACAAGTTTGCCAACAAAAGTGCCCACCAGCCTATATTAGCTTTCAGCATTTTTGGGAGGATATCTTCTGTTCCTGGAGCCTTGCCTGATTTGATACTTCCAATTAAAGATTCTATTTCAGTCACTGTGACTGATCTCCATTTAGATGTATGACTGGGAAGCTATCCACTGCATAGTCTTTGATATCACCAAAGAGAGCAGAGAAGTGTTGCTCCCAGATGTCTGCTGAAATATTGCAGCTCAACGAGTTTGAAGAGGGGCCCAAAGCATCAGTGACAAGGGCCCAAAAGAGTTTCGAGCTTTTATTTAATGTGCATTCTATTAGTGTATTCCATCCCTTCAGTGTTGCTTGTCTCTTTTTGAACGCCATAAATTATTTGTATCTCTTTTTTATTGTGTAGTATTCTGCAGGTAATACATTTAGATTTTCCTTCCTATAATTGTTATAAACCTCCCTCAATTGTTGCTTCATTACTCTGCAGTCCCTGTCAAACCACTTGGGACCACTTTGATGTGGCTTGTGAAGGTGGTCGTTTTAATGTTAAAACCATATTCAAGGCATCAATCAAGGCTGAATAGTTGTTAATAGCACAAGTAACATTCCTGGCTCCCATAATTGATTTTCTTAAGGTCTCCCCTTCATAGGATCCAAGGAAACTCATTATCTTGTTGTTGTTTTCCTCAGTCCAATATAATCTCCTGTATTTAAGGCTTAAAAAAGCATCTTGAAGATGGATTTTAGCGTTCAAATGAACAGGGAGTGGTGGTAGAACAATGACATTAAGGGGAAAGTGATCACTGTCAAGCCTATGACCTACAGAGAATTCCAACACCCATCTAGATAGGGAATGGGAAATCAGCACAAAATCCACAGTGCTGCTTCCATGTCCAGATACGTAGGTAAATTCAGAGCATTTATCATAGAAAGGATTCCCATTTAATACTAGACCAAGGTGGCTCACCATCTGAGTCATGCAAATGCCACCATAATTCACCTTGAGATCCTTAGAATTTCTGTTGTAACTAAAGGTAAAGATCTCATTGTCTCCTGCTCCCCATAGACTGGAAGAAAAAAGGATACCATTGTTTGGACCTAATCTTGCATTGAAGACCCCCATTATAAGTAACTGGAATCTGGATTATTTACATTCCAACTGTATTATATAATTTTCCAAATCTTCCCAAGCCTGTAAAACTGACTATCATTTTTAAAAACCATTTTCAATTGGAGACCAAGGTACAGTAGTAGCAATCTTGAAACCCGTCAGGTTTCAAAAAGAGTGACGATCAGATCTGATCTAAGTCATGCATTTCAAAGTATCCTCCCATCAGAATGTTCCCTTTGACTGATAGCCTGGCAATTTCAAGATCAGATGCAGCAATTTGATATATAGCCTGCCAGTAACAGCTGGGGGGGTGGGGATGGGGGAAAGGTAGGCTTGCTGTGTGCGGAGGAGAGCCACAGTGTTGTTTTCTGTGCTTCAACATATACCCCCATAACTTTTAAAAGACTAAATGATGTCACGGATGTTCTGGCACAGGAAAAGGGGAGCCTTCTCAGTATGCAGAACAGACTCACAACGAATCTGAAACTGACATGACTCAAGACAAAAGAATCTCCTTGACAGTCTTGGTTCCTTTTAGGTGAGGTCACACCACCTTAAGCTTAACCAGACATCCCACTTTGTTTTGTCATTTCATTTCCTGACATACTACCGTCACCCACTGAGTTCAGGCTTTCAATTTGAAACTCTCTCTCCTCCTCTCAGCATCTCACCAAGGCAGGGGTGGACTAACCATTAAGCACAATAAGCATATGCGTAGGGGCATAACAGGAAGAGGGGGCACCACATACATTTTTCATCGCTGAATCTATCAAGGGCCATGGGCCGTATGATGCAATACTACAAATGGTGCAGCTGAATCACAATCTGCAAAAAAGCTCCCCCCCCACACACACACAAACACACATTAAATGAAAAAATTACATACAGATATCTACAATAATAACAAGAGCACTCAGAGAGTGTAGACCTTTGCCAAGGGTTATGCAATCTAAGGGACCCCACCACCACAAACCAAAATGAAAGCAAGATAAACTTTGTATGCAGTCATTTGTTCACCAGGGATGGGCACAAAATGAAAAATGAAATGCTGTTACGTTGTGTCATTAAGTAACAAAATGAAACAAAATGAAACAAAACATAACAAAACGAGGGAGCAGCATTTCATTACAGACTAAAGGAAATGTTGGGGTTTAATTGTTGAAACAAACCATTTAGTTCTATACGTAAGCCACATGTGGGCTTGGGGGAGGGAAAAAGTTTTTTTAAAAAGCTGCAGGCTTTTAAAAAAAAACTTTTTTCCATCCCCCAAACCCTGCCTGCCAGCTGATCGGCACTGGGATGGGGGGGGACATTTTCCCCCACCCTAGCACTAATCAGCTGCCAGGTGGAGCTTGGGAAGGGGAAAAGGTTTTATTGAAAGGAAAAAAAGCCCAGGGCTTTTTAAACTCTCCCCAAGCCCCGCATGCCGGGAGAGGGTGAGCTCGCAGGGGGAGAAGGCCTGTCACTGCCACCACTGCTGAAGATCCTGGGGGAAGATGGTGAGTGTGCATGGCAAGGGGCCCTGCCGCTGCCACCTAAGAGCCCGGGATGGGAGAGGGAGAGCACAATCAGCAAGAGGCCCTGCCACCACCCCAAAGAGCCCATGCTTCCCAGGAGGAGGAAGAGGAGGAGGAGGACATCATGAGCTCCCAGAGGAAGAGGAGGAGGGCTGCCCGGGTAGGGACCTCGACAGCTTCTACGGCCACTTTACAGCCCCCCTCACACGGACCATTTCATCCCTATTGTCCACTGTGAATTAGACTGTGCAGGGGCACTAGTAGCTGACCTAGTAGCTGACCTAGTAGCTGTCAGGTGAGAGTGTTTGGGGATGTGTGTGTGAGAGAGAGTGCTGAATCTGGTCTCTGAATGTCTGACACATTATTTAAAATATGAAATATAAATATTAAAAATATAAAATGAAAGTTTAGTGGACCATGGTGATGAAATTATTCTGAATGCAAAAGGTGAAATCACAATGTAGCAAAGGATCCAGAGTTGTGGCTTGATTTCTCTGCTGATGATATAGCTTATTGGATTGCTTGTGGACCCAGTTACTCTCAGCACCACAATGGGCCATTACTGGCATTTCAGTAGTGGCAAACCAGTAAGGTATTGTTCGCAGAAAATTTTTGTTGGGACAAAAGCCAATGGTGAGAAGTACAAAAAAGAGTGGTTACTGTATTCACCATCAACAGGATCAGTTTATTGTTTTGTTTGCAAACTGTTTCCTAAAAATTTCTTGAATGTTCCCCGTGGCACTGTGGTTAAATGCCTGTACTGCAGGTAAAACTGTGCTCACAACCTGGGGTTCAATCCCAGGTAAGCAGGCTCATGGTTGACTCAACCTTCCATCCTTCCGAGGTCAGTAAAATAAGTACCCAGCTTGCTGGGGGCGGCAGCAATGTGTAGCCTGCATTACTGTAATTAAAACTGTAAACCACCCAGAGACTACTTGGAGTGGTATGGGGCAGTATATAAGCGGAACACTTTTTTGCTTTGCTTTATAAGAGAAGGTTTCTGTGACTGGCGAAATACATTATAATTGATAACCATGAACAAAGCACTACTCACTGAGACTCTATGCTAACATGCTTAAATCACAGACAAGGTGTGGGGCTGGGGCAGCAGTTGAGGCAAATTCAGGAAGAGTGTGAGTACTTGAGGCATGTCATAGCTGTTATTCGTATGTTAGCTGAAGATGGCTTGACTTTTCAAGGAACAGAAGAAAAGTTGCCCGGCTTGGCTCATTAAATCTGCCGAAGGGAACATGCCTGAGTGGATTTCCGCCATTGCCAGGGCTTCTTTTAGGGAGGGATGTTTCCCTTCCTGTTTAAAGGAGGCCGTGGTGAAACCCACTCTTAAAAAACCAGGCTTGGCATCGGACGATTTATCCAGCTATTGTCCGATTGCCATTGTTCCCTTCCTGGGAAAGGTTGTCGAGAGGGTGGCTGCTGTCCGACTTCAGTCATATCTGGAAGTAAATCATATCCTGGACCCCTTCCAGTCTGGATTCAGACCTCTTTGCGGGACGGAGACTGCCCTGGTCGCTCTGCAGGATGACCTCCTCAGGGAGGCCGACAGGGGGAGTTCCTCCCTGTTGGTCCTCCTTGATCTCTCAGCAGCCTTTGATACCGTCAACCACTGTAACCTACTGGTCCGGCTCGCGGAGGTGGGAATTGGTGGTCAGGCCTTGGCCTGGCTCCGTTCCTTCCTTGACGGCCGGACTCAGTGGGTTCAGCTGGGTGATGTCTTGCCCCAGGGGTCGGCAATCTCTCCCATGCTGTTCAATGTTTACACGAGGCCGCTGGGGGAGGTCATCAGGAGATATGGAGTTCGCTGTCATCAGTATGCTGATGACACACAGCTCTATCTCTCCTTTTCGTTGTCTGCAGAGGAGGCAGTCCACTCCCTCGGTCTGTGTCTGGAGGCCGTTCTGGAATGGACCAGAGATAACCGGCTCAAGCTGAATCTGGAGAAGACAGAGGTTCTGTTCTTCGGGGCGCCCTCGACTGGGTACAATGGCCCCCTCCCTGGGGGGTGTTTCCCTCCAGCCTACAGACAGGGCCAGGAATCTGGGTGTGGTCCTGGATTCAGCCCTCTCCCTGGAAGCCCAGGTGATGGCTGTCTCCAGGGCCGCTTTTCTCCACCTCCGCAGGATCGCCCAGATCTGTCAGTACCTTGATGAGTCCTCCTTGAGGACAGTTGTGCAGGCCCTGGTGATCTCGAGGATCAACTATTGCAATGCCCTCTACGTGGGGTTGCCCTTGACCCTGGTCCGGAGGTTACAGCGGGTGCAAAATGTGGCTGCTAGGCTGGTGGTGGGTGCCCGTAGATACGAGCACATCACTCCAGTCCTGGTCCGCCTGCATTGGCTCCCCGTTGTCTTCCGGATCAGGTTCAAGGTCTTGGTTTTGATTTTCAAAGCCCTCCACGGCTTGGGACCAGGATACCTGGCGGAGCACATCTCCCAGAGGGCATCCGGATCCAGGCCCACGAGATCGTCGCAGGCACACTCACTGAGGGTGGCCACACCCAGAGAGGCGCGGAAATCGCGTATGCGAGACCGCGCCTTCTCTGTGGTGGGCCCCTTACTCTGGAACCATCTCCCAAGTGAGCTGCGCCTGCTGGAGTCCCTCCCTGCCTTTGGCGACCTTGTTAGTTAGTTTCCTTTTTTTTTTTTACCCCCTCCCTTCGCTCAGGCCTGCCGCCATCTTGCCTTCTGCTGTCTGGAGCCCTATATCTTGTTTTACTTGTTTTATCGCTGTTAGCCGCCCAGAGTTCCCTTTGGGAAGTTGGGCGGGATATAAGTTTAACAAATAAATAATAATAAATAATAAATAATAATTTTGGATCATTGCAAAATGGGAATATTTTTAGGGCTGCTTGAACTCATAACCCAGTTTGGTCCATTTTTAGCAGGCCACATTTTTGAAATATGGAAATTCTGGCAAAGGAAATCCTTCTTACCTGTCCAAAACCACCTGTGAGGAACTCATTTAACTAATGGCACAAAAAGTCCTTGTTGACGATGTAAAGTCTTGTTATTTTAGTTTGTCAGTTTATTCAACACCAGATCAATCACATATCAATCAATTAAGTGTTGTACTTAGGCACTTAAAGGACGGAGAGCCTAATGAACACTTCTTAACTTTTTTGGAAATGAAAGGGCATACTGGTGAGGAAATTGTAAATCAGGTGTTGCATTTGATACGTGAAGTTTATAGGCTAAACTTTTCAAAATGTAAGGGTCAGTCTTATGACAATGCCGTTAACATGTCTGGGTGTTACAAAGGGATACAGCACAGGTTTTTTAAAAAGAAATAAACAAGTTTCCTCTGTGTGTGTGTGTGTGTGTGTGTGTGTGTGTGTGTGAGTGTCCTGTGCAGCTCACTCACTAAATCTGGTAGGCCAAAGTGCTGCTGATTGCTGTCAATAGGCAGTTAATTTCTTCTCTACAGTGCAGTTACTCTATACCTTTTTGTCAGCGCCAAACAGCCGAAAATTCTTAAAGGTTCTATTGGAAATGAAAATGTCTTAAAATCCCTCCCTGATGCCAGATGGGAGGCACATGCTATGGCAACATCAGCAATTCTGAAATGTTTCCTTAAAAGTTTAGAAACTTTAGAATATATAGAAGAAGACCAGTAACAAAAAGGAGACACTAGAAGAGAAGCAAATAATATTGCAGATAAGAATTTGTTTTTATGTTGAATTTCACCCCATCTGCATGACAACATTTCTCATGATGCAGTGGAAAGAAAGAACATTTCACATCAGCAAAATTTGAATTTGCAAATCCAAACCATTTTATCCATTATATTTCAAAGCCAACGCCAGGAGCAGCCACTCAAGTCATTAGAGATTTCTTTAGGTGACTTAACACACCTCCTCCTGTATAGGTTTAACAAGGAAGTTAGAACAGTCTTATTAGCAATATTAAGAATATGGATTATCACTCAGATCATTCAATTTAAAATCAACTAGATCCCAAAGGTAATCATCTGGACCATTCTTAAATTCAGTTTTGGTGAGCATGGAGAGAGAATCCCAATACTGTATAACAAACAATTTAATACATAAAATTTTAAACAATCCACTAAATGAACTAGTATTTAAGTGAACATGTACAGTTGTGATAAAGTTTCTGAGAAAGCAGATAATTCCAGTAAATTGTTGGTAAAGACTGCAAGTACCTTTAAATTTTGCTTCTTCAAAAGAATTTGATTCCCCCACCCTCCTATTGGCTTACATCACTTTTATGTACGTATTTCTTCTCTGACCGACACAGGTTTGTCAAAAGTTTGTTGTTCTATTCACAAAATAATTCAAACACTGGTTCTCTGACTCATACCTTTGTACCATAAATCATGTGCAACACTCAAGAAGGTCCCCAGACTGAGATGTTTCCAGGAGCACCTGGCCCAGTAAAATTCCTGTTGAGGGTACAAATCCAGACTGAACCAGATCAAATCCTACCAACTTGTGGGACAACAGCCAACCATCTCCTTACTGCTACGCTGCAGATGCCACAAACACACTAACATCTTATCATTGGACCTGTTCAAACATTTCATCATTGGAGCTGTATATATCTCCCTTCCCAGCCCTTCCATTTTAACAAACTTTGGACAAACACCCCTCCCCAACTGCATGCTCAAAGACACAGCCCAAGCGCCATAATCCAAGTTCAACTTCTAAGCAGCCCAACATTTTCACGTCGCTTGCTGTAAACCGATCAATGGGTAAAAGCCCCCTTCCCAACAAGTACCATTGTGCTCTGCCCCTGAAGTTAATTAGAGGCTCTCTGCCCAAGAAGAAAGCAGCTCAGGACTTACGGGGTTAAATGAACAGCCGAAAGTACAGGCGGTCTTCTGTGGCTGTCTTCATCTGGGAAGCCTCTAAAGCACAGCATTGGATTCATCCCATCCCTTTGAGAATCTACAGTGAATAATCTGAAGGGAGACACACAGATAGTGCTATCTGAGAGCGCCGTGGAGGAGGTGCGGGGGTGCAGAGAACAAGGTGGGTGGGTTAGGAAATCACCAAATCGGAGATCTTCTAGAAGAGGAATCGGAAGGGTACAATCTCCTTATGAAGATGGGCTGTTCCCATCCATGCTTAAAACAAGCATTTAAAAAACCAACAGGAAAAGAGACCAGTCAGGCTGCTTCCACTCTGCAACTAGAAGGCAGTTCACATTAATAAAAGTGTCCCAAATCTGTCGGGGAAACTGCAGTCATTCACAGCTCACTGCAGTATTTCAAGAGGCAAAGGAAAGCTTCTGAACAGCAGCTGCAGCTGCAGCAAAGGCTGCTGCTGCTGCAGCAAGAGCAGCCAGGGGGAACCGGAAGAAAATGAGGTATACCTCGGGCCTCCAAGGAAATACACACACGCACACATCACAGCCACCAAATATTTCTAGCAGGGTGTTCCTTATTTTAAAGGGACCACATCCGTACAGAGCCCTCAAAAAAGTTCCTCCCTTCGTACAAGACACTTCCAGGGCTCCTTCTGTCAATGCCAATAGGCAGACACATCTACAGAGGGTGAAACCATTTGCCCAGAACCACCACCACCATCCCAACAACACCAGCAAGCATCTTAAAATGGCAGAGCTGGACATTCCAATATTATGATTTCTATTGTTTCTGGAATTTGCAAGACTCCATCCTCTTGTTATAATCACACAGGTACTTGGGATTTGAACTGCTACGGTTGTTGAGCAGTTAAAAGTGACCTGCTCCCGAACCATCGTGCTCCATTGTGCAGCATGTCTCACCATTGCATCCCACTACCCTCCAAGTCATGTTGACATCCATTTCATATATACATGTATCCAAACTATCAGGAACAAAATCAGCAACAAGAACCTTATGGCATATTAGCAGCAGCAGGCAACTGCAGCCAAGAAAACAGGGAACTGTGCAAGGAAGCAGGAAGATGCAAAAAAAAATGGATCACATATAGAGATGGGCATGAGCTGCTGAACTGGCAGTTTGTGCCGGTTCGTACTTCGCCCAAATGGGTATTTGGTTTGTCCCAGCCTCCCCTCCCCTAGCAGGCACCCACTCATACTTCACGTCCATCTCATCGCTGCTTGCGGTCCCGCTGGGGACCAGTATGAAGAAATCTAACCGCACGTCCATTGCGGGACGAGGGGAGTTCGTCCTGACCACGCCCCCTGAACTGCGATCTAAGCAGGATGAGAGATTCCCCTCCCTGGCCTCGGGAATCTCCTCATCTCGCTTCTCGTTCTGATACGAGTTCCCATGAGGTAAGGCTCGTCACACAATGTACCATTCTCCATCTAGTGGCAGGAGTGTGAAGTGCCATTCACCAGTACATTCCCTATGGAGTCAGCAACGCAGTGCAGAGAGATTAAAAGACAAATGCCTCAAACTGTAACTCATTGAAGGCAAGGCTTCAGAGAATCGAAACATCAAAAAACGGAAGGTCGGGCTGGAAAAAAAAGGAGAACAAAGACATGGAATTTCACATCTCATCACGGAACGAGGACGTGCAGAAACAGTCGTGCCAGTATCATCAATCACACCCGTAGTACATGGGAACAGGGACAGAACCGCAAGAAGACCATGTGACCGTGACTGACATCAACATGCAACAAACTTCCTCCCAGGACAAGAGTGGACGTGAAGTAACCGTCAAAGGCAACACCCAGAGAAAGCAGGGCAGGGAAGTCGAGGCAAAGTAAGAACTGGTTCAAACTGCCAGTTTAGTGGCTCATGTCCATCTCTAGTCGCATATAAGATGAATCCTGCTTGAATCTGACAGGAGGATGCCCTGAAAGCAGGTTGTAGGAAGAAGCACACTAGGCAATGAAGGCTACTGGTCATGTTTGACCAGTAGAAGGCAGGATGAGATAGGGAGGTGGTGGGCGACTGGAAAACCACTAGGTCAGCTGGACAGGGTCTGGTGTAAGGATCCTGAGTTTGTATTTTCAATAGATCAGTCCTTCCTTAAAGTACTGCTGTTGGACTGCACCTGCCTCCGCCATCATGGCTAATATTACTGATGGATGATGGGCCTCGAAGTCCCAGGACTTCTGAAATGTCATCACATGCCTAGGTTCATGCCTAAAGAAGGATGAAAAATGCAGGTAGACAGGCATGCTCCAGCTTTTGCGCTTTCTCCTCTCCTGAATTTCACACACAGAAATACTTAAATTGGCTTTCAACATGAGAGGAAATAATTTGGTTTGGCTTATTGAAAAGGAAAACCACAGCATGGAGATATGCTAATCATGTATATAATTCCCCATTTATTTTTGCCCCCAAATGTTCATCCAGCTACATGGTAGCCATGTAAATGAGCAGTTCAAATTTTCTTGTGGCTTAAATCATCACTTATTCTCCTTAATCCTGTGGAACTCTGAGTTCGCATACAGTATGAAAATGCCTCAGACTGAGGCCTGTGGAATATATATTTTTCACAACTAGAATCTAATCAGAACCTCCCACTTCTTCACAAGGGCCAATGCAGCTCTTTTCCATAAACCTAATGGGCTCTTGTCTGCCCCCATCATTGGGGTGGGCAAACCCACTGGATTTGAATATGTTTTACAGCAAAGCACAACTTACAGGCAAACTGACCCCAACTATGAAGCAATATATAAACAAGAGAGATTTATATTCCAGACACCAAAACAAGAAATTGTTTCTGGATACAGTTCTAAGATATCCAGAAATGTATTGTTTATTTATTTTCCCAAGTGAACCCAGGGTTTTGAACAGTATAAACTTATAAAGCAATTCAAAATGAATAAACAGCTTCCACAATAATTCACATTATGCAAATATAATAGATTTTTCTTTCATTCTGTTCCCTTTGGAGAAAACAACAACATTAAGCTGTTCGATGGCTGGATCCTGAAGAATAATTATTTCACTGCTCCATCACTGTTTCCATCAGGCTGCACATGTCTCCCCAGAGACTGAGTCTCAGCCAGACTGATCCATCACAGCTCTTATTGTTGTCAGAGGGAACCAGAAGAAACTCACTCCCATTTATTTTTATCAGGTCTGAACTAACTCAAAGTGATGTGGCCAAGTGACATGAGATTGTGACTTAACATAAGAACATAAGAACAGCCTTGCTGGAACAGGCCACAGCCCATCCAGTCCAGCATTCTGTCTCTCACAATGGCTCACCATTTGTTTCAGGGTATTCCCAAGAAGATGTCTTCACCTGCTTACACCCTGCAAATGGCATTGAGAGATATCCTGCCTATCTCTCCAACCCACAGGTTGTCCTTAGGCATCCATAATGATAGCCAATTGATACTCCTGTTCCCCATGAACTTGTCTAATCCTTTATTAAAGCTGTCAAGGCTGACAGCTGTTGCCACTTCTACTGGCAGGGAGTTCCACAGACCAGCAATCCTCTGGGTGAAAAAGTACTTTCTCTTATTTGTTTGAGATCTAGAACCCAAAAGCTTCAAGGAGTGCCCCCGAGTTCTAGTGTTGTGTGATATAGGGAAAACAGTTTTTCTTTAACTACCCTGTTTCCCCGAAAATAAGACCTCCCCAAAAATAAGCCCTAGCAGGATTTCTATGCATTTGTTAAATATAAGCCCTACCCTGATAATAAGACCTAGTGATGGGCGTGGCTATGGTTGTGTGCAGGGCTGACATTCAAGAGATCCCCTGAAAATAAGCCCTAGTGTGTCTTCTTGAGAAAAAATAAATATAAGACAGTGTCTTATTTTCGGGGAAACACGGGACTTTGTTTATATGATTATATACACTTCAATCAGGTCATCTCTTAGGCGCCATCGTTCAAGAGTGAAGAGGCCGAGCCATTGCAGCCTCAGATGGTAAGGTAGGTGTTCCAGTCCCTAGTCATTCTGGTAGCCCCCCTCTTCATTTTTTCCATTTCCATAATATCCTTCTGGAGGTGTGCTGACCAGAATTGTACCCAATCCTCCAGATGGGCACTCACCATAGATTTATAAAGAGGCAAAATGACACCTGCTGACTGATTTTCTGTACCCCTCCTAATGATCCCTTGTGTTTGCTTTTTTCACTGCTGCTGCACACTGGGTTGACACCTTTATTGAGCTGTCCACCAGGACACCAAGGTCCTTTTCCTGGTTTGTTGCAGTTTAAGAGACTTTGTGCTCTTAAATTCATGGGAATGTTGTCAGGCTTGAAGTTCATTGTAAACCACAGGTTAATGTCACTGACATTTTAGATGTATCACTTGGAGGCACATCTCATACCACTTAAAATTTGGGCTACATAACTTTTATCCTTGAAATGTAACTCCATTCTTCATTGGGGTGTGTTTTCTTCATTGTCCAGCTATCTCTTATAGGGAATTTTGTTATATTTTGCAAATCCAAGAAGTTTGGCATTTTAATGAAATTAGAATAACCTAAACAGGAGGGATACTAGTTTCTCAGAAAAGACAATATGCACAGCATGCAACTAGAAACAACATTCCTTCAATAAAAGCCTGTACGTTATGGCATATGACTTTTTTCAAGTGTGTATTGTACATTTAGTGTGTTTTGTTTAGTGATTTCTCAATGGAATACAAACATAGCTGTTAACCTTGACTGTCAAGAGTGCTTGTAAATCAAATTGTAGGAGGGGAAAGTGGTAAACTGGAAGAAATGCTCAGTTCCTTTAACATCAGGTTTGAAGCCAAACTCACGGAGAAAAAAATGTCACAGGGAGAAGGATTTAGGTCCTTTGAAAGGCTATTATTGAGTGAGGACAATGGGATTGTCTTAACATAAGCCTTAACATAGAAGACTTTTAGAGTAAATTGTGGAAATGCACAATAACAACCAGAATCTTCTTAGTCAGTGATGCCGACATTAATCATCTTAATTGCTGCAACCTAATGAGTTGCTATCTGTATCCCTTGTAGCACACCAACTCATGTGACTGGTGCACAATGGGGGGTGTTAACTAGTGGCAGTTCAAAGCTGCAGTGATGAAGCCAGCACAACTGGACTCTGGCCCAAGTAGATTAAGTAAAACAGATACAGACATCCTGTCTTCAGGGATGGGGTATAATCTGGGCAGGTTTAAAATGCATGCCATAGCTTTAGAAAGGGCAATTTGAATTGCAAAACTCTTTTTAAAGCACTTCTTTCAGAGTTCACTCCAGGACAGGGACAAATATGTGTGATTTGAGGTCAGCTCAATCATTACTGAGCAACCTTTGCCGTTTTAAAACGGTTTCTTCACCTTTGCTTTCTTGGAGACATAAAGCATAAAGATAAAGAAGGAAAAAGCTTTGCCACTTGTCTTTCTTTCTTAGAAACACATTTATGTTGAAGTTTTTAAAGGCAAATCTATGATCTTTGATGTCTTTGAGTTCTTTGCCCAACTGGCATGAAAAAAACAGGCACATACTCTTCCTTATCCTTATCACATCTCGTATCCTTTGTATCTTCTCTATAGTTCCTTATCTTCCTACTTATTTGACAAAAAAATGGGAAGACTAGGCTTGGGTCTACAAAGCAAATGGCACAAGTTAGAAAAGGAAAAAGAAACTTAACAGTGGGGTTTATTAATAAAATAAACTAAGAGGTGCATAATAACTTGCTATTGATAACTAACGAAAAGGGCAAGTTTTCAAATAGTTCAGAGGTCTGTATTAGGGATGGGCATGAAAAGCCAAAATGACATTTCATTTTGTTCTTCATTTCTCCCCCTCCCATTTTGTTTCATTTATTATGAAATGATTTCTTTTAAAAAAATTGCTTCGTATTTCTTTTGTTTTGTTTTATTTTGTTTTCTCACACCAACCAGGTGGTCCGTGGGCCAGGTCGGCACATTTATTTATTTATTTATTTATTTATTTATTTATTTATTTATTTATTAAAAGTTATTCTCACACCGACCAGCTAGCATGTGGCCGGGTCAGCGTGTATTTTAATTTTTTAATTTCATTTCTTCTTGTGCTGACCAGCTGGCCCACAGGCCAGGTCAGCACATTTATTTATTTATTTATTTATTTATTTATTTATTTCTTCTCGCACCGACCAGCTGGCCTGCGGGCCAGGTCAGCACATTTTTTATTTATTTTATTTTTATTTTTATTTTTATTTTTATTTTTATTTTTATTTTCTCGCACTGACCAGCTGGCCCGCAGGCTGGGTTGGCACTTTTTTTTTAACCATGGCAGGCCGGCGGTGTTTACAGAGGAAACAAAATGGTTCGTTTTAACGGAAAAAACAACCGTTTTGTTTCATCTGTAACGAAATGCTGCTTCATTGTTTTGTTTTGTTTCATTATGTAATGAAGCAACAAAACAGCATTTTGTTTTTCATTTTGTGTCCATCCCTAGTCTGTATCAAGTTCGTTTGTTTTGTTTTTACTCTCTGCCTTCCACGCCTATACCAGTGGTTCCCAGCTTTGAGTCATCCGCTTTTCTTGGGACTGAAACTCCCAGATGTTGAAAGCAGATGCTTTCAACACTAGCTGTCCTGGTTGGCATTTCTGGGAGTTGTAATCCAACAATGTTTGGGGACTTGAGTTTGAGAGAGAGAGAGACTTGATACCATTTCATCTTAAGCTGGTTCTTCATGCCTCCAGCCTTGGATTTCAGTCTAAATGGAGAGCCCATTGCTATAACCTGTGGCCTGGATAACTTCTGAACATTGCTATTTTTCCTTGCACTAACCCACCTCCCAGTGCAAGTATTGTCACATCCAGTCTGATGAAGAGGTTTGAAAAGGGGATCTGAAACCACCTTCAAAATTACATATCAGTGGTTCAGTAAAAGCATAATTCAACTCTAATTTATCAACTTACCAATTTTCTTTCCAATGACATAATACTTTCTATTTTTATTTTTAAATGAATTTATTGTTTTTGTCTGTATTTATTATAAGGTATTTTAGCGTATGATTTTACTATATATTGTGAACTGCCATGGGAGTGGCAACACTAATAAGATTGTATAAAAATGGAAATGATGCATGTAAAAATACCCTACTTTCTCCCTCCAAAAAACAGTTGTTGTTCAAAGCCGTAAAAAGACAACTGCTCAATGAAACAAAAATGTAAAATCCCACAAAGATACAAAGCTAAAGCAACAAATAGCAGAATATGATAAATGTTTAAAGAGAAAAGTCTTCTGTTGCCTTCAGAAGATACAGAAGTTGGTATAGTCCTTGTTCTGGCATGTAAAAAGGGGTTAATCTTAAGGGTCACAAAAAATCTGAATTGACTTGACAGCACATGATTTATTATTACATTAGAAAGAAAAGTGTGTTGCTCCTGCCCCTTCATCCAGCAAGCTCTGAGGAAGACACTTGCCGCTACATCCATTGTTCCTCTACAGTAGCCCTGATGATATTTTGCCAAGATTGCCAAAACATTAACAAACAGGGTATCAGAGAGGGAGCAAAGGGAACACCATATGCAACCTGAGGATGGGGAACAGGTATCCCAATGAACAGCAACACAGAGAATTCAGAACTTCCTATACAACATGATGCTCATATTTCATGGAGGATTCAAACTTGCTTTTTTTGTATGGTTAGTGTGGCCTTCTTGTTGCTCATGCAGGATTTGCTGGCCAACCATTACTAGAAACATGCCAGAAACAACTGAGGGAATCTTTGGAGTGTGTTTCCACAAGAGCACGAGGTTTGTACAAAGCAATCCGCCATGTGCTCAAGAGATCTCACTCCTTTTTGCAGCTGTTTCCATGGGAACCTCATAAAGTCTGCCTATAGGGAGAAGTTGGGGAAAGGAGGTTTCTCAAGGTATGGATGGAGCAACTCCATGGAAACCAGTTCTTACTCTCAGAAGAGGTGGGGAAAGGGGGATTGTGTAGGAAGAAACTGAAATGATAATTATCTTGAACTGTGAGATCAGTCAGTACCACTCAGCCCGGGGGTTGGTTGTGATTTAAGAAAACAGCCACTGTGTCATACAAGTCTTAAGAAAACCTAGTAATACTAAATATAACCCTGGGGCTGCAGTTAAAAGATTATTGATTATTCATAAGTCCTGAGAGGAAAGATCGGTGTTTAACAATTTAACTGAATGTCCACTTTCTAGGGACTGAATAATATTTTCTAAGTTCTAAGGGCCTTGTGCAAAGCAAAGTCACACAAAACCAGTTGGTTCTGCAGAATGAAGAAAATTCTTTGTTCACTTGAGGTATGTGCAATCAAAGGCCATGAGCCTACTGGAGCTTCTCCAGAGGAAGACACCTTACCTTCCATGATGAGAAGCAGCAGATGCATCTCACCTGATGGTGGACCACTCGCCAACAGTACCAAGCATGGGAAAGATGTGTTCTTTTGAAACGAAGAGTGGAGGTGCATCAATGTGTAATCTGGAAGTTGAAAGGAAGGTCCCTACAAGCTGACTTTGGTCTAGCTTATGGGATGAAGGGCTCAGAATAGCCACTTCCTGTGGCAGCTGGACCTCAGCTCAGCTCTCTCAAGGACTGATTTCCCAGGACAGCTGCAGACAGGTTTTTAAGTCCATGTGTGTGCTTCCTGCATAACATGGTCTCTTATTTCCAGCAAGTAGTATTTCACGCAGCAAGTGGCAGCCTTAATTTTTCTGTCCCTACAGCCTTTTGTGAAACTTGAACATATGTGCTTACACTCCATGGGAAACTGACAACTGCTGTCTGCATAACAGCATCTACATATTGCCAGACGCACAGGGAGCAGGAAAGACAGATGGTAGGTTTACCATCCAACTTGGCACTTCCAAACTATACTCCATCTTCCACCCTCCTCTCATTCAAAGTTAGCCACATATCCTGAGCAGACCACAGAATGACTGCTGCAACATCTATGGTCAAGAATAAAGAATTAAAGTAAATCCATCATTTAGCTAGACATGCCAAGGATTAATATATAGAACCTCACATAGCCAACACATTATTCCAACAATACAGCTAATTCCTATGCCACCGGATCAGAGCTTTGAATATTATGTTTAAAATTTGACGACACATTCATGTTGATTTTTGGAATGCCACATTGATTTATTACCATTAACACGGGGAAGGCAGAAATTACCACTGATGTTCCCATCACATAATTTGACACTGGCCATAAAGATAACTTGGTGATTCAAACATTTAATTTTAAAAATGTAAGCATATGCACAGTCTTCTTCTGTACCACATGATAACGGTATCCTCTACTTCCCCACACACTTAAAATGAAGATATACCATCTAAAATTATCATCACTACCTGTTTTGTATGCAGGGGTCCCAAGTTCAGTCACTGCCATCTTCAGTTTCCAACCATCTTGGTTCTCTTCAGTCATTCTCCTCCCCCTGACATCACCTTCCCGCAATGAATAATAAAAGTTATTTTCCACTGCATTCCCAACACAATGGTTAGGTCTGTGAACCAGGACATTTACTTGTTAGGTCCTCTAAAAAGGAGGATGTAAACTAATTTTGAAACTCTGATAATCAGCATTGTTAACAAACAGTTAAATTATTACTAACAGGGTAGCTCAGTGGTTTAGGTATCTGGCTGAAGAGCCAAAATTTGGGAGTTCCCCATTGTGTTCCCTTGACAAGGGTCCCTTGCAGCTCTGCAATTAATAATGGTATTATTAAGGATGCCATCTTAACTAGCCAAATGATTGATGGACAACTTAGCTGTCGTTAAATACCCAAGGCTGTGCTCAACCTAGAGGAAGTGACCGACTGTGCCAGCTCTACAGCTGTGAGACTGGAGTAAGAAGAGTTCAATTCCTCTCTTTTATGCTCCATTTTGGCTGTCCTCGTAGGTGATCTCAGGCAGCAAGTTAGTTGTGCCATCCTATCTGTGACCAGCCAGCGCTAAAGACTGAGCCAACACAAGAGGCTTCTGCCCATTCCAAACCCACAACAGCTAATGGATCTTTGAGTTCAGAATGCATTATGACTGGCGGTGAGATGGGAGTGAAATTAACATAGAACTAGTTAAGTTTAACTGTTTCAGAGCCCTGCCTCTGATGTATACCTTAAGAACATTAAATTTTAAGTACAGGCACTCATTAAAATACAGTAACTCAAGAGAGATAACTAAAATGCTGGAAAGAATTAATTCTAGCCTCTGATGGGCCACAACATTATCTAATTTTTATCCCATGAAGATTAAGTTGTTGCAAACCGAGTTTTGCTTTTAATCTTTACAAAGGGCTGTACTTTTATCTTCTACTTAAAATGTCTCAGTGTCAGAAACACAGAATCACAGAGAAGCTTTAATCATAATGCCTACCCCTCCCTAAAGATGATGATGGTGGTGGTGGTATTTATTATGAATGATGATTAGAGGATACTGTGCACCACTGGAAAGAGCTCTGTTTCTAACCTTTCTGTCATGCCTTTACCAATGATGGCAGAATCACAGGCGATAAGGCTTTGAAAAGAAGGAATGTTGAATTTCAATCATGGGGCTTTGTATGTTGGTTTATGCTAATTTAACTGTAGATCAATTAAATAAAAGGTTAAATAAATGTAAGTCCCCCCTAAAGTGGCATTTCTATTCATACTGAAGCTTTGTTCTCCTTTTAAAACAGGCTGCTTTCATATCTTTCTTTCTTTTTTATGGATCTGGGTGGACAGGTGGTAATTTCATCTCTCCTCCCTGTAGAAAGACGAGGTGAACAACTGCTTATGCAGATGGTGCCGGCAGGAACAATTTGGCTTCTCGGTCCATGGTTTGCTATTTCATTCAGATGGGCTATTGGACGAGGATGAGGTGCACCTTACCACTAATGGCAGGAATATTTTTACCAAGAGGATTGAAAATTTGATGAGGAGAACTTTAAACTGAGTTCTCAGGGGGAGCGAGAAAATCTTTAAGGGTAGGAAACCAGAAGGGGTGGTGGGGAATAGGCCAAATGATGGAATAGGAAGCAGTATTGTGGCCCAACATTATGAAGAAAAGTAGTTTAAGCAAAAGGCTTGTAAGAAGGACACACAGCCTTAAATGTCTCTACAACAATGTGCAGAGCATGGGAAACAAACTGGAGGAACTGGAACTCCTAATACAACAAAATAAAAATTATATAATTGGCATTTCTGAAACCTGGTGGGATAAAACTTATGATTGGAATGTAGTTATTGGAGGATATAACCTGTTTCAGAGGAACGGGCTTAGTGAAAAAGAAGGAGGGGGAGCCTTACATATTATGGACATTTATGTTGCAGAAGAAATCCAGGATATACAACTTGGAAGTCAAGTTGAGAGTATTTGGGGGAGAATTAAGGGGGAGGATAATGGGAGGGATATCACTGTGGGGATATGGTATAAACCCCGAAACCAGCCAGAGGAGTTGGGTGATGCCTTCTGTGAGCAGATGGCCACACAGTCAAAAGGGAGGGATGTAGTACTGATGGGAGATTTTAACTATCCCAATATATGTTGGCAGTGTAACTCAGCTAAGAACGCAAGGTCCAATAAATTCATTAATGGCCTTGCAGACAATTTAATGGCCCAGAAAGTAGAGGAGGCAACAAGAGGAACATCTATTTTAGATATGATCTTAACTAATAGGGAGGACCTTGTAAATATGGTAGAAGTGGGAGGATGTTTACGTAGAAATGACCATGCTCTTTTGGAATTTGTTATGCAGTGGGAAGGGGAAGCTAAGTATCGCCAACAAGTATCCTGGATTTTAAGAAAGCCAGTTTTTGAAAACTTAGGGAACTATTGGCTGTAATTCCATAGATCGAGGCACTGAAAGAGAAGGGAGTCCAAGATGGATTGGAATTCCTTACAAGTGAGATATTAAAGGCACAATTTAAATAGTTCCAAGAAAAAATGGGAGCTGTCTAAGGAAACTGCAATGGTTAACTAAAGAACTTTTAAGTCAGCTAAATATTTAAAAAAATTGCAGGAAATGGAAAAATGGGGAATGCACCAAAGAGGAATATAAGCAAATAGCCAGTATATGCAGGGGAATTGTATGGTAAGAAAAGCTAAGCTAACTTAGACTTGCCAGAGTGATTAAATATAGTAAAAAGGAGGTTTTTTAGTTATGGCCACACCAAAAGGAAAAATAAGGAAACGATAGGGTCTCTGTGTGCCAAAGATAACCAATTACTAACTGGAGACAGGGACAAGTTAGAACTACTCAAAACCTTCTTTTTGCCTCCATTTTCTCCAGAAAGAAAAGAGGTATTTCATTGGGTCATAGAGTAAATGAAGTAGGGTGAAAATTGCAGCATAGAATAGGAAGAAAGGTTGTACAGGAATACCTGGAAACCCTAAGTGAACCAGATTAATTACACTCAAGAATATTAAAAGAAATGGTAGAAGTAGTTTCAGAACCATTGACAATAATCTTTGAGAATTACTGGAGAACAGGCGAAGTCCCCATAGATTGGTGGAGGGCAAATGTGGTTCCCATCTTCAATGGGGGGGGGGGAGAGGACCCAAATAATTACCACCCAGTCAGCTTCACATCTATTTCTGGAAAGATTCTAGAACACATTATTAAGCAGACAATCTTTAATTATTTAACAAACAAAGCTGTCATTATTAGAAGTCAACACAGGTTTCTCAGATACAAGTCATGCCAAACTAATTTGATCTCTTTCTTTGATAGAGTTACAGGCCTGGTGGATGAGGGGAATGCTGGTGGATGTTGTTTATCTTGATTTCAGTAAGGCCTTCAATAAGCTTCCCCATGACATACTTGCAAAGAAGTTACTAGAATGTGGGATAGATAATGCTACTGTTAGGTGGATTTGTAATTTGATGACTGATCATATGCAAAGGGTGATCATAAAGGGCTTCTCCTCAGCATGGAGAGGGGTGGTCAGTGGGGTGCCCAAGGGTTTTGTTCTGGGTCCAGTGCTATTCAATAGCATTATTATGGACTTGGACAAAGGAATAGAGAGTAGACTGATTAATTTTGCAGATGATGTCAAATTGGGAGGGGTGGCTAATTCCCTAGAGAATAGAATAAAAATCCAAAATGACCTTGACAGATTAGAGTGCTGGGCCAAAGCAAATAGATTGAGTTTCAAAAGAGAGAAATGTAGAGTTCTGCGTCTGGAAAGAAAAAATGAATTGCATAGATAAAGGATGGGAGACACCTGGCTGGAGAATAGTACCTATGAAAGGGATCTGGGAGTCTTGGTGGACCACAAACTGAACATAGTCAGCAGTGTGACGCAGTGGCCAAGAAAGCCAATGCAATTCTTGGTTGCATCAACAGAAACATAGTTTCTAGAGCAAGGGAGGTGATAGTACCACTTTATTTTGCTCTGGTCAGACCCCACCGGAAGTAATGTGTACAGTTCTGCACATCTCAATTTAAAAAGGATGTTGACAACTTTGAACAGGTCCAGAGGAGGGTGACCAGGTCTAGAACATATGTCTTACAAGGAGCGGCATAGGTATCTGGGAATATTTAGTCTTACAAAAAGAAGGCTGAGGGGGGGGGTATGATAGCTATGTTTAAATATTTGAAACGATGTCATATTGAAGAGGAGACAGGTTTATTTCCCATGGCTTCAGAGATTAGGACTCAGAGCAATGATTTCAAACTACGGGGGAGTTGGGGAGAGATTCCATTTGAACATTAGGAAGAACTCCGTCCTGATGGTTAGAGCTGTTTGGCAGTGGAATAAGCTGCCACAGAGGGTGGTGGAGTCTCCTTCTTTGGAGGTTTTTAAGCAGAGGCTGGGTGGCCATCTGTCGGGGGTACTTTGATGAAGGGGGTTCCTGCATGGCAGGGGGTTGGACTGGGTGGCTCTCGAGGTCTATGATTCTATGAGTCTATGATTGTGCTAGGGATGTTACAGGTTCAGCAAAATCTCCAGTTTAAACCATTGCACTCAAAGGCTCTCCTCCTAAGTAAAAAAGGCTGAATCAGTTGTATGGCTATTGGTATGAATCCACTGCCTATCTCTTTTAAACATAATCTTAGCTTATTCTTTTGGAATTAAGAAACAGGCAAGACAAAGAGAAGAAGGAATGCACTGACGATCAAAAACATAGGAACACAAGAGAGAGATGATGATTATATATGAGTGTTCTGTGACATTTTGGAAGCAGCAAAATTGGACATTAGACAGCTATAGATTTGGGGGAGAGTGACACATTACAGCATAGCCAGTATCTTAACATTTTTAATGTCATGATCTGCAAATATACTGTTAGTAAAACCATTAACATGGATCTGCTAGATTTCTCTGAAAAGACACTTGACAGTTGTCCTGTGCATAATGTTTAGGAAGGAAATAATATTCAAATTATGGGAAGATTCCCAAACCCTCAGGCAATAGCTAATAATACTGTAAAGGATGTGATGAAACCAAACTTTCCCAAGGTTCACCCTGTACCTCCAGAAGGCTTCTTTCACATATAAAGTAAAATCCAAATTCACAACTCCCTAAGACTAGGTCCTGTTATCAGGTGGGTGGGGAGTGTTTTAATAAACTTTCTGTGCTGGTTTAGCATCAGTCTGACATGAAAGTCCATTTCAGTGGATGCTAAAAGCATTCACAAATACTTGCTCACGTAACTGGGATATCAGTTCTGCGATGAACCAGTTAGTGTCAATGTATTCCCTTCACAGTTCCATTGCAATGAAGTTGCACTACTCCTCCATAAAGAACATATGACATTCATCTCAAAATGTGATGCCTTTTAAAAAGTTGTATCCAATGGAAAATATTTATCCTACTCAAGCTTGGGTGCCAGAATGGCTAAACTGACTTTGGCTGTTGCAACAAACAAATAACATTGCTGTGTTGCACCGGAAACAGATGATACCAAGGCTTTTCATTCCATTAGGTCTCCTTCCTGAACTTCTTTTCCCATTTGTTTTATCTTGAATGGTCAACGGTAACTTTCTGTACTTTTCATTTCTCATTATGTATCCATAATAGCCTAGTCTTCTACATTTTATGGGCACTTTGGCATAACTCTCAACAGAAAATTAACACACATTAATAAGTCAGTGTAGACATTTCCTATTGGATCCAGTAGTACACAACCGTATTCATTGTACACAATCCTATTCATTGTACCTACTGGTATAATGTAACTTTCCACAGATTGCCATAAATTAAAAGTTAACTAGATATTTCCAGTAGTACACAAGCTCCTCCTAGGCGTTGTTTCCTAAAAGTGGCATCTGTCATGTGTTCAAGACATCAGAACAATGTATCACACCTTGACCACAGAATCACTGTTTATAAACTGAGAAAGAGATATAATGAGTCACACCCCTGGATTTATCTACTGTTGCACTTTTGATTCTAGTTAGTTGTTAGTCTCCAAGGTCTGCCACATGGATTTTTCTGAATGGTGCTATGGTACTTATACAATCTGTTAGCTGGATATGATAGCTATTGAAGTACAAACCTTTTTATTCATTGTTGTTAGCTTCAATAATGTATTTTAATGATGCAGGGCACCTTTGTATACTCATTGTTAGCTTTAAATAGTGTCCTCAAATGATATAAGCCCCCTTGGGTCCCTTTTTAAAGAGAAAAGTGGGGTAAAATATTTTAAATTGTTTTTTTCCCCTTCCAAGCTTGTGTTCTAGCCATAGAAGGGTGCAACTTCCCATTCAAGGGGTAGCTTGCACATATCCTTAAATACGAACTTTTTAACTGAATCCTGCTAATGGTGGAAAGACAATATGGGACACATCACACATTGCCAATTGTACATGGACATGTAAAAAAATGTGACTTGTCCCTTTCAATGTGTATATAGTAATTAAAATGTGTTTGAACATGTTCCCTGGCTCACAAAGGGACTCAAACCATGTGTTCCTTACACATTGCATGAATCAGCCCTGATGGGTGCTTTCAGCTCAGTCAGTAGGTATTTTTCTATGGAATGAATTGTGGGGTGGGGTGGGGAGCTGCTGATGGTTGTGATGTTCCCTTACACAGTTTGCATACAACTGAATGGATAGTACAGAAGGGATGTTACAAATGGAAAACTTTTTTTAAACCTTCTGTGGCTAGCATGTTACCTTGTCAGAGGGAATGCTCATAGCTTAATTCCTAGACTGTAATTTAGAAATTGTATGCATGTTCAGTCCTGCTAGAAATAACACTCCACCACAGGTATACTTTTGGGTTCCATAACTATGGATCACCAAGGTACATCTCTATCTTTGAAAAATGATATAAGAACTAGCCGTACGATTCTGAGACATAGTAACTTGCCAAAACTGTACAAGATAGAAACCAAAAGCTGAATTCAGAGTCTCATCTGGATTCTGCTCTTTTGGCTTTAAAGTTCTCTTTAAAATGAGAGCCAGGCCACTGCAGGCAGGAATCTTCTGATGCTAGTGTTTATATCTGTTTGTGATGCACTTGTAACTCAGGGAAGCTACGGGTAGAATAAATTTGTCCAATTTGTTCTGATCTTTTGCCTCATTCTTTTGTCTTTGTCAAAGCTATTCTAGTTTAAATAATATTTGTCCTCCTGGTACCTGCTCCCCCCACCAGGATGTTCTGCAGACCTTGAACTCAGAGACCTCACCTCCAGTTCCTCTATTCTCCAGAGACCATACCAATGTCCCATTGCAGTGGACAACCACCGCCAAGTGGCTCATGCCTGCAATAATTATATTGGACATGGAAATGGAAACCTTTTCTTTGACCTTCTGTGTTTATTCCATGATAACCAGGAATGATTTAGTTTAGGCCTCTACCTGAATAACAGCCTGAAAACAACAAAGAAACATGGTGCTGGGAAGAATGAAGAGCTGTCAGCAGAAGTAGCCTCGGCACAGCGCATTCCCCAACTGATTTGCACATTAGGCCAGTTAGGACGAAGTGATATTCATGCATGCACAGCACAGCAACTCAGTGCTGCACTCGTGACTCCACAATGCTCATAGCTACTCTGGAAAGTGGGAGCAGGGAGAAGAAGACAGACAGACACAACTGTCTCCTGGCAAAGCACGCACTTAACAGAAGAGGAGGAAAGATCCCTTAACTTAGTTATTGAAGCCCCTAGAGCTGGCTTCTACCTTTCTAAGTTCACTAGCAACCACTATGGAGGAACTATTCTATTTTTCTGGGTGTAAGACACCCCTATGTATAAGAGACAAGGTATGGGCAGCTTCATAACCCCACAGTTCTCTCCTTGGCTTACTTCCGTGTATACAACGGCCCTCAAATTTTAGTCTAACGATTTTAGACAGAAGTATAGTCTTATACAAGGGAAAATACAGTATATGACAGGGATGGCAAACCTTTTAGAGACCGAGTGCCCAAACTGCAATTCACAACCCACAATTTTTTCGCAAAGTGTCAATACAGCCATTTACCTGAATACAGGTGGCTGTGAAGGGGGCGGTAGGGTGCCCACAGAAAGGGCTCTGAGTGCCACCTTGGGCACCCGTGCCATAGGTTCACCAACACTGGTATACGAGCAGCACGTTGGTCCTACCCCCGCTTCTCCAATCCCATGAAAATGTCATTGGCTTAAGAGGCAACTGTAACCAAACAGCCTCTCCACAACATCCAAAAAATGTCCAAGATCCTAGTTCTGATTTGCTTTTAAAGGCTACCAGAGCAGCTTCTGCCACTTCACATAAGCTTCTTTCCATGTCAATTGTGACAAGGGTGTGGGTGAGGGCAGGAAGAGTGTGTTTCACTTAATATATGTGGGTTCTGCACCCTTTTTAATGTGTAGGGCTTGGTTCGCTTTAGGTGGAGAAGAAGACTAGATAAATAAAACAAAGAAATAAACATAAAAAGAGGAGGGAAAGAAGGGGGAAAGCTTCACAGCAGCAATCTGGGGACCCCTGGAGTCCATTCCACTTCCAATGCCTCTCCTGCACCAATATATATAAATTTACCCTACAACTGCAGAGTTCAGACCTTGGTTAGGTAACAAACATTTCCCTAATGAAAGAAGGGCAGACAGCATTCTCATCTCATTCTCTAACCTTTTGACAGACACGCCATAAACTGTTCTAAGAGTTGCTTTCTCCAGCTGCTACCCTATGCAGGCTGAGTAAATCATGTTCTCGAAGCAAAACAGAACAACTCTTTGAAGTTTTCGTTCAATTATTTACTACTCTTAAAATAGTTGCCAATATTCAGTCTTTGCTTTGTGATAGCACCTAGGTATGTTTGCATGCACTGCCTTCCTTAGAGTCCAAATACTAAAAGCAGCCTGGGATTCAGTGATCATCAAGTGCCACTTCTAAATTGGATTTCTGAAAGCAAAGGGACAGAACTGCTATAATTATGTTGGGCTATCTGTCCCCTAATAAATATTAGATACTGGATACTATGGTCTTGACTTTACTTTTCTGCATGACTGCTTTAAGCCTGGAGAACAGAACATTGTATAAGGGTTTCTTTATCCTTATCTCCAGCCCTGCTGGGGCACTCAAACTGATAGTAGCTTAAAATTCCCTAGAGCTGCCATTGTGTTGGCTTTATCACTCTACATTGACACTCACACACATATCAATAGTTTGTTTGTAGAGAGAAAAAAGTTACTAAACAAAGGAGCTGTGACAAATTTTGGTTGGCACAAGAGATAAGTAAGACATGTAAAAAAAAAAGCCTGCTCATTAATCCTTGACCACTCCTTCCTGTACCATATACATCTAAAGTAGTCCCCTAATAAAGTCAGCTGGTAGAACTGTTCCACAGGTTCCTGGGATATCAGATTATTATTATTATTTTCACAATGTCTGTTTCATACTTCTACCAAAGTGTACAGAGCACTATAAATAATGTTCTTCATTTCCTTGGAGATATCATCATTTTTTGCAGTATCGCCCAAAGTACTTTTTCATTCGCCCAGCCCCTCACAAAGCAAACATCTTGCCTATTTGTTCAGATTCCCACTTTGCCTGTCTGTCATCTAGCAGAGAATCTGGGTTTGTTTTTAAAAACAATTTGCTGATGTTGTAGAAAGCAAAGGAGCTGTCTTCATGAGAACTGAATCATTCTTCCTGCGCCACCAATCTCCTTTGGAGGCCTTTTACAAGAAAATAATGCCAGTTCATTTCAGCGGTCTGAGTGCTTAATCCACACTCAACTCTAGCTGAAATTAAGGCCATCTGTTTGGCAGGCCATGAAAGAGTTTGAGGCACAAGTTCATATAATGTGATTATCGGGGCCATTTAATCAAGCAGTTAGAGATATGGAATCAAATTAGACACACATAAGAAAGCTGGCAAAGTAAAACTGTTTCTTTTCACAAAGTGGCATATAGTGCTGGGTGGGAAGGACAAAGAAATATCACAGATACTTCCCACACTGATGAGAGAGTCATATAACGACTGTCATATAATGTTTATTCCCTAATATTTTGGTAGACAATCTTGGGAGAAACAAATTAACTTTCAGCCCTCCACAGGCACATGTAAAAAATAATGAAACTGCCAGTGGCTGAAGTTTAGCTTAAATAGTCCAGAAAGAACCAGAACAACCCTGAAAAAGTGGGGTTTTCTCCATGAAAGATTGTTTGATTTTTAGTATCCCCCAAAAAGGGATACCTATTTTTACATTTCTAGCTTAAAATGTGACAATGACATCTTGTGGCCATTTTAGGTACTGGTTTTAGTTGCTTCCACAGAATTTAGTTGTTTCTTCAGCTATGAAATGCAGATGGAACTGAGCCTCTCCTAAAATGGCCAGCTAATGTATACATGTGTGACAAATGCAAAATACTTGGGCTACTGACTATAGTGCTACGACATTCTCATCACAACGGCTCTGACAGCACTCAGCAGCTCATTTGCTAAAAGGAGAACTTGTGGTTTTCACCTTGGTTCTTAAAAATTCATTTTAGCGTGGCCAGTTTTAGACTTCTCTGCAGGGCCACATTTGGCGAGCAAAACCCTGAGCTAGGACAATACTCATGGGCTCAGAACGGCCACCACTGTACAATGCCTTCTGCAAGGGCCCTTTCGCACCCTTTGGCTTGACAACCTTTTCTAAGTGTTGTAGCACAGGGAGAAATGGACCTAAACTGACTCTCTACAATGTTATAGAGAATCATGTTGTATTGTTAGGCTTGGAGGTTTTGCCAAACTACAGTGGACCCTCATATAACAAACAGTTTATATGACATAACATCTGTACAACATAAAAAATTCTGGAGATAGGGGAAATTTGCTTAACAGAATCACCTATGGGGCGAATCCGTACAACATAAAAATGTTTGCAATTAGGGATTACTCCCTTTTCAATGCATTCCTATGGGAAATTTATATAAACAACTAGATATAAAGATAGTTTCTTTCCAAGTGCTATCAAACTGTTGAATAATTAATTTTTACTTCTTTTCTTCCTTTTTAATAATAGTTTATATTGTATTGTTTTACTGTGTTTTTATTGTTGAATATATGAATCTTATATTTCCTTCTTATACATGGAGAGCATTTTTTACCAAAACAAATTCTGGGTGTGTCCAAACACACTTGGCCAATTAAAGGATTCTGATTCTGATTCTAAAGGAAACTTTGCTTAACAGAATTTCATTTGGAACAAATTAATTCCTTTATACAAGGTACCACTGTATAAGGTTTTGTGGATGTACAATTATATCCTTAGAGGTGTGCACTGTACCTCTCTGAAGGCTCTTGCATCTGAGGAACTTTTTCCATAAAACCTGTGCTATGAGAAATCAGTTTCCCACAATATACCAGGACTGCAGTATATACGAAAGGGCAAGGGGTTACTGCATAAGTTTGCCTTGCCAGTTTGTTTTTAGTTTTCTTATAGCCTTTTCACATGACCCCCAAGATCCGCTGGCCACGTAAATTTGGACCAGAGATCTTAGGGGCTTGTCACTCTTCCTGTGTCCCCACCCCTCCGCACTTCCTTGCTCCTGTCTGCGTGAGGGGAGGGAGAAAAAAAGGAAGAAAAGAACGTGGCTCACCTCCGTTCTGCCTCTTGCCGTGGCAACATTCCAGTCTCTTAAGTAGCTCTTAAAGGGGCGGGAGCCAAAAAAACAACAAACAGAAGCGAGGAGAGCCCCGCACTCACTATCGTTACACCGCATCAAGGAATTTTCACCTCCAGAGAGCAGGTACTTGAAAGGTGCGCTGGGACGCGCTAAAGTGGGCGTGGTCACACTTAATTTCCTGTAAACTCTGGAGCTGGTGGGGAAACATTTTTAAGCTCCGGAGCTGGGAGCCATTTGCCCCGGAGCTTAGGGGTCATGTATAAACGCCCTTAGTTATTTGTTTATTTTAGAATTGACTATTTTATATTTTTGTACTTTGTGATTGTTGGAAACCGCCCAGAGTTCTGGCTGGAAGACTAGTGGTATATAAATGTATAAATGTATAAATAAATAAATAAATAAATAAATAAATAAATAAATAAATAAATTTTTTCCTACAGAATGATTCTGTGACTTTGCTGCAACAGTCTCACATGACTACCCATTGGAAAAGCAATAGCAAAGTGGTGTTTCAAATTGCTTCCTCTAAAAAGTCTTCACAAACTAGCACCTCAAAGGCTGATTAACTTGAAATTCTACAGCAAATAGCCTGGGAACAGGGGAATCAGAAGTCATTTCCCGCTTTCATTTCCTGGCTGCCCATATCAGCATTATATAAAAGAAAAGGCAACAAAAGAAATTCTAGAGGCAATGCTATCTAATAAAAGCCACCAGCCTGGGTTAATAGAGGTACCAGTTCCTCTTTTTGTTAATATATTTACAGACTAGAGAGGGAGAGCCCAGTGAGAAAAGAAGGAGGTGTTTGGTTAACACTTGATATGCAGTCATCAGATAAGGTAAAGGTCCCCCCCCCAACATGCGTGCTAGTCGTGTCCGACTCTAGGGGAAGTGCTCATCTCCGTATTCAAGCCAAAGAGCCAGTGTTGTGCAAGTCCATGGCCACATGGCCGGCATGGCTGCAAGGAAACACTGTTTTGCCTTCCCGCTTTTTACAGTGGTACCTATTTATCTACTTGCATTTACATGCTTTTGAGCTGCTAGGTTGGCAGGAGCTGGGGTTATCATTAGGAGCTCGCTCCACTGCGTAGCACCCGGGATTCAAACCACCGAGCTGCTGACTTTGCAGCCAACAGTTTTCAGAAGCCTTAATCTGCTGGGCCACCACACCCCTACATAACATATAAAGTAATTGCCGTCATCAAGTTAAGTACAATTACTGTCAATAACCATGACTGAAATGGATATTTGGGTGGGGAGGCAAGGACGGAGAAAAGCCATGCTGTTGTATCCATGCCACATCCATGCATACAAGTCATATATGCACACAGAGGAAAGGTCATCTTCATGAATCTATCCATTACAGAAGCTTGGGATCTGCTGTGAGGAACTGGAATGGGATATATTTATCTCTAGAGGACTGTGCTCATGGTCATGGAGGAAGCAGCTCATTTGTTTTCAGGTCACGGAAAGAGATTGGTTATCATAAGACCATTGAGAGCAGCCTCGGGAATGAGATCCGTAGAGGCCACCAGTGGAAGGAAATGAATGTCAGACCTGTGGGGACTGGATTCTGGTCTTCCAAAAGAGAGGTTGAACCTGACATTAAACTTGCGGACTGAAGAGAAACTAGCAGGTACCTGCCTGTTCGGCAGCAGGATGGCTGAATAGTCAAGGTGAGAGGATGTGAACCCTACTACAGAAAGGAGTGGGGGACCCCCTAGCAAACTCTCCTGGGGGAATAGGAACCCAAGAGAACACTGAGCTTCATAGTGCAGTGGTTAAAAAGGATGTCCTGCAGCTATAACTGTGCTCATGACCTGAGGTTCAATCCCAGGTAGCAGGGTCAAGGTTGACTCCACCTTCTATCCTTCCAAGGTTAGTAAAATGAGTACTCTGATCATTGTGTGTGTGTGTGGGGGGGAGGGAATGTGTAGCCTGCATCATGTAAACTGCCCAGAGAATGCTTTAAGCACTCTGGGGTCGTATATAACTAAGACACCTTGCTTTTGCTTCCTATGTTTGTCCCAAGGTCAAGATGTGGAATAATTGAAAATAGAGCCAAAATGGCCTGTATTGTCACCAGTTCATTACAATGATGCCAAGGAGAAACGAGGCAAGGCGGAAGTCTAAAAAACGACTATGGAAATCAACCCAATTTCTTTCTAGCTCAGGTGCTTGTTTAGACAAATACCTGAGGGTACAGCACTATTATTATTTTCCCCACTGCCTAGATCTTGTTCAACATTCCTATGTGAGTTCTGCTCAGAAACAAAACCTGTCAGATTGAGTGGATTGTTCCTGTGGGACTGCACTTGCTGAAAGGGGAAAGAGGGCAGTGGGTCTCTCCCTCCAGCGACTAGGCTCCTGGCTTTTCCTGCATGCTGGATGTCACAACCATGAGTGCCACATCAATGGGAGAGATGACAGCCTGTTCTTTTTCATTAGCCTCTCCTTTCCATTCATACAGAGAGAAGAAGGTGGTCGTATCATGACCTCAGATGTGCTTCGTGCCCTGGCATTGTCCACTCCTATTGTGCTGTAGCAGGTGAGTGTTTATTGTTGCTGTCTTGGCTCATATGGGATAAAAAGAACACAAAGGTGCATTAGCATCGCTGGTAAAAGGCATTTAGGAGGGATGAAGTTTTAAATGGCAGACAAAGGAAATGCACACGCCCCTCCACTAATAACATGGAACCCAGAAACCTGCCTTATACTAAGTTTGGCCCCTAGTCTATATAATGACAAGTTGGGGAACTGGAAAAATTCACACCATCCAATGTTTTGTTTCTTTAGATTAATTCTGGCAAGAAAAGCTGCAGTGATGGACTTTGTTTTTATTAAATTCAGACTGTTACCTTGTAACTGCAAGTTAACCTCATTAAATTTAGTAAATAAATCTGCTAAATAAGCAATGTCTGGTTTCCATTTGATTAAACTTTCATTCAAAATGGGATCTTTAGCATCCAAAAACTCTAAAACCATCTCAAAAAGTGGAAAAAAATCTTGTCAAACATAAGCCTTTTGAGAACCAGCATACTTCAGTATGAAAGAGTAATCGATGAAAGTCCTCATCATTTTCTTCACACAACTGTGTAAATAACCTTGAATTCAACACATTGATACACATCTTGTTTACTGCATTTATAACAAATTGAAGAGATTGATGCAATATGGCACTCAGATTTTTAGCTACTAAATAATGTCAATGAATGATGCAGTGAATTGCAAACATCCCGGGTACAAGGCTGCTGCTTATATTATATTTGATAAAGGGATTGCTTTTCCCATAAAATAATCTTTCAAAACATTGAATATTGATTCGCGTTTAGTGTCTGTTGTCAAAGTTCCCACAAAGAGCAGTTCTTCATGGATTTCTTGGTCCATAAAAAAGTGAACATATGCCAATAATAGTGCTTCATTACCAGGTAAAGTTGACTCATCCAGCTGAATAGAGAAATGGTTTGTTTTCAGATAATTACACAAGACACTTTCAACATCATGACTCATTTCATCACTACGTCTTTGAACTCTGTTGTTGCAGAAATACATTCTTTTGAGTATATCATATGCAGGCTTGTGTAGAACAGCTTTTAAAACCTCTTCAACGGCTGGTAAAATCAGCTCTTCCTTAATAACATATTTTCCTGATTTTGCTATGAGTTGTGAGATATTGTAAGATGCCTGCAAACCATCAAAGTCTCTTTTTGATGTTGAAGCAAACATGCTGTCCACTGTGTTCTCTTCTGAAGTTTTTATTTCAGTGTTTTAAAGTATGTCAAATCTTTATCTGCTTTATCAGGGTGACACCTTCTCAGATGATCCTCCAACTTGGATAGTTTCATAGCATCATTGTTTAAAACTCTGTTGCACAAAAGGCACATGGACAGACATTTATCCGACAGGGATGGAATGAAGCCAAACTTCAAATAATCAATGCTATACTGCCTACATTTCTTTTTAGCCTCAGCCATGTTGAGTTGAAGTTATCTGTTGACAAAAATAAAGCTATTTAAATATGATAAGACAGAACAATTCAAAATTGATTCCTGCCAAGGCAGCATACAAATATTTTAAAAACATTTTAAAAACATTTTGGTAACATTGGAAATATTTTTAAAATATTTCTAAAAGTGGTGAAATGTCTGTAAAAATAGCTTACAGAAATATTTCTGAAAAATATTTTGAAGCATTGTGTGCTGTTTGGGTAGAGCAAATCCTTATTTAAATATTTAGTTAGGTAGATACAGAGAGGAATCAGGATAAAGAAAATGTTGCTTCTGTAGTGCTATGGTGTACGTGTTGGTGGTGCAATTTGAAAGGGTGCAGACTGAGATGACTGGGTCCCTGGTTCAGTCCTGGCCGTGCCATGTACCAATGAACCTTTTCTATAAAGATGTAAGTATATAATACTGATTGCTAAAACAGTGAAGGGAACCCCATTAGGGAAAACATGTGTACAGTAGTACTTGGTTAAAGAGCATAATCCGTTCTGGAAGCATGCTTGAAACCAAAACGCTTGCATATCAAAGCAAACTTTCCCATAGGAAATAATGGAAACTCAGATGATTCTTTCCACAACCCAAAAATATTTGGTTACAATATTGTAATATAATACAAGGTACTAAATAAAATAAAGAATACAGTACAATACAAAGTAAAATACAGTACAGTACAAAGAACAATAACCTGTATTTGAAAACCTTTGTGGCAGGTGCAAAGGAGGGGAGAAGCCTCCATGGCAGGGTCTGTTTTAAAAATGGGGTGATGGGAGGATTCCCAACTAGAGCAGAGGAGGGGAGAAAAAACTCCACGGAGGGGGCTGTTTTTAAAAAATGGAGCAACGTGGGGAATCCCAGCTAGAGCAGAGGAGGGGGGAAAGCCTCCATGGAGGGGGCTGTCTTTTAAAAAAGGAGCACTGGAGGAAATTTCAGCTAGAACAGAGTAGGGGGAAGCTTCCATGGAGGGGACTGTTTTAATGGGAGGAATCCCAGCTGCAAGTCAAAATAGACCCCTGTTGGTCAATATAGACCACTTTGGGAACCACTGGACTACAGCCTAAAGTGATGAGTTTCAGTGGTACAAATCATGGGAAAACATAAGATGTTTGCATAGTTTGCTGAGGTGTGAAGCTGGCAAGAGAATTTAAGGTATTTCATTTTGCAAAGTAGAAGCTACTGGGGAAAAACCCAGCAGGTACTGATTTATGAAGCCTCAAGTGAACTGTTGCATCATAAAGGATTGTGCTTAAGACAGACGTAGTCCCTTCTATTTCTAACATACGTATAATGATTCATTCCCAATAGTTCAAAAGAATCACAATGTAAATGTTCCATATGGCTTCATGTTACTCTTCAGCAAGGTGGCTATGAGAAGAAGACTGGTACAGTGTGGGAAGTGCATTCACAGGGCTGCTTTCAAAGCAGAGGTGAAGAACAGAAGTTCAGCAGGGACAATCATAAAGCAAAGCTATCTTGAGGAGACGCCATGCAGGCACTTTATTCCTTTGTGTGGGTGAGATTTTTGCATACTTTTGTTTTTTTGGCAGCGGGAATTTTGTCCAAACCAACTTTTTTTTGGGAGGTAAACCCCCCCCCCCCCCCCCAATTTCTCTTGGGTGACTATGGAACAGGAGTAATCAGGAGAGCAGAATAGGAGCCTTTAATGAACCCTCTCCCCATGTAGTTGGCCAGTTGGCCACCTAACTTAGTAAACCCCACCCTCCAATTTTTCTTTTTCTACAGATAAAGATAGCATGTGTTTATTCAACTAATTTTTGCCAAGTATGACACAAATTCAGACTGAAGCTATATGTAAAAAGTGTGCCACTCTAGTGTAACCTAGCCACCATCCAACTGTTGGAGAACATTACGCACCCTGCTCATTATTGCCGAATCTAACAAAATCTGTAGTAGTTTGGTGTGGGGAAAACAGTAATACAGTGGTACCTTGTATGAAGGAATTAGTTCGTTCCAAATGAAATTCTGTTAAGCAAATTTTCCTTTGTACAAATTTCCCACAGGAATGCATTGAAAACAGATTAATCCCTAATTGTGACCATTTTCTGTTGTACGGATTTGCCCCATAGATGATTCAGTTAAGCGATTTCCCCGTCTCTGGATTTTTTTTCTTTAAGCAGATTTTCTGTTAAACAAACTGTTGTTATACAAGGGTCCACTGGTAGACAGTAAACTTGGCCAGCTCACTAAGCACTCACCTCACCCAAGTTGCCTCATATGCTGACCAGGCATATACAAGACCAATAGGAATACAGAACAGGCAGGACCTGGGTAGAAAGGTGATGTAGAAGTGGGAACACAGGAAGCTTGGGATGTTAGTAGAACAGCTTTCTGCTTTTTGTTAGTGAAATTTAAACAAAAACACAAGTCCTTGTTTACATTAATGTTGGGTGAGGAGTAGAGATGGGCACAAAACGAGCAATTTTTCATTTTCGTTTTCATTTTTTTCGTTTCGCTTCATAACGAAAATGAAAACGAAAAATTTTTCAAAATCAAAATGGAAACGGAAACAAAACGAAAATTGTTGCCGTATTTATCATTTCCGTTACTGCAGACACACTGTACTGTAAAAAATACTAACGAAACAATTTTTTTCGTTTTCGTTTTGTTTTTTTTTGTTTTCATTTTGTTACGAAAACGAAATGAAAAATGTGCAAAAATTTCTCTGAAAAACGAAAACAAACCGAAACGGATCCCTAAACGACCAAACGAAAAATGAAAAACCATTTTCTTGAGTCGTGCCCATCTCTAATGAGGAGCAATTAAATGAGGTTATATTGATGGTTAATGTTATGTTAATCATTAATATTCATATTAGATGGACAAAGGGACATGGCATATAGTTGTGAACTCTCACACTTGGCTTATTTTACTCATGCAGAGCTATTTATTTTGAAATACTTCACAGCTGAGAAACGGTTTTGATGGGAACTGGGAAGTCCTCTCAGGTACCAGTAAACTTGTTCCCTTCACTTCCCCATCTGCCACAATGAGAAGTGAGAGCCAAAAGGAGGTGGGAAGTTGTTTCGCTCTGTTAGGGGAACAGTTGCCCTAGTGGTTATGCAAAGGGCCACTCTCTGAACCAATGCTACCAGTAAGGAAGCAACAGGTTGCTTCTTGTTTCAGGTCTCTACATATGGGAGAGTGAGTCACTAGTCCAAACAGGACAAGATGGCTGCTCCAAATGCAACTGGACACTGTTCTAATGTACACATGGTACTTGCAAATGCTCACAGAGGTGTGACCATACAACTGCCCCTCCAACTTCATGGAGTAGCATAGCCTACCAAAAAGCAAGGGTTGAGGTGGGGCAAAGATCACTGCCCTTCTGGTGAAATGTCTCCAGATGGATGCCAAGACAAATTTGTAAGGCAGTTGGCTGGAAAGGTATGGTAGATTTCATTTGTTTCTATGTAATTTTCCTAGGTGCATTGGGGGGGGGGTTGTCATATGCCAAAGTTTGGCATAAGTAAAATCAAATGCCTTGCTTTCTTCTGTATCTCCCCTTCTCTTCTACTAGAAGTGCATCGTCTTTAGGTCCCTATCCTTGTATCTCTGCCCTCATCTCTCCATGCTCTGCTGTTTCCGATGAGAAAGGTACTGACAATTTGGAAATAAAAGCAAGAGGCACTGTCACCAGGCTGCTATGGAAGAAAAGTAATGCAGGGGCCTGGTCTGGTGGCAAGATATGAAGTGGGCTAGACAGGGACGTCTCACAGGGCAGATCGGTTTCCCACCATTGCTGTAGGATACCTTCTCATGACTGCATCAGCCCTGACTGTGTACAGGATGGATCCATGCGGTGCAGGGGTGAAAGATGCCCTACCAGCGGCCGTTTCTCAAAGACATCAGAAGGAAACCAGCCCCATGTGCTTACAGGTAAACCCAACCCTTTCTTTGCTTGCAGGGCCTGTTAATCGCCTTATTTTTTGCCCCATGCTGAACTCTCAGCCAGTGGGAACAGACTGTGACCAGCTAATATAAATAAAGGGGGGGATATTTCTCCAGCTCACAGGAGGCATCAGCTGTCTTGAGCAAGAGGCATGTTCTTTGTGGAAGTACATGCTTCAGTCCCCAGAAAAGAAAGAGATTGGACAGAGCAGGAAATGCCAGTGCAGTAAGTACAGTGTTGAATTTGCACAAGGTATTTATCCAGTGTCAGCTGAACCACTAAGCAAGAGAGAAGAGAAGGAAGCCTTACCAACAACCATAACTGAGCCCATTAAAACATTTTATTTCAGTTGAGAAGATCCATCTGTGCAGTCCGTCAATTTCTATGGGATGTGCTCCTTATAAAAACAGGTGATGACAGCACCATAAAAAACAGAGTTCCCAGCCAAATATTTCAAAAGTTTTTTAGATTTTCCCAAGATTTAGTCAGTAGCATTTTGGAAAAACTACTAGCATGCTGTTGGCCTTGTTAAAAGGCAACTGTGTAAGGCAGGTTAAGACTGAAGAGGGGAGAAAAACTATATTGGTAGCTCCCAATCCTACACTACCCAAGACATCAGTTTTAGCCACTGCAAATCCTATTCCGAGTTCACACTGGTCTGAGACTTCAGTGGACAACCATTTACATGTCTTCTAAATGAACAGTGGACCCTTGTATAACAAACGGTTTGTATAACATAAAATCTGTACAACATAAAAAATTCTGGAGATAGAGGAAATTTGCTTAACAGAATCATCTATGAGGCGAATCCATAGAACATAAAATGGGTGCAATTAGGGATTACTTTGTTTTCAATGCATTCCTATGGGAAATTTGTATAAAGGAAAGTTTGATTAACAGTGGACACCATTCACATGTTTTCTAAGTGTATTATAGTCTTCATGCATAAAATTAATTCCTTGATCCTTTTTGGCTGATATTCACGTTGAAAGTACAGTTTAACATTTTAAACAAACAAATAATGGAAACACAGGGTTATAGGTGCAATGAATAGTGGCTCTTCAAATACAGAAGCTCAATACAAATACTCTTGGTAGACCGAACACAGAACTGTCCTCTGACACGCAGTTACATGCCTAGTTTCCATGAACAAAAATAGCCTCAATCTGTAGAAGTCTAGTTCATGTTCGAATAATTATTATCAGCATTTTCAGAGCACCGAGGGGAGGTGGGGGGGGGCTCAAAACTGATTTTCTTAGAAGTTCAAACTATTCATTTGCATTAAAAGGCAAAATATGTGTTAACTGTTTTTATACCAACATTGTGATTAGAAAATTTGGGCATCCTGTTCAACCTCTGAGCGCAAATATATGAGCACAAAAATATTAAACCAAAAATTCTTTCAGCTCTTTGAAAATACAAGGGGGGGGGGGTGTTAAACAAATATATGGAAGGCTTGGTTTCTCAAATCCGAATACTTTTGCACCAGTACGTTTGATTTCTGATGTTTTAGCTGAAGCTCATACTTCCCACAAAATGTGTTACAGACAAATGTATAAAAGTCAGATATCATCCACACAGCTCTTGCACTAAGTCCATGATAACAGATTTACTATTCCCCTCTGGCAGTACCTTTGACACTCCAAGCAGAAAGCAATGGAGCAGGTAAGGCATTTAAACCTCCACATGGTTTTCTCACAGGAAACCATGATGCAACATGTTCTTACCAAAACAGTCCGTACATCTCCTGAAGTTAAAAAACAAAAGAAGATTAATGAATGATCTACTTAGTTTGGTGGCAGGGGTGGCAAAGTCTATTTCAATCTCTCAAGGGTGAAAACTGCCATCTCCACCCCCCCTTACACCAGACTGGCCTGTGGTCCATAGAGAGGCACACCGGGATACTTCTAGTGGCGCTGGGAGACTTACCTTGTGTGGGTCTGAAAGATGCTCAATCAGCCAAGCTACCTGGGGAACCCTGCCTGTTGACAATCTTCCAAAGGGGAACTCCTTGCAGCAGCATCTCTTCCAGACTTCAATCTCACCCAGGTGTGGAATGGAAAAGATAGCCGTCTGGATGAAAAGAGGGGGGTCTGCATAAAGGAGTGCAGCTCCCTTTACCAAAGCAGACACCGGATCCTCAAATGCCTTCGCTCTGACCACCGGCGGCTGGTGGACAGAACAGGGAACTGTTTTCTATCGTCCAGTAACCGATCCACCTTCCACTGCCAGGAACATCCTCTCTGCCTGCCTCATTTTCGTTAACCCTCAGCAGACTGAAGGATGCCAAGGACCAGCATAAGATGTGATTCTGGATCTGCATGTATCTTGTTTCTCTCTTTGTATTTTCCAGTTTACACTTTCAGTCCATCTCCCTTCGCCTCGCCTCCCCAGGATGCAGCCATTTTCATTAACGAGGTCTAAGCAAAACAAAACAATCAGAGAGATTTAAAGGGGATTTGACAGAGAACACAGGCAGTCCTGCTGAACAAACGTACCAAGCTGTGGCTGATAAGGTCTGACTGGAAAGCTATTATTAGTAAGGTGCAGAATAATGAAACAAAATCCGAATCTTCTGTATCTAACAGGCTGGAGTGTGGAGAAAGGCAAGTGGCTGTACCCAATTAATGAGTGGAGTCAATAGATATTGACATTTAGAACAGATTCTTCTGGGAATGAACATGATGGCTCAGGTGCTTACTGATCCGGTCATGTGTCTGGCATCACGGTGTGGGTGGCACTTATGTCATCCCTTGGCCATCTATGCCCAATGAGGCTCCTTTCTTTCTCGTTCTGCTTCTGTTTAGTTGCCATTTGGTAACAAGATCCCATTTATTTATTTATTTATTTATTTATTTATTTATTTATTTATTTATTTACAAAAAAATTAGCCGCCCCACTACCGAGAGGTCTCTGGGCAGCATGCAACAATGTATTTAAAACTATAAAACAATAAAATTATTAAAACTATAAAATACAATACAGTTAAAACACAATACAATACAAATTGCTTCCCCACATTGTGGAATCATCTCCTTAGTGAGCTGCGCCTAGCACAGTCCCTGCCCGCCTTTAAAAAGGCTCTGAAAACCTTCCTTTTTAAAGAGGCATATGGCGACCTTCTTGCTTAATTTTTTTAATTGCCATCCGCGTTGCCTCTGGTGGAGGGTTTCATCCCTCCTTATTTTATTTGCTCTCACTTGCTCTTTTTTGTAATATTCTGTTGGTCTTGTTTTAATTGTAAACCGCCCAGAGTTCTGTCCAGAAGATGGGTGGTATAGAAATATAACAAATGAATAAATAAATAAATAAATAAATTATAAAACCCTGCTGCTCAGGTGTCCAGCCAAAAAAATCTAATTAAAATGCTGGCCGAATAAGAAGGTTTTTGCCTGGTGCCGAAAAGCCAAAAGTGTTGGCACCAGGTGGATCTCTTTAGGGAGGGCATTCCAGAGTAAGAGATCAGGGAGTGCACCTAAGGCACCTGATGAATTCCAACCTTAGAAGCAAAGTAGGTCAGGGCCAGACAGGTATCTGGATGGGAGTCTGTCTTGCATCACCTTATGTACAACCCTGGCTCCCTTGAAGAATGAGCTGATGAGCAAAGAATAAACAGATAACATAAATTGCCTTAATGGCACAAAAGTCACCCATTTTCTTCATAAAGAGGAGGAGGGTTCAAATACCATTTCTACAAATGAGCAGATACCCCATTCATTCCATTCCTATTTGTTTCAACATTTTATATGCTATTTTCCAAAACTAGGTATCTCAGTGAGATAGCCTTTCTTTTCTCCTATTAACATATAGATGTCATTATGGTGATCTTGACTCTGATGTAGAAACTGTACACAGTGACAATGTTCTCCATCCAGACTAATTACTAAGATCCTCCAACTAATACACTCTCGCTCATTATACATTTCTCTCCCCCCCCCATTTACTTACAACAACCCCTCCATGAATGATCACTTGTAACAATCTGTACTTGTCATTCTTATATGATCAAAAGCACTTTTCAACAGTATGTCTGTGAAGATTCTCAGTCATCCAGATGAGTTTATCTGGAAGGTGAATCATGGCAACTGGACTTTTTTCTTGAGAGACTGAAACGTTTCGTTGCTCGTCCAAATTGACAAAGCTGTTTGGATGAGCAGCAAAATATTTCAATCTTTCAAGGAAAAGAAATCCACTTGCCATGACTCAACTTCCACAGGTGAGTTCAACAGGTGTTTCATAAGATCTGTTTTAATTGTGTTTATACTTCATAGTACTGATAAATAAATGCCCTTCTATACACAGTACCTCATAGTACTGATAAATAAATGCCCTTCTATACACATTTAACATATCATACATATACACAAACACATATTTTTCTTGCAAAGTTCACATTTATTTTAATTTGATGTATGGTTTTCCCTATATCATCCTCCATGTGGATTGTTCAAAACAGCCATAAAAGGAATTCAAACCCTCAATGAAAAGATAAGTGCGTAGCTCTCTTAGCCTCTTGGATTCATAATACAGGGGTACCTTGTATCAAGGAATTAATTTGTTCCAAATGAAATTATGTTAAGCAAATTTTCCTTTATACAAAGTAATCCCTAATTGCAACCATTTTATGTTGTACAGATTTACCCCACGGGCTATTCTTCCCTGTCATCTGATGTCAATAAAGCTGTGGCCGTTACATCTCTCCAGGAACTAATGAGTCAGTGTGTTTTGTGTTACCGCAGCACCCAAGCTCAGCGTTAGCCCACAATCCATTTTGAGGATCATTAACTCCAATCGTGGCCTACCAAGCATTAAAAATTAAAGCCCTGCCCACTATTTTATAATAAAATCCAAATCCTTGTCTCGGTAAATGGAGAGCAGAACAACACCTACCTTCCTCGTACTTCAGGGATCATCACACATATAGGTTAGGTAAGGCTGCGAAGTAATGATGTGATTATTCATTTTCAGCTAGAAAGACCTTCAGTTCCAAGTGGCTAAAATAAATACAGCCCAACACAACAGAGAACTCTGTCTTCCTCACCTTCTAGAGATGTACAACTGAGAAGTCACATCTCGCCTCACTGCACGGTCACCAACAGGAGAAGGAGGGCCATGCTTTAAAAACAGTGACCTTTTGTTTTCCTGCTTTTGCAAATATTTGTATGCAAAAGTCACCCCTCTTCTTAGGAGCGTCAGACCAAAGCTCTTTCATGCCACCTCATGAAAAATCACCTCATATTAGTTCAGCAATATTTGCTTTCACCAAGCAACGGCAAGGGGCACCAAAGAGAGTATTTACCACACAGGAAACCAGTTGCCTCTGACTGCATAACTAGTGACAGATTATTACAGAGAACAGGGAGACTGAGGAGAAAATTCTGGGTGGCTTTATTAGGAATATATTCCAAAATATTTCTGTATGAGCAAGTATCTTGGCTTGGCTTGTCCTCCCAGGTGAGGTGAAAAATGGCAAAATTATTCCCCTTGCCCAATGAAAGGATGAGGTGTTTTACAGTGCTCTCAATCACAGAAGAGTAAGGGAAGCAAAAGGATCTGAAAAGCTTTAAAGGGTGAAAAATGACAATTGTTGTTGTCTTTACTGGGGAGACTTTGAAGGGTGAGAAGCACTGGATAAGTTTCTTAGGACTCTTCTAACAGACACCTCTTCTTCTGTACTTGAGGTGCTTCTATAGGTATTTGTACACGACCCCTAAACTCAACCGCAAATGGCTGCCAGCTCCGGAGCTTACAATTATTTCCCCACCAGCTCCGGAGTTTGCAGGAAATTAAGTGCGACCACGCCCACCTAAGCGCATCCCAGCACACTTTTCATGTACCTGCTCTCGGAGGGTGAAAATCCCCAGATCCGGATGTAATCTGGTGAGTGCCGGGCTCTCCTCACTTCTGTTTGTTTTTTTCTTTTGCCTCCCACCCCTTTAAGAGAAGGAATCGGGATGATGACGGGCGGCTTTGGAGGTGAGCCTGCATTTTTTCCTCTCTTTTTTTCTCCCTCCCCTCACGCAGGCAGGAGCAAGGAAGTGCGGGGGGGGGGGGAGAGCAACGAACCGAAATGAGGTAGAGATGGGCACGAACCGAAAAAATGGTGATTTGTTTTGGTTCTTTTCATTTTAGGGTTTGGTTCGTTTCATTTTGTTTTTAACAAAAAAAATGTGAAAAATTTATTTCATTGGTTTGTTGATTTGTTATTTGTTTTTTCCCGCTTTACACAATTTAATCCAATTGACAGTGCGCAGGTGGGATAAAACATTCAAAAAAACAAACCAAAACACAGACGTTGATAACAACTGCACAAACTGGACTGTCAGCATCCTCATCCTCATCATCCACATCATCATCATCATCTTCAGTCATCCACACATCATCCTTACTGGCAGCAGCAGCGGCGGCGGCAGTGGGGTGATCCTGGCCCCTGTGGCAGGGGCTTTTTGAGGCTTGGGGCCAGTACCTCTTTTTTTTCCTACGTGCCGACTGCACAGCCCCTGGTTTTATTTTTTATATTTTTTTCTTTATTTTAGGGCACCAACCCGACCACCCCTGGGGCCAGGTCGTCACTCCTTTTTGTTTTTACTTATTATTATTATTATTATTATTATTATTATTATTATTATTATTATT
>JAHTLZ010000327.1:3599573-3613365 GCA_023846285.1 Phrynocephalus versicolor | reverse complement strand
TTATTTTATTTTACTGCCGACCACGTGGCCCACGTGGGGATTTTTACAACAGAGCCCTAAAACAGCATGACCCAAATTACTGCATGCAAATATACCATACATCCAACAGCCAATGAATATTTGGTACGACTTATATTCCATTGTATATTCCATTGTACACCTCATTCTGCTACTGTATGTCTGAAGAAGTGGACGTGTCCATGAAAGCTTACATTAAAATATAGTAGTTAGTCTTTAAGGTGCCACATGTTTTTTGTCTTTTGGGGTTTTTTTGTTTGTTTGTTTGAATTTTGCCTGGAATTCATGCACAAAATAACATGGCTACCTCTTTCAACACTTCATTAAGTCAAGTCAGCCTAAAACAACCCAATAATGAGTTCAGCAAGTATGCTTTACATTCATGTCTGTAGCATCATGCATCCCTGTCCTCAAAATGAACCATGCCCACCACCCTGATTGTTTAGTAATGTGCCATATCATTCTGCTATTCAGTGCAGATACAGTGATCTGGGGTATAGCTATGTCTGGGGTTTTGGCTATCATGGGATATCCATCTGTTCCATGGTGGCATGCTGGCAAAACACAGGCTGATGACTGTCCTGGGATGATATATTATCAGTACAAAGATTGGTTTGGGTTTTGGGGGGAATCAGCTTCCAAATTCCTGAAATACGCCTTTTGTTCTGTGGAAGCACACATTCTTTGCTCAACTTGCACCCTGCAAACTGAGACAAAGCATGCCAGTTTGCTCCATCTATCTCACACTGTCCATTCCATATGATTAATGAGATCTGCTCACCCAAACAACATACAAATTGTCTTATATCTGGGTCAGGAGGGCAGATCATGGATTTTGTTAGTTATGGTTAGAGATGAGCACGAACCAGAAGACTGCTGATTCGTGATGGTCTGTGGTTTGTGACTACCTGCGAATCACAAACTATCATGAACCCCCTCCCCTGAAAAAAAAAAGAACTAGCTCACTGTTTGTTTGGTTTTATTGGGGCGGGGGCTGCCTGCCTGCCTTCCCCCTGCCTCCATCGCCTCCATTCCTTGTCTTGAACCTTCCTCCACGACTGACAACATCCTGAAAGGCAGCTGGCTGCCTATGTGCCAGTGCCCGTTGCTCAGCTGACAGGTGGGTGCATGCACACAGGCAGCGGTCCTGCCTCCCAAGCTGCAGCAGCAGAAGCAGGGGAGAGGTACAAGACAAGATAGGGAGACGGGGGGGGCAGTGAGAGGGGGAGGGAGGGTCAACCTTTTTCTCCAAAGCAAAGAGAAGCGCTGATGGGGCAGCGCTGGGTGGGATTCAGCAGTTTGTTTTGGAAAAGGGGCATTCCCAAACCAAACCACAAACCAGTGGGGTTTTTTCTGGTTTGTGGTTCCGTTCATGCCCATCTAAGAGCTCAGACCTCTGGCAAGATAACAAAGGTTAGGTTAAACATTTGTTGGGGGGGTCCCCCTTAGGGCTCTCCCCCTTCACGTACATCATATAAACCCAACCCAAACCAAACCAAACAAACAAAAAGCACCCGGTCTTACAGAAACAACATGTTATATGCTGAAGACTATGGTCAAGGCAAACCAATGGGAGGAAAAGAACAATAATAAAGATGAAAGCATATGAAAGCTAAAATGTGGCTGCATATTAGATGCTTAAAAATAAGCAGCCTCATGTTTAGATGTTTAAAAATAAATGCAAATGTAATCAAGAACTCTTATGAATGTTTTTAGCGCCTGATTCTGCTGCTTAGGTTACAGCTTAATGTAATGTAAACAATAAATGTGCTCGTAGTTAAGACTACCGACCACTTCTAGGGGCTGATGCTAGGAGTCCTGGGTCTTGCAGTTGGCAGTTATAAGACAGAACTTGGAGTGCAGCACAGATTGCCCCCTAAGCTAGTTTGCTGTCTCCAGCATGTTGGAAAACAATGACCCATTAGTAAGAGGGTGTCATTTTATCCTTTGCCTCAGGTGGCAAAGTATCTTGGCCTAAACATGGCACCACCACTACTATCTCCAGGTGGAAGATGTTCTGTATGTTTCCTTCATGCATGTTAAGAATAAAATAAGAGAATTTTACCCCCATAAAACAAAAGAAGGGTTAGGCAAAGCCACGGTTTAAAACAAACAAAATAATGCATACATTCATGTAAATATAATTATTGAATGGAACAAACAGACACAAAACATAATGACAGCAGCTATGTGCATTAACAGAAATTCTAATACAATTTCCTGGAAGTAACATTACGTATGAATGGAGATGGGCATGAAACGAATAAAAAAATCATTTTGTTGTTCGTTATTCATTTTGTTAGTTAACAAAATGAATAACAAACAGCCCCCTCTAAGGAAATTGAAACAAAAGGAAATGGAAATCTCCATTTTGTTCCATTTGTTTTTTGTTCCCCCACCCCAGCAGCATCTCTCACCTGAGGTCTGGGTCGGGGAGCTCCTAAGGTGGTGGTGAGAAGCTGTTTGGCCTCTGGAGACAGTGGTGGCACGTTCCACTGATGCCTGGTGTGGCCATGGCCGGGGCTCCAGAGGCAGCAGTGAGGCCTCCCGCTGCCCGGCACAGTTGCCGCTGGGCCTCTGGAGGCAGCAGCGGGGTGGTCCACTGCAGACCAGTGCAGCCATGGCCGGGGCTCCGGAGGCAGTGGTGAGGCCTCCTGTTGTCTTGCGAGGCCACTGCTGGGCCTCCAAAGGTGGCAGCGGGGCAGTCCACTGCTGCCCAGCGCAGCCACTGCCAGGGCTGCAGAGGTGGCAGTGAGGCCTCCCACTGTCCAGTGCAGCCGCTGCCAGGGCCTTCCGGACCGCTGCCGCCACCATTGGGATCACTGCTGCCGCAGCCATTGAGATAAGCTGAACCAGTTTGGTTTGGTTCTGTTCGTACAAATTTTTGGTTTAAAAATTTGTACGAACTGAACCAAACTGAACTGGGGGGGGGGCGAAACAGAACCAACTGAACTATTGTTTTTTTGTTTCGTGCCCACCTCTACCTACAAATATCTTAATTACACTGAAAGGCTCAGAGGAGTTCCTTTTTTAGCTTCAAATCCCAGAATCCCCCTTCCCACCCATTTAAGGTGTTTCAATGGCTAGATTCCTACAACTGACTCTTCAAACCTCTGCATTCAGGAGCAATATGCAACTGCCTACCAGCTGTTGAGGAGCAGCAGCCAAAGCAGGGATTGCCTTTTGGCCCCCTTACAGGTTGCCCATGTGGAAAGGAATGGTTCTTAGATTCTGTCCATTTCCGCCTGAGGCTTATCTGAGTGCCACTTTCTTCACACCTGGTGTGGTGCTGCTATAGCATATTAAGAGTAGCAAAGGAAGCACTAGGAACATCAACAGATGCTGCTGTCCTCCTGGGATATTGCCAACATAGCACAGGAAATCTCACCTGCTGTTCCAATGGTCTATAACGTTTCACTGAAGCCACATTTACAGGCAGCAGAAAATGAGCAATGCTGACACCGGTGCCCTGCTGCTCAAACAGCTCAGCACCTCCGTTGCTCTCCTCTATTACTTAGAATGTCTCATACTTTCAGAAGTACAGTGGTACCTTGTATAAAGGAATTAATTCATTCCAAATGAAATCCTGTTAAGCAAATTTTCCTTTGTACAAATTTCCCTTAGGAATGCATTGAAAATGGATTAATTCCGAATCGCGACCAGTTTGCTGTTGTACAGATTTGCCCCATAGGTGATTCTGTTAAGCAATTTCTCCCTATCTCTGGAAATGTTTTCCTTTAAGTGCATTTTCTGTGAAACAAACTGCTTGTTATACGAGGGTCCACTGTATCAAAATCCTAGCTATATTATATCTTTCTGCCATCTCCCAAAACCAGTCATGTCAATTAAAACAATTTAAAAGATCTTTCTTCTTTTGTTTCTTATTTGTAGCACAGCCTTTAAAATTATGCACACATATGAAATACTGTATAAGTAAAATTAAACCAAATTAGAAATTAAGATAACTAGAGCAGGCTATTTCCACATCCATTTCTTAGATAGTCTTTTGTGCATGTAGTGGGGCATAATTGCATGCACACAATACAGTGATGCAGGTTACAATTCCCAACAAAATATTTTGTTTTGCACTCTTAGGATGAAAGTAATTATCCTCAGGTGGGACATAGCTTCATGGTTGATGGCCAGAGTGGTGGCCAAACTTTGGCCCTCCAGATGTTTTGGACCACAACTCCCAAAATTCTAATCCTGTATTACCAATGACAAAGGACTGTGGGAATTGTGGTCCAAAGCATCTGGAGGGCTGAAGTTTGGCCACCACTTCAATGAACATATCATGCTTTTTATGTTTTGCTGTACCATGTTTTGTTCTCCATTTTAGCACCCATGAAATTTTAATTGGGCACATACTCCTTATCTATGCCAGTATTGTTGCCTGTTGTACTTGACTGACATTAAGATAACTAGACTGTTTGTGACCAAAAGCAGGCTACTTCCACATCTATTTCCTAGATCTTCTTTTGTGCATGTAAAAAGGTAAAGGTAAAAGTCCCCCCCCCTCACATACATGCTAGTCATGTCTGACTCTAGGGGCAGTGCTCATCTCTGTATTCAAGCCGAAAGAGTCAGTGTTGTGCAAGTCCATGGTCACGTCGCCAGCATGGCTGCAAGGAAACATTGTTTTACCTTCCCGCTTTTTACGGTGGTACCTATTTATCTACTTGCATTTACATAATTTTGAACTGTTAGGTTGGCAGGAGCCAAGGTTATCAGCGGGAGCTCACTCTACTGCGTGGCACCTGGGTTTCGAACCACCAAGCTGCCGGCTTTGCAGCCTACAGTTTTTGGAGCCTTAGTCCACTGAGCAGGGCATCATTAGACGCATAACTGCATGCATATAAGTGCTGCATTGACTGAATTTCTCCACAGCCACACAAAAAATCATCTTATACAAAATAACTCCATTTTATTTGGTTCTGGTTTGATCTTCCTGCTTCCTTTTAAATGGGCTGTGTCCTAAGAGTGATGAGCAAAATAACTCCATTTTATTTGGTTCTGGTTTGATCTTCCTGCTTCCTTTTAAATGGGCTATGTCCTAAGAGTGATGAGCAAAGACGTCACAGCATGTAAGGAAAAAGGAGTAGGAGGGGAATAAGATTGTAGATTGCAGGCAGGCTGGTATCTCCTTGTGACCCTGCTCACTTCCCTTACTCTTCTGGGTGGCGGGAGAGGTCAGCATCCCTTTCTGTCCTCTTACATCCTCTATTCTAAGCCTGTGTTGTCAAGGACAAGGATTGTGGGAGTAGTGGTCAAAAATATCTGGAGGGCCGAAGTTTGGTCGCCACTGTTCTACAGGTTTGGAACAACCGGCAGTTGGAGCTCAATGTTCCTTATGGACATGAAAGGAAAAGAAAACTCCTTGAAGCTCTTCCCTCTAGGGCTGGTGGGCCCATCCTGGCTGGGCTCCTCCCGTGTCTTCATGTTCTTTTATTCAACTTGTCGTGCAATTGCCCATTTAACAATGGTATATATAATGCAAATCACATTGTAATAAGGGGCAAGCAACATAACAGCAAGTGAGGCACGAGGCACTAGTGTTCAATCATACTCAACCAGAGCTAATTCCAATAGGAAAGGTCAAGAAAGGGATATTTCACTCCTCAGGGGGGTCAATTATGTTCATTGCAAAGCAGGGGCCTTGTTTAATTCAATGCCATGTCTAGGATCCACCTTTTTTTACAACAAGGCAGAGAATGTTTGTCTTGGGGCAAGTTAGAGGAGCAAGTTAACTGAAAGCAATGGCTTTCATCTCCTCTTGGCGGTTTCAAATCAACACCATTCATTCTGTACTAAATACCAATTCATACTTCAAGTGGCATTCACAGATGCTGTGGTAGCATTATGCATCTTAGACAAGTATGAAAGAGAGATGCCACACTTTCAACACTCAAGAACATTGAGTGGAGGTGAACTGAGGAGCTATAACTATAACTGGAGGTTTACTAGAGTGTGCTCCAAGGTACCAGGAGGAAGCAACAGATGACATTATAATGCTATTGCACAAAATGATAATAAGGCCACACCTGGAGTATTGTGTACAATTCTGGTCACCACATGTCAAAATGACATAGTGAAACTGGAAAAGGTGCAGAAGAGAGCAACTAAAATGGTTACTGGGCTGGGGGACCTCCCTTATGAGGAAAGGCTAAAACATTTGGGGCTCTTTAGTCTGGAAAAAGGCACTTGAGTGGGGGTATGATTGAGAGGTACAAAATAATGCAGGGCATGGCAGGGCATGAGTAAAGTGGAGAGAGGGACACTCCTCTCTCACACAAAATATACCAGAATTATGGGACATCCACTCAAACTGAGGGTTGGGAGAGTAAGAACAGACAAAAGAAAATATTTTTTACCCAGCATGTTGTTAGTCTGTGGAACTTCCTGCCATAGGGTGTGGTGATGGCATCTGGCCTGGATGCCTTCAAAAGGGGATTGGACAGATTCCTGGAGGAAAAGTCCATCACAGGTTACAAACCATGATGGAGATGTGTAATCTCCAGGCTTAAAACCAGGGTACTTCAAGGGCCAGATGCAGGGCAGTGATATCAGGGGACAGAGATCTAGTCTCAGATGCATTTGGTGGAGCCACTGTGAGATACAGAAAGCTGGACTAGATGGACCTTTGGCCCAGTCCAGCATGGCTCTTCTTATGTTCTTATGATGGGGTTCCTGCATGGCAGGGAGTTGGACTAGATGGCCCTTGAGGTCTCTTCCAACTCTATGATTCTATGATTCTATGATTCCATGATTCATATAATGTGCTCATTGACTCAAAATTAGCATTCTAGTTACCAAGTGTGTGAAAAGACCTCTTCACAGTCCACCCTCCGGTATGGAGGACAAAAAGAAGGCATGGACGGTGTTCCTAAAAAGATAAGAAAACTCTTATGTTCCTTCTAGACATCATAGTCACTGTCAGCTCAGACAATAAGAGCATTTTGGAAAGCAAAGGGCTACATGCAAATTAGCGATGTTTCATTGGACTATTTTCACTGCCCCATGGATAGCCATAATGGGATAAATATAGTGCAGTTATTGCTACATTTAATTTGTTCTTCTCTTTGGTTGAGGGGAAGCTTGAAAAGAGTACCTCTTTCCAAAAGAAACATTAAGGGCTACTGAGGAAGCACTGTAGTGTGCCAGGGAAACAAGAGATAAAATGAAAATAAGCTGCCTTTAGTGGAACCGAGTAATGTCTTTCTGCAGAGAAAATGAAGAATGATGGGGAACGACATAGTTCCACAGAGATTCACAAAATCATTACCTAGATTCCCTGAGCTTAAGGCCCTGTTCAATTCAACAGATGAAGGAAGGAGCCAAGGACACATTAAGGGAGAATGAAATGGCCAAACATCCTGCGCTTGCAAAGATACCTCAGGCCCATGTATCTGAGAACCAGGCTCAGCAAAGCTATCCTAACAATCCTAGGCCAGCACTGACATGTTTTTCCATTTTAGAAATCACAGTGTATCTTTTACTTAGTGAGGTAAAACCATAAAAACACAATCAAACCCTACCAGTAGATTAAGTTTTGCTGTCCCTTGTGAAGTCAACAAAGGACTACATATAATGAATGACTACTGTTTAATTTTCCTCTGTAGCCCTTGGAGTCTCCTGTGAAACCCAGCACTCTGCTTCCAGTTCTCAAACCAACAACCAAGAGAACAAAAATCTCAAGTGTATTGGTACAACAAAGTGCACCTATCCCACCTAGTTATGTTGCCTCAGAAATGTGAGAAAAGACTTCTGAAACAAAACAGATGAAGTGGTTCTCACTGAGAACTAGAGCAATAAAAATGTAGAGAACATTTCATGTGAGAAATCCAGGTTCATGAGTGAAGTCTCATTTGCATTTACAGAATACCCCCCCCCTTCAGCTGGTCATGTCTTGTTGCCTGATAACGGCTAACTCCTTCTAAGCAACCTCTCCTCCCTTAGTGGATCTCCTCAGCATTCTTCCTTCCTTCAAAAACTTTATTCAAGAACATCAAGAGAGAGTTCTACAGTATAGTCATGAGTGTTTTATACTCAGATTTGCTCAGCACCTCCTGTGAACCGAAGAACCAAAATGTGTCTACCAACAGTCAGGTGGTCTGGAAATATGAAGTTCAACAATACTCAAAGAATTAAGCTATAAACATGGAGCGGGGGCAAAAAAACACCCAAACATTATCAGACTGATGGATCTTATCTTAACCTGATTCATAAGGTTGTTTTGAGGATTTAAAAAAAGGATGGTTACACCTTACTCTGACCTCATCAGATCAAAGGTGAGCAAAACGCATGCCCATGTTATTGGACTGGAACTCCCAACAAAACTAGCGAGTAAGTAATGATGGTAGTGAGGACTGTAGGGGGTTCCAGGTGGACAACATTTGGAGCCTCTTGTTTTGCCCACACATCCCTGTTAGGGAAATGGTTAAACTGAAATAAAAGAGTCTGGTCAACAGAGTACTAGCAAAATTCCACCAACGTGGTCATCAAAGTCTCATAAAAGTGTTCTGCCACTAGCAACAAGAAGGAGAAGTAGACATGGGTTTTCATGAGCTCATCTTCTCCAGGGCATTGTTTCCAATTTCCATTTATCCCAGATGCCATTTCAGTTTGTATATATATGAATCGGAAGGGTTTACATGAAAGGTGAGAAACAGAATTGGCCCTTGGAACAGCATTTGAATTTCAGGGTTAGATTTCCACAAGGCCCAGCATTTTCGTTCAAGTAACCTGTATTGATGTGCTTGCTTATTTGGTTTTTATGTACTTGTGCTAAAAACAAGATCAATAATTAATTAGCATCTCTTCCTTCCTTCCTTCCTTCCTTCCTTCCTTCCTTCCTTCCTTCCTTCCCTCCCTCCCTCCCTCCCTCCCTTGACACAGCTTTGGCAAGACAGCATTTTGACAGAATGTCTGACCTCAACTTTTGTTCAGCTTCTTGCTGTCATTACTGCTCGTCATCGACATGTCATCCCTTTAGAACAAAACAAATCACAATTGCTTGGTACACAAGTATAATTGCAACTCTCCCCTCCTCCACATAAACAGTGCCAGTTTATGAAATAAGATGCCTGACTGGTGCGGATCCATATAGGAAAACAACAACTTGAATGGCAGTGTCAGTCCCTGTCCCCCCTCCCCCAATAAATGTCTGTGTACCAGGAGATTTGAAGAGGCAGCAGTTACTCCCTGGATTAATTGAGAAAGATCTTAGCAACACAAAATGACCCAGATTACAGAATGTACCATCTCAAGGTGTTGAGAGAGGGACTGGAATAGAATGTATTACACTGTTAGCCCTGCACATCACTGAAGTAAGGGCTCAAGTTTCTAGAAGCCAAATGGTAATTCTTGAAAACTGCTAAGCCTCTCTCTAGATTACCTAACTTTAACCTCTCCATCACTCTTTTTTATTTTATTGTTATTATTTTGTGATATCAAGTAGATAGGAAATGGAAGGAAAATCATGAGACAGATAACTATAATCTTCATAGTTTTCTTGGCCGAAGGCATGAGAAGAAGTTACTCTTGAAAAATTATCACATTTCTTCCTTGTACTCTTCCTCCACTGAGGCAACTGGAGTGCTAAAAATAAAGGCAGGAACAGCAGGATGGATGGACTGAGAGGAGTTCCTGTCATGGAACCTGAGCTGACTGACACCAGCAAGCCACTGGAAACCTGGAGTGTCTTGTGTGACAAGTGACAAGGAGTAACAACACCCCTGTGATGGAAATCAACTTCACAAGGGCAGGCTGAGGCCTGAGCACCCTGCAGGAACCTTGTATTCATGTAAAGATGGCTCACTTTCTCTTTGACATCTGAAATAACAGGTTGGGGATTTTTTTCTCTCCAAAAAACATCTTCCAAACAATCTTCTACAGGAAATGACACACCTTTTTCTTTTACAGCCACAACCCAGAGGACAAATCTCCTGTAGCTGAGTCCCCTGGGTGAGACTGATAAAATAGAAAACATTTCCCACAGGTTCCCTTTTCACCGGAGAAGCACGGACTGTCTGGGATCCTTATCCACAGCTGTTTCCAGGTATTTTCTCCCCTCCTGCTTTCTCCCAGATATTCCAGGAGATGGAACTGAGGGTCCATCCAAAACAAAATTGTAATAATCTATCTGTTGTTAAGCAAGCAATCTTTTTTTATTATGCTTCTACAACCTACCAGGGGGTTCAATACAAACAGAATTTCTCTTCTTCCATCAGAAAATATTGCATATGGCAATGAGCTTGGAACTGCAGCAGGCGATCAGGATTCTGGTAGGGCTCCAGGGATTTAAAATGGTGAGAAGCAGATGCTAGACAATGAAACACGTTTTCCTTCCAAAAGGAGCAGACTATTTTCACAAAATGGTAATTCTGTGGCATAAACATCAACACTACAGAGTTACATGTATTAGTAACAGAGAGAGGGTACTTAAATAGTCTGCAAAATAAGCAAACTATGATCACTGACAAAAACCCAACCTAGTGTCAGGGAGATCTATGCATTCTTCATATGTATGCATTTTTGAATCTGGGACATAATTTTCTATCAAAAGCCTCTGTCACAGCGTGCCTTTGGATTATACTGTAGCTTTAGACAGGATGTGGTGATGGCATCTGGCCTGGATGCCTTCAAAAGGGGATTGGACAGATTCCTGGAGGAAAAGTCCATCACAGGTTACAAACCATGAGGGAGATGTGTCATCTCCAGGCTTAAAACTGGGGTACTTCAAGGACCAGAGGCAGGGGAGTGGTATCAGGAGACAGATATCTAGTCTCGTGAGCTCCCAGACACATCTGGTGGGGCCACTGTGAGATGCAGGAAGCTGGATTAGATGGGCCTTTGGCCTGATCCAGCATGGCTCTTCTTATGTTCTTATGTTCTTATTAGAGATGGGCACAAATCGAAAAAAATGGTGTTTCAGTTTTTCATTTTTCGTTGAGGGGGTCCGTTTTGGTTCATTTTCGTTTTTCATGAATTTTTGAAAAAAAATCATTTTCGTTTATTCATTTTTCGTTTTTTGTTTTTACCCGCTGTTTGTGCAATTTTAAAGCATTTCAGTGCACGGGTGTCGTCCAACGCCCCAGACCAGAGGGAAAACACTAAAAAAAATGGATGCTGGCAGAGGCACAGTATAGACTAGGTACGCAGGGGGAGGCTGCAAAGGCAGCAGCGGGCGTTGCCCAGGGTGCAAGGCAGCTGCAGAGTGACTGCACTGTGGGGCAAGGGAGGGTACTCACCCAGAGGTACGCAGCACGCACGCACACAGGGAGGCTGCAGGACTGAAGCTAAGAGCCAGGTTGCAGCTGGCAGGAACACAGAGACACACACCTGGCTGGCTGGCCTAAAGTGAAAATAATGGGTCGCAGAGACAGCAGTCCCATCCTAACTCCCACCAGAGACTGCAAGGAGGACAGAGGCTGCCAGAGCTTTTTATGCCCTCTGTGGCTGCCAGACCTGCCCAGCCTGCAACCTGGGCATGCTATTGGTTGAAGTTGTCCAAGAATTTACATGATCCCATCACATGGCTTGCCTCCATTTTGTGGCTGGCAACATCCATTTTATCATCCTTAAAGGGAAAAGAAAAATACATTGCGATGGGAGAAGGCAAAAACAAACATTTTAAGGATCCCAAACCCCCATGGTATGTATTATCAGACAGTATAAATAATTATCGCTGTATTTTTATGGATGTCCAGGGCATTTTTTAACATTTAAAACAGCTCATTTCATTGTGCATCACCATTAATGAAAAATGAAACGTAACAAACCTAATTTTTGTGGTTCTGTTCGGTTCATTCCAATCTCATCACAATGTTCATTATTTGTTTCGTTACATAATAAAATGAATAACGAATAATGGAAACAAAAAAGTTCGTTTTATGCCCATCTCTAGTTCTAATAGTTATGGTAATATGGTTGATTAGGGGTTCCCTTCTTATCTCTTGAAAAAGAATCTTGGATATTATACATTATTTTCCATTTCATCATCCTTTTATTAGCTAAAATTCACTGAGGCTAAAGTTCTGCTTCTCAACCCTGCCACTAGGAAAGCCTGAAGCCTCTATTTCTGATTATAAATCAAAATTAGACCATTTAAAGTGGTAAGGGTAAAAATTATCATATATATCATTTAGTACATCGTGTTTAAACCTGGAGTGTATTTTCTATAGGAAAGCATTGAGTACTACACCAAATGCTCAACAGAGGCTTCAGATTTGTGTGTACACTTGCTAAGATGCAGGCCTTGCCTCATTAACAGAGAGAGGTTAAAATGGCAGCTCCCTTTGCTACATGAGTGGGTTGGGTTTCTCAGAGTGCCAACTATTTGGGAAAAGCTGGTGAATTTCTTTATTGCTGTTGATGGGCTTGCTTACTGATACAAAGGCTTGAAGACATTCTTTTGCTGCACGTTGTTTAATAAAGATGGTATCTCCCCACCCCATCCCAATATATCATTGACAGCTCTGTGTTCTATTTTAAAAAGTGGGGAAATTACCTAATTTAGATCACTTCAGGTCAATTTTGACCAAGACCTTGAAAGAAGAAGAAAAAGACCTAAATTTATTAGGAGCAACAAGTAACTTTCTCTCAGCTATAAAATTTCACCTCCTCTGAATTAATAGGGATATAATTTTGCTGTTTACAGTGCCAGAGGAAATGATTTGCACAATTAGTTTCCATTGCCAAGAGTTACCATTTCCCACACAACTATCAGCAGGACTTATCATCTGTTATGTTCCTGCCTCACATGCTAGGAAAAAAAGTTGTTAAGAGGGGAAGCAGTAATCTTGATAGACAGTCTCACATCTGCTTAACAGCTCTTGTATTGAGTTAGTGAAGGGGTGTCCAAACTTTTTGCAAGGAGGGCCAGATTTGGTCAGATGAAAATGTGTGGCGGCTGAATATTTAGCCACATTTGGACCTCAGGATGGACTTTGGTCAAGCCTCTAGGACATTCAAGTTGGCGGGGAGGACACTGCAGAAATGGAGCTGGGGGGGCAGGTAAGCTGTCCGAGTGACTGGGGTGACGGACAGAAGCAAGGAGGGCAGGCAAACTGTAAAACTGCAAGCTGGCGTCTCCATCTGGTATGGAGAGGGGGCCAGCTGGCGAGGATGTGTGACAGGCTGAGTCGATGAGGAGTAGAGGCTGCGGGCCACTCAGAATTTGAAAATGGGCTGCATTTGGCCCCCAGGCCTGACTTTGGACATGCCTGAGTTAGTGGATCTAATCAAACAACAACAACTTCATATCAATGTATCTTGGATCATGTCCTGCAGCTTGACTAACCAATTAGTCAAAAATTTCATGAAATTTTGGAGCCATGGGAAAAAAGTTCTGAGGAAAAAGAAAAGAAAAGGGGGGACAGCTTTACCACATCTTTCCTAGTTTCCAGGAATTATTAGATCTCTAGCACTCCTCCCACATAAAATACACTGCTAAGCATATATGAAGCATAAATATTTTAAGAAGGTGTCCATGAACTCCTTAGAGTCACTCATATATTGTGACTGTAGTATCAAACCATAGCTTCAGTATTCTTGAGGTTGCTTTTCTCACAGAAACTTGCTTGACATATCTCACAATATTCCAAATTGTTATAAATTGTTATATCACCTTTTTCAGACATGGATTGGAAAAAGTATAAGAGTATGTAAGGAAAAATAATGAGTGCAGACGAGTGCATAAGGAAAAATAATGTCAAGAAATAAAATTTGATAGATAGATAGATAGATAGATAGATAGATAGATAGATAGATAGAT
>JAHTLZ010000327.1:3561943-3598032 GCA_023846285.1 Phrynocephalus versicolor | reverse complement strand
CATCCAAGTACTAACCAGGGCCAACCCTGCTTAGCTTCCGAAATCAGGCAGAATTCTAAGCCAATGACAAAGAAGTTGTGGGAGCTGTGGTCCAAAACATCTGGAGGGCCAAAGTTTGGACATGCCTGGCTTAGGGCCTCAAATTGTCACAGGCAGGTTTTAAAGATGGTATTTTTTTTCATCCAGCACACATCTCTTCATGTTTGCTTCCAGTGGTTTGTCATTTTACTGTCCATTTCCATACTCCTGAGGCATCCTGCCTAGTGAAACACTTCTTCCGTAAGCCCTACTGAAGACAGGGAGATTTACTTCCAAGACAGTTTGCAAAAGATTCTACTCTCAATTTGGGAAACTGAAATACAAAACCACTAGGTGGCAATATTACAAACATAGCTGAGTTGAAGAAATGATGGCAGAAATTTAAAGAGGAAAACTATTCAGGTTGTTCAGATTATACCAGGGGGAATGTAAAAAATTCTGTAACTTTCGGTGTGCTGCGGCAGCAGTTGCCTCGGTGGAGCAGGCGCTCCAGTAGTAGGCGAAAGACTGATGTTCACACAAAGATAAAACAGCTGGTGTTTAACACATGACACTATACAGTATTTGGGAGAAAAATGCAACCTTCATACAACTCCCCCTCAAATGCTGAAACAACATTAAAGTAAAAATAGAAGTCCAAAACGTCAGTCAAGAAAAACAAAGGATTCATATAGCAAAATGCCTGTTCCTCAGAAATCTCACAACCTGCTTTGGGACTCTCAGAATAAAAATGCTTCCAAGCAGACGCGTGACAGGTACTGTGAAGGAATCCAGGTTTGCAAGCCCTTGGATGGGCTCCTCAGAGCCACTTCCAACCTGTGCCTCCTCCAAAGATCTCAGCCTGGAGCAGGCTTGTATAAAAGAGCAGAGACGGGCAGGATGCCGTGATTGCAAGTGTTGAACTGAGACAGGATCAAGTAACCCAGTTGATCATGAAACTCTCCAGGTGATCTTTGCCAAGACAACTATATTTCGCAGCCTGACCCACCTCCCAGAGATGTTCTGAGGATAAAGTAGCAAGGGAAAAGCATGAGAACTAGAAAAATAAAACCCATGTGATATAAATCTAGCTATCTAAACCAGTGGTTTCTAACCTTGGGTCCCGAGTTGTTCCTGGACTACAACTCCCAGAAATACTGGCCAGCACAGCTAGTGGTGAAGGCTTCTGGGAGTTTTAGTCCAAGAACATTTGGGGACCCAAGGCTGGGAACAATATGTGGCTCCCAGTGTAGAGCAGTATGTGGCTCCCAGTGTAGAGCAGTGACTAGTGTAATGCACTGGGACTCAGGAATCCTGGGTCTGGATCAGCAGTGAAAACTCACAGTGTGAGTTTGTGGAACTGGCAAAACTACTCCTTAAATACCTCACATACCTTGAAAGCACTTTTAGGGGACATTTAAGTCCTTTCTGACTTGGCAGTCAATAAAATGCACAAGTAAATCAGGTAAGGTTCTTCAGAGAGCTTAGACCCACTACATAGGACTTTCCAACTTGAAATTCAAAACATATTCACCACAGCATAAGGCACATCAGTACAGAAGAATGAAGCACCCATATAGTGCAGCGACCTTTCCTACATAGTTAACAACATCCTAGGCAAGCATTTCACCCTCATAGTATATGGGGAGGCTTAAGAAATGAAGAAAGGAAAGTCGATCCCCATGCGTGCTACTGGTAGATTCCTGTTACAGAAAAGACTGCAACATTTTGTTGCAAGTACAGTACCTGCCTGCACTATTCTATTATGGATTCAGAGGCATAGTGTTCATGGATATAACAAAGCAGTGTCCCAATCCAGAAGAACGATGGAACATTCTGCAACCCAGAGCCAATAGAAGCACATGGGTCATTCCTTACATGGCTGGTCTATCTGAGAAGCACAAAAGGATTTTGGTAAATACCATATATCTGGCCACTTCAAGCCCACAAAGACACTGAGGCAAATACTTGTCCACCCAACAGACAAGACACTGAAAGACAAGAGGAGCAATTTAGTATATGCAGTCCAATGCAGTAAGGAGTGTTCGGATCTCTACATTGGAGAAACTGAACAGCCATTAAACAGGAGGGGCAACAGCTCAGGACTGGAATCAGCAGTGTACCTTCATCAGAAGGACACACATTTAATGATGAAGATGTATATAGCTTAGAGAGAGGAGGTAGGTAGTACGAGAGGGGAGCCAGGGAGTCCACACATCTGCGTACAGAAAATCCCTTGTTCAACAAGGTGGAGGATGTCGGCACACTCTGTATGCTATTTATCATGCTGCTCTTTCATCTATCCCCAGAAAAATCAGGACCACATCAAACATCTGCAACAGAAGCCACTGCTGACTGTCACATGTTTGATGGGTGTTGGAAAGAAATGCGGAGGTGTGACTTTTACACACACACCAGCCATTGTCCAGCTAACAAGCCTATTCTGATCAGGGCAAAGTGAAACAAAAGTGGAGAATAAATTAGAGGTCTCCTACCAACCTTCTTCAGATGGAAGAAGCTACTTGGATGTGAAATGTTTCACCCTCACAAGAAAAGAAGTCCAGCTGCCATGACTCAACTACCAGATAATCTCACCTGGATGACTGAGAATCTTTGCAATCATTATTTATTATTTATGTATTACTTATTTGTCTCGTTTCTATACCGCCCCATTTCCAGTATGGAACTCTGGGCGGTGTACAAGATAAAAACAGATAAAAACAATAGGTCAAGATGGATCAATGGGCGGTAAGCAGATAACGATAACAACCAACAACCAAAAAGGGAAAAAAATAAATTAAATAAAGTAAATTAGGATAGGTTGCCATATGCCTCCCTGAATAGGTTTTCAATGCCTTTCGGAAGGCGGGCAGGGATGATGCAAGGCGCAGCTCACTTGGAAGGTGGTTCCAAAGTGAGGGGCCCACAACAGAGAAGACGTGGTTGTGGGTGGCCAACCTCCGTGCCTCCCTAGGAGTGGGCACCCACAGGGAGCGCGCCTGCGTCATCCGAGTGGGTCTGGCCTCAGCTGACCTCTGGGAGATACGCTCCGACAGGTATTCAGGGCCCAAGTCGTGGAGGGCTTTGAAAACCAAAACCAAGACCTTGAACCTTATCCGGAGGGCCACGGGCAACCAGTGTAGGTGGGCCAGCACTGAGGTGATGTGCTCGTAGCAATGAGCACCCATCACCAGTCTGGCCGCTGCATTCTGGACCCGTTGGAGCCTCCGGACAAGTGCATTACAGTAATCAATCCTCGATATCATGAGGGCCTGCACAACTGTCCTTAGGGAGGACTCATCAAGGTACGGGCGGATCATGGATATAATAATCTATATTTATAAAAATGCCTGCATAAGAATTCTGTTTGTGTAACTGTATATAATATGTATGCTTTAACTCCCTGATCTGATTTTCTTTTACATAAGAAGGAATGAATTGAAAAGGTCTCCAATACAAGTGAATGACAGTAAATTAATTGATTTTTATTCTCAAGGCAGTACCTCCAGAGGGCAGTCTAGTCCATGCTTGACTAACAGATTAAAAAGAAACCGGTGTGGCAGAATCTAGTTTGACATCCCACATGTACAAGCAGCTTTGCAGCTTACTGGTCTAAAAACCATTCCAGTATGCTGAGCCTACTATTTTCAAAATAAGAATGGAGAACAGGGAAAAGTAAAGTGACTACATAAAACATTCAAGCACAAGTGAAGAGATGATGGATAGCAAACAAAAATGTCTGAAATGATGGGTTAAATTAGTTAATGACAGAAGTCCACTCAGAAAAATGCGGGAAAGTTCGAAATCCGTTGAGACATTTGGAAGTTCAAGAGAGCTGAGTTAAGATGCAGAAAGGGAGAGAGCCTTCAGAAGTTAGAATAAGCCCGAGTTCAAACGATGATATTCTTAAAGAACTGCGCTTCACTGTGGATGAGAAAGCATATTATTGCACACACCCAGTCTTGGCTTCTTCCAGTTACATGAGTGATTAGCAATCCAGAGACTTTTCACCCATGGTTTAACTTGAGGCATGATTTCAAAACAGGGTATCTGGCCTGCCGGTCTCCAAGCAAAGCAAAAGGCAGTATTTATTCACGCTAAATAGCAACCTGGTACTATTATTCTACTATTACAAGAATAATAACATCTTTGGGGCGTGCCTGAAGTGCACATAGTTCATATTTATTCCTGATCATCACTACATAATATTGTTGGAAAACACTCCAGCCTGAAATTCCAGATAACTTGGACATCCCCCCCCCCCGGTGTGGATTTGGAATCAGGGAAAGGGTATATTTTGTAAAGTGCTATTTCCAATCACAAGCAGAACTATAAAGGGGTGTGTGTGATATGAGAAATGACATGGTGCCCTGAAGTTGACATCCCTCCGATGTTGCTGATATAACCACTGAATAGTGTCATTAAAATGTTTTAAATAAGTAAAAATTGAATACTAGGGCCAGTTTCTTGTTTCCTTTCTGCTGAGTGGAAAGTCTTGTGGTGATTCCTCAACTATTGTAGCTTCCTACAGAAACGGAGGACAAGTTTTCTTTATGGAGGTCACCCTCAGTGCAACAGCAAGGGAACACGTGTCTGAAACATGCAGGCACAGCTTTTCAAACAGTAAGCACAGAATATAGCCTGCTTTATGCTGGATTGCCTGCCATGGAGATGTCCACTCCACCACAGCTAGCCTACTAGGAAGGACAGTGAGACAGCACATCTCCTGGCATCCACAACCCTGTGCTGAGACACATGTGGAACCACCATCATCCCAGTAGCACTTGGTTTGTCAGCCCCAGGCTTCCACTCCAGGAACAAAATCGGGATACGTCTGGGCCCCATATTTGTCATGACTAATTCTACCGCTGTCTTAAAAATATACAAACATAATCTTAATATAAAATATATCTCTTTTTTAAAAAAAAATCTGCCTCTATTATTAGCTTTATGGTATACATTGCTCAATTGGCAATGGCCTGAAGATGCAGTTATCATAAAATTCTAACAAACATACAGCTCTACTGGTACAGAAGAAAATGGATTTAATATGCTCTTGCCTTGAAAACATGTAACTCAGCAAGGGACAAAGGGACTAGCTTTCTCGAACAGACTTCTCATTAACATCATTCAACTGGATTTACCAAAATTATTATACAACGCATCTGATATAAATCTACTAACAGAAGTACAGAGAGATGTTTAAAAACAAGCCCTTGAGGCAAAACCTTTTCTCTTGTGGTGCCGGCCTGCCCTACAGCCAAATGGCAAGATTGGACTGGACTGGACTGGACTGGACTCAAAGAATCATAGAATCATAGAGTTGGAAGAGACCTCAAGGACCATCCAGTCCAATCCCCTGCCATGCAGGAAGCCCATCACAATATTTCCGACAGATGGCCATCCAGCCTCTGCTTAAAAACCACCAAAGAAGGAGACTCCACCACCCTCCGTGGCAGCATATTCCACTGCCGAACAGCTCTAACTGTCATGATGTTCTTCCTAATGTTCAAATGGTATCGTTTTTCCTGTAGTTTGAAACCACTGCTCCGAGTCCTAGTCTACGAAGCCATGAGAAACGAATCTGTCCCATCTTTGATATGACATTCTTGCAAATATTTATACATAGCTATCAGATCCCCCCTCAGCCTTCTTTTTGAAAGGCTAAACATTCCCAGTTCCCTAAGCCTTTCCTCATAAGACATTTCCTCCAGACCCTCAACCATCCTGGTTGCCCTCCTCTGCACCCGCTCGAGGTTGTCAACATCCTTTTTAAATTGAGGTGCACGGAACTGGGCACAGTACTCCAGGTGGGGTCTGACCAGAGCAGAATTTAGTGGTACTATCATTTCCCTTGACTGGACTGGACTGGACTGGACTGAAGCTCAGTCAGTTCTCACAAAATCATCCTATGCTCCAAATACTTCTCTTCACCTTGACTACCTGTGTACTGCACAGCAAGGCGAGAGACAAACTCTACATTTGTTATTGTTGTTGTATCATTCCAGTCACAAACAACTCTTTGTAACCCCACGTCCATGGAGTTTTCTTGGCAGGAATACTAGAGTGGCTTGCCAGTTCCTACTCCAGGTTAATTCCTCATTAAATCCTTCTGTTCACAATATGACAGTCATATCTTCACACTGACATCAGCACACACCTGCAACAGGCTCACAAGTGCACAGGGTTTTTTTTAAAAAAAAAACTTCTGACACATACAGAGCCTCAACTTTGAGGCATTGGAGGCACAGCAAAGGTGTAAATTATTCATGCAATAGCATTTTCTTTTCTTTTTCTGGCTGACTCGGAAAACCACAATATGCTGCAAGCATCTGCCTCATTATCTGCCAGCAAGTTGAAAAGCTCTTTGCAGCCCTTTTTTACTTGCCTCCCAAAGACTTCTAAAGATATCCCAACAGGATGTATGAGGCGGAGGCAGCTGTGATATTAATTGACAGCTCCCAAAAGCTCCGTGGAGCAGGTTTTGCTTCTGTAAGCACTCAGCGTGCCCCATAAAGCCCACATAATAATAGCCTGGTCAAGAGCAATGAGTTTCAACAGGCCTCCCAGAATATCAGCTAAAGAGAATGCAGGGGGTGGGGAGCATATTCCTATCACAGAAATCACCTCACACACAACATCAGTTAGTTGCAATAGTAGTTATTTGACATTCTGGAGGTCCCCTCATCAGCTGAGCGAGCTTGTGTACTGAGCACACTTTTGTATTGCAGCGAGTCTTGGACCCTCCATGCCCGACAGGAAAGAAAGCTGAATACCTTCCATATGTGCTATCTTAGGCAAATATTCAACACTACCTGGCACGACAAAGTTCCAAAAAGTTCCATGTCCTGAAACAAGTTGGAATCTCTAGCATGTATACTTTATTGAAACAGCGATGCCTACACTGTCTTGTTGTGAGAATGGACGATGGCTGGATCCCAAAAGATCTTCTGTATGGAGAACTAGCACAGGGAAAGCGCCCCAGAGGGAGACCACAACTGCGGTATAAGGATATCTGTAAGAGGGACCTGAAGGCCTTGGGAATGGACCTCATCAGATGGGAAACCTTGACCTCCAATCGCACTGTCTGGAAGCAAAAGATACAGCATGGTCTACATAAATTCAAAGAGGCATTTGTCGAACTGGCAGAGGAAAAGGGATAGGCACGGAAACAACAAAACCTGAGGACTGGGCAAGAAACAGAATATATCTGCCCCCAGTGCGGTAGAGACGGCCATACCTGAATTGGTTTAGTTAGGCACACTAGGTGTTGTTTTTAGGATCTCTACTCCAGGCATGATACCATAGATGGTTACTTCACATCCCTCTCATTGCTATTCATGGTCCCGCTTGGGACTGATATGAAAAAATGTTACTGCACGTCCATTGCGTGATGATGGGAGTTTGTCCCAACCACGCCCCCTGAACTGGGATATAAGCGTAATGAGCCATACCTCTCCCTGACCTTGGGAATTCTCTTGTCTCAGTTCTTGTTTCAAGACGAGAGCCCGTGAAGTAAAGCTCATCACGCAATGTGCACATTCTCCATCTAGTGGCAGGAGTGTGAAGATGCATTCTCCAGTACAATCCCAATGGCATAAACAATGCATCACAGAGAGGGAAGAAGGCATAAAACCTTGAACTTTGCTGCTTAACAAATGAAAGGCAAAGTTAGAGAGAATCGAAATATCAAAAAACGGAAGGTCGGACAAAAAAAAAGGAAAACGAAGGCAGGGAAGTACAGATATTGTCACAAAGCAAGGACATGAAGTAACAGTCATCATGATACCATCAATCATGCCTGTGGGTAAATGGAAACAGGGACAGAACTGGGACAAGACCACATGACCACAAACAGCTTTATCACAAAACGAACGTCATCTCGGATTGAGGAAGGACGTGAAGTAACCATCATAGTCTTTTGAGACTGAAAGATGCCAATGACTATTGACTGGATCAGTTCAAGAAAAATCTGGGATTTTGTGTATGATGAGAATCTGGGGGAATGCAAAAAAACTGCAGAATCTGGTGTTGGGTCCAAAGCTGAAATCACTTGAGAAATTCAGATTTGCTACACATTTTATATGACACAATTTAATACAGGCTTCAAGCACCAAAGCAGAATCACAACCTACGCCCAACCCTGGATTTTTTTTCTGAACTAACACAGCACTGTTAAGCAGAGCACATAATGATCTGTTCTATATTTCGTTATCTGCTCTGCTCAGTGGGACTGTACCAGGAAAGGAAATCCTCCAGAGAAGGAGCTGCAGCCTTGCTTTCACTTCTAAGCATATTGTCACGGCATGAGGACAAGGAATTGCAGCTTACATAGAAAAAGATGTACTGTATATATCAGATAAGGTGTCCTTGAGAATATGCTTGACGATGGTAAATGGTCTGCTATTTCTCTAGAGGATTTCCTTACTCTTTAATTTAGGGCAATAAAAATATCAGATGTGTGCTGATGTTTGTTGGAGAAAAGCATATTACTGTCACTGAACTTTGTTGCCTTTGGTGGGGCATGTTGTTTCATTCTAATGTACAAAAGGTTTTGTCCCACTACCAAACAGCTCAACGGGACAGTAAGTATTACTGCCACATTTTGCATCTGCTTTTCAGATTCAGCCGTATATTACAAAAGAAGAAGAAGAAAAAAGATGCCAGCAACTAGGGCTGAGAAAATGTCCTTCTCTGGGCAGAATGAAAGTAAGAATTGTTTGACTGAAGATGATCCCATGTAGTAAACAATAACAATGCTTGAAACATACCCAGAGCTTGGGAAAATTAGGAATATGACTGCCCAAATACTTCGGTCACCATGCTGACCAAGTTATTCGCACTTCTATAGTTCCAAAAAGTAGCTTTCTAATGATACAGTATAGCACTATTCCCCTCTAAAGGACTTCAGACTAGAGATGGGCACCTTACGAAAAATGGCACACTGTTTCATCATTTTGTAAGCTTTCGAAACATTACAAAATGAAACAGGAAACAGTGTTTCGTTACAAAATGAAACAAAATGCTGATTTCCCCCCTTGAAAATGAAACCTTGTTACTCTGTAAAATGGCTCCTTTGTAAAAAGCTACTCAACAAATTTGGTGCCTCTAGGACTCAGGGGTACCAATTTATAAAGTAACAAATCATTTCGTTATTGTTTTGCTTTGCTATGAAGTTTTTTTTTACAAAAATTCATTTTAAAATGAAATGAAATGAACCACTAGTAGAAACAAAATGAAATGAAATGAAACTCTATTTTTTCTGTTTTGTGCCCATCCCTACTTCAGAACCATTAATACAGTAGTCATTACAGCAGGCCTATAAAGGAGTTCTGTATATCTACCACCATATTATGAACTGAGAAACTGAGTGTGAGAGACAATGCCTTGCCTGTCTAATTTGATAGCCAGTGAAAGTAGCACTTCTTGGTTCACAATTCATAATCTAAACTACTGTGCTGGGTCAAAAATCATTAGCTGGCCCAAACTGGATCATAGGACAACCAAGATCATGCCATATTCTTTCATTACTGTTTTAATTTCTTCCTGATACAGACCATAAGCATAAGAAAGAAGGAAATAACACAAGGAGTCAGCCTAGGGAGGTGGGGGAGGCATTTTATGATGATAAAGAAGACTGAAAATATCTATGTGCCTACACTCATGGAAAAACGTGTGTGTATTCAAGTACATTGCCAGCTATCGTTAAAGATGAATCTGGAGTCTTAAAAACTGTGTTATGTCATCTGACTCATAGCATTTAGGTCTACGTTCGCCCAAGTACACTGCTACCATAGTAAACAAGTGGTCAGCAGAAGTATAACTATTATTCCATCCATTCTCTTGTCAGATAACCATTATTTTCTGTACACCTCCTCACCCCTCAAACCTCTAATAGCTCCATTCCTGCTGTGCGTTCCTCCATTATGGAAATATTATGGAAATGCCCTCTGTCACTGGCAGCAAAGGGCTACAAGAAATAAAATATCTCTCCTGTCTTGTGATGGCTGTGAGAGACTTCTTGGTGACCAAAAATAACCCCCTTCTTGCCCATAAGCCCATGCTGATAATGAGACCAGAAACAGATTTAGAAGCAGCCTTTGCATGAGAAAACACAGTTTGTAACTTATGCGAACATCTCCTTTCATCCCTCCCTTTGTTTGGGAATTGGTCCTCAGGACATAGGTACCTAGTGTGGTGCAATGGCTAGAGATGGACTAAGGACTCAGGAGGTCTGGGTTCAAATCCCAGTCAGCCATGGAAGTTCATTGGGGGTGTGGAACTGGTACACCCACTCCTTTATTATCTCATTTACCTTGAAAGCCCTTACAGAAGCTTTTGGAAAATAAAAGTAAAGAGATTACTTAAAAAGTGGCCAGTTTTGGAAAGATGGCTTATAAAGCTAAGGGTTAGCTGGATAAGCAATCAAGAGGGAGCAGGGAGTGTTTTAAGAAATATAAGGTATTAAGTTATTTGCAGACAGTTTTTCTTATAGGTCGTACAATTATGATTTTTAACATATTTGTATATACTGTACTTTTAACTTGAATCTTAACTTTTATATTGTTAAACAATAAGGTATAAATACAGTCAGCCTCTACTGTTATCCTTTATGATTATGTGTTGCCCTTGAATATAGATACAGTAGGACCCCAGTATCCGCTGGGGATTGGTTCCAAGCCTTCCAGTGGATAATGAAAACCGTGGATAAGAGAGAACATCAAAATGTCCCCAAAAGTGCTGTTTTGTGATAGTAATTTGATTTACAACTGCTGTTTTATGACAGTAGCCTGCTTTACAGCTGTTCTTTGTGATAGTAGCCTGCTTTATTTTTTATTTTTATTTTTTTCCTCTGCCATCCATGGATAACTGAATCAGTGGATAATGAATCAGTGGATACAGGGGGGGTCCTACTGTACTTGGATATTGACTGACTGCTATACTGCTTTTATTGTATTTGTATATGTATATAGATAGAATGGCCATTGGCTATAATAAAAACTAATTTGATTTGATTTGAAAGTCTTACTAGGGCTGCTATAAGTTGGTTCTGACTTGATGCACATAGCTAACTAACTTCAGGACATGAGCAGGGGATTCCTTTGATGTCTGACTTCACAAACCCAGAAAAACTGCCCCATCATCTCTCTGCAACATTAACCTGCTTTCAGCTCTAATTAACAGTTCTCTCTAACATCTGTTTCTAGCCTGAGGCACATGTTAGGTTGGAGTTTATTATCATCTCAAATACTTTTGCTCCCTCTGCTTCCAGCAGGCACCATTGTGTTTTTAATCCCAAATGCTAAGATACTATGTGCCAGTGAAGCATATTTGTATCTTTGTCAAAGGATCCTGATTAACTTGCAGTTTTTTTTCCTCCCCCTTTAAAGGTCAATGGTAAATAATTCAAAAGTAGCAGCAAGATTACTCACTGATGGAGAAACAGAGGGAGACAAACAAGCAGAAATGTTTACCAGCATCAAAAAAACCATCTACGTACAAAAACGCACACACACACGGTCTGCATTCAAATGTCACAATAAACCATAAACTACCCATAAAGTGGTAATTCTAATGGGGAAGTATAGAAGTGAATTAAACAAAGAAACAAACCATCATTTACTGTGACTGTGGTCACAGACCGCAGTGACCTTGAGGCTTCCATTCTCCTCCATCCCCCATTGCTTTTACAAAGTGGCCATAAAGAAACTGGTAACTTTCCCTTCCATTTTGCATTCCCTGTAGCACTTGCTCCATGTCCGTATACCTGTAGTGATGAAACCTAGCTAGGTGCAAGAAGCCATAATTAAAACTAACCATAATCGATGAGTACTAATTTCATCTAATGCCTGATTTGGCCTTCAGTTAGTCAAGAGTCTTACAGATTCCTAACTTGTTGACAGAGCTGTAATTTCTAATATTCACTGGGTGGGTGCTGTGATGGTTAAAGAATCTTGGAAATGATTAATTACAATGTGCTCGTGCTCTGAAAAGAAGCAAACTAGCTATTCATGTGCTGATAGACCTTGTCTGAATTGGGGTGTGACAGAAAGAAATGTGGTTGCCTTCAGATTTACACAAACAGGTGACTTGATCCTGCATTACTTCGAAAGGTCTTAACTTGTACATTTATTTAAAAGGCTGTACACAAATACTGCCTTCCCTGGGAGAAAGGAGATTCTTCTACAAGAAGGGAATCTTTGGAAACAAGCCAGAGAGGTTATTATAAAGTCTACTCTCCAGTGTCTCCTCCATGAAAGGAAACTTAATATAGAAAGTCCATCATGTCTGCAGGTCTAGAGAAGAGAAACCATGTAACAGCAACACATATTTTATAGACAGATAACAAAGATAAAATTTTCTAGAATACAGTGTAAAGAATGAGGGCAAATAGTGGTGATAAGAGGTAGTTTTCAAGGCATTATTGGAAATTGAAAGGAAACATATTGTCATATTGATGGATTTTGAAGTTACCTACTGAAGAGTTATTGGAAAAAGTCAAACATGAAACTGCTGGTCTTATAATGCAAATGTGCAACAATGAGGCTCTATATCAGAAGACGGGAAAGCACAATCAACATAAATTAAAGTGCTAGCATATAATAGGAGTACAGGGGATCTATTGCACTTCTCCTTCTTTAGGATTTCCCTCAGCCATCTTGTTGGGATGCTAGGTGGAATGGTACCAGGTGCCAGCCTAGGCAGGCCTTTGCATTAATCCATCCTGCCTCTTCTTCCACCTCTCATCTTCTTCAAAGGGGACATTCCCCCAGAGACAGAGACAAGCCACACCTCATCACTACGCATATAGCCAGGCACAGATCATCCACCTGGAAACAGCACCCTGACCTCTCAATGTGCTGCCAGCAACTGTCCCCTTCAGCCATGGCTGAGGCGACATGGAATTAAATGTCTTTCTGTGTCAGACTGTTGTGAGGGGAACAGGCCGCACTCACATCGCTATCACTTTACAATCTGTTTATGGAAATTCTTGTTAATCCTCACAGTAACACACTGTGACAACCTGTTTAAAGATCACTAAAACATTTATAACCAAAAAGGAAGGAAAGGGCAGCAGCATCCAGCGACTAACAACAAAGGAAGGCTGGAGCTTACACAAAATTCCAGCTTCCTTAAGCTAGGGAAAGTGAAGGAGATAAAAGACAAAGGGGTGGTGAGCTGGGATGGAAGGCTGGAAAATGAGGGAAACCAGGTAATAAAAGAACAAAAATTAAAACAGAAGGACTTCTTCTGAATTCCCCCCAAAAATAGAATAACCAGAGATGATAATAAATGCCTGAAGAATTTATACAGTGCGAAGTGATACTGAGCTATACCGTAAGGAAGGATGGTGGTGTAACAAGTGCAGGTTTCCAGAATTGTATTATATGCCATTTAGTGCAGAATAAAGGACTGGAATTTATCAGATGATAAACACAAAGGAATCTAATAATTTACTGACAAGCTTATTTCTAATTATCATGCAAACCCCCATTTAAAGTCTAGGCAAGGAAGAGGCCTTGATCAGAGAGTTCTAAATGATGTAATTAATCTTTACTGAGAAATCAAGACCTTTTTTTTCTAAATCAGATATAATTTTCAGGTTCAAATCAGTATTTGTGAAAACACGTCTCCTGAGAGTCTTGTTTGGATGTTCTTCAAATGCAAGGAAAGTAAATATTTTCATACTTTTGTACATCCAACACAGAAAGCAGTGTTTCACTCTTCCTTGGTCAGTTGTCCTTGGGTTAGTGCTTATAGTCTCGTTGTGAAGAAAATGTGTGGATTTTGCTTGTTTACATTTAAATAGAATGGAGATGGTGAAAAACTATCAATGGATTGTGGCCACCAGGATTTGTGGCAATTTTCACAATTCAACCTTTCGCCAAAGCTGCCATAGGTTTTCTCGGGATAAAAGGGAGTTCTAATGAACTTTGGGAACCTAAGGGGAGGGGGATAGAAAACTTTTAATTAGCATTAAATGCTTGCTGCACCCAATCTAGGTCAAGTTTTACAAACAGGACTACCCCAATATCTAATGAAACCCTCCATCACAAAATCCTCTATCTTTGCATGGCTTTCACTTAAATGTAAAAAAATGCAGGCCTTTGGATGGCACATTTATAGAAAATATATATCAAATCCAATTTTATTTATCAAGAAAGACATCTAAGCAAGAAAGATGAAATAATTTTGAACATTTTATTCTATTATTTTTTACAGTGTCTGCGAGCCTTCATCTAGCTGAAATTAAGTAAATAAATAAACACATTCCTTCCGGTTCCTGTTCAGGTGCAGTCAAGGACGGGTAAGAACAACAACTGTGATATTGTACAGACACCATCACCACTAGCTGGAAAGTGAATTTGTATTCTTGTTTATAACATTTAACTGCATTCCACAGAGGACTCAACATAAACCACCTGGCTAAAGACAAAACATGTTTTCTTCTGCAGTGAGGGAACAAAGGCAATCAAATGGCTGTGTACAATAGAAAAGACACATTCTATATGCAAACTGTATACTTTAAATACAGTGTATAAGTGAATCAAATTATTTCTTTTGATACAGAGGGTGATGAAATGAAGCAATACAGTGACCCAAAAGAGAAAAGATTGCATCAGCACACTTAGCAAAGGTCCCCATAAAAGGTGTGTGTGTGTGTGTGTGTGTGTGTGTGTGTGTGTGTGTGTGTGTAGTTTGTTTTAAGCACTGATAGCTACAGCTTTTGCAGACAGCTCATATTTGGAGGTTGCATGTTTTTAAAGTTGCATGTTTTCAATAACATTTGGATGTTTATGAATGGAAGCAATGTGGATGAATAAAGTGGGTAGAATTAGACAGGGTTAAATTGCCTGGAATAATTCTCTGTTTAGCGTGAATGAAAACAGTAATTTATTTTCATCCTCTGAAGACAGATGAAACAGGTTTGCAAGCTGCAATCCTGGCAAGCCAGGCAGAAGTCAATAATTAGCTTATACCTTGATACCCAGAAATTTCTCCCAACTTTTCTTCTAGCATAGGCCATGCAATAAGATATCAAGCCAACCGCCCAAGCTAGACCTCAACTCTAGGTGAAGTGGATCTAGAATCTTGTCCAAGATGCTGGTGTTTTATAGCAAACACTGAGTCAAACACATTATCCAAGAAGGCAATACTAATAATCCCTTTGGGTTCCTTTTGAGTCCTCGTACCATATTTGCTTCTACACTGATACTGCACAACCCAAAGGTCCTCAGGGAGCGCATGACCTATTAGTCAGCTGAAAAGTGGTCCAAAAACCACTGTGGAGATTGAAAACAAGGGGTATGCTCCCTATGCACCATCTTGCTCCTAATGTAAATTATGTTTTGCTTTGCTACTGACAGTATCTGGCAAAGCAACAGAAAACTCCCTAGTAGTAAGAGGGTGCAGTTTTTTTTTGGGGGGGGGGTATATGGAGCAAACATACAACTGCTGGAAGGTGCCCACTCCTCATTTATTCTTGTAGATGTTTTGAATAGCAATTAGATCATTGTCTTTTAAAAAATTGATGGAGCAGCCTTTTGTGTTACTCTATTACTTCCTGGACTTCAGCAAGATGTTCATTTTCCCAATCTTTTCCAAATTTTAATGACTCATAAACTGTGTGGCTTAAAGCCACTTATGACTCTCCATCAAGACATTTCAAGTGCCTGTGCATTTATCTGACAACACCTTGAATCTCAAGTCCTGTTTTCTCAAGTCCTGTGAACGTGAGAAATTTTACAGCATGATGTAAGCATCATATGTTAGATTTCACTTGATGATCTTCTAAATCAACATGAAGTCTTTAACCTTCTGTTCCTTTGATGATTTCAGAATAATTTTTATTTCTCAGTTGGTTGTGGCAGTTCAGGCTGGCTCTTTTCCAGGTTGGAGCCTTCATGTCACTGTCAACAGAAGCCTGTAGATTACATTTAGAAATTTGCAAAAATCTGACACCTGCCACTTTCCATTGAGCTTTGGGTGGAAAACATCCCTGGCCTCTTCCATTTTTAATGTCAGAGTCAGCCTGGCGGAAGAGATCACCTCCAGGTAAAGCCATTCGTAACAGGAGCTCACAACTGTTAAGATCCTCCTTTTTTGCTAAGCTGCCATGGCGGAACAAAGGGCCACAGCTTTCAGTATCACTCAGCACAGATGCTCAACTGAGGTCCAGTTTGATAGTCATTTACTGAGGCTTGCATCCCCATGATAATTCATAAAGGCCACAGAATCTGATCATTTTGCCTTGCTCTTCCACATTAGTTTAACAAGCTTCCAGTTATCTTTGCGCTCTGCACCAATTGCTGGTGTGGAATTAATTTATACCGAATGCAGTGTGTCTTCTGGCTGTCTAGAAGAGGTGTGTGTGTGTGTGTTTGTGTGTGTGTGTGTGTGTGTGTGTTGTAGTCATATCAAATCTGAATACATCTATTTGGTAACTAAATGCAGTCTAAAAAACAGTGCAGAGGTTAGAAGTCAGAGCAATATATATTTAGTGAAATATGTTGTCATATGCACACACACCCAATTTCATTCCTGGCTATTCCCATGTAAGGAACACAAAGATCCTGCCTGACTCGCTGGTAGTCATGGATCAATGGTACTGCTCACCATAAAGCAGCTTGCCATGTTTTCTCCTGCAGAAAGAGAATCAAATTTGCAAGATCCAGTGGTCCCTTTGGCTGGATCTTTTATCTTCTGCCACAATTGGTGCCCTCAGTGAGCTAGAGCACCGAAACTGTCAGCTGCAAAGTCAGCAGCTCGGCAGTTTGAATCCCGGGTGCCACGCTGTGGAGTGAGCACCCGCTGTTAACCCCAGCTCCTGCCAACCTAGCAGTCTGAAAGCATGTAAATGCAAGTAGTTAAATAGGTACTGCTGTAAAAAGAGGGAAGGTAAACTGTTCTCTGTGCAGAAATGTGTTTAGCTATACCAGCCACATGACCACAGACTTCTGCAACATTGGCTCTTTGGAGATAGCACTGCACCTAGAGTTGGACACAACTAGCACGCATGTGCAGAGGGAAGGGAACCATTAGCTTTACCTTACACCTATAATCACCAAAAACCCTGCTCCAGAGTAGAGAAAAACCTTGGAATTAAGCTTTGAGTGCCATGGCTACAGTGGAAGTCCTCCTGATTCTTCTGCTTAAACCACATTACCAGATTTTGGTTTTTGAGTACGGAGCTCCTCACCCACGTATCCTCACAGATGCAGTGGTTCCTTGGATAACATATGCCCCAGATAACGAATAATTCAGATAACAACTGCAAATTTCCGGGTATAGGGCTGCCTCTGATAACGAATTTTCCCTATGGGTTGCCTCGGATAACGAATTGCAATTCCTAGGTATAGGTCTGCCTTGGAGAACGAATTTTCTCTACGGGCTGCCTTGGATAACGAATCTTCCTATGGGCTGCCTCGGATAACGAATTTTCCCTATGGACTATCTCAGATAATGAATTTCCAGCATGCATCAGTAAAAAAGTTATCCCAGGGGACATTGCATCTGTACCTTTAAAGTGCACTTTTTAAAGAGTTTTGAGCAAAAAACCAGGTGTCTGTGCCTTTTTCCTAGGTTCCAGAACGGATTAAAAGGTTTCCCACTCATTCCTATGGGAAAGTGCATTTTGGATAACGACGTGTTTTGGATAACGACTAACCTCGGAGAACGAATTACCACCGTTATCCGAGGCACCACTGTACTTAGTTTTCTAAACCAGGGCTGTCTTGGTGACCAGGAATGAGGTCAGACAGGACGCCTCCTCCATTCCACTCAGAAGCTGTCTATGTAAGCTCTGAGAAGCCTTGGACCAGCCCAAACCTTTGAGTCTATTTCTCAGCACTGTTGAAAAAGCAAAAAGCAAAAACCATCCTTCCAGATGGAAGAATACCGCAGATCTGATGTGGTGTTACCTGAAACAGAACTACACTCTTGAAGAAAGAAGGAACTGGATGCAATTGATCTGAATTTACTTCATAAGAACTCAGAATACAAGAAAAACCTGAAGATTTCCTACTTAACATTGAAGTCATACAACTCACTAAGAATGTCCACCACTCCTCCCTACGACCCCCCCCCCCAATGTTCGGTTTAATAGCTTCCTTTAGCACAGTACAAGTTTTTGAGGGTCTGTTTTCTTTTTCTTTAAACAAAATCTTCTGAAACTCACCAAGAATGTCACGGCTGAATATTATAATCCAAGCTGTCTTAAAATAGAAGACAATAAAAGCAAAGTGATGTTGGTCTCTCCTCACTAATGTTGTAAGATACTGATGCACATTACTTATTGATGGGGTGTTCTCATTCCCACCTGATTTTCTTCACAGCCTCATGAATATTTCCATTTGTGGAGGGTGGGGGGGGGGAGAAGGGAAGGATCCTTGTACCACCATCCTCTTCTCAGTGGGACCCAAGGAAACAAATTCTTTAAAGACATCAAGCCTGGTTTTCTAAAAATAGCACATAAAGAATTCTTAAGCCTATGTGGCAGCCTTTGAAATGAAGAAAGTTGGTGGCAGTTTGCGGGGAGAAAAGAACATTGTATCTATGGATTTTCAAGGAAGATAGAGAATCCATCTATAGACTGAGGTAAAGATTCCTGTTTATGAACACACACTAATACATACAGATGTCAGACTAATAATCTAAAATGTTATCACTTAATTCTTAATTCTACTTAGACGGTAACTTCACATCCACTCTCGTCCCGGGAGGAAGTTCATTGTGTGTTGATGTTGGTCGCGGTCACATGGTCTTCTTGCAGTTCTGTCCCTGTTCCCGTGTACGCATGGGTGTGATGGATGATACCGGCATGACTATTTCCACACGTCCTCGTTCCATGATGAGATGTGAAATTCCATGCCTTTGTTCTCCATTTTTTTTCAGCCCGACCTTCCGTTTTTTGATGTTTCAATTCTCTGAAGTCTTGCCTTCAATGTGTTATGGAGCTAAGTTTGAGGCATTTGTCTTTTAATCCCTCTTCACTGTATTGCTGACTCCATAGGGAATGTACTGGCGAATGGCACTTCGCACTCCTGCCACTAGATGGAGAATGGCGAGTTGCGTGACGAGCCTTATCTCACTGGCACTCGTATTGGAATGAGAAGTGAGACGAAGAGTTTCCCAAAGCCAAGGAGGGGAATATCTCATCCTGCTTAGATCGCAGTTCAGGGGGTGTGGTTGGGATGAACTCCCCTTGTCCCGCAATGGACGTGCGGTTAGATTTCTTGTTACCGCTCCCAAGCGGGACCGCGAACAGCAATGAAATGGACGTGAAGTATCAGCTAGTCAAAATGTGGTCAAGAAATCCATCTGTTACTTTACTATGCAATGCACATTGCATGGTGGCCATTTAAAATACTCTGGTTGAAGAATTTATCAGCAGCAAAAATGACAGAAAACTCTCAGCAAGATGACTTCAAGATTGGGCTCCAGCAGTCTTAATATTGCTTTGATCCTGGCCAAATGCCAATTCGCTGAAGAATGTCTATGTAATTAACTCTGTTTTCCATTATCCAATTTTGGAAGAACTTGGTGAACGTAAAATGACTTTGGGAGAAGACAAAGCCCCCTTCTCCTATTGTAGTTTGGCACACCAAACCATACAGGGCACAGCCCCTAAAGCCCATCTTCAGATCCCACCAAGCCTCAGCTCCACATCTGTGAAGTGGGAGCAGCAATCGGCCTCACAGTACTAGCTCTGTGACTTTCCTGTGTGTGGTATAGTATCACACTTGGTGTTTTTATTTTAAATCACGGATTGTCAACTGTGGCCATCTAAACACTGTTGGACTGCAATGTCTACAAGCATGAGCCAGCATAACCAATGGTGGGAAGAACCTATGGGAGATGCAGTGCATCAATACCTATAAGGAGACAATCATCCACTGTGTTTTAAGTTTTACCGTCTTCAACAAGTGTCTACTGAAAATTGGGTCAATTGGGTTAATTAATACACTAATAAGTAACATAACTTTGCTAAAGCTAAGTGCCTGAGGGGGGATATGATTGAGATGTACAAAATAATGCAGGGCATTATTTTGTACAACTAGGGGACATCCACTCAAATTGAGGGCTGGGAGAGTAAGAACAGACAACAGGAAACATTTTTGCACCCAGCATGTTGTTGGTCTGTGGAATTCCCTGCCACAGGATGTGGTGATGGCATCTGGCTTGGATGCCTTCAAAAGGGGATTGGACAGATTCCTGGAGGAAAAGTCCATCACAGGTTACAAACCATGGTGGAGGAGATGTGTAATCGCCAGGCTTAAAACCAGAGTACCTCAGGGACCAGATGCAGGGGAGTTGTATCAGCAGACAGATATCTAATCTCTTGCACTCCCAGACGCATCTGGTGTGGCCACTGTGAGATACAGGAAGCTGGACTAGATGGGCCTTTGGCCTGATTAATCATGGCTCTTCTTATGTTCTTAAAGCAACCACAAATGAAATAATTTCTGTAGCTCTTGCTCCCCACTCTCTGACAGTGAAAAAAGCAAGGAGACTGCAGAGTTCAAAGGCCTTTTTAGCCAACATGTGACTTGGGAGGGAAGGTTTGCAGCACTCCTGGGTGTGAACACTGTTTAAAATGTTTAAAGAGAACATGCCCCCAGGCCACTCTCCCCCTCATATCAGTGCTCTCCAGGTTACAGCATGATACAATTCAATGCCCTCATTAAGGGAGATCTTTTGCCTTAAGCTGCCATCAGGAAGGCACTGCTTTAAACTAATCTGTCTTCCACACACCAGCACTTATCTCTTTATATAGAATAAGGAATATTTATGTTGTTGCCTGGAGCCAAAACTCAGCAGCAGAGCTCTTATTAGCACTCTGCAAAATATTATCAGCTTAGCTCTTTTCATCATCTTCCCTTGGAATGTTACCTGAAAGAATTCCATTATATTTTACCATTGTGATATTATGCTCTTGATCCAACTATAGATTGTCTGGTTACTTTTCAAGAGCAATACTACATCCCAAGCCCAAAGTCTTGTATTGACTAGGCTAGGCACTGGTGGCAGACTTTCCACACTCCAGATATTTTGGACCACAACTCCCAGAATTCCAAGCCTGCATTGCCAATGACAAAGGAATGTGGTAGCTGTGGTCCAAAACATCTGGAGTGCCGAAGGTTCACCACCACTGGACAAGGGCTTAGTGCTATGGTAAATCAAACCTCTGTTCTGTGTACCTGAAGGCTGATAATGACCATTTGCAGATCTCCTGTTTCCTGATTTGTCCATCGCTACACAATACAGTAGTGCCAATTTTATCAAAATGTACAAGAACAAAAACAGAACCCAAAACTGCATGACATAATATACAACAAAAAAGAGCCGATCAGACTTCTAATTCTTTCAAAAGGAGGATCTCCCTGGGCATGGGGTTTTGTTTCAAATACACGCACCACAGGTCAGATCTCAAAACGGTTGCTACTGACCTTGAAAATAGCAACAAGGTCAAAAAAAATTACCAGCTACTTCTTCTGGGCCCGTTCCTAATATGCTACATATTTCTAACTTGTGCAGAATTATGGTAAGTCTCCCATTAGAAAAAAGCAAATCTTGTCCCATTGCAAAAGCTCTCTGAAAAATCATCATCTGTACCATCTGAAGTATTACTCAAGCTACACTGTTGTGTGTGGTTGTAAACTGCTGGAAGTCTCTTTCCCATACAACTGGAAAATCAAAAAATAGGATATGCCTGTTCACAAAAATCTAATTCTATTCCAGAGGTGTAACAGCTGTTTAATGTACCAGGGATCTATTTCTAGGAGAAGGAGAAGGAGAAGAAGAAGAACAACAACACATTTTTATGATGTAACTCAGAAAGCTTTAACAAGGAAACCTGTGAGTATTGGGTTTAAATTGAGTCTTCCTGTGACTGGATAAACAAAACTGAACGGGATAAAAGTGGCTGTATATTATTCCATTTGTATCTCTTCAGATATTACCTACATACACAAAGAGAATGGATCTCTGTGGCCTCTAATGGTTTTCATCATTTAAATATTTTCATGTTAAAGAATGATTACCTTTATCCCCTAGGTCATGCAGAATGACCCAGAACTGTCTCCCTTTCCTTAATGTGAATACAAACTGTGAAAGTTCTATATTTTTAGACTCTAAAAATGTCAGGCTGTCATTTGATTACTGCAATGGATAACTCCTCCAAGAAATAAGGGTGATGACTTCTCTTCTTCCTAAGCAGTTTGAGAAAACAATGTTACATCCACTTTTCATTCCAAGGAGAGCTGTTAATATGTTGAAAGCAAACAGAAAATAGAAAAGTTCCCATCTCCAAAGCTAAGACTCTTGATCTTTTGGACAGATCTGCTTTAATTTATACTTATATGGTAATGCTTTTGAGAGATTAACTTCCATGGGTAAGCAAGTGGATAATCATAAGAGTTTGCATATACAAAGCCATCTTGGAAATGCACAGCAAGCCACAGAGACAATTAATATGGATATTTCATGTACACATAATTCACATTAATATGGTGGATAGCCATGCACAAAGAACTCGCATTTGCTACCATGTGAGCTTTTTGAAATAATTCCTTTTTATTTTCAGAAGATACTGTACTTCCTTAGGCTTTTTGGCTGTTCTCTTGATGGCTTAGATTCTAAGAAATGGATATAATTCTGTTCCTGAGAAACCTTTCTATTGCTCCTCCATCTGTACTTGAGGATCATCTTTTTGTCTAAAGTGACACGTTTTAAGAGCATCACTTTGAGGGAGAAAGGGAGGAAGGCAAAATTTCTTCAGATAGGAAAGAAAGTACACTTCAACATGTGAAGAAAACCAACTTTCCATGGTGAGATAATTATCACCCACAAGAAATAAACACTGAGTCTTCTTGATAAGCTTCAATTGTTTCTAATCTACATATATCATTTTTAATATTCTGGAGAATGAGTATAAGAGCTTGCTGGGGGTTCCTGCATGGCGGGGGGTTGGACTGGATAGCCCTTGAGGTCTCTTCCAACTCTATGAGTCTGTGATTCTATGAAAAAATTTTAGAGGCAATCTCCAAGATCAGTATTTTAGTTTTGACATATATATTGGGGCATATATAAGACCTTGCACAAGTCAAACATTTCCTACGTAACCTAATGACTAGGACAGTGTTGGCGAACCTATGGCACGGGTGCCAGAGGTGGTACCTGGAGCCCTTTCTGTGGGCACCCGACATTGGCCCTTTACAGGCAGGGGTATTCAGGTTAAATGGCTGTATTGGTACTTTGTAAAAATATGAGTGGGTTTTAAATCGCAGTTTGGGCACTCGGCCTCTAAAAGGTTCGCCATCACTGGACTAGGACAACACCTATGATTTCAGTTCTGGATTAAGGACTCAGAATTCAATCCCATTTCAAAAACATTTGTGCTAAATTAAAGTGTTAGTTGTTCCCTCTCCCTTCAAACACATAAGAATACTATCAGTTTGGGTTCTATTGACTTCTTCCATCTTGCACGATGCTTAAATTTCATTTGTGGCTTTGTTGGTATTAAGACTACAATACTGCCTCATGCTTCTCTTCAGGTTCCAGTGTGCTTTTTATCAGAACAATATACAGATATCAGTGTGAAATCAATCTTTGGCTAGAATGATCAGAGCAACAATTAAATCTGTAATATGAGCATCATATAATATAAAAATTATATATAATTTGCCCATGTTTTTCAGGAAGTTCTTTTCTATCAGATTCACAATATGAGGAGGGGGAAAGAAGTGAGTGGTTAAGATTAGATAACTAATACAGTGGTGCCATGAGATATGGATGCCTCGTGTCATGAAAAACTCGAGGTACGAAAGGGAAGTCCATCTGGGGCTCAATGCACCTTGGGAATGGAAAATTTCCTATGGAAAGCCCCGAAATACCAAAAAAAAAAATGTGAAAGACTTCAATTCCAAGCATGCATCACAGCCCATTAGGATGTGTGATAACAAAAATTTTGCGATATGAAGCATCCCAAGGAACAAATTAATTTTGTATCATGAGGTACCGCTGTAATCAATTATTAGGGGTAAAAACCATATTCCTATTTGTGAAACAATGCAGATTTTTGTGTCTAAAACACCAGACTTGAAACGAAGCCCATGAGTGGAGAGACAGCTTGCATTTTGAATCACTTGCAGCACAGTCTGGTATAAGCTGTTTTCTGACAATGAAAAAATAGGCAAGAGGTCACTGACCAGTCTAGTCCTCCTGCATGTTCAACCCAGACCTTTTTGGTCCACTGGCTGGGCTAATCTTTTCTGTAACTGGGCTGGAGTGATCCCTGTATGCACATAAGGGTCTCGTCAAGGGATTGCTGTCAGTGAAGCTGCCTTTTCTAGCATGGTCAGAAATGATTCATTTTCACCCTCTGATCACCTCCTAAGTTTAGCTTTTGAAGACAAATCACCAAAAGGAAGCAAGATAATTTTCATGAGGTAAAAAACACTCCTACCTTGGCAATCATACATGTTCAGTGGCTGAAGGTTGTCTTCTGCTAGTGATGGGTTATTTGCCACAAATAATTTGCCCCTAATAACTTTTGCCTATTTTGTTCACGGGACCCATAATCTGGAAGTCTGTCTGCCTGAAAAAACAGTAACCAGGATGGTTAGATATATATTTTTGGACTTAATTTTGTTCCACATAGCCTTAATTTTGTTCCACATAGCCTGATGAAAAGCCTTAGATACCCCTAAGACAGATAACATTTGCGACATTTTGGGGATGGCAAGAGGAAACCACTCCTTGAACATCTTACCTTGAAAACCCTGCAAGAGTCACCATGAATCTAAAAAAACCCTAATGGCATATAATAACTACAATAAATACAGAAGCCTGAACTGAAATACAAGATCATCCCAGGGGAAATGCCTCACAGTTTCTTCCTGTGGCTATTATCTGGTTTTAATTGAATGACTTAAAAATTAGGCTCTTTAATGTTCATTTTCAGCTTCCTGCCTGGTTTACAAAAGGGCTAGGATTTTGTTGAGGCATTTGTCAAGACAACCCAAGCTGACAGCCTTTAATAGCAAATTCAGGGCCCTCTAAGCATTGCTTTCATTGCACATGCAGTCTTTATTACTTTCCACATTCTACGAGGCAAAGCTGACATAAAGTTAATGTCTTCTGATTGTAACTCTCACCAGCATCACATACCCTATGGTGAATTCTCACTGGGCGCAACACAGAGCATGCTATAAAACATACAGCACTACTTCTATGGAAAGTTTCACAACAGCAGGAGGTGGGGAATGCCAAGAATAATTGCCCACATGTTGCAGAAATTAATCCACGTTCTTTTTGTTCCTTGATCAGAGTTGGGGCAGCCCAATAAGCTTAAAAGAAAGCAGAGTATAAGTTCTTGGATGCTTCTCTTGTACCCCAGTCAACCTGTCCATGGTAAGCTTCCATTAAAATATAATAGTTTTTAAGACTCCTCATGTTTCTGTCTTCTTGTTTTGTTTCTTTGGGTTTTGCATGAAGAGAAAACATGCTATACAATTCTAATAAGACTTTAAAGCTATCTAGGATCATCATGAAATTATGTCCATGTATCCTTCTCAGAGTTGGGCATACCATTCTCATTATTTTCTTCCCTGCTTCCTTTCTACCTCTGAAGCTCTGTAATCCACAGCATACATTCATCCTCTTTTTACAGTAAATGTTCAGCTCTCAACTTTGTGAAGTAAACATGTCATCTAAAAGCACAAGGAGTGCGTGTTCAGTGCTTGATGACTGCAACATGAGATGATATATATGTGAAAGGAGTCACTGCAGATCAAATTCCCAAGACTGAGCTTTCACATCACTGTATGTCATCTCAAACACAGCACTATATAGTAAACACAACCAATGGAATGGCGAGGCATGGTATTATGAGGCACTGAGGTCTGATTTAGCTCTTGGAAACACATTTGCAAAATCAAGTAAACAAAACAATGGCTCTCCCCAGCATCTTGGCTCTGACAACAACTTGATTCCATTATTTAAAGAAATTTCACTGGTACGGTATTCCCACACCTATATTCCTATATACTGCTGGGCAGGCATTAAAGCCGCTCAAGCGTTCAACCCTTGGCATCCCACCTGATTTTGTCTCTTCTGCAAAATGTTACAGGCCATTTCTCTTCCAATTGCAAGACTGTTCTAAGAATTGTCACTGCTGTATTGAAAACATACTGTACATGTTTCACATGTTCTGCTTATTCCTTTTAACAGTTGCCCTCATTTCAATGGTCTCTACTTCTGAGAAAGGTGTCTCCTGCTACATCCACAGAACTGTTCTCCTTGTCTCCATCCCTCTTTCACACACTCTCATTTTGCCCAAGACCTTTCACAAGTTGCTACGCTTCAGTTGCTGCCAAGCAGCTATATATTTTTCATCTTCAGCCCCAAAGGACTTTGTAGCTCTAGATATTTAAAGGAATTCCCAGCCTCCCCCCGCCCCATCATCTCTCTTCTCAGGGGGCTTTAATGCCTTTCATAGTTACAATTAGCTGAAGGCCAAGCACAACCTTTTAAAACACCAGAGCTCCTCATTTCATCAATCATCCTGCAGAGAGATGGAATTAGGTTGCTAATGTTAATTTCATCAGACAGGGAGCTGATGTCCTCTGGGGTAACTGTATGCCATACTGTGCCATTAGAGACTAACCCTAAATTGCCCAGATGGGGGTCCTGTAGAAATAGGCTAGGGAGACAAGGACAGCTGGTGGACAGATAGATAGCTGAGCCTGATGTATCTGTTCCAAGCTACCCTGTGTTAATGTGCGCTTGGGATGAAAATGAAAAGGAATTCTCTGTTTTGTTTGAATGGGGCAAGATATGGTGGGATGCGGGTGGGTTAGTCCTGGTGCTAGTCAGGAAGATACTGATAAAAAAAGCCAGATAAAAACACATGGAAGGGCAATGGCTCATGTAGGTTTTGCACTTTTCCAGCTAGGCCATTGTACAAGTGAGGTATAGCCAGATATGTGACCAATGGGAAGGAAAAGACTGCTAGCAGGATTGTCCTTCAGCAACTGTGGGGGGAAAAACACCTATAAGGCTCTGTTCAAACATTAAATTTTACAGGGTAGTAAATTAAATTATACAGGGTAGTAAAAACTGAGAGAGATTGTGAGGAGCTCCAGAGAGATCTCTTGACACTGGGAGAGTGGGCAAACCAGTGGCAAATGAGCTTCAACATTAGTAAGTCCAGAGAGACGCACATTGCGGCAAAAAAAGCCCAATTACATTTATAAACTGATGGGTCTGAAATCTCTGCAACAAACCAGGAAAAGGGACCTTGGTGTCCTGGTGGACAGCTCAATGAAGGTGTCAACCCAGTGTGCCACAGCAGTGAAAAAAGCAAGCTCAGTGCTAGGGGTCATTAGGAAGGGTATAGAAAATAAGTTGACAAGTGTCATTTTGCCTCTTTATAAATCGATGGTGAGGCCCCATCTGGAGTATTGTGTACAGTTCTGGTCACCACAACTCCAGAAGGATATTATGGAAATGGAAAAAGTACAGAGGAGGGCAACAAGAATGATTAGGGGGCTGGAAAATCTTACTTACCATGTGAGGCTGCAACAGCTGGGCCTCTTCACTCTTGAATGCCAACGCCTAAGAGTTGACCTGACTGAAGTTTATAAAATCATGCATGGTGTGGACAAAGTAGATAAGGAAAATATGTTTTCCCTATTGTGCAACACTAGAACAAGGGGACACTCCACGAAACTTTTGGGTGCTAAATCTCAAACAAATAAGAGATTTTCACCCAGAGAATCACTGGTCTATGGAACACCCTGCCAGGAGAAGTGGTGACAGCTGTCAGCCTTGATAGCTTTAAGAAAGGATTAAACAAGTTCATGGAGAACAAGGGTATCAATGACTATCATTATGGATGCCTAAGGACAACCTCTGGGTTGGAGAGAGAGGCAGGATATCTCTCAACGCCATTTATGGGGAATCACAAGCAGGTGAAGACATCTGCTCTGGAATACCCTAAAGCAAATGGTGAGCCACTCTGTGAGACAAAATGCTGGACTTGATGGGCTGTGGCCTGTTCTAGCCAGGCTGTTCTTATGTTCTCATGCTCTTATGTAACATCTTGTTGTACCACACATAATCAAGAGCAGTCTGAATTTGTGAACATAGGCATTCAGGTCTCTTTTCTTCAGACACTGTCACCAATATTTAACTTTTAACACATCCATTACTTCTTCAGCATACAGGCAGCACACAGGAGAAAACTAATTTATAACAGGCTCTTTATACATTTCTCACAAATGGAAATACAATATGTAGGGTACAAGCTAATGTACAAGGAATACAAGCTAACGTGCCTTCTACCTCTTTTTGTTAGAATCCAAAGCACACCCATTTGTCTTATCCAGTACGCTTCCAAAACACATAGATGTACGCACTCATACATGTTCCAAGAATGTACACCAGTGAGAGAGTTGGGGCCTTGGGTTGACTTGTAGATATACTGGTCCTAGCAACTCACATTTCCAATGTGCTATTTCAAACGGTTTACTGAACATTGGGGGGGGGCAAAATATATACAATGACAGTATTTGAAGATAAAATGTGTGGTAGAGTTCGTGGATCCATCCTATAACTGGAACTTGATTGGTCTTGTTTGTAGGGAGCCCACATAGAGGCTCTGCACCCCAAAATAATCTGGCAGCACTGAGGCAGCCATAAGCCCTGGACAAGCATGTCCAGAGAGAAGAGAAGGGAACCCAGTGTGGACAAGCCAAGACGGAGCTGGGCGAAGGTCAGCTTCCAATAGGCCTGACTCAGGGGAAGAACAGATGGCACCCCAGGTATCAGAAGGATCAGGCGACATCTGGTCTGTGACCAGCCCGAAGCCCCTTCCTCTCCCCTATCAATGATTCCTCACTAGCAAGCATTTCCTCCTAGATAAGGGTTGCATATGTGAGGACCCTCATCCCCACCACCAATGGAATTCATACGTGACCAAAGACCATCCTTCCTCTTTCTTCCTCTGTCCTATTGACAATGCTCCTCTTTCCACCCCTTGTGTGCTTGTTTACAGTAACCAATAAAAGCCTTTGGTCCCAGGCGAAGGCAGAGACACCCACATGAACAGAGAGATGCATGCCTGGGACCAAGAGATGATTGTACCCAAATCCCATGTCCATGTGTAGTCAATAATCCTACACCTGTTACTGGAATTTTGCCTACCAGCCAAAATCTTCTATCTTCCTGTGTCATGGATCAAGCGGGTAAACTAGACATACAAGATGTAAATAGAACTTTGAGGGTGCCAACTGCTATTCTCCTGGGTAAGATGTCATCTAGGCATCACACCATTCTCAAGGATTCTGAGTTAAAAAGTTGATTTGAGTAACCAGGACAAATGTAGACACCAAAAGTCAATGTTGTTTAGTTTCTGGCAGACTATCAGAAGAGCATCGCTATATCAACCCTCAGGCTGGCATTTTAATATTACCTGAGAGAACATATCTTGTAACTTTCACTTCTTGAAGATTATGTTAATTTAGTCACACATATATAAGGCATTCCTTTGGATGGAACAATTTGAAATAACTACCTTCAAAATAGATTTTTAAAAAAATGGAAATAAAATAGATTTTTTTAAAAAAAAATGTCAGTCAGCATCCAGATATGTATTCCCTTTGAGCAATTATCATTATCATCACCACTATAACTACAACAATCATTTATAAGCCAACTAAGTTTTTAAAACAACCATACAAACATTGAGAGAATATATTCTCAGTCAGCTGGAGATGTTCAAATCAACAAAGTAGCGAGGAGGAAAGAGAAAAGTGAGGATCATTTTGTATGGCCCCCTCTGATTACTAGAAAAGGTCAAGTTGACCTCACCTTCTACTATCTAGTTCTCCTAATGTGGGAATGCGCCTTTTCTGTACACTATAAGGGACAAGACTACCATGATGTCCCTACTAGAAGGCCAGGGATGCAATCTCCTTGTATCGCTTGGTCCACAAGCTGATAAAGATGACTAGAATGCTCTGCCCCTCCACCCTTTTGCCTTAGGCTACAGTGAGAAAACTCAAATATATATGCATTACTTCTACTGGGTGTACAACAAGCATTGCCCAACCTGGTCATCTATGTACAGTGGTACCTTATATAAAGGAATTAATTCGTTCCAAATGAAATTATGTTAAGCAAATTTTCCTTTATACAAATTTCACATAGGAATGCATTGAAAATGGAGCAATCCCATTTTTATATTGTACGGATTTGCCCCATAGGCGATTCTGTTAAGCAAATTTCCCCCATCTCTGGAATATTTTATGTTGTACAAATTTTATGTTATACAAACTGTTTGTTATACAAGGATCCACTCTATTTTGCAAGAAGGCAACATTTGAAAAACTTCTTCCTTCAGTAGTGGTTGGAGCAGGTCATGCTCAGTTGGAAGATGTTAGCTACTGAAACTTTCTTTACCCAGAATACATTTGCAAACTACTTGGAAGAGTTCTTAAACATGTCCCCCACGAGGGATTTTATGCTCTATGTGCTGTTGGAAAACAAGGAATTCGTCCAAATGACTTTGTACGTGTTTTCTTTCTGCAACACTGGACACCTAATGAAATGATCGAGCTGCTGAAACTACTAGAGTGTACACATTCAACTGCTGTAGAAAGGAGCAGCAAATGCAACAGATGATGAAGAAAAAAGATCACCTGAACTATCAAGACCACTTGATCAGGATTTACCAAGATGGAACACATCTAAATATAAGATCACAACACCACTAACATAGTGATAGGGCAGTTGTAGGTATCTGAAGAAGTGTCTTACCAACAACATTTTTTTTTTTGCTAGAATCCTATTGTAGATTTGCACCAGGGTAAAGCAAAGTGTTCTGCTTATATACCGCCCCATACCACTTCAAGTAGTCTCTGGGCACTTTACAGTTTAATTATGCAGGCTACACACTGCCCCCCCCCCTGCAAGCTGGGTACTCTATTTACTGACCTCGGAAGGATGGAAGGCTGAGTCAACCATGAGCCTGCTAACAGGGATTGAACCCCAAGTCATGAGCACAGTTTTACCTGCAGTACAGGCATTTAACCACTGAGCCACAATGCTCAGTGGTTAGTGCAAGTTTAATTGCATAAACTGCAGTGGCAAATAGCCACTAATTAAAAAGCTGCCACTTGCTCCCCTAGCTGCATGTCACTTATGTAATTTGGTGTACAACTAGGAAGGCAGGCAGCAACTCATTAACTGGTGGCAATTTGCACCTGCAGTTTACACGATCCACAGCATCATAAATCCACAGTAGGGCTTTGATCTTTGCCACTATTAGTCTGGTCATTTTTGATTTGCCAGACTGGATACTCTTATCTTTCTATTGAAGGCAGGATTTGAATTTTAGTGTGAGTATCAGGAATAAAGATATTTTGAATACGTGTAATGAGGAGCCCACGGCTGTTCATGTTTACTCCAAAGCAAGAATTTCAGGTTCAGACTGGCCTCAAGAACTGCGGTAGCAGTGCTCCCTTGTTTAGCTTTCCCTGGGCTATGTCATCTTCCCACTCCCTTTATAATTTCATAATTCTCCTCCCTAAGTACTTCAGTATTGGGGCATCTGCTAAATAAGGGCGATGAAAGGGCAACTGGAGTTGTCCAGGTCACTTGGGTCAGGTGTCTTCATGTTTTGATTATTTGTTTATTCTGAATACAGTGGACCCTTGTATAACAAACAGCTTGTATAACATAAAATCTGTACAACATAAAAAATTCTGGAGATAGGGGAAATTTGCTTAACATAATCGCCTATGGGGAAATCCGTACAACATAAAAATGGGATTACTCCATTTTCAATGCATTCCTATGGGAATTTGTATAAAGGAAAATTTGCTTAACATAATTTCATCTGGAACGAATTAATTCCTTTATACAAGGTACCACTGTATTTATAGACTGCCTGACTTAGTGACGACAAGTGCTAATTAGTTAGGAATAAAAAGAAAATTACTCCACTAACAGAGGACCACAACATCAGCATTGTTTGACAACACCAATAAAAATTAAACCAGCAAAACATAAAGGACCAGGTGGCTCATATGCATAAATCACAAACCAAGGAGGGAGGGTGGCTTTAGAGAAGCAGAGTTTACCATAAGGCAGACTAGGGTCTATTTGAGATGCCTCCCTATCATGACTGGGCTGAAAATAGTTAACTACGTATAATAATGACTTATTCTTTTAAAAAATTATTTTACTCTGACTTCCTCCAAAAAAGGGTCCAAGGCAACTTACATCATTAAAAGGGCAATATTTAAAAGCAAAAACAGTTAATATGTAAATATTTTAAAGAGTTAAACGAATATTATGTTAAAATGTTTCATAAAAATAATAATAAAAACATTTAATAGCACATTCAAAATAGTAAAGCAGTACATAAGAACATAAGAAGAGCCATGCTGGATCAGGCCAAAGGCCCATCTAGTCCAGCTTCCAGTATCTCATAGTGGCCCCACCAAATGCCTATGGGAGTGCATGAGACTAGATATCTGTCTCCTGATACCACTCCCCTGCATCTGGCCCTTGAAGTACCCCGGTTTTAAGCCTGGAGATTACACATCTCCATCATGGTTTGTAGCCTGTGATGGACTTTTCCTCCAGGAATCTGTCCAATCCCCTTTTGAAGGCATCCAGGCAAGATGCCATCACCACATCCTGTGGCAGGGAATTCCACAGACTTACAACATGCTGGGTAAAAAAAATTTTTTTTGTCTGTTCTCACTCTCCCAGCCCTCAATTTGAGTGTATGTCCCCTAGTTCTGGTATTTTGTGAGAGGGAGAAGAGCATCCCTCTATCCACTTTACTCGTGTCCTGCATTATTTTGTACTTATCAATCATATCCCCCAGGTGCCTTTTTCCACACTAAAGAGCCCCAAATGTCTTAGCCTTTCCTCATAAGGGAGGTCCCCCAGCCCAGTAATCATTTTAGTCACTCTCTTTTGCACCTTTTCCAGTTCCACTATGTCTTTTTTGAGATATGGTGACCAGAATTGTACACAATACTCCAGGTGCGTTATTACTGTCGGTTTTTTAAATGGCATTATAATACATTTTATTGCTTTATTAAAACATATTTAAATGGCTTTAAATATCCATTTTTTTTATTTACAAAACCGTATACTTCTAACTGCATGAAAGGGAGGGAATGAAAGTTTAAGGGCTATATTCTGGCTCAAGTGCCAAAATAACCTGATTGTTGAAGAATGTTCTGCATCTTGTGGACAGGTCGTATACTGCTCTGCTAGATGCAACAAGCAAAACCTCTTCTTTCACACCATTTCCTTGCCAGAACCATTTGCCAAGAGGAAATAACCAATATCATCCTTGTCAAGAAATTGGAGTTTCCTGACTGCCTTTCACTAGACATGACAAATAGACTACTGATAGGCTACTGAGCCATTACAGCAACAGCTAGCCTAGATGCCCTTGCTGCCAGATGGGCGGTATATAAATCCAATATATAAAGATACAGATTTCAGTCCAGTACCACAGACATTGGCTGGTAATTCTTTTCAATGTTCTAGAAACTGTTTGAATGTTAATTTCTTTGTTTGCTCCCTTGGTTATTCTTTTCTTTTCTTTTCTTTTCTTTTCTTTCTTTCTTTCTTTCTTTCTTTCTTTCTTTCTTTCTTTCGATCTGATGATCTGACTTTGACTTCTGTGCTTTGCAAAGCAAGTGCTACACTCTACAAATTTACCTCTGTTCCTTACTTTACTCCTCCTCCTCCTCATGCAATCCTGCAAGTGCAGCCTCCTTCCTGGTGAGATGAAGGATCAAAACACTTTAATCAGAATTGTTGGGGTGGAGGAAGAGAGGTCCCCTTGCAGGGATCACAGATTGCTCATTCTTCCCAGGATCATCTCTGACAGCCTTGCGATTTATTGCCTCTTTCATTTCTTGAGTTGCTGCTTGCTGCTCAGGCAATAACAATACAGTAATACCTCGGATAAAGAATGCCTCGGATAACAATTTTTTTGGATAACAAATGGAAATTTCCAGGTATAGGGCTGCCTCAGATATCGAATGTTCTCTATGGGCTGCCTGGATAACAAATGTTTCATCATTGCAGGATGCATAGTTTGTGGAGAGGTGGGACGAGTTAGAGCATTTTTATGGTGTTTTGGAGCCATTCTGGACATCTTGAGGGATTTGGACCTTTCAAACTTGGCAAGATAGGCAGCTAGCTTTTATTAATCTTTGCACTGCTTTTCTTTGTATTTTTGGCTGGAAGAGACTGGGGGTAGTCTTCCTGGTTTCATTTCTCTGTGTTTGTAGTCTTTTTTCATTGCTCTGCAGGCAAAAATGGGCTGGATTTTTCTTCCTGCTTATGTTTGAATGTTTGCATTTTTCCCCGTTGCACTTTGGGTGGGAACAGGCTGGAGTAGTCTTGCTGGTTTCTCTTCTCAATGTTTGCATTGCGCTGCAGGGGGTTGTTCGGGAGGGTGTTCCAGCACTGCAAGCCTCTAAATTGTATTTTATAAAGAGGTCTGGAAACCACCATCCCAGCTTTTTTGCCTTCTTTTGGACCTCCAGAATGGATTAATCGGTTTCCCATTTATTTCAATGGGAAACCACGTTTCGGATAACAACTTTTTTGGATAACAAATTGCCTCTGAGAATGAATTAAATTCGTTATCAGAGGCACCACTGTCTATTAATCTTTGAACTGCAGCGTTGGAAGGGACCCTACGTATCCCTGAGTCCAGCCCCTACCAAGCAGCAGAACTAAACTCTCAGCCTCTGGCTCCACAGCCAGGGACCTAAGCCACTGAGCTATCCAGCGGTTTATAAAATGAAAGCATACAGCATGCTTCCAGTTCTCCATGATAGAATATGTCGAAGCATTTCATGGCTGTCGTCTCTCAGCATCATCTAGCCCAGTGGTTCTCAACTTGGGTCCCCAGATGTTCCTGGACTACAACTCCCAGAAACCCCTTCCAGCACAGTGAGTGGTGGAGGCTTCTGGGAGTTGCAGTCCAGGAACATCTTGGACCCACAGGTTGAGAACCACTGATCTAGCCAATATGGATAGCAGCCATGCTTGCCATGGGATTCTGGGAGTCGTAGTGTAAAAATATACCTCTTCTAAAATATTCACCTATTAGAACCTCGCATCAGTGGCAACATCTGTGAGACATGAATCATGTTCTAAGAAAACTCTGGCCTTCAAAGAAACATCAAATCAAAGGAGATGGTTTGGTTTCCCCAAGAACCAATTTCCCGGCTGTCTCAAGAACCAATTTCTGAGTATATTGACTGCTTTAATTAAGCAGATGAATGAGTGGGCATATAACTGTATTTGAGTTTAAAACTACACACACAAAAGCCATCTGATTTGTTGCCATTATCTTTCCTGTAGCAAATCAGAGATACATTTAAGAATTCCAGGACATGGTAGAATCATGCATGAATACGCAAGAACACTCACGACTGTTGGCAAACTGGTGGCACCTTTAAAGAGGAGACTACGAGCTGCAGGGATGTGGAAGTAATGCAGCCTGACTGTTTCCACATAGAAATGGCTTTTTTTCCCCAGCTGAGCTTGAATAAATGAAAAGTACGAGAGTCCACACTAACTTGGGAGCCAGAGTCATCAATCCCTAGCTGGGTATTTCTGAACCACTTCAATGCCACCGCCCCAGCCATTTTCCAGTTCACTGCTAGGCATCCATAAATATAACAAAAGGACCCTCTTAAGGACATTTTTCATTCTTTTCGTTGGGGAAAAGGCAAAACTAAAACCTAACTACAGCGTTTCAAATTAGGTGTTGGGGAAAGACAAAAATCTTTAAAACAAAAATCTTGCTTCCTAACAAAACCTTTCACACTCCATTATATGTGATAAGCTTGGTGCTAGGGCTATGCCATTCTTTGTACGTCCTGAATTCTGTATGAGCCTTTGATAGCTTTCAGTGCTCCTGAAAGTGCTAAAATCGACATGTTCAGTACTCAGAAAAGCATTGAGAACAGTTTGTGACCTCTAAAGCAACTGCTGTCCACTTGATATACCCCCCC
>JAHTLZ010000327.1:3528497-3552492 GCA_023846285.1 Phrynocephalus versicolor | reverse complement strand
GGCTTTGGAGTCCCTGCCGTCTCCTCAGGACCAGGACCCTGTGACCCAGCTGCCTGGACTCTCCCCACCTCCCTGCTTAACACCTGCCACCTGGCCCAGGGAGGAAAGGGTTTGAAAAGGCCGAGCTGCCAGGGACTGTCAGACCAGCGTTCCTGTACTGGAGACTCCAATAACATCTGCCACCCCCACACCTTTTGGGTGAGAGCCAGAAGGGGCTGCTTGCAGCTTTTCCCTGTGGGTGCTGTTTGGCTTTGGAGTCTCTGCTGCATGTTCATGGATATGGTGGGGAATGGGAGGTAGGATCGTGGGGGTGAATGGGTGGATAACTGTTGCCATCAAGTATAAGAGATAGGACCCACAATAGAACTAAGGGAACAGGAAGGGGGAGGGCAATGGATGGGGCAGCCATTGGAATTGTGCTGGGTAGGGGAAGGTATGGTGGTAGGAGTGGAACATGCCCGCCTAGGAGAAGAGAGTTTAGATACCTTACATCTATCCCCTCTTCTAGTTCCACCCCTAGCCAGAAGGAATCAGGTGACCATATCAGCGAGCCCACAAGTCACACGGTGCTGTTGTTGAATGCCAGGTCGGTACAAAATAAGACCGCCCTCATCCATGATGTCATTCTGGATGAGGGTGCCGACCTGGCATGTATTACCGAGACCTGGGTGGGAGAGGAGGGTGGTGTCCCCCTCTCCCAGCTATGCCCGCCTGGGTACTCGGTCCAGCACCAGTGTCGCTTGAAGGGTCGGGGAGGGGGAGTTGCTATAGTCTACAGGAGTTCTATCTCCTTGACCAGACTTCCTGTCTCCTTGGGAGGAGGCCTGGAGGGCCTGTACTGTGTGTTGGGTTCACGAGACAGATTGGGGATTCTGTTGGTGTACCGCCCACCCTGCTGCGTACCAACAGTCTCCCTGCCTGAGCTGACGGAGGTTGTCTCGGACCTGGTGTTGCGGACCCCCAGACTGTTGGTACTGGGGGACCTCAACATCCATGCTGAGGCAACCTTGAATGGGGCGGCTCAGGACTTCATGGCCGCCATGACAACCATGGGGCTGTCTCAATATGTCAACGGCCCAACACATGAGAAGGGCCATACTTTAGACCTGGTCTTCTCAACGGGATTGGAGGATGGTGGTCTGGATGTGGAGGGGTTGGTTCTAACTCCATTGTCATGGTCAGACCACTTTCTGGTCAAGTTTAGGCTATTAGCTTCTTCTACCCTCTGCAAGGGTGGGGGATCTATTCAGATGATCCGCCCTCGGAGACTAATGGATCCAGATGGTTTCCTGAAAGCTCTGGGGGATTATCCGTCTGATATGGCCGGCGCTCCTGTCGAAGCTCAGGTCACCCTGTGGAATAGGGAAATGTCCCGGGCGGTTGACACGATTGCACCTAAGCGCCCTCTCCCCTTACGCAGAGCCCAGACAGCTCCTTGGTATACATCTGAGCTGCGGGCAATGAAGCAGGAGGGGAGGCGGCTGGAGCGCAAGTGGAGAAAATATCACTGTGAGTCTGATCGAACACGGCTTAGAGCCCATTATCGGGCCTATTCCGTGGCGATACGGTTTGCGAAAAGGCAATATTTCACAAACCGTATTGCTTCTTCAGAGTGCCATCCAGCAGAGCTGTTTCGGGTGGTCCGGGACCTTCTTCAACCGAGAAATACGATGGAGGTTCTGGACCACTCGGCAGCCCGCTGTGAGGAGTTTGCTGTCCACTTTGAGGAAAAAATCGCTCAGATTCACAGGGAATTGGACTCCACTATTGGTGCAGAATCAAGGGATGTGTCCAGTGTGCCGTGCTTAGGTCCAGTATTATTGGATGAGTTTCAATTATTGAGACCCGAGGATGTGGACAGGGTGCTTGGATCTGTCCGTGCTACCACTACGCCACTTGACCCTTGCCCTTCTTGGCTAATTGAAAGATCTGCCAGGGGAGTTCGCACCTGGGTCCAGGAAGCTGTAAACGCCTCATTAAGAGAGGGAGTGGTCCCTGCTGCCTTAAAAGAGGCAGTAATTAGGCCACTCCTTAAAAAACCTAACCTGGACCCAGGGCTGGTGGTTAATTACCGTCCAGTAGCGAACCTCCCTTATTTGGGCAAGGTGTTGGAGCGGGTGGTGGCCGGGCAACTCCAGGCACTGCTGGATGAAACGGATTTTCTGGATCCATTTCAATCTGGTTTCAGGCCGGGTTTTGGTACAGAGACTGCCTTGGTCGCCCTGTATGATGACCTTTGCCGGGAGAGAGACAGGGGGAGTGCAACCCTGTTGATACTCCTGGACCTCTCAGCGGCTTTCGACACCATCGACCATGGTGTCCTTCTGGATAGGCTGGCCAGGTTGGGAGTCGGAGGCACTGCTTTGCGGTGGTTCCATTCCTTCCTGGCTGACCGTGTCCAGAAGGTGGTGCTGGGGGACAGTTGCTCTGCCCCATGGCATTTATGTCATGGGGTTCCTCAGGGCTCTATACTGTCTCCCATGCTGTTCAACATTTACATGGAACCACTGGGAGAGGTCATCAGGAGGTTTGGGCTGAGGACTCAGCAATATGCTGATGATACTCAGCTCTACCTCTCGTTTTCCACCAATCCAGGTGAGGCAGTTTCTGTGCTGAACTCGTGTCTGGGCCAGATAATGGACTGGATGAGGGTTAACAAATTGAAACTCAATCCAGACAAGACGGAAGTGCTGTTAGTGGGTGCTTCGCCAGACAGGTTAGAGGGCCACTTCCCTGTTCTGGACGGGGTTGCACTCCCCCTAAGGGACAGGGTCCGCAGCTTGGGGGTGCTCCTGGACCCCGATCTAACTCTGGAAGCCCAGGTGGACTCGGTGGCCAGGGGTGCCTTTCTCCAGCTGCGGAAAATATATCAGCTACACCCCTACCTGGATGAACGGAGCCTCATAACAGTTACGCATGCACTGGTAACATCCCGTATTGATTACTGCAATGCGCTCTACATGGGGCTGCCTTTGAAGACGGTTCGGCGATTGCAACTGGTTCAGAATCGTGCAGCGCGGTTAGTAAGTGGTGGGGCCGCTCGGGATCACATCACGCCGATTCTGCGTAGCCTACATTGGCTACCAGTTGCTGCCCGAGCCCAATTCAAAGTGCTTGTTTTGACATATAAAGCCCTAAATGGCTTAGGACCTGGATACCTGAAGGACCGCCTCCTTCCATATGAACCTACCCGGCAATTAAGATCAAGCCAGGGGGCCCTCTTGAAAGAGCCATCCCTGAAGGAGGTAAGAGGGATGGCTTGCAGACACAGGGCCTTCTCGGCAGCTGCCCCCAAGCTATGGAATGCCCTCCCAATTGAGATCCGCCTGGCGCCAACACTGATGACATTTCGGCGCCAGGTAAAAACCTTCCTGTTCCAGAAGTTTTTTAATTGATATAATTTAGATTGTGGGTCTTCTGATGGCAATTTTAGTGTGATGTTTTTAGTATAAGGTTTTATTGTTGTTTTAATTATTTATTGTTGTTTGATGTTTTTTAACTGTTTTAATCCCTTGATTGTAAGCCGCCCAGAGACCTTTGGGTAGTGGGCGGCATATAAGTTGTAAAAATAAATAAATAAAATAAATAGTTTACTGCCTTCTCTTCTGAATAAGAGAAGGTAATGGCAGGTCTAACAAATGCTCATGCCTCTTGAGCGACTACATGTGCACTATTTCACTAGAGGGCTTCCAATCCAGGCAGACAACTTGGTTCAACACATCTTCGGTTCTGGCATCATCCACAGCAATCAAACAGTTCCACGCCATGGAACCTAGTCAGAGTCTAAAAAGGCCTACAACAAGGATAGCTGTTTGTCTATGTAATATTAGTTTCCTTGATTAATCTCCTTAATCATTTTAACGCTATCAAAACCTTCTTGCTTTTTACTATGTTGCCAGAAGTAAGCAACAGATTACCACACGGTTCGCCCTCGCTGCTAATCTTCGTGGATGGCAAGGAGGGGCTGTTCTGGGAGTTAGCCATGTGGTGAAAATTGTATGCTGGGTATTTCCTCCCTCTTTCATTTTCCCCCTCCATTTCTTTCTAGACAGGCAAAATTACTCTGTGCAGCCATAGATGTGTCTCTCAGCTGCACTGCCTCTGCCTTTCCTCTGCCAGATGCTGACAGGCTCTGAATCGCTGGACACGGAGAAACAGCTCCTCTCCCCTCTGCATGGAAACTGGACGGGGGATGAATAACAGGAGAGAAGAAAGAGCAAAGTTGGTTATTTTTCTCGCATATGGATGCAATTACACAGAGCACATTCCAGAGGTGTTGCTTTGAATCCTGAGCAGGTCTGCTTGCCATTCCCGTGTGGAGAAAAGTATAAAAAGGGAAGAAAAGTCTCTCTCCCAGAGACGGAATGTCTGCACTTTCCATTCTATTTCTAGGTAAGTTAGAGGTTTTATTTTTGCTTTTTAAATCCATTTTTCCAGCAACACTGAAGTTAGAAATGCAAATGTAAGCAGTAAGGCAGGAGCCTTATGGAAAAGCAGTTTACTTTATAAAGAAAGCCTGGTGTCAAAGTTTTCTGAGCATGGAGATCATCTGTTTTCAATTTCTTGCATTTTTGTTATTTTTCTCGATTTGCATAAACAAAAACAATTAAAACCTTATTTATTTCATCAATGGCTCTTGAAGTGTAAGTATTTCTAGATGAATGGCTTTTTAAAAGCACATCGGGCTCTTAAACAGTTTAATAGTTCTCTTGAATAAATGTTATATGTTGATTAGAACGCTCTCTATTTACTTGCCCTCACACAGATATATACTCATACACAAACCAGAGAGAGATTGTTATAGAAAAATAACTTTAAAGGATTTTGTCTTTCACAAATGTGAACAAAGCAGTATTCTTCTAGAATTAGTGATAGAACTGCTTAAATTTTTTTGTAGTTTTACTCAAAAATATTTCTGATATTCAAAAGGAGCCCATTGTTTCCAACCCATATTGTAGTCAGCACAAATTAGAAACAGATGTGTTAAAGTAGAAGTGGGAGGTAGATACAGAAGAGAGAGAGAGAAAGAAAGAAAGAGAGGCGATAAAAGAAAATAACCACCAAATAACCACCAAAGACAACAAAAGGGGTGGTGGAAGGACCAAAGAAGGATGAATATAAAGATGCCGAATGAGCAAATTTGTAAGCAAAAGGAAAGGAAAGGAAAGGAAAGACGAAGTAATGACCATTTCATATATTTCACCTTTAATGATAGAAAAGCAGAATCAGGAGAGAGAGCAGTGAATAGTCCTTTTCTGTCCACATTTCCACATGTGTTGCTGTCATGTTCGCCCTTTGTGTTTTTAGCTATGCAACTGAAATACAGTGGACCCTTGTATAACAAATGGTTTGTATAACATAAAATCTGTATAACATAAAAAATTCTGGAGATAGGGGAAATTTGCTTAACAGAATCGCCTATGGGGCGAATCCGTACAACATAAAAATGGGATTACTCCATTTTAAATGCATTCCTATGGGAAATTTGTATAAAGGAAAATTTGCTTAACATAATTTCATATGGAATGAATTAATTCCTTTATACAAGGTACCACTGTATAAGGCAATCTGAAGTGAATTGCAGGGAGGAACAAGTTATTTCACCAGGCGAAATTTAACTATAAGCTTAAAACTACCACACTGAAATCTTTGGGATTCTAAGTGTTCAACTTTTCCCAGACGGAGGCCCGAGTGTGTGAAGGGGAGAACACTCAAAAGAGCAAGTGGAGCTGGAGTAATTTATTGAAAATATACATAAAAATTGCATGCCAATGTATGTCCATCACAAATAACATGTTGTACCCTATAGGGGACAATGGGCAGTAATGTGCCATAGATGGAAATTAACAAGGAGGCTGCTTTTTGCTTTAACCTAGCAGAAAGGACCAAGTAAGCTAGCAATGATAGGGTTCATAAAATGGAGGTGGTAAAAAGACAGAAGGAAGCATGAAGAAACTGAGACTACAGTAACCATGGGGAATATTGGTTTCCCTTGTGGTGGAGTCAGCTCTGTCACTTTTCCAAAAACATCACAGTGTGGAGAATGAACTTCTCTCTCAGTTCCACACCATGTCTAGCTGATACGGCTGCCATAGATTGAGCTCTCTGCCTTGGGAGACTCAGTACATTTTTAACACAAATATTCCTCGCCTCTTAGGAAAGTTAACGAAGGGAAATGGTCATAGAATGATGGAATACAAGATTTTGAAAGCTGATGCTGGAGATAAGGGAACAATGGCTGTTGATCTGAGCTGCTTTAAAGTACATGTGAATGGTATCCTCAAAGTCTTCTTTCCTGTCAGCTCCTTCAGGCATCCTAAAGGTTTCCAGCTCATGGGCCAAACCAGGTTTTGACAAAGAAGGGGGAGGTTAGCGACAGTAGCTCAGAAGTGTTATAAAAGATGTATGTCGAAGGGGAAGTAGAATCTTATCACTTGTGCCATTGGCCTTGGTCCTGAGGGTCCATACACTTATTGGTTTGGAGGTGGGAAGTGGTTGGTTGCTTTTCACCTATTGTGTATACCAGGTCAAATAAGGACCTCTGCCTTTAAAACAAATACGAACATGGCACAAGCTCCTCGGTTAACATCTGCTACCATCTGTGAAAATAGAAAAGGGGATACACTCCAGTGGGAGTATATCTTGGGAGACAGAATACAGCTGTGAGTGTGCAAGAAGGGACCCAAATCTTCCATGACTGACACAAAGAGCTAGCAGAGATATGCAGTAGGAAGTTGACTCTCTCCATGCCTGTTTGCAGGTTCATTGGAAGTATTTGGTAGGACACCACAGGAAAAAAAGCTCAATGACTAAATGGCTGTTGGTTGTAATCCTACTGAGATGACACCCAGAGCCTCTCAAGAGTTTTCTCATGTGACAAAAGGCTTCCAGGAATTTCAAAGTTTGCAAAAATACAAAAATTATTTAAACACTTACAGCGAGACCTCACAAAAAAGCACAGTGGAGACTCCGTATGTCCAATAGCCCAATGAATGGTGACTAATTGTGGGGAGAAGAAGATGGAAAACCAGTTGGTATGAGGAAGGAAAAGGCATGTTCTAAACTGGAGTGTGCCATGCTGCAGCACTTTGTTACAAGTTCTGCTTTTTCTAACTGTTGCCATAGGTAGGAAAGAAAGTGTGAGCCAAACATTGACATGTAAAAGGTAACTTAAATGTTAATATTTGCACCAGATAAATGTGACTGGCATTCAGAGGTGCATGACTGTCAAGTAAAAGAATTTACTGGAGATCAAACTGCAGTCAATTTTTTCACCATTTACCTATAAGAAGCTGCCACAGAAATTAATGCTCATTTACCTTCTAAATTATGCTCCATACATACTCAAATGCTATATCTGTCGCTTATATTTCTGTGCCACTTTAATATTTTTAAAGTAAGAGGCAGATTGTCATTTGTTATAAATAGCTGGGCAGAAGAACAGAAAAACATCCCTTCAAATATTTAGCTCTGGTATAGGAAGAGGAATTCTCCCTGTACTAATTCTCCTTTGGTCCCATGATTTCCTAGTGGAAATGAGACCCTGTGAAGTCAGCTTATTTCAGGTATTTTAACTATTCTCAACTATTCAACCTTTTGCAGAAGTCACCATATCTAGTGGTGGTGTGATCTACAAATTTAGTAACATTCTTTAGACACCCTCAATTATTTAATTGAAGATTACAGATGAACATTTCTTAGTTGTATTTGCTTCCTAAAATGTCCTTCTAAAGAGAAACAGGGAAATTGCTCTTATATTGCTACTTCAGTGTTTCACAACAATGAACTAGATTGTTCAGCATGGAATCAGTGGGCAATTTAGTAGTAGGGGGCTGGTGCGGGATTAATGAGGAATAGCTGGCCACATTAGCACTCTGAAACAGTTGTTATATAGCCTCTTGGACTCGGACATCGATCACTGCATGAGAACAGGGGGAATTCTGACATTTAGAGGTGGGCTGGCAAAGATGAGAAAGGTTGGGAAAGTTGGTCCCATCTGCTAAAAAGAATTCCACAGAGCAGCACACACACCAAAGGAAACCCAATTCTACTACCATGGTGAGCCAAATTCAAGGAAGTAACCTGAGTAAAATTCAGCTCCTTTTCTCTAGTAACTCCAACCTGAGCACCATGGAATATTTGCATGTTCATGTAGTAATCTAAGGCACACTAGGCAGGAAGTAAGCTGCCCTGAACTCAGTGGGACCTGCTTTGAAGCAGATGTTTTTAGACGAGGGTGGAAAATAACATCTATCCTGCAGACTGGCTTTGTACAATATCATCCGAAAGTAGATAACATGGTGGAATTGTTTGCTGAAGAAACCCTACTTCAAACGAAAATTTCATTGTTCTGTTTTGGTTGTTGTTGTTGTTTTTAAACTTAATGGAGTTTAGAAAGAATCAGTTACAGCTCATGCAACTGCATCCATATCAACGGAAATCCAAATCAAAGAATACACTGCTTCACTTTTGAGGCAAGGTCGCCCATACTAGGATGGGCAGGTGGGAGTTGGGGGAGTTGGGGAAGGTGATCATAGATGGGGTGGGGGAAAAGGAGGAAGTTGTTTCAACAAGTAATTCTTTTCAATTTTTTATTGCTAGCCATCTTTCAAAGAGAAGAGCTGTCCTGATTAGAAAATGTATTTGATCTGTAACGGTTCGTTGCATCTTTTCTAGTCCATGAGTACCATACATAAACAATTTATTCTAGACTAAAATATTCTTGGGTGAAAGTGCCTGTAAGCTCTCTACTCCCCCTCAGCACTATACAAATTGTAATCTGCTACACATCCTGTAAGTCACAGATATATATCATTGTGTGATTGGGTTATATATGTGCAATGCATGGTGCCCATAATGCCTACCAGGCCTCCAGATAAAACACATATTAAAAGCAACTGTGATTCCCACCCACCCACCCACTCTGCTTTTTATGTATCCTTAGGACAAATGTCTAGAGAAGATGGTAGCTCTCCTCCATTCTCTACTTATTTATAAGATGTGCCGTGGCTGCTTTGTGCAGCTCAGTCTGCAGAGAGCTTTTATGGAATTTTAAATCCTACAGAAATGTTTACTATAGAACTGAACTCTCCATCAGAGCCAAGACAGAGGGAAACACTAGGAAACTGCACAAAAGAAACCGCTCTGTTCTGTCAGGCACAGCCTTCAAAAACAGTCAGAAGCTTACAGTAGTACCCCTTTTCCCCCTCCACACCATGCTACCAACAATGCAAATTAAAGCGAAATCACAGGATTTTCAGCCTTTAAGGCAAATCACTTTGTGACTTCATTGTTTAAATTTAGGTTTGGTTTTACAGGGGTGGGGGAGATTGTTAGACTTGGAGCAAAAGCCTCAGAGCCCAGAGACTGTCACTTCAGATTACTTCCAGTGCCACTTCCAATTATTTCCAATCACCATTCCAGTAACAAGGAGGAAATGAAGCCAGATTCCCCAGCGTCAAGCACTCTCCCCCCCCCCACCCTTGAACTAAAGAACCAATTGCCAAAGTACTGTTTAGAGAAAAAAGTTATTGGGAAAGGATTCTGTTGTCGGCGGGGATGACAAGAAATCCATGCCAATAAGTACACTGATCATAATAAAGGCTCTTATGTCTGTTTCTTGGAATAAGTCCTATTTATTTATTTATTTAAATTTTCACCTCGCCTGGCTAGTCCTTACACACTACTCTGGGCAGCTTACAAATGGCAAAAAAAAAAAACCAGACCTTATAATATGAAACATAATATAAAATAAAATCAGGCAAGATAACAATCAAAATAAACTATAACCTAAGAAGACAAAAAAAAAAAAAAAGATGGTGCCACAAAAATGCAGAAACTAGAGCAACTAAAATTGGGTAGGGAAGGGATGCTATCCACACAGTGTACCCTGACCAATGTCACCAACTGGCAACTTTACATTCCTTACATTTTGGAAAATGTTATTCATAGTGGAATTACCAATCCTCCCCATTTCACTGTTTCTTTGTGGGTTCATCCTTTTAATATTTCAAAATAACGAAAACATCCAATTGATAGAGTATTAATTATAGAGTATTAATTAATTATATAGATGCAAGTAGATAAATAGATACTGCCGTAAAAAGCGGGAAGGTAAAACAGTGTTTCCATGCGGCCATGCCGGCCACATGGCCATGGACTTGCACAGCACTGGCTCTTCGGCTTGAATACGGAGATGAGTGCCGCCCCCTAGAGTCAGACACGACTAGCACACATGTGCAGGGGAAAACTTTACCTTAATTATAGGTTCCAGAGTGTAATTACAGAGTCTTAATAACAGGTTAAAGTAAAAGGAGTTCCTTTTTGCAAATAGCCTGTAGATTAGAGCTGATGTATATTACAATGGGATGCTTATCTGTATATTTTAACTGTTTGTGCTATCCATGAAAAGTGAACGTATAAAACAGCATTATTCCCTGAGGAAGTGGCATAGCAGCTGCAATGTGCAGGTTTTGGGGTGTAGACTAGCACTCTCATTAGATGTATCAGCTTCCCCTCTTGCAAGTAGTGGCATGATACAGTATATCACAGAAGTGAGTACACCCTCACACATTTCATAAATATTTTCATTTGACAACACTGAAGAAGCTACAATGTAAAGTACTAAAAAAAAAAAAACCCAGCAAAGTGTTCTGCTTATATATCTCCCCATAGTGCTTCAAGCGCTCTCTGGGCGGTTTACAGTTTAATTATACAGGCTACACATTGCACCCTCCCTCAGCAAGTTGGGTACTGTACTCATTTTACCAAACTCAGAAGGATGGAATGCCTGCAGCACATGCATTTAACCACTGCACCCCAAGTGAGTATGCAGCTTGTATAACACCGTAAATGTGCTGTCCCCTCAAAATAACACAACAAACAGCCATTAATGTCTAAAATATAAAACTGCAAGTAGCTGAGAAACAGGCTTGTTATGAAGTTTTAGCAACAGGGGTACATTTTCCTGTAGGGAACTTTTAAAAACTTTTTTTGAAACTGGTTGCCCCTCTCTTGCCAAGATTCTGAATGGCTAATGCTTCTTCCTCCCTCTTGTCATACACCTTGATTACTGAACTCATTTCTTGGCCAGATATGATAATGATTCCGTGTGGTATAGTGGGTCAAGTAACAGAATATGACTCCCTGCTTAGCGAGCTAGACTTGTTGGGTGCGTGGAAGTAGTAAAACAATTCCTTCAATATTTCACTTACCTTGAATGGCCTATTAGGGTTGTTGTATATCAGTTCTAGAGCTGCCTAGATGCCCTAAGCATGTCCGATCTCGCTTGATTTTGGAAGCTAAGCAGGGTTGGCCCTGGTTAGTACTTGGATGGGAGACCACCAGGGAATACCAGGTGCTGTAGGCGCCTGGAGTAGGAACTGGCAAGCCACTCCAGTACTCCTGCCAAGAAAACTCCATGGACATGGGGTCACGAAGAGTCAGTCATGACTGTAACGACACAATACACACACACACACACACACACACACACACACACACACACACACACACACACACACACACACACACACACATCAGTTCTGACTTGACAGCACTTAATAGCAACAATGAACTGATGGTTGTTAACTATTTTCAACAAGGGATAATAGCAGATACAGCTTAACAACATCTAGGGAGCTCATTCGTCCCCCTTCACCTTATGTGCCATGAGATCCTGTATATGCACAGCTTGTTTGTAAACCAAAATATAAATGTGGACTACTATGAGGGCAGAATTGTTTTCCGAATTATGGATTCCTTAATGCCAAAATCAGTGCCTACCCCACACTTGAGGGGAGCCACATTCCAGGACAATTTGTGGCAAAAGAAAGAGTGTCGTGGCAATGCACGTATAAATTGGCTCAATTGTAGCATGAACTATTGAGACCAAGAGCCTACTTCATCAGATGCATTCTTTTATTACACAACATCCACTTTACGGAAACTTTAATTTAAGGCTGATGCACTGTTTGCTTTGAAGTATTTTTTCTGTAATGCAGGAATGTACTGCTGCTTTAGCAAAAGCCAACTCAATTAATAGATCACAGGTTCTGCTTGAACTGTTTCATTTAATTTAATCTCTTCAGGCATAAAAAGAACAAATCGCAGGTTTGGCTCCTGGCACTCCCAGGTGCTACATCAGACTGAATCAAGCTGAAACCTGCTGGGGAGCTGATGACATGAACTAACTAATGAACTGGGAGGCTGAAGTTTAAAGAACACATGCCAACACCAGTATTTTGATTCTCAAATGAGGTCCTGATAGTTTCTTCTATAGAGTGTAATACCAGCATATAACAGCTAGCTAGCTCAGTGCCTGAGGTATGTGGGTACAAAGACAGAGGCTGGAAGATTGCTTCTCCCCTTTGCCTTCTTGAGAGGGACTGGACTCAATCTATAGGTTCCCTTCCAGCTATGCACTTCAAAGGGTATAATACACATAGTCAGGATAATTTGCCTTCCCTACCACAGGCAAAGTTAGTTTTGTGAAAATTATTTGTTCACCCAACTTCATGAAAAGGATAAGAAAATGATCATGCCAATTCTATGTAACCGACATTGGTTACCAGTTGCTGGCCGAGCCCAATTCAAAGTGTTTGTTTTGACATATAAAGCCCTAAATGGCTTAGGACAGTGATGGCAAACCTTTTAGAGACCAAGTGCCCAAACTGCAACTCAAAACCCACTAATTTTTTTGCAAAGTGTCAATACAGTAATTGAACCTGTATACAGGTGGCTATGAAGGGGCTCCGAGTGCCACCTTTGGCACCCGTGCCATAGGTTTGCCATCACTGGCTTAGGACCTAGATACCTGAAGGACCGCCTCCTTCCATACGAACCTAGCCGGCAATTAAGATCGAGCCAGGGGGCCCTCTTGAAAGAGCCATCCCTCAAGGAGGTGAGAGGGATGGCTTGCACACACAGGGCCTTCTTGGCCGGAATGCCCTCCCAAGTGAGATCCTCCTGGCGCCAACATTGATGACATTTCGGTGCCAAGTAAAAACCTTCCTGTTCCACAAGTTTTTTAATTGATACAATATAGACTGTGGGTCCTCTGATGGCAATTTTAGTGTAATGATTTTAGTGTAAGGTTTTTATTATTGTTTTAATTATTTATTGATATTTGATGTTTTAACTGTTTTAATTCTTTGATTGTAAGCCGCCCAGAGACCTCTGGGTAGTGGGCGGCAAATAAGTTGTAAAAATAAATAAATAAATAAATAAATAAATAAATAAAATGGACAAAACAGAAATAAATAGCATATTCTGAATACCATTGAAGATGCATGATTTCATTGGTGTTTATGGCACACATATACACGCACAGAGAAAGAGAGGGAGGGAGGGAGAGAGGGAGGGAGAGAGGGAGGGAGAGAGGGAGGGAGAGACTATTTTAAAAACCATAGTACTATGTTCACAGTTGCCTATCAATTCATCCCCTGTCCAACGTTTTTGTAACACATGTTTCTGCATTTAGCTAGGCAAAGACTGTTTTCTTCACTGCTGTGGCAATGATCAGGTAGCCAAGAAGGACTTTACACAAGAAAGTCCACAAATACATTAATACTGAATGAAAACATGAATTAATAGGATGGATCCAACTTTTGTAGGTAAGAGACAAGCTATAAATTTGGAGTTTGACTTGTCAAAACTGTCACATGACTTCTGAGTTCCTGAGGTTTAGAATCTTCACATCTTTCGAAATGAATACAATATATTTTTATCAGAAGTATCTTATCTTTGGATGTTGCAATGTACTAAAAAAACTTAACAACAACAGGCATAGATTGTGTGGGGTGTTGCTTAATGAAATTTAAATACTGTGTAGAGGAAATCAAAGAGCAAATCTGAATGCGAAAAATGCCCTAAGTATTCTATCTTAGCTTCCCCATCAATGACCTGAATATTAGCAAATTTGAAGAGACCAGGAGCATGCTTGGGGCATTATTAACAAGTCTTATGGTGCCTTAAAAACTTACAGGCTTATGATGGCATTCATTTACCAAGACAACAAGACACCTAGTTATAAAGCTGTTTGTTAAATAGATTTGCAATATTTATTTACATAAATTTCAAAATAGTGTTGAGGTTTTAGAATATGACAAGAATATTACTCAAAAATGCTAGTCAGTGTAGAAACAAAGAGAAAGTTTGAGGACTCCAAGGTCACTTCTGTAACTAATGATCCTATAATGTACATTAATACTCCCACTAATTACTTGGACTCAATTCCCCAATTTAGTAATGCCCTGGGCACCGCTACTGCTATGTTGGATTAGTGAATGCATATCCATTAGTAAGCGAGTTTACCAAAAAGAAACCGGGTGCATCAATTTTTTGCTGATGGTTTTCTCCAGCATATTACTCGGGCATTTAACCAACCATCAGTAGACAGCAACTATTTAAAACAAATTCCAGCTACAGAAGGCTGTGTATATCTACCACCTGTTCAAAACACAGGGACGGGATGTTGTATGTGTGTGTGTGTGGGGGGACACAATATAATATGCCAAATACCCCATTGGCTAGAAGTTTATTTTTCTGTGCACACATTAAATAATGTGAAACTAAATCTAAGTAATCACAAAGAACTTAAGGTAATTTAATAGTTCTCCAATTTATTTTAGTACGATTTAGCCAAGTGCAACAAACCAATGTGGAAGTAAGGAAGAAACCCAGTGCTGTAGTACACATTTTCTAAGCCTTTGGACTAGTAATTAATATGACCCCCATGATCGAGCAGTATACTGTATATGGAAACCCTTGTTTTTGTGTGTCCTCAAGAGGAACTAACAGCTTGGTTTCCTTGCTCTACAAAACAGGTCAGTTTATATTGTGGTCCTCTGGGAGTGCCATTAGAACCATTCTGGTGCAAGTAAAGCAGAATTGCTGAAATAATACTCCAATGCAAATAAAGCAAAGTGTTCTGCTTATATATTTCCCCATAGCACTTCAAGTAGTCTCTGAGCGGTTTACAGTTTTTTAATTACAGTATGGAGGCTACACATTGCCCCCCACAGCAAGCTGGGTACTCCTTTTACCGACCTCGGAAGGATGGAAGGCTGAGTCATCCATGAGCCTGCTACCTGGGATGGAACCCCAGGTCGTGAGCGCAGTTTTAGCTGCAGTTCAGCCACTGCAGAACACCATGCTGCTGCTTTGTGGCATGGAAGTCTAAGGATCAAAATTCTGAAAGGATTATTTGTCTCTTTTTAAAACAGTCATTCAATCATTCTATATGGGTGTATTTTATTTCTCAGATAGGGTACTATTGGAGACAGTTCACTCAAATTAGAGTTCTCTTTCTCTCTCTTTTGTTCTTCAGCCAAGAAATTCCTCAGGGTACAAAAATCCCCCACCAAGGTTTGTCTCTTCAATTGAGGCTACATAAATGAATGAGAACAAAGACTTTAGCAAATATTCTTTGTGCCACTAGGTACCATATTTCTGTTTAGTGTTCACTCTACTGTCTGAAGTTGTTAAGTGTCCTGCAAACCAGTAGCCCCATAACTAGAAGGAAGAGACACTATTACTTGAGGAAATTACAATGTATTATATGAATTTTGGCTTTGCAAGTTCCCTTAGTCATTTTCTTAAAACATAAGAGTTTCAAGGCTAACCTACTACTCAGTTACAACTGACCATTCCCCATTCAATATTCCCATCTACAAGAATGCTTGTTTTGTGGGGTGTTTCCCAACAGATTTAAGTCAATTGAAGCTGCATTAATATTCTGCTTCCCAGCTCTGGATAAGCCTCTCATGGAAAAAACTCTAATAGGAGACAAACATAATAGAAAGAGGGTTGATAACATTCATCCATGAGGAAGGATTTATTTGACTGGCCTGTTAAATAAATTACTTGAGATGCCTGTATTGTCTGTCTTCTCTAATGCTGAGGCACTATGAGATGCAACTATTCTCAAAGCTATTAAACTTATCACTTAAAGGCAGAGGAGCCTTTGTCAAGATGAAATAATGCACCAGCATCTTTCTACCACCCTTCAGATCCAACATAGAGTTAAAGACATAGAATTGTTGAGGGTTCCCTCTAGAATGCTGATTATGCTTTTTAGTGACGCTGTTGTACAGTACATAAACACAGAGACATTTTCCTCTTCCTTTTTTTCTGTTTGTAAGTTTTTGTAGCTCTCCAGAAATCTTAAAGAGTCAAGGACATAGCAAAATGCATACGTACACTTCAGTTCTCTTGAACCGTCTTTGATTCTAACAAAAACCTTTGCAGAGTGACCTATAAGGTCATAAGATAGGGTACTAGTGGAGACAGTTCGCTAGTGTTATATTATGTGTTAATACACTATGTGTTAATTTCCTAAACAGTTCTTTTTTATTCACTGATTCATTAAAATCTCCTGTCTTTCACTGAGAAGTCAGGATGACTTCCTTGCTCTTCCTTGCTTCCTTTCTCTTAAATTAAGGGTTCACCAGCAGACAGACCAACCATGGTCCATTACAGAGCAATAATCTGGACTCAGATTCCTCTTCTGTTAAAAGGAGGCTCCTGGCACAGTGGCTAAACTGCTGTACTGCAGCTAAAACCGTGCTCATGACTTGGGGTTCAATGTCAGGTAGCAGGCTCAAGGTTCACTCAGCCTTCCATCCTTCCAAGGTCAGTAGAATTAGTACCCAGTGTTAAAGGAGCAATGTGTAGCCTGCATAATTCAATTGTAAACCACCCAGAGAGTGCTTGAAGCACTATGGGGTAGTATATTTATTTATTTATTTATTTATTTATTTATTTGATATATTTTTATACTGCCTGTCTTCCCAAAGGAACTCTGGGCAGTTAACAACAGCAATAAATAAAAACAAATATCAAACACACAGTACTACAAATAGTGTGTGTGTGTGGGGGGGGGAGAGAAATAAAGAAAAATACCCGGCAAAATGACAGACAGCATTTAAAAATTAAAGCTAAAGATGATGAAATGCCTCTTGGAAAAGCCAAGTCTTCAGTGCTTTTTAAAAGACAGGCAGGGACTGTGCTAGGCGCAACTCACTTGGCAGTTGGTTCCAAAGCGAGGGGCCAGCCACAGAAAAGACTCGGTTTCAGGTTACCGATTTCCTAGCCTTCCTGGGCATGGCCACCCAAAGTGAGAGCGCCTGCAACATTCTAGTGGGTCCGGGCTCAGTTGACCTGTGGAAGATACGCTCCGCCAGGTATTCAGGTCCCAAGCTGTGGAGGGTTTTGTAAATCAAAACCAGTACATGGAACCTTATCCGGGACGTAACGGGTAACCAGTGCAAGCAGGCCAGAACTGGGGTGATGCGGTCATAACTGCCCACACCCACCACCAGTCTGGCCGCTGCGTTTTGTACCCACTGGAGTCTCTGACCAAGGGTCAAGGGCAACCCCACGTAGAGAGCATTGCAATAATCTATCCTCAAGATCACGAGCGCGTGCCACAACTGTTCTCAAGGCCTCGTCCAGGTACAGGGCAATCTGGGCAATCTGCCGTAGATGGAAAAAGGGCAATCTTGGAAGTGGCCACCACCAGGGACTCCAAGGATAGAACCAGATCCAAGACTATGCGCAATCTTTCTCAAGTATTTGGCAAGGGGCGTGGTGGCTCAGCAGGCTAGAGCTCTGAAAATGTCGGCTGCAAAGTCGGCAGCTCGGCAGTTCAAATCCCGGGTGCCACGCAGCGGAGTGAGCTCCCGCTGTTCACCCCAGCTCCTGCCAACCTAACAGTTCGAAAGCATGCAAATGCAAGTAGATACTGTAAATAGGTACCGCCATAAAAAGCAGGAAGGTAAACAGTGTTCCGTGCATAGAAATACGTTCGGCCATGCTGGCCACATGACCATGGACTTGCACAACACTGGCTCTTTGGCTTAGAAACAGAGATAAGTGTCACTCCTAGAGTTGGACACGACTAGCAGGCATGTGGGGGGGGGACCTTTACCTTTTTATCATCCCCCACCTCAGTCTTCTTTTCACAAACATATCCAATTCTTTCAGTTTTTTTCTCATAAGGCTTGGTTTCGTCCTCTTGCTGCCCCTTTCTGAACTTGTTCGTTTGTCTGCATCCTTCTTAAACTGTGGTGTCTGCAGCTGAACACACTACTCAAGACAAGGTATAACCAGTCCCAAACAGAAAGCAACAATTAATTCATGTGATTTGACAGCTAAAATAGCACTGTTTTTTTTGCAGACACATCACATTGTTGGCTCATCTTCAGCTTGTTTACAATTCCAAGATTCTTCTTGCCTGTAGGATTACTGATCTGTCTTTCCCATCTTGTGATTGTGCATTTGGATTTTTTCTACTTTGTAGAACTTTGCACTTATCCTTGTTAAATTTTATTCTGTTGTTTTCAGCCCAGCACTCGAGTCTATCAAGATCTTTTGAATTTCTGTCATACAGGTATTAGCTATTCCATCCCAGTTTGTGCCATCTTCAAATCTGATAGGCATTCCTTGCATCCTCTCTCATTCATAAAAACGTAGAAGAGTATTGGATTCAGGATAAGATATGATAAGATATGATAAACTTTATTGTCATTATACTTTCACACATCATTCACATTCACATTTTTCACATTCTATTCACCATTGCACAAATGCCTATTGTCATATTTATACTGTGTTGCACTATACGGAAGAATTCAAAAGGGTTGCAGCTCTGGGATAAAAGCTATTTTTAAGCTTTGTGGTGCCTTCCTTGTTACTGCCTCTATCAGTTTAACAAAGAGATGCTGATAAGTGCTCTGTGAATACAATTCTGTAACCAACTATGTATCCACCTGATAGTTGTTCTACCCAACCCACATCTAGTTAGCTTTCTAATCAGAATACCATAAGATAAAGCATTTTGTCAAAAGCTTTGCTGAAATCAAGAGATATTATGCTTAGAGCACTCCCACAATCTACTAGGGAGGTTACCCGATCAAACAAATGTGATCAAATAAAATGTCTTTTTAAGCACAGAAGTGTGCTGCTATGCCCTTGAACATGTAAAGCACCCTTTTGTTCAGCTGTGGACCTTCCTAACTATATAATTCCCATACTTCTAGAAAGGGGATTTCGGGTACAGAATTCTGTACATCTACACCTGGCAGAGAGTTTGCTACAGGCTATCAGCATCATTGTCCTATAGTAGTGGTGGCGAACTTTCGGCACTCCAGATGTTTTGGACCACAACTCCCAGAATTCCAAGCCTAGATTACCAATGACAAAGGACTGTGGTCCAAAACATCTGGGGTGCTGAAGGTTTGCCACCACTGTCCTATAATATACCAAGAACATGACAAGGCTTTCTCTTGCACCTAACTGTCAGGCTGAGATTCCTAAGCCTGATTTGTCCATGAAATCTCAATTTTATAAAATAAAATAAAAACTTTTCTACAGCATCTCATCAGTAAGATAAAAATGACTTTGGCTATGCTGCACCATAATATCTGTAGATCAGAAGAAACATAACTGTGCAATGTAACAACATTGCACTTTCTACCATTAACTAATTTACATCTTCAGCTGAATTTTCTCCTCAAATTTTAAGCATGTGGGTTTTGAAATGGGAAAAAAATAGCACAACTTAACCTCCTTATCAGGATCTTTCAGGAGTTTTTGAGACCCTCATTATTTTTTAGATGTTCCTAATCTCTGTTTATCACATAACATAACATTTCACTGCAAATCAAGTACTTAGCAGGCACTGTTTGGAGTAGGTGGCTTCCAATTTAGTTCTGAATTATATCCAAGTCCTTGAGTTTCTAATGTCCATAGAAAAGCTATGGCAAAATCTTATTTCACCCTTTGTAAAGCTTTGCACAGCAATGAATCTTCCTTCCAAGGGTAAAGAATAACAAAGATTCATATTTTTGTAACAACTGAATTATCTCAAGTCTTGAAATCCACAACAGGATTTTTTCACCTATGTGCACCAAAGGGAGGGAGAGAGGGAGGACGGGAGGGAGGAAAGGGAGGAAGATTTCTCAGAGGGGGTCAGATTTGGAAATGAGCTGAAAAAGGGAGCACATTCACATTAGCTGTATATTCTGCACGTTGTAGACAGAGTCCTTGTTGCTTTAAATCACTCCATTTCATTTTTCTGTGTCATCACTGCCAGTGCCTATAAGCTTCAGCCAAAAGAAGCCATCCTGCCCTACCAACTTAAGGCAGGAGTGGGGGGGGATAAAAATGAGGATTCCCCTTAAGCAAAGATGTGGCAAACAAATCATGTGTTAAAACAACAGCAGAATAGACGGGTAGAGAGGGGAGAATCTTGATATAAGGTACACAAAGAAAGCTGGTGTGATTTCAGATCTAAGTGTTAGCAGAATAAAATTACATGTCCATTCAAACATTTAGGTTCCTGGATGACCTTAACATATCCAATATTTTCAGCCAGCACAGCACTTATATCTCTTTTTTTCATTCCTGCTATCTGGCATAGTGCTCTATCAAATAACAGATTTATTTTTTAAAAAGTGGATGGGGCATTCACATATATGGAATTGATTCTGATGAACCTACCGTATTCCATATCTGATACAAAATACTGCAAAGTACTGCAAAATACTCCACATCAGAATGCATCTTGCATCTATGCTAACATTTAAACTGTCTCTTTTTAAAGCAAAACCCAGTACAATGATGAACCTACCATATTCCATATTTGCTGCAAAACACTGAACAAGTATTTTTCAAAGTACAGTGGTACCTCGGATAACAACTGCCCCAGATAACGAATAATTCGGATAAGAACTGCAAATTTCTGGGTATAGGGCTGCCTCTGATAACGAATTTTCCCTATGGGCTGCCTCGGATAACGAATCGCAATTCCTAGGTATAGGTCTGCCTTGGAGAACAAATTTTCTCTATGGGCTGCCTCAGATAATGAATTTTCCCTATGGTGAAATTGCATCTGTACCTTTAAAGTGCACTTTTTAAAGAGTTTTGAGCAAAAAACAAAAACAAAAAACAGGTGTCTGTGCCTTTTTCCTAGGCTCCAGAACGGATTAAACGGTTTCCCATTAATTCCTATGGGAAACTGCATTTCGGATAACAACATGTTTCGGATAACAACTAACCTTGGAGAACGAATTACCGTCGTTATCCGAGGCACCACTGTACTGCAAAATACTCCACACCAGAATGCACCTTGTATCTATGCTAACATTTAAACTATCTCTTTTTAAAGCAAAACCCAGTACAACAGTGAATTTTATAGTCAGTAGGACTGAGCCTTCTGCCATATTTTCCAGCACTAGCCTGGTATTTTTGTAAGTCATTGGTAGAAAACTTTAACAGAGCAAGAGGCATTCTGCATATAATGTACAATAGTGCTGGAATGTCTCTGGCTTTAGAAATCTGGAACTCTTATGAATACCAAGCCTAATTGTTTACATCAGTTTTAATAAAAATTGTCATTATAGGAAGAGGGGGAAAGAACAGCTTTAAGTACAAAATATTTCCGGTTTTAAACATTAACATAGTGGGCCATGGCTTCTGATCAATCAAGTTTTATAATCCATGTAAATGAGGATGCAGCAGCTGTGCTTACACTATAAGCACTCACTGCTGGAATTTTTTTGTGTTTATTGTACACTGAAATATAACATGCATTACAATGTTAAATATCATTTAAATACATTGTGGGGTATCTCTGGAATACTGCACAGTACAGTTGACAGAGGATTTATTAAATAGACATTACAATGTTTTATAAAAAATATTTCCATTTAGTTGCCATAAAATAAGAAAATGATAGCTTAATGAAAATAATTAGGTATTTTCGAAAGCTCACTTCAAGGTTGCAAATTTTGAATATGAAATATCTGTCCATCCTCATTCTAAAAGGCTGTTTCCAAATCCTCAGAAAACAGAATCCAGATGTCATGAGCTGGGATAAAAACGTTGCTTTGAGCGAAATAGCTTGAATTGCTGTAACACTTTTAAAAACAGCTCTTTAAAATCTGTTCACAGATTAAAGCAAAGGGGATGTGTCTTAGTGTTGGGTGTAAAGTATGGGAAAACACAAATATTTCCACCAAACTAAGTACCTCTCAAGGAAAGCAGGTTTTCAACCAAAAGCTCTCTCTGAACTACACCTCTGTAAAATGTTTATTTCAGTGGAGAGAAAGGTGCAGGAAACATACATCAACAGAATTTTTATTTTGTTTAATTCTTAATATAAGTTTTTCCTCTCACAGAGCCCGGTACTCTCTGCATCAAAAAATTTCACTCTCCCAGAGCAGGTGCGCTGGGTCGTGCTTAGGTGGGCGGGGTCGCACTTAATTTTCTGTTAGCTCCGGAGCTGGTGGGGAAACATTTTTAAGCTCCGGAGCTGGGAGTCATTTGCAGCGGAGCTTAGGGGTCGTGTATAAACGCCCTGAATCAGAAAGTCAAGTGCATTATATTTCTGAAAATGATACAATAACAAAGCAGAACTAAATTCACTGAAAGGAAAGGTTAGGGAGAATTCCTTCCTTTATATAAAGGACTATGGATTGTTTAGAGAATTTGTGTGACTTACACAGCGATCTTTAACAATTACATTGGTTAAATAAATGCACAAATTAGGAAAGCAATAGCATCAATATACTGTAGGTGCTAAAGTTTAACAATTCCTAACTGTCAATGAACAAATAATCATAAAGGCAGGCTGACACTCAAATATCAACAGATGTAATGAGATAAAACAAGGAAGGAAAACTCAAGGTGAGGTTAAGCAGGTATTAAGTAAAAGCAAGGTTGCAGCCCTGCTAGGAGCAGACTTCAGCTGCAGGTTGATTGAGGGAGTTTTCCCCCAACCCAGTAAAGCAGGGGGAAACCCCTCAATCAAAAGCCCTTTCGCATCTTTGGGGGTGGTGGGTTTTTGAAAGTGCTTTTGGCTTTCAGCGCTCTCCCCCAAAAGACAGCAAAAGCCCTCTCCAGTCTATGGGGGTGGAGGGTTTCTGACACACACACACCCATTGTTTCTTGCGATCGGGGGCTGTCAAAAACCCACCACCACCAAAGAGGGGGAAAGGCTGTTCCTATTTTTCATGGTGTTGGGATACCTTTCCAATAGGAATGCACTGAAAACCAATGTAATCTGTAAATGGATTAATTGCTTTCCAATGCATTCCTACGGGAAACCGCGCTTTGCAAGATGAAATTTTTGTCCCAGGTGCACTGGGACTATGAAGCTTGCCCAAGGCTACGTATGTTGGTTCTTCCCTCAGATACACACCTCCCAACCACTGGTTCTGCAGGGGTGCACAACTAACTAAGCTATCCAGAAAGTCTCTTTGGTGGAACATAAAACTAAGTGCATTTGTTACTTGTTGTCAGGACCAGTAACATATATATACTCATTACTCTAAGCCACCTTGGGTCCTTTTCCAAGGAGAAAGGCAGGGTAAAATGCTCTAAAATAAATAAATAAAAATAAATATATTGAAAGCTGTAAAACATCAGATAAGATGTCTGTGCATATATTCAACCAACATACACTAAAATCTAGGTGCTAGAGGCAATACCTCATTCAACTTTATTCTAAATACATAATCAGTCTTCAAACATAAGCTTTAAAATTTTCATTTAAGCTATAACTCAGTTTTAAATTAATGATGGCCATGTTTTTAACATGCAGGGAACTTTAAACAAATGTTTTGTATTAGCATAAATAACTATATGAAGTAGATTAAGCCAGATGCAAAAGGAATTGGAACCCTCATATGTACCTGGCAATTGTCTAGCAGAGTACCATATTTTCAGGATATTTGTTCTCTATTGTAACAGCCACTACATGACATTGAATAACAATATTTATCTTGCCAAGCAACAGGATTTTGGCCTCTGTGTCTTTTATTTTAATGGATTACATTTTCAAATCTGCTTCTTTTATGTTATTTAAGTTATTCTTAAAAGTTATTAACGTCTGCTTTGATTGTTGTTAAAAGAATTAAAAGAAATTCAAGTTACACAATTAGCTCAGAAAGAAAGAAAGAAAGAAAGAAAGAAAGAAAGAAAGAAAGAAAGA
>JAHTLZ010000327.1:3506823-3525174 GCA_023846285.1 Phrynocephalus versicolor | reverse complement strand
GATAGATAGATAGATAGATAGATAGATAGATAGATAGATAGATAGATAGATCAAGGTAATGTCTTCTGGTTTCATTGATTATTCTTTCACTTCTCTTAGTGGATATAACACAATCTTTACGATAAAAGGAACATAATGAAAAAGAGAAAAAGAAGAGAAAAATTGACTCTCTTCTCTTAAAAGCATTCCCAAACTTTTTCTAATCAAATTACATATTTATGCTAAATAAAGGTACTACCAACAACACAACTGAATCATTCCTACAGTCCCTGGGCTTTGTTTCTATACTTCCTACCTAACAAAAATCTACACCTCTGTTACCATTTACAGAAGAATTACAATTACAGACCTGCAGCAAATAATTAATACAGTTATTTTAAATCAATATGTACAATACATGTTCTGATCACATCCTTTATCTGTATCCTTACTTTCCCCACTTTCTTCCCTCTGTATTACTATTCATCTCATTCCTCTGGAGTCTTCTGAAACATGGCCTCACCCAACCGGCCTCTAGCACAGCCTTCTGTTTCCACATTTTTTCTTCATTCATAACAGAACATTGCTATAATACTGCTCTCGTTAAGTATGTTTCTGGCGCTCTGAGACGCATTTCAATTTGGCTAAAGGAAATGATGCATCTGTCAAAAATCCCCAGCCACCTACACACTTAACATCTAACCTAGTTCACTGTTCTAGGCCGTTTTAATGCTGCAAGAGGGAAAAAGTGGTTAAATAAATAAACAAGTCTCCTCCTTTATCACAGAATGGGTGCATTTTCAGCTGTCTTTTGCAAACGTCTGTTTTTCTCATCTTACTGGCATCTTTGGAAAACAGCCTGACCCAACTCTATAATTTGTTCTCGTAACTAAACAAAAATATGGCCAAAGATAGAAATGGCTACTTCACACAATGGTCAGACTCAGTGCAAGCCACAGTGAACTATCAGGACAGCTGAGCCATAAAAGCACATTCTTCAAAACAGATATTCTTTTGAAAATATTTGCAATGGGAGCTTGCCTGGTTCAAGAGGAGTTGAGGCTGCTTTAACTGGAAACTGACCAGTATCGTCTTTATTTGTGTTTTTTCAAAACCTGGGAGTGGTGAAGATATTGTTGTATCTGCCAAGGCAAGACGTAAGACTTGGACAAGGAGAAACATATGCTAATAAAATGTAGGAACAGAGCTCAGGGGGAGGAGGGGGAGGAGGGTATCACAGATATAAATTACAATTATTAGTACGTACAGCCAGGATGCATGCTTCAATTTTTGACTAAATGTTTGACTAAAGCTATTGTTCCTTTATGCAACCTTCATTTGCTATTCTTTGTCCTTCTCCTAGTAGAAAGGAGAACTGTTGTCCCCTAAAGCATGAGCGAGTCATTGTTTTATATACTATGAAAAGAGGAAGAATCGCCAGTGAGGCAAAGCAACTGGAGTTGATTCACATTATTAAAAATGGATTTAAAAGGACATTGTTTCAAAGACATTCATTTTTCTCAACAAAAGTCCATGAAAAATTCAGTGCACATATATAAATGCCAACTTTTCCCCATTTTACTCAAGTTAGATTATCAACTTAAATGTGAAGTTTCACCTGATTCTAAAATAAAGCACTTTCTTCTCTCTTCGTTTGTTCTTAGTTCTCTTTGCAAGCTGCGAGCAGGCTTCCAGGAACCTTTATCATGGTGACGCAAAATAGGGTGTCTCTAACCATAAATTTATTCAAAGCAAACTTTATTACTTTCACTCACTAAAATGTACCCATGCCAACTTTTTTAAGGCTGATAATCTAACATCATTTCAGCATGTTGCTGAAAATTGGTAAGGTGGAGTTTTGGGTTCAAAAGAAGACTCACCGTTCTTAGGCACTAATGAAAATTACTCCTTCCTCTTAGGCTAGGCAGCATGCACACACTCTGACCTTTATGGAGTATGTGCTTCTTGATAAGATATCTGGCCTTTTCACATCTAATTAGTAGATATGCTTTGTAGTAGCCTGCATGCAGCATCTATTCTGGTTCTGCATGGGTTATGCTCACTCACTGGAGCTCAGTGACATCTCATAGCTCTGAGCTGGAGCAACTTTCTGGTTCAGGTCACTGATATCAAGACGGGTGCTGATGCAAAGGTCTCTTAAGTTTCAGCCAGACCTAGGGCATCCCTCATTTTAAAACTAGGCCAAATGCCCAATGCACCACACAAAGCTGGTGTGTTCCTTTGTGCAAAGGTCATAGGAATGTTTGCCCGATATAACACACGTGTGTATTCCTGTTCAAGGCTTCCCTCAAAAACACCCACAGGCTTTTTGACATTTGCTAGAGGAGAAAGAGATTTATGTGAACATGCAAGAAAAGGAGTGTGGAAGGCACAGAGGCTTAAAATAAAGAATGACTATAGAAAAGAATCAATGTGGCAGCCGGTGAGAGCAAAGAACCTGTTTCCCTCTACTCCAGGCATGTCCAAACTTTGGCCCTCCTGATGTTTTGGACCACAACTTTCAGAACTCCAAGCCTGTATTTTCAGTGGCAAAGGACTGTGGGAGTTGTGGTCCAAAACATCTGGAAGGCTGAAGTTTGGACATGCCTGCTCACACTCATGTCTACTCACACTCATTAGGCCTCATTTGGAGTACAGCACCCAGTTCTGAACATCACAGAAGAGTGCCAACGACTGGAGCAAGCTCAGAAGGTAACAAGGATGATCAGCGGACTGGAAACCAAACTCTATGGAGAAAGAACTGAAAGAACTGGGCACATTTAATCATCAGAGAAGAAGAGAACGGGGAGATACAATGGCACATGGCAAATTCTTGAAAGGAAATCAGAGGATGGCAGGATCTTTTCTCAATCACCCCAGAGTTCAGGACATGTAATAACGATCTCAAGCTACAAGAAGCCAGCTTTGGGTTGAATATCTTCTTAACTGTTTGAGAAGTACCAGAATGGAATCAATTACCTTGGGAAGTAGTGAGTGTTCCAACACTGAGAAAGTCAAGAGAAAGGTGAACCATCATCGCTATGATCTGTTTTGATTTGCATACTTACACTGAGCAGGAGGTTGTACTCAACGGCCTTAAGGCACCTTAATTTCAGCCAAAAAAGCAGGCTTTGAGGAGAAAAATGGTCTTGATAATAAACACTCCCAAAGCAAAATGGTAAATGACAATCCAATCCATTTCTTTCTCTTAAGCATAAAATAGCCACAAAACTGGATGAGAGATAACAATAATCCCATTAACATGTAAGAGAGAAGTACTGTACCTTCATATTACAAGACAAAAAAGCAACTTGGCAGCTAGAGAGGAACCTGAAGTTAGAGGGGCTATAAACACAGAATAATCCAGTTTCTGTATAAAGGATTGCTTTTAAGACACTATTTTAGGAGGAGAGTTCATGAGAACAGCTGTTGACATTCAACGCTTACAAGAAAAATGGTTTGGAGACATTTTCGTCCTGCTTTTGGATACCCAATCTATGAAGGGCATTTTTACTGTAAGAACCTGAGAAAGCTGAAATATGACTGAAACTCTAGCCATGGTCGCACTAGCAAAATGCCCTCTTTGATTCCATGACTAATCATGTTCCTGCTGTACTTTGCAGTCACATAGTATTTTATTCAAATCTGCATCCCTATATAGCTTTGGAGTCCCAAATCATTTGGTGCCAGAATACTATTCATCTTGAGCACTGCAGCCCCATTATTTCTCTCTCTCTTTTTCTTTTAAATGTTGCATCAATACATTTGGAACCATTCCATGATGGTTTCCCTTTTCCTCTGTATCCTCGGAGCCTCAGAAAACAATGGAAGGAATAGAGAGTATGCTAATTAAATTTGCAGATGATACCAAATTGGGAGGGGTTGCTAATTCCCTAGAAGATAGGATGAAAATCCAAAAAGACCTTGGCAGACTAGAGTGCTGGGCCAAAGTTAACGGAATGGATTTCAACAGAGGGAAACGTAGGGTGCTACATCTAGGTAAAAAAAATGAATTGCACAGATATAGGATGTGGGATACTTGGTTGGAGAATAGTACCTGTGAAAGGGATCTGTGAGTCTTGGTGGACCACAAACTGAATAAGAGTCAGCAGTGTGATGCGGCGGCTAGGAAAGCCAATGCGATTCTTGGTTGCATCAACAGAACCATAGTGTCTGGATCAAGGGAAGTGATAGTACCACTTTATTCTGCTCTGGTCAGACCCCACCTGGAGTACTGTGTCCAGTTCTGTGCACCTTAGTTTAAAAAGGATGTTGACAACCTCGAGCGGGTGCAGAGGAGGGCAACCAGGATGGTTGAGGGTCTGGAGGAAATGTCTTATGAAGAACGGCTTAGGAAACTGGGAATGTTTAGCCTCTCTAAAAGAAGGCTGAGGGGGGATATGATAGTGATGTTTAAATATTTGAAAGGATGTCATATTGAAGAGGGAAGAGGTTTGTTTTCCATGGCTTCAGAGACTAGGACTCAGGGCAATGGTTTCAAACTACAGGAAAAGAGATTCCATTTGAACATTAGGAAGAACTTCATGACAGTTAGAGCTGTTCGGCAGTGGAATATGCTGCCACAAAGGGTGGTGGATTCTCCTTCTGTAGAGGTTTTGAACCAGAGGCTGGATGGACATCTGTCGGAAATATTGTGATGGGGTTGCTGCATGGCAGGGGGTTGGACTAGATGGCCCTTGAGGTCTCTTCCAACTCTATGATTCTATGACTCTATGAATGCATTGCAGTCTATCTCCCTCTTCCCCCAAAGATCGAATTCAGTAAGCACCTATAACGTTTTGTTGTGACCATTTGAGAGAAGATATCCGATGTAGCACACAGCAGAAAAATAAGAAAAATTAATAACACCTTAAAGGATATAAAGTATCCTTATCACAGTAGTTCCAAATAATGGTGATAAGATTGTTCACACACAAAGCAATGCAACTTTTTTTAAAAAAAGATCCACAAGAAAAGTAGTAGAAGCCTCTGGCAGAGCAAGAAATGATCCACAGCTGTCATGCTTGCTGGGTAAACGGTTTGTTAATGGGTGTGCATCATGTGACCCACAATACTGCACTTATGCCATAACAGAAGCACCCAAAAAGAAAAGACTCACATTTGCTAAATTATAAGAAACATGGGGGAAGGGTTGTTGCTATCGTTCATAGTTTTGCCTGGAGAAAGACCATGGCTGCGAATGCATGTTTCAGAATAGGTGGGAATATGAAAAGTGACACTGAACTAATGTATAAGGCATTCATTTTTGCCTCGTATTAGCAACGCTTGTAGTAGATAAGTGAAATGTCATATCTTATTATGCACAATTATTGGAACATCACTGAACATTACTAGGGTAACAGAAGAGTGGCTATCAGGGAATTAAGTGTGCATTTGAGAACTGAATTAGATTTTATTGATTAGGATGAGGGGAGAACTACACTAAAGTTGAAGTATAAGGTATTTTGCTCTATAAAAGCCATAGCAAAAAAACCCCCCAAATTTATTGAATATTAATAGCAAAGTTGTTGGGCTTCTATCATCAAATATGTTGACATGAAAATCTTAAACAGTACAAAGCAAAAAGGTTTGCGCTTGGAAGCTGGTGTGTTTTGTCATTTAAAAGGGTGGTGAAGAACTGAAGTATTATGATAACATACAAGAGAACAAACAGTCAAACAGAAAAGAAATTTAATTTTTTAGCTTAAGGTTTCTGACCAATTGGCAGCTAAATATATGGTTTTATTGAAGATAGGCTTGAACGAAAGATGTTTTGCAGAATCTTGAATTTCTGGTAAAATTCCTTTTTGTTATGCAGTAGAAGTACAGAGAGCCACAGGAGAATTGTTACATGTTCCCAAGACTTCACCCCTTTCTCATTAAGTGGTGCTTAAAATCTCAAAAACTCCCTTGAAGGCATTTATAGTAGGAAAAGTAAAAACCATTTCTTTACTTGTAGTTGCTTGAAATCATGGACTTGTGTATACCATTTTCTTTACTGTTTGCATGCTCATCATCCAACTGATCAATAGGAAACAAACACCTGTTATGAACAGACATAAAACGAGGGGGGGGGGGAGAAACACTATCCAGATATTTGGGACTCTATGAATTCAAAGGCTGGAAGGAACTATTGGTTAGTGCTGGACAGTCACCTCAGCCCAGTAAAGTACCTTCCAATCATAAACTACAGACAGCGTGCAAGATTGTAAACTAAAGTAAATGTCAACACAATGTGCTAAGGAGACTGTTTATTAAGAATGGAAGGCCAACTTCATCCTTATAAAGCCATCTACTTAAGCACATTGTTGATTCAATCTCATGTTCAACAAAACCACTGTCTTAGCAACAGATCAGAATATATGGGAGATGCCAATGCAGAAATAAAACAATTTCTGCACTTTACTTGCTTATCAGTAATCAGTATACTACCCATATTTTTAATTTGATCAGATGCAATATGAAGAACATCTAATGCACTACAAATATGCTTATCAGTTAGCCCTCAGTCCTGTCAGTCACATGGGTATCTTTATCCCACTGCCACTCCAACTCCTGCCTTGTGGAACAGCAAAGACAAATAATTGTGCAAATATTTTTCCAGTTCTGTTAAGCTTCCTGTGCAGATCTGAAGAGCAAAGGTTTTACTTACCAGCTACCGGTAATTACTCAGCAGCTTAACATGTCAGAATAAACAGGAGAAACTCTCCTTTGGCTGCTGGGAGAAGCCCTTACCTGTCAGGAAACATGACTTCGCAATGTCAAGTGGATAAGTTGTCTGTGAACCATTAAAACTGGAAGAGACAACTCAGACTGATTATTTATCGGTTTGCTTTTGTTCTCCAAGTTACCTGAGTTCAGCATCTTCAACCATTGATGCGTACTGATAAACATGTAAACACAGAAAAGAAAAATCCACACTTTTTAGTTCTAATGAATATATTGTTCAAATTTTACTGTGATTTCTTTCTTTACATCACAAAATATAGCCTATGACAAAATGATTTCTTGAGGTTTTTGCACAAAAAGTCTTGACTTATGATTGTTCAAAACTGTTTAAAGAAGATATCATATTTTTAAATGTTTTGTCAAAAACACAGAGCAAAACACTAGTCCCAGTTTCCAACAATAATTCCAGTAGAAAGGGCAATTAATAGTCCCTCGGCATAGCCTAATTAATACAGTACTTCACTTATACAGAAACCTTTTTGAAACAGCCAGGAAGATAATGGCCTATGCCTCAACTGCACATCTGCTCCCAGTTCTTCATGCCTCAAGTGGTGCAAATTTATGCACCACACTTTTTTGTTTCCTGACTGTTTAATTCTATCAGCACTTTTAAAATACAAACTTCCCCCCCTTTTCAGTTTCACTTCCTTTTGCATTAATTTCTTTAATGTTCTGATTTTAAATGGTTTACATAGTGAAATAAAATTTTAAAAATCCACATCCATTTAAACTCTGCATAAGAAAGCCTTAAGAAGTGTCAAGCCCAAAGACATATGGTTTGAATTAGGCAAGGACTTCAAGGCACTACATTTCAACTGGTGGGTTTTGTTGACCTTTTTCTGTGAGCATAGCTAGCTACTCCTGTGGGATATGACAGCAATAAAACATTTTTTAGTCCAGACGCTTTGCCTCTCAACCAAATTCCTGGAATCACAAAGCAGTGTAGGAGAGCGGGCTGCAGGCATCATGCATGCGAGACTAGGCCTCACTCATTCTGAGCATTCACACTTTTGGGATAAGGTGACCTTTAGCCTTTCTTCGGGCTGCTAGCCAAAGAATACAAAGAGCAGATGTCCCAGAAAGAACATTATCAAGGCATAACTGACTGATTATCCCACACAATGTTCCAGCCAATTTCCAGACATTTCTCATCTGCATGGACAAAGTCCATAGTCTATGCTGAGGGACAGTTGCTCTCTAGGACTTCTTATTAAGGTCTGCCTCTCCTCAAACTTCACATGCCAGGGATTATAACTTGTACTTTGGGCTGTATGCAAAACAAGCAATTTTTAAAAAACTACAAGCTCAGAAAACTGACAACACAATGGCACTGTATCACATAATGTTCATGTTTAGAGCAGACCTGTCAAGTGTCCGTTTTTGACTCGGACAGTCATGGATTAGGCACTCTTCCCCGCTGATGTCCCTGATTTATGATGTTCCTGGAAATGTCCCAGGTGGGTGCTTGATTGAGACTGAGAGCAGGAGAAGGTGCAACGATGGTGTTTGCTGCGGGAGCCCGCCATGGCCAGCAGCGCGGGACTTGAGCAGCAATCCAGCCCACCCAGAGAAATGAGGGTGCCCCGTCTGTGAGCTCCTGAGCAGGAAAAGTGGTGCCTGTTGTGAAGCTGCCACCCGTCCCGCACCCAAGCAGGCACATGCCCACAAGGAGAGGCGAGCCAAGGGGGCCTCACCTGCTGCGTGTTTTATTCCCTCCCACCTCCCCAAGGGGAGGGGGCGGTGGCCATCCTGGCTGGAAGGGACCTCCTCTTCTCCAGCAGCAGTGGGGGGAGGGAGAGAAAACTGAGAATTGTATGTGCCCTTTCAATTCACCCTTTCCGGTCCGGATCCTGCCGCTTGCATGATGCCGCTGCCTCAAAGGGGTGCAGCCAGGGCAGGATGTTGTCACTTTCGCTTTTGGCTGGCCAGGGGGCTCGGGCCATCATGTGACCAGGTGGGGTGAGAGAGGGACCCCTCCGGCTGGGCTGCCCGCCTCTGCCTCTACATCATGAGCGAACTAGAGGCTAGGCAGCATCAAAGCCAGCGCCAGGTAACAGCCCCGCCATCACCGGTGGCCACTGGTGCTCGCCCTCTGCCTCCTCCTCCTCCTCCTGCGTTGGACCCCTGAGAGCACCACACTGGCTGGCTTTGCAGGCGAGCCTCCCCCTGTATGCTCCTGGAGGCGCCCGCTGGTGCGGCTGCATCTCAGCGGTTGGGGGGCAAAATGAGTGGTGCGTGTGTGCGTGCGTTCATGCGTGTTTGTTTTTGAACATACTTGCACATTACACCTCTCTCCTCCCATCCCGGCCTGCACCTGGGAAAACTTGACAGGTATTATTTGGAGATGGGCACAACATGGAAATATAGTGTTTTGTTTTGTTTTGTTTGTCTTCATTTCATTGATAATGGATTTTTAAAAATAATTTTCATCACAAAATGAAATGAAATGAAATGCTTCATAAGGCTATAAATAATGGGGAGATTTCCCTTTTTTATTTAACAGGGAGGCCACTGCCCTAAACCAAAGACCCTCAAACCTTCCAATCAATTTGCTTTCAAGCAAAGAATCCACTATAAACAAGCTAGAAACCTAATGGCTAGCTGCTCCACAGAGTGATTGGAAAGATAAGCTCAACAGCTGATTGGTGGCTCAGGGAGGGAATAAAAATATTTTTAAAACATAACATCCACAGTCCGACATAATTAGGAAAGGTTAGGAAAACAGCAAAGGGAAGAGCTCAGTTCTTGGCTAGCTGCAGGCAGATCAAGATTGGAGATAAGCTATCTCAACAGCTGAGGCGGAGGGAAGAAGGGTGTTTCATTTTGTTTTGTAAGGTTTTGTAAGCTTATGAAATGATGAAACTGTGTGTCATTTGAAAACTATTTAAAGAGAAACAAATTTATTCACCAAAAGGTGAGGCTAAAAGAAGTCTTGCCTTTCACAGGCACACACTAGAGAGTCAGTTTTCTAAATCTATCCACGTAATTTGCAATCCTGCATATTCATACCTGAGAGTAAGCCCTATCCATTATCCTGGCTGAGACCCTGTTGCTTAACATACAAATTTGCAGAATAGGTCCATTTTGAATTAGCAGGTAGTTCGTGAGCCATTCCCTCCATAAATTCCATTGATTCAAATACTTTGCTGACTTAATGTTGCATGGAAAATCACAACTAGAGTAGGTTCATTTGAACCAATGGATTCAACAAGTACAACTAGGAGGACATCCAGACAGACATATAGCTCGCTATGTGGACTGATTCTGGTGCTATTCAGATCAAACCAAATTATGGTGTTCACATGTGTTATGACTTGGAGTGATCCACCCTGCCCCTTTTTAGAGCTGTCCCACTCCTTTTCAGCATAGTACAAGGACGACAGGTTTTTGGGTGTGATTCAGAGTGCTCCTAATTAGTCAGTTCTGTAGTGGGTGATTATTACTTCAGACCAAAATAGAACTGAGGATGGGATTACCTGAGTTGACAACCTGTGACGTTTGGTGGGTGGTGGCACTGAAAGGAATGATGGAGAACCTCCATGTACACTACCATTTTATATTTTTAATATATATTTACTTAATGACAAAATACTATTTTAGATAAATGAGATACACTGGTGGGACTATTTAAAACAGACAATTAAACAAATCAAGAACAAAAGGCAAAAATTTAAAGGCTTAAAAATTAATGAAATACATAAAAACACATTGGATACATGCACTGCTGTTTTGCTATGCCACTTATTTTGTTTAGCAACAAAGAAAGTAAAGTTTGAACAGCCCACCAAATAATGGCAATGGGAAAAGGCAAGGAAGGGGGTGGGAAGAGGAGTGCCATTAACTGAAATGTGGACAAATTGGAGCAATCCAATGACCTGCCTAGACTCTTTTCATAGGAGAAAAAACTTGAATCAGTGTGAATGGAAGGATCACTCGAGAGACAGAACAGACAGATCGTGTTAAAGATGAGAACCTTTTAAAGCACAAACCAAACCGCTCCAGCTTCCTCCATTTGGATATGTCCACACTACTGGCAAGCCACTCCAGTATTCCTGCCAAGAAAACTCCATGGACATGGGGTCACGAAGGGTTGGTCACAACTGTAACGACACAACACACATACAGTATACTGTTAAAATTCCTTATCAGAAGAGCTGAAGTGCATATGAATAAGTTACATTTGATGATCATCATTAAATACTGATGAATTCATTGGTCAATCTAGTTTTAAGCAAACACCGATGTGAGCCACTTAACTTTCGTGAAAGTGACACAACCAGCAGAAGTGGTTGTCCTTTCTGTTCATTTCCTCTTACCACTTTCAGTTATTTCACAGAAGATGTTATGGAATCAAACTCCCTGCCGATTAAAAGAATTTCAGGGATGCCTAGGATCCAAAGGTGAATTCTAAGCCCATGCTGAGGGAACATTATGATCCATTCTAAACCTCTACTTCAGTTAATCTTTCCAGGCATGACAGGCTTTGGTAAAATCTGGTTCTTCAATACAGCCTTAAATTCTAGAAAAGGGAACAGTGCCATTTTCCTGTCTTCATGTCAGTTAATCCAGCACTGCTACTGCTCTACTAAGCCCCTCTAACAATTGCAGAAATTTCACTGCTCCCTTACATGCCTCTGAGCCATTGGCAGTGGATAGATACAAAAAGAATTCAAATTAGATTTCTCCAAATGATGATTTTACATTCCAGTCAATGGAATTTCTTTATGTAGATTCCTTTGAGCATGCATGCTGCTGCGAGAAAGCTCTAAACATGTGTACACACTCGGTTCCTGAGTTGAAGGTAGCATTTATGACCAAGAAATGAAATCTTGTACGGGACCTGCTGACCACCTTTTGGAGGCATACAGGTACAGGCTTGGGTCTCACTAATCTTCCATTGTGTGGTATGGCACACAGCAAAACAGTCTTTGGTCTGGGATAGGGTGGAGGGAAGAAATGTCTTGGGTACAGATGCTGGAAGTACCCTGCAGTATGATTCTCCCCACCTCCTCCATGCTCATTGCAAAAGAATCATAGACTAATGGAATAGAAAGTGGTCTATAAGGCCATCAGGCCCAATCCCTGCTCAGTGCAGGAATCCAACCCAAATTATAATACTACATGTTTCATCTGATTATCACAATTTTTTTCCTGAAAAGGTGGGCTATAGTCCACAAAAACTTATTCTTGTGGTGCAGTGGTTAAACTGTTGCACTGCATGTAGAACTGTGCTTATTACCTGGGGTTCAATACCAGGTAACTGGCTTGTGGTTAACCTTCTATCCTTCTGAAAGTAAATAAAATGAGCATCCAGCTCGCTGGAGTGGGGGGCAATCTGTAGCCTACATAAATAAGTTGTGAACCACCCAGAAAGTGTTTTAAGTGCTATGGGGTGGTACATAAGCAGAACACTTTGCTTTGCTTTTTTGCTTTTTCCAAATAAAACTTGTTAGTTTTCAAGATGCCATAAGCCTCTCTCTTGTTTTTATGTATTTTATTAATTTTTTAAGCCTTAAAATTTTTGCCTCGTGTTCTTGATTTGTTTAATTGTCTGTTTTAAATGTTTGCCTTGTGGTCTTTGGTTTGTTTACAACTTGATTTGCTTAATCTGCAGCTTAACAAAAGTTTGGGGAAGGTTAGTTTTTCTTATAAAACAACTTATCCTTCGTCTTGATTTTGAGACTTCCCAAAAGACTCCTATAACAACAAGATATTTACTTGAATAAGTAGTTTTAAAGCGGCAGGGTTCTTGCTTATGACAAACTAAGCAAGAGAAAAGTGTTACCCATTCAAAAGCCATGACATGTGTTAATTCTGCCCTCTTGTGGTGAAACCCATAAAGCACAAAGTACTATTTTCCCAGTTTTTCCACTGAATTCGTTTTCTCTACTTGAATGCTATCATATTATGCATATAATGCTTTGATTTCAAAGGCACTGAATTCCAAATGGCAGGCCAGTGGGGGATATGGACCATGGTGCTGAGAAAGTAGACTTGTATTAAAGGTAAATGTTCCGCCACACACATGTGTGCTAGCCATGTCCGACTCTAGGGGCGGTGCTCAGCTCCGTTTTCAAGCCAAAGAGCCAGTGTTGTGCAAGTCTATGGCCATGTGGCCAGCATGGCTGAATGCATTTCTGTGACACTTTGTGGCACCCGGGATTCGAACCACCAAGCTGCCAACTTTGCTGACTTTCTGCAAAGGGGGCTGCAAGCTGCTGTAGGCAGCCTGCCTGGAAAGGAGGCATGGCCATAGCTAGGCGTGTCCATGGTCATGGCGGGTAGTGTGGGGAACAGATGCATTAGGAGACTTCTAAAATGCTGGACAGTTATGCCCCTCCGACCCCAGGGCTCTGCAGATCCAAAGATCACAGAGCCTGGGCTAGGATCTTTGGGGTCAGGACCGGCCAAGGGTCCATATGTTTTTATCTTATTGCTGTTTCTTGTTCATTTGTATCTGTGTCCTTTATGTTTTGCTGATTCGATCAGCCTTTGTAAAACGCCCAGAGTTCCCTAGGGAAGATGGGCGGGGTATAAATCTAATAATAAATAAGTAAATAAATAAGCCTGGCTGGCCTAGAGGGTGCTGACCTTGAATGGCTATCTCTGGGGGCTGCGAAACTCACCTGCCTGACAATGCCATTGAGTGGGGTCCACTGGGGACCCCAGGGCCAATGATTCCCCATATTACAGCAGCCCCCCTCAACAGGAAGCAATGATAAGATTGTATCAATAAAGCGTGGCCCGAGTGTTCAACCCAAACGTTGTCTTGCCTACTCATTTTGACAGGGGGAGGGGGAAGAGGCAGTTACACTGACGGTTCGTCCAGTGCTGGGGCTGCATTTCACCTGCTTGGGTGAAATGGAGCGAGGGCACTACTTATAGAGGCCTCGCCCACCCCACCCCCTCTTTGCTCCTGGACTGCAGCACACACACACACCTGCCACCTTTTCAAATGCTAGTGTGGCATAATGTGGTCGCCTTCGGGGGCTGGATAAGAATTTTTGCCATTTTTAGAACCAAGGAAATCAAAACATTACATTCTGCCTCAAAGGTAATTGAAAGCATAACTGTGAAGGAGAATAAGGCTGTTAAGTGTGTATACCATACATATATTTGTACACACAACTGCCCTCTATTTTGATCTAGTTTCCTTCTTTGAGAAGCCAATGACATGATAGTATAGGATTTTTTGGAGAAAGCAACGGTGACTACCATAGAGCAATTGAGGGCAAACATGCTAGCCTTAGGGGTTTGCATTTCACTTCATGACGTGCCTGGCATATTTTATAAGTAAAAGCGTGTGTAGAAGGGAAAAGGCTAAAAAGCTGTTTAGACCAGGATAAAAATATAAACAAGCAATTCAAAGCTACAATTTATCTTCTTACTCTTCCACAATATGGGTGAACTAAGGGCTAACCTAAATACTGCTTCTCATACGGTGTTTTCATTCTGCAAACAAGCAATTCCTATAGACCTTCTTAGGTATTACAGTGGTACCCCGACTTAAGAGCAGCTCGACTTATGAGCAATTTGACTTAAGAACGGAAAACTGTTGGTGTTTTAACTGCCGCCTTACAAATTTTAGATATCGTCTGCTCGACTTACATTTTTTTCATTTTTTACGTTATTTTTTCAATTTTTAGATAGGTACCCCGACTTAAGAATAGTTCGATTTAAGAGCATGTGTTTGGAACGGATTAAATTCGTAAGTCGAGGTACCACTGTACATTCATCACAAGATTGTACCCTGCAAAGCGTCTACCTCTAACTAGTAATATGTTGACCTATCACCGTGCTATAGTACCCAGAGACCTCTCCTGTTGTCACTGTCATTGAGAAAATATAGCCACATCTGTAGCTAAATCTCCAACTATCTTGTCTATACTTAGCTGCTCATTCAATAGAGGTTTTTGTCAAGTTTCTGAAGCTAGAATTTGTCAAGAAGAGGAGAATGTTAGGATGGAGACATGAGCATGTATCGTTGTTGTCCACATTCCTCCACCAAAAGGAAATCAGGACCAAGGGCTAAAGAACTAAAGTTTGGTATTTCGAATTGGGTGGGGTTGCTAATTCCCTAGAGGATAGGATGAAATTCCAAAAGGACTTTGACAGATTTAGAGTGCTGGGCCAAAACTAATGGAATGGAGTTCAACAGAGGGAAATGTAGGGTGATGCATCTAGGTAAAAAGAATGAATTGCACAGATATAAGATGGAAGACACCTGACTGGGGAATAGTACCTGTGAAAAGGATCTGGGAGTGATGGTGCACCACAAATTGAACATGAATCAGCAGTGTGACACGGCAGCCAGGAAAGCCAATGCGATTCTTGGTTGCATCAACAGAAGCATACTGTCTAGATCAGTGGTTCTAAACCTGTGGGTTCCCAGATGTTCCTGGACTGCAACTCCCAGAAGTCTTCATCACTAGCTGAGCTGGCCAGGATTTCTGGGAGTTGCAGTCCAGGAACATCTGGGGACCCACAGCTTGAGAACCACTGGTCTAGATCAAAGGAAGTGATAGTACCACTCTATTCTGCTCTGGTCAGACTCCATCTGGAGTACTGTGTCCAGTTCTGTGCACCTCAATTTCAAAAGGATGTTGGCAATCTTGGACGGGTCTAGAGGAGGACGACCAAGATGATTGAGGGTATGGAAGAAATGTCTTACAAGGAGCGGCTCAGGGAGCTGGGAATGTTTAGCCTTAAAAATGAAGACTGAGAGGGGATATGATAGTTATGTTTAAATATTTAAAAGGATGTCACATTGAAGAAGGGAATGGTATCAGAGACTAGGACACGGGGCAGTGGTCTCAAATTACAGGAAAAGAGATTCAATTTAAACATTAGGAAGAACTTCATGACAGTTAGAGCTGTTTGGCAATGGAAGATGCTGCCACGGAGGGTGGAGGTTTTTAAGCAAAGGCTGAATGGCCATCTGTCGGGAGTGCTGTGATGGGGGTTGGACTAGATGGCCCTTGAGGTGTCTTCTAGCTCTATGATTCTATGAATGTAAAGGGAAATGAATTAACTAAAAATAAACTTGCCCATTTTTAATAACATTAATTTGCCAGAACTTGGCCGATTCCTTAGGGCACATTAACTTTAGCAGGGCACATGGTCTACTTTCTTGATGAGTATGACCTTTCTAACATCACTGTCCCTGAAAAAAAAAGGTCCTCTTCTGCACACATTGGTTTCTTCCCCACATTCCTTTCCCTCAGCCTTGCATTAACAAAAGCTTTTGAGTCCCTCTAGTGGTCCGCTCTGAAAGCTGTGCCCAAAATTGAGAAAACAAAGACTTACAACACACACTTAAAACTGTACGCCAGGAACTTGTCTGTTGAAACACCAACTCTTATTCCTGTTCTTCCTGTGGTAGGATTGCTGCCAATATAAAGCTGCTGTTGCCAATATAAGCTTGCCCATATTCAATTGGCAATTTTTTCCAAGGACTGAATATGCTTCTCTCAGCAGAGCTTCAACCCTAAGTTCCAAAAGCTAAAAGGTTAACTGGAAATACAACTACAGAGGCATTCCCAAGAAACCAAGGTGGCCAAGGATGAGCTGAGCTGGTGCTAGGCCAATGAAAGCTATGTTGAATCTAAGCCTCTCCTTGCCCTCCCCTGGCAAAAGGGCAGTGGCACCACAGTGAGCGGTTTCTGATCAATCCAAACCCTCTACAGCCATTCCATCTTTGCATTAGATCTTAGACTGCTAGGATGAATACTCAAAATAGCCCAGAAACTACGGCCTCCATTAGACAAGCTGAATAAACCATTTTGTCTGTGGTATTAAATCACTCACAGGTCATATAAACCTTCACTGTAAATATCTTTGGTGTCACCCAATCTCATTTCTCTTTTTAAAGTATGTGATGCAGCACCACTACGTTCATTTTCTTGTTGAGACAAATAATTACAGTACAGCATTGTTATGTTTGCCATCTGGCTTGCACAATGACAATACTGATATTTATCAATATCAGCGTAATCTTTCACAAAAGCTATTCAAACCATCTGTGGCTTAATTAGCAAATCAGCACCAATAATCTGTTAACCAGTTTCATTGCAACAGTTAAAACGTAACTTCTAGATCTCCCGGAAAAGCAAGTTATTCCTTAACTATTCTGTTGTTTGGCTGAGTCTGCAGTTGCACCCTGCTTATCTAGCATTGCAAGATCAAATAGATTCAAATCTATATCCTATAGAAGCAGGATATAAGCTAGAATTCCACCACAAAATCCTGGTGAAGTAAACAAAACTGACAAACTGTTAGAATCACTGAGAAACAGAAAAAAAGAAGGCAAATCTTATCATTCAGGTGAAGAAAGGTTAAAAAAATACAATAGGCCAAAGAGCCAATATGGGAAGAGGACATTTCATGGCACTGCAGCATACAGTAAGACAAAAATACCAGGACATTTGTTTATTGGATCATAATCACTGGTGCCTGCTGGCTTGATTCCTCTCTTTCAGCATCTTGTTCAACCTGGATGTCACAGGCTCAAACAGAATTTAAAAGGGTTGCTGAAGCCAACGTGACTCTGCCCTGCCACCATCGGCTGCACCTCCTGGAGCCAACAAGCCTGGACATTGAATGGCTGCTAAAGGATTCTGATGCTGAACCAAAAGTGGTATGCCTAACCCCAAAATTCAAACTTTTCTTCCACTATCACCCAAATAGATTATATAGGATTATAAACTGGACGAAGCTTATCGTCTGTGGTAACACAAAGTGAGTTTTACAGGATAGGCAGTTTACAACCTTAGGAACAAGACACTTGGACAAATACAAATTGTCAATTCCCAGTGACTATATAGTCATGATTTGAGCTCAACACCAAACATTCTTGGTGGGGGGCAATAGATTATGCTGTCTGAAATCTAGGTATATTTTCTGGAAATCCCTTCTTTCCTGTCCTCTTGAGGCGTTGATTATATCGATATAGAATTTAAAACAGAATTTAATAGCAGTTTTCTAGCAAGGAGGAAATGCTTCTTCACTTCCTGTTGTTCCTTCTTTTAGAAAAAAAAAACTACCTTGCATCACTGCTGCTTCCTTCCCAACTAAACTTCATGATCAGGCAAATTCTTTTCTCTGTTATGTGAGTTGGGTTAGATATTCATTGGCGTCACATCAGAAATTATTTGTCTTTTCTGGTGAATCTTGCAAATTCATAACTTGGTGTTTAGTCTGATTCACATTTCTAATTATGCAATTTTTCTTGGTACCAGTAAAATTAATACTAATACTTCTGTCACTTGTTCTCTGACTTATGGAAACACTTTCCAGGCTTTGTAGATATAAAGTACTCACAAACAGATTACCATTGTTTTCTTCTGGGAGGTACTCTGGATTAGTATAGCTTGCTCCAGGCCACACAGGAAGATTCCATTTGCACAACAAACAGTGAGGGATCAAACCTCTGACCCTTGCCACATGCTCCACTGTTTTATCAAATGGCAACATAATTCTAAACATTATTTCAACACTGGATGTTTATTATGAATATTCACTTACAGAAATCATACTAGAGCCCAATTTCTGGATATCATGAGAAAAAGCACAAACACTTTTACTAAGACAAACAGAATCTCTCTCTCTCTCTCTCTCTCTCTCTCTCTCTCTCTCTCTCTCTCT
>JAHTLZ010000327.1:3468696-3503730 GCA_023846285.1 Phrynocephalus versicolor | reverse complement strand
TTAAAGGATCCTTAGCCGGCAAAGGAAGTGGTTGCTTCGTCAGCAACAGACACTTTAAACCCCCGGGGCTTCTCTCCCGGCTCCCAGCAGGAGGGGGGAGAAGTGCCCGGGGGGTTACAGTGTCTGTTGCTGACAAGGGAACCGTTCGCTTCGCTGGCTAAGGATCCTTTAAACCCACCGCGCTTCTCTCCCCCTCCCTGCCCCTTCCGCCGCCGCCGACGCCGCCGCGGCCACCGCAACACCCTCTTAAATTTCCCTCTTAAAATGAGGGTGCGTGTTATATGCCTGTGCGCGTTATACGCCGATAAATATGGTACTTCCAAGAAAAGTTCAAAGGCTACTGAAGTTTTGGCATTTTGGCAAAATAGGTACATTTCAGGGAAGAAATATAAATGGAATGTAAAAGGTTACGGTTCTCCTGTATTATAGTATTAGGGAACTCAAAGGACTTCACTTCCTAGATAGCCATTTTTGTTGTTGTGTTGTTACAGTCACAACTGACTCTTTGTGACCCCATGTCCATGGAGTTTTCTTGGCAGGAATACTGGACCGGCTTGCTAGTTCCTACTCCAGGCACCTATAGCACCTGGTATTTTTTGGTAGTCGACCATACAAGTACTAGCCAGGCCCAACCCTGCTTCTTCCGAGACCAGGCAAGATCAGATGTTCTCAGGGCATAGACAGATATAAAAATATTGCAAGCAGCCCACATTTTATTGAAAAAACACTAACAGGGTACTCTGGATCTAGACTCAGAGTGGGGCAGAAGAAGAAGAAGAAGAAAAGCACTCTGACAGAAGACAGTGAAATTCAGTGATGTTTATTATTATTTGATAAAATTATATCTAGGAGATTATACATGGCAAGAGCTGTACAATGGAAGGCAACTAGCTAAAGCTATACAAAAATAATGACAAATGCTGAAACAAAGACTCGTCAATTGAATGTTTCAAACCTAGGCTTTATTTTCCCTGAAGCCTTTTGGGATATTTTCCTTGTCCCTGCAGATTTCTAAACTTGTGGCTCTGAATGTTTTCAAACCAAAATGGACGCTTGGGGTTTTCTATCAGGATAATGTCAGCTAAAAGTACAGAGAACCATGGTGTTTGAACTCTATAACATCATCCAGCTCATAGTCTGATATATCAAGTGGGTTGGAAGAATAAAGTCTACACTGCAGAATATTCAGAAAAACATGGTGAATAGTACATACTGCTTTAAATAATAATTGGAAACTCACTATTTACCAACCCAACGTGATCACACATGTATGCAGTTGAGTTCAAATGTTTGCTTCATGGCAACAGTCGATAACTCAATTTGAAATTTACTTCCCAGCATCCCTTGGGACAATTAGATGAAAAGTCCTGCTAGATAAGACCAAAGGCCTTTCTAATCCAAGATTCTATTTCCCACAGTGGCCAGCAAGATGACTATAGAAAATCCAAAAGTGGGACAGGAGAGTGACAGTCCTCTCCCACTGTTTTTCCCAGGCATCTAGTACTCAGAGGTATGACACTTGTAACTCTGGAGGTAGTTAGCTTAATCCTGTTTAAATTCATCTAAATTAATAGCCATCATTAGATCTTGTGGCAGTAAATTCCATAACTCAACTATGCCTCCTTATATTACCTAATTAATTAAACCTGGTTCCTTGTTTCTCCAGACCTTTCCAATCCTGCACAGATTTTTATGAAGAATCTAACATGGATGGCTACAGGCTTATACCAGTGCATTGCCTCTAATGAAGCAGGGGAGGAGAGCTGCGTTGTAGAGGTGACTGTACAGCGTAAGTACACAGGACTCTTTAAAGTTATGGCTGAAGTGTCAAGGCAATTCAGCATTAAGATACATTAATACTAATTCAGTGCCTCTCCCTGTCTCTTGCTATTGATCATCCTTGATTTTCTTTCTACCAGATCATCCCTTGCTCTTCAGTGATCACCCATGCAATAATTAAAGGAAACCATTGGCCCCTGCCCCATCCTATATTTCAGGAGTCATCTCAGCAAGTACCAGTAATATGGTACTCAAGATAATAGGGGCTGAATTACTGATTTATAGATTAAGCTTTTTGTGGGAGAACATTTAATTTCACATTTATGGATATTCTGTCGGACATACTTCATGGACTGAGAGAAATATTTTAAAACTTTTATGAACTGAACACACACCAGAAATTATGCTTAAGATGAAAACTTGCTTGTCCCACTTTGAAGGATTCTGAAATCACATAGACATATAAAAATATTCTTAAAATAATGTTCACCTTTAAAATGTAGGAATTACCTAATTTAAAAAAAATCTGAATTGTATTTTTTCCAAAGTAAATGAAAACATAAATAAAAGGGCTGTTCAACAGGAAAACTCAGTAAAAGAAACATAAACTTTTATTGCAACATTTTGTTTTATACAAAATATAGCAAACTGTACCTTTGTACACTCACAGATGCACAGAATTTTGGCATAGTAGCGGGTGCAGCTTGCGGAGTCATAGGAGGTCTCTCCCTGGTTTTTCTGGTTGTTTGGCTGACCATCAAGAGGAAAGAAAAGAAGAAATACGAAGAAGAAGAAGCCCCAAATGAAATCAGGTAATTACTGTATCTCAATCACAACTCATTTAACATAAGAACATAAGAAGAACCATGCTGGATCAGGCCAAAGGCCCATCTAATCCAGCTTCCTGTTATCTCACAGTGGCCCCACCAAATGTGTTTGGGAATGCACAAAACTAGATCTCTGTCTCCTGATACCACTCCCCTGCCTTTTGAAGGCATCCAGGCCAGATGCCATCACCACATCCTGAGGCAGGGAGTTCCACAGACTAACAATATGCTGGGTAATATTTTCTTTTGCCTATTCCCACTCTCCCAACCCTCAATTTGGGTGGATGTGCCCTAGTTCTGGTACTTTTTGAGAGGGAGAAGAGATTCCCCTATCCACTTTACTCATGCCCTGCATTATTTTGTATGTCACAATCATATCCCCTCTCAGGCCCATTTTTTCCAGAATAAAGAGCCCCAAATGCTGCATCCTTTCCTTGTAAGGGAGGTTCCCCCCCCCCCAGCCCAGTAATCATTTTAGTTGCTCTCTTCTGCACCTCTTCCAGTTCCACTATGTCTTTTTTGAGATGTGGTGACCAGAACTGTGCACAATACTCCAGGGGAGGCCTTACTAGCGTTTTGTACAATGGCATTATAATGCTGGCTGTTTTATCTTCAATCCCTTTTTGATAATCCCTAGCATGGAATTGGCCTTCTTCACTGCTTCCACACACTGGGAAGAAGACACCTTCATTGAGGTTTCCACCATCACACCAAGATCTCTTTCCTGGTCCTTCATGGATAGCTCAGAGTCCATGAGTGGATAAAGTTTTGATTTTTTGCCCCAATATGCATTACTTTACATTTTCCTCCATTGAAATGCATTTGCCACTTTGCAGTCCATTCTCCCAGTTTGGAAAGATCCTTCTTCACAATCTTCTCTGATTTTTACCACACGAAAAAGTTTTGTATCATCCAAAAACTTGGTCACCTCACTGCTTATCCCTGTCTCCAGGTCATTTATGAACAGATTGAAAAGCACTGGTCCCAGGGCAGATCCCTGGAATACACTACTTTTCACCTCTCTCCATTGTGAAAATTTCCCATTGACACCTACTCTTTGTTTCCTGGATCTCAAACAGTTCTCGGTCCATAAGAGGACCTGCCCTCTTATCCCATGACTGTGCAATTTTCTCAGCAGCCTAGACAATATCCACTGGTCCACCTAAGTCCACATGCCTGTTGACCTTTTCAAAGAATTCTAAAAGGTTTGTCAGGCAAGATTTGCCCTTAGAGAAGCCATGCTGATTTTCTCTCAGCAAGGTTTGTTCTTCTATGTGTTTTAAGATTTTCTCTTGGATGACGCTTTCCACCATCTTCCCTGGGACAGACATAAGGCTAACCAGCCTGTAGTTTCCCGCCCTCCTCCTTTTTAAAAACATTGGTGTGACATCTGCTATCCTCCAGTCCTCCGGTTCTGTGGCCGTTTTAAGAGACAAGTTGCATATTACCATTAAGAGATCCGCAATTTTGTTTCTCAGTTTCTTAATAACCCTTGGGTGGATGCCATCTGGGGCTGGTGACTTCTTGATCTTCAGTTTATCAATTAAACCTAAAACATCATCTCTTTTAACCTGTATTTGATTTAATTCTTTAGTCAAGAGGGGCCGTTTGGGCAGCAAAATATGCCTGAGGTCTTCTGTCATGAAGACAGATGAAAAGAAATCATTTAATTTCTCTGCAATTTCCAAGTCTTCCTTTACCTCCCCTTTACCTCCCTCACCATCCAGAGGGCCAACTGGCTCTCTGGCAGGTTTTCTATTTCTGTTTCTGTTTAAGTCTGTGGTTTGGTGATCAGTGTAACAATGACAATCTTTATACTAGTCCTCACTCAACAACAAAAAAACTCTGCAAGATCTTGGACAACTCACTTTCTCTGAGGCTGATATGTTTTGAAGATCTGTGAAGGTGAGACGAGGTCATGTATGCCAGGTACATCAGGCTCAGTGGAGAAAATTTGCAATATAAATTAATATTAGTAGCCTTAAATCATTGTACAGACCTAGTGAATGCCTTATGTGCTGCCAAGTTGGAACTGACAACAATAAATAAATAAACCTAGTAGAGCTTTCAAGATAAGTGAGAAGTTTAAGGAGTAGAGTTACCAGTTACTCCCCACCCTTTGTCAATTTCCAGGAGTGGGGATTCAAACCCAAATCTCTGAAATCCTAGTTACTCTATCCATTATACCACATCAAGTGGCAAGCATAGTACTATACCTTAAAGTATTTCTCCCCTCTGTCTAGAGAAGAGAATCCTTAGTCTTCCAGATGATTTTGACTCCATTAGCCTCAGTGAGAGTCATGTGTTTGCCCATGCTCCAGTCTGATGAATATACGTTCAGTACAATCTAGGGCAAGTACATGTCTAGGGCAAGTAGATAAAATAAGTTGTTCAAGATTGAAGTTTCAAATGTAAACATCCACCATCCTATGGGGGAAATGCTTATATTGCTACTTAGTTTGAGATCTCTGTAAATAAATTAATGTATGCCAACTCAATATTTGTTCTAGGAAAAGTGTAAACATTTGTAACCTGAACCACACTTTGTACACCAGTATGCATTCTTCTGAATTAACAAGAGGAATTTTATAACTTATTTTGCATATCACTTCAGCAGTTTTAAGAACATAATAAACATTTCTTTACAAATGAAGCTGAAGGGAACTACAGTATCCCAAAGATTAAGCTATGTTAGTTTGTTTCGGTATGTATAACAAAACCAAAAGAGAAAGAGAAAGAGAAACAAAAGAACTGTGGTACCTTAAAGGCTAAGTTATTTTTGGCTGAGGTTTCATGGATCACAACCTGCTTTTACAAACACATGGATATATTAAATATATTAATATATTTAAGCACAGTGTTGTGTACTCAGATGTGGGAATGGGGTCCAAGTGAGAAATAGGCACCGATCATTAACTTTCAAATTGATGCTAGTATTATTAACATTTGCAATGAGCTTTCAAAATGTACAGTGGAACCTTGACTTACATACTGCTTGACTTACATCATATTTGACTTGCAGCAAGAAGGGGCCTGTTTGACTTGAGTCGCAGGCTTTGACTTACATCTCGGAGCCCCGGCGCAAGGCACCAGAATCGGGCGGTAGCCACAACCCAGCATCGCGGCTGCCACCTCCAAACTGTTCCTGCCTTCTTCCTCTCCTCTGGCAGCGGCAGCTTCGGCGAGGCCAGCTCAGAGCACCTGGAGCTGGCCTCACCGAAGCCGCCGCTGCTGCCGGAGAAGAAGGGCCAGGAGCTCGGGGCTGGCCTCGCTGGTTAGACAGTCAGCTCAATCTTGTAAAAAATCTGGCTGTAGAAGTCTGGTCCACAATGGAAGCATTTTAGTTGGGGAGCTGTACAGTTGTGGGACTCTAATGGTAAGCATAGAGTTGTTCAGAACTTGGAACGTCAGGTTAAAAATCAGTAAAACTTAAATGTTAGACATCGTTGCTATGAACATTAAAAAGTGGAGGCATATAACCTGTGGACTATAATTCCACTGCCTCCTCCTCTCTTTGAAGAGACATTTCATTTACATCCCCAGAAGGAATCTCCTATCCCAGTCAATTTTGTGTTAAATTGCTGTTTTCGGGGGTCTTTTTCATCATCTGGAACGGATTAATCTGCTTTACCATTACTTTCTATGGGAAACGTTCGTTTGACTTAAGTCATGTTTGACTTAAGTCTAGACCACTGGAACGGATTAATGATGTAAGTCAAGCTTCCACTATATATCACATTAACATCTTGGTCATTAAGTAGAAAGATCAACTCTCTTATCAAAGAATATATATGGCTGCTTTTTGGAAGATGACAGCATTAAGGCTAACAATGCCAACTAGTCTTGATAGCTATGTTCTACTTCCACTATCAGATGCAGTTGTTACAATATATTGTCTCACTCATGGTCTGCTGGTGGACTTCCCGTAAAAATGCTGGATTACACAGGTCTTTGGTCTAATCCAATAGGGCTTTTATTTGGATGACCTGAAAGAGGGAAGAGGTACAATGTGAGAGCGAAATGTCAATTATAAAATATCAACAAAATAACTCATGCCAAATTTGCTGAACAGGTCTAAGAATTTCATTGGGATTTACAACACAGTGAGCTAGTATGCAGCAGCAGGAGGTAGTTCAGGCTGCAATGCCGATACATTAAATCAACCCCATGTCATATGGCAAGGAATGACTTATTTCTACAGCTTCTCTAATCCCCTTCTTCAGTAGACTTCTCCATACTGTGGATTCTGTCACAAAGTCCGGGGGGTGGGGGGGAGAGAACACATAATGGAAAAAATGACTATTTCCCATAACAGCTAGTGATCAGGTGGCATTGGTTGCTGTTGCTTAGGGGTGTGTGACAGCTGTTGTATAAGACAGGTTGATAACATACAGAATTAACATAGAACAGTAGCAATAAATACAATGCCTATAAAATATCAGATGACTAGATATGAAAGATTTCTAACAATTATTTTCCCATCATGGAACACAGAAAAGCACAAATAACATTGTTTAAGGGACAGAAGAATGATGACCACAGGCAGCAGGGCAGCAAATTTTGTGCCACACCAAAACAGCTTGTACTGCAATGAAACAAGTAAAGGGGAAGAAAAGAAACACATCCTACCATAATGACCAGTAATACAAGTTAATTAATTCAAGCAGTTGTTTTGGATAATAGTCACTACGCTGTGTTTTCAGATGCAACTAGAATATATTTTCAACTCAAGCTTATAACTTATATACTGTAATAATAGTACTACCTGAGGCTTACAACTCCATACGAGTCTTTGATTCCAGGGATGTTTCTCTGACAAAGTACAACATTTAATCATATAAGTAACTGCTGTAGTCTGTGGCAATACAACCTTTCCTAGCTAGCTGATCATTGTTAACCTCTTTGTTTTAAACTTGCCCTTTACCTTTAAAACTGTAATTCTTTTCATGGATTTTTATATATTTGGTGAGGGGTTGGTTTTTGTTTTGTTTTTGAATACACAAAAATAGAAACCCCTAAGTTTCATGTTTCAGGATCACTAAAGTGACGAGGGAGGGGCTTATGATCTTATTCACCTATCATGAATGATGTCATGTAATTAATACTGCTATAAAACTGTCAATCCAGAATCTGTGCCGACTTACAAATACAGTATACTCAAAGATATATTAAATATGAATGTTTATGTCCCTGGTTATTTGAAATGTTTAATCAGTGGACTCTTTGGCTTACAGGGAAGATGCAGAGGCACCAAAAGCTCGATTAGTCAAGCCTGGTTCTTCTTCTTCTGGCTCCAGGAGTTCACACTCTGGTTCCTCCTCAACAAGATCAACTGTAAACAGTGCCTCTCGCAGCCAACAGACATTGTCAACAGAGGCTACTCCCCAGATAACGCCAACCCAGCATAGCCAGCTGGAAATGAATGGGAAGGAAAGTGAGCCAAAGAAAATTAGCCACAACCACCTAATGAAAATAGAAGCTACACCAACCATGGTGCCTGCTCAGAGTCGGGCTTTCCAGACAGTTTGACTGCTCCCCCCAGACCTATTCAATCTCCACCTATGCCCCTAATTCACATAAACCACCAGCATTCTGCAATTAGATTAGCTTGCCTATCATCCAGGACTTTTGTTTACTACACTCACTCATGACACAACAAAATATCTCACTCAGTATTTTTAAAACATTTTTGTTACGTGGTACAGATACAGGCTTGAAAAGAGAACTCATGTTGACTGGGTCTTATTTTTTAAAAAATCTGTTTGCTCCTAAAAGGAAGAAAAGGGAAATGTGAAATTGTAAGTGTAACATACTGGAGCCTTGAAATACTGTATTCTTTTAAGTGATGCACACAAATGTTCAGTGGAACTCTGAAGGGGAAAATTGTAGTCTTCCACAAAATGTGTACATGTACCATCATCTCAGTTGTGGTATCAGTTTTTTTCCAATGAAATAACATTGATCAATTTCACAAGGAAATTGACAGCTGCCTTGTGAATTATCAACAGTAGGAAGCTATACCATCAACAGAAGAGAAAATACCATGGGAGGAAAAAAAACTGAGAACTTGCTGTGTTCATGGGAGGAGCCTTCTCTTAACAAAGCAGTGCATTAATTTAAGAAGGTAGGTATAACTGAAATAAAATACTGTAGATAGAAACTCAGCACACCAAATTCAATTCTGTCCTTATTTATATATCCACGTACCAGAAGCAATTTCACACAGGTCAAGAAAATTACATCCTAATGGATCTGTAGAATGTGAAGTTAAAATCAAATCCCAAATTCCCTCTTCAGATTTAAAAATGATGCATCACAGTATTTGAGATTTTTAAGAACAGCAGCAACAGTAACAAGCAACTTCTTGATAAACTAATATGGAACTCTCTGGGTATATTTTTTAAATGTCCCTGTATTTTTATATTGGACTCTACACTAGAAACTGTGGCCTCGGTTATTAGGATCTAGGTACATTTTGGGATAGCTTGCTGTAAATAATTTTGAAGAAAACACTCACTGTACAGTGATAATGGCCATACAAACAAAATTGTATAAGTCAACAGGTGTGACTGTATAAATTTATTTGTCTCTCTTTAGAGTAGAACAATCATTTCATGAATACCACTAGTATCAGATGATATTAAATAAACAATGAGATGACAGCAGAATGGAAAACCAAAAATGGTCCAAAATTATAACCATGCTTTTCACTGTTTGTTACTGAAGAACAGAAAACATTTGACACAGAATAGAAGATATTCAAGTAGGCTGTGATACAGCTACAAGGTACTGTTAGTTTTTAGCCTTCGTTTTATATTAAAATTACCACCCAACTGCTATTATTTAATGGTGAAGCATAAACTTTGGATTCTGATATTAAAAAGAGCCATAAAAGATTACAGGTTAAATTTTACAGGATTGTAAAATAGGCGAAAATACAGAAAAGTAGGAAAGCTTATTAAAAATCAAAAGGCATTTCACTCTCAAAGGGATATTAACTGTAATAGTTTTTGAAATCACTGTTTCAAAAGGGAAGATACACTTATATTGTGAAAAAACATACATTTATTTTGTAAAATAATGTATTTAAAGCATTTACTGTACTATGTATACAAGTTACTATCTAGTGTTGTTGCATAAATCTTCTCTAGTTTTATTTCAATTCTTGATTGGTAAACTGGTAAACTACTTCTCTTTTACCTGCTATTATTGATGTACTTGTGCTCAGAATGAGCAACAAAAAGGGAAGCAAATATTTATTGTAGATTCCTTTGAATCAACAATTTAGTAAGACTGTTTTGTTGTTATTTTTAAATAAAGAGGTGGCAGGCTAAGACCTGCAGTTAAACAAAACCTGAAATACTGTCATAATTTTGAAACTAAACCGCCTTTAAAGTTTTCCCATTAGGATTAAATATTATTTTTACTTCCAGGATATTGTCACTCTCCCTACTGAGCCATTGCAACTCCCATGAAGAAAGCAAAAATAATGAATGGATGGATGGATGGATGGATGGATGCAAAGAGCCCCATGGGAACATTATACTAGTGGAATGCATTAACCCCTGTGCAATTCATGCCATCCAATTTTCAGTTACCTCCTCACACCCACTGCATTCCCTCCTTCAATATACATCTCTGATTTTAAAACAATCTGGGATATGGCATAAAACATCATAGGTGTATTGATGAGCCATCAAGAGAAACAGCCCAATATTTCCACATTAATCCCTTGCTGAGGTAGCTCCCAACCATGAATCCCCAGACGTTTCTGGGCTGCAACATCCCATAAGTCTTCACCATTACATGTGCTAGCAAGGGCTTGTAGGAATTGCAATCTAATACCATGGTTGCTTTATGAAATTGATTCCCTGCACTTGGTATTGGAAGCACAGTGATTTCATTCTTGCCTACTGGGCTGATTTCAGAAACCTGCATTGGTAGATTCAATGCTAGTTTGCCCATACAAATATCCATCTCTTCTCATATTTTTAAAGCTGCTGGACAATGCTACTAGATGGCAGGGTGGTGTCCCATCAATTTACTGTTAACTACAATTCTATTTCTGATTGATATCTAAGTCAGTTGAAACTGCCCAACTGTTGAACCCATGCCTGGATAGAGGCCAAAATGAATGAATCCTAACAAGATAGGAATTTCATAGGTAAATGGAATATTTACTTAAGAGCTAAGTATGTAGTACCTCAGGTAGCATTATGCTCCCTCTGAACGAGGTGTATGCTTCATGATACACTACATCTTGAGGCTCAGGATGGTGGCTAGAAGTGTATTTTGCTCTGGTGACAATATAACTGAATTATACAAGACAGGGTTGAGCAAAATGCAGCTATCCAGACGTTGCTGGGCACCAACTCCCATCACCACAGCAATCATAGTCAATGAAAACCCATACTGGAAAATGCATTTCAACATATGGAACTCTGTGTTTTGTACCTGGGAGTATGTTGTTTGAACATGACGCAGAAAGTTCAAATGTGTAGAATACAGGAGCCAGGAGCTTAAGTAGCTTGTTGTAATCTTATTACATAAGTTCTGAAAAGAGCTGCGGCAGCCGCCTCTTCGCTTCTGAGTCCAATTAAAGGTTCTGGTATTTACATTTAAAGCCATGAAATTCAATCTTACACTTCCCTACCCCAGTGTGCCCATGACCTGAGATGAGGACTCCTCTCAGAGTACAACTTCGCTATAGCACCCTGGGTTTGGAAAACATTTTCCATGGAAGTGTGAATCATGCCACAACTGTTTTTTACCACCAGTTCAAAATCATTTTGCTTTCCAACATTTCCTACTATGTGTGTGTGTGTGTGTTGTGTCGTTACAGTTGTGACCATAATTTTGAGTACCTTGTAATTTGTAATATATTTCTATACTAATCTTGCATTCCTAAGAATAAACCACAGCTTATAAATGTTTTAGTGAGTAATTAAGCTTTTCAAGATAACTAAGGAGCAAAATTACAAAGAAAGGGAGAGAAACTGCATTTATTTGTCTGAAAGTGCATACAAGACAGAAGATGAGACGGAGTAATGTCATCAGTTTTGTTTTTGTCAGAAGAGTGGAGTGCATGCTCTAAAAAGAAATAGGCTATCACTTCCTGGTAATGATTCAATGGTAATGGTCAAAGATTTGAGAGTCTACAGTGACCTAAAACAATAAACAGTTCTAAAAAGGTTTTATTAGTGGCACAAGTTCTAATGTAGCCTTTGGAAAAAGAGAAAAACTGGCAAACAATGGAAGTCAAATGGCATAAGATACAAGGACAGGCCTGATATTTTCTATGTAAACTTAGTAATTCATAGTTAATAGCAAGCACTGATGTTCTAATTTAGACTCCACCATATTACAGTGTCAGTGGTACCTCAGTTTAAGAATGTCTCAGTTTAAAAAAAAAGTTTAAGAAACTAAATTAATGAACATAGGGATGCCCCAGTTGAAGAAAATTTTAAATGGAATGCCCCAGTATGCCTTTTTTGAGCTTCAGAACAGATTAATTGGTTTTCAATGCATTCCTATGAGAAACCACGTTTCAGTTTATGAATGTTTCACAGTATGAAATAGCATGGAGAACAAATTAATTACCTAAACTGAAGTACCACTGTATACTAGCTGTTCAAATAGGCAAAATTTCCAAGAGCAAATGCAGAATTGAGACTGAATGCACATACAACTACAGAGTTCCATAAAGTTCGTAGCTGAATGCAGTTCTGCAAGGGGGGAAAATCCACACACAGATCCCATAAGGCTTCATCAGAAGATACAGTGGTACCTATACTTATGAGTTTAATCCATTCTGAATGCATGCTCATAAGCTGAACAACTTGTAAGTAGAGCAGCTGTATCTAAAAAATAAAATAATAAAACAAAGAATTGTAAGTAGAGCAGACTGCATCTAAAATTTGTAGGGCAGCAGTTAAAACACCAATGGTTTTCTGCTCTTAAGTCGAATTGCCCGGAAGTATAGCAACACATAAGTAGAGGTATCACTGTATAGATAGATATTATTGGTTGCAGACCAGCTACACCTTAAAATCAACATATCTAGTAAACAGTTTTATCAGGGAGGAAAATCATCTTAAAGACAAAGACTTCTCTGACAAGCCATGAGGGGATTTTTCAGTAGCAAGGTGAGAAGTCATGTCTTCAGGTTGTAAGAGCCCAGATAAAAGAAATAAAATAGCAATCTGAACCATACAAAGAGGACATTCTGATATTTCCATTACATTCTAATGTTGCTGTGATGACAAAGGGAGGAGGCAACACTGAGCTCCATGGTGCATAACTCTTTGGTTAATGTATCTGGCTGTGGAGGTTTGGAGTTTGATCCCCCACTGTGTCTGTTTACCAGGAGCTTAACACGTATCTCCAGATATGATAACATATATAACACTTAGGAAACGTTTGTAATCTTCATAGAATTGTTTCATATAAACATATTTCTAGTTTCCTTCCAAAATAACTTTAACATGAAGGAGAAAGGGGAAGCAAAAACAACAGAAAAGTAAAGCTGAACTCAAAATATTCTGTAGTTTACAAGTGGGTGTTACAAGCTTATTTAGACAAACAAATTCCACTGAATTAAGTGGGGTTTACATCTTTGTAAGTCTACCCTGCAAGGTCAGTGTTCTAGCAAAATTCCATGACATTTTAACCCAAGCCTCGCTAAATGCATATAAATTTGGATGATTCCAAAACCAATACAAAGTCCTGCTTATTATTTCTAAAACTCTTTACAACCTGGCTCCAGCCCAGGCTACCCACTGGATGTTATTTCCCCACATAACATTCCTCAAGACTTAAGAGAGGCCAGTCTCTTGATCTCATCACCTGTACATATATATTTGACAGGGTCCTGAGAGAACCTTCTTGGTCTTTTCCCTCCAGGTTCCTGTGAAGCTAGATTGGCCTTTAGCTTTTCCGTGGCAAGTCAAAATATTTTAATCCTAGCTGGTTTCCCTACATTTGCTGCCCATATATCTTTTTAACTTGATTTTAAACATTGTTTCTTAATCCATTTTAAGTGACAACTTTCATGATCCTTTAATATTTTTTACTTGCTGTTTACTGCTCTTCAAATCATTTGTGATATGACTTGAGTGCTGCTGTCTGGAGAAAAGCAGCCTAGAAATGCAACCATCAAATAAAATAAAAAAGCAAGATTGCAACATAGATTCCCCGAGCCTATGGTTTCTCAAGGCTTACCTTGAAAAATTGTGAAATGTGGTGAGAGTTCCTGTTTTACAATTCACTTCCTCAAGACAAGGGGAGCAAATTAGATCTGCTAGCCCCAGGTTTGTACATAAGGATACAATTTGTTACATGTGTATAATAAACTTGAGGCTGGATATTTCACTTTCTCTGTGAACCAGGTTCCCACCCACGGAAAGTCACATGGAAGCAAATGGCTTCTTAAGCTTTTAAGAAGCTGCATTTTTGTGCTGAATTTCTCAGCGGTACATTCTGGAACAGGATAAAACGGCTCCATTATTAGGGGGTGGGGAGAGGCGGGATCTTGCAAAGGCGTCAAGACATGACTTCTGAGGCGAGTTCAAACCTCAGCCCTCAGTCAGGACGACCTCATTGTGAAATAAAGACAAAAGTAGGCTAGGTGATACCTTTACTGGTCACTACTAAAGCAAAAAAACATTTTGTTTTAGTAGTGACCAATAAAGGTATCACCTAGCCTACTTTTGGATTTGTTTTTCTGGTCACACGGCTCAACCTACTTTTTTTTTTTTACTTATGTGAAATAAAGAGGGGAGGCCGACGACAAAAAGAGACGGCGGGAAACCTTATTGCGAAACAAAGAGAACCGAAAATGGCTCCGCGACCATTTTGAGAAAGGTGCCTCGGGGTGGGGGATGCGTGCAGAGCGCTTGCCTTTTTCTTTTTTAAAAAAAGAGAGAGGCACTGAAGAAAAAGAGAATAATTTCCAGGGAGTCTTAAATGTTGCCCCTTTCTTCTTTCAGAGAAGCTTGAGGGCGCGCCTGCCTGTTTCCGTACCTGGTCGTTGAAAAAAAAAATTAATCACCTCCTTTCCGGCGAACCGGGCGCTTAGGCCGTCCTAATCCTACCCGCTAACCCCGCCTGAACCCGGGCGTCCTCAGCTGAACCTGCTCGGTTGCCGCCCCACCCCTCCCCCCAACCCTGTCCAGCAGCCGGCAAGTAACGGAGGCCGCCTCGCCGCCATTTTGTGCCGGGCTCCTTTCTTCCTCCTTGCCCGGAGCGCCCAAGATGCGGCTCCCTTCGTCCCGCCCATTCCTTTCCCGCTCTGTGAGGCGAGCCTCGATTGGCCAGCTTCCGCGCCGGCTTCCAACGCAGCGCGTCGATTGGTCAATACAGCCTTCGCCCACCCCATGCGGCTCTCTTCGTCCAGCCCACTCCTTTCCTCACTTTGTGAGATAACGCGAGCCTCGATTGGTCAGCTTCCGCGCCGTCCTTCGACGCGGCCCGGTGATTGGTCAATACAGCCCCCCCTCTCTCTTTCGCAGCCGGCCGGCAAGATCTTTGCTGCGTTCCCTTTCCTTTCTCCCCCTCCCCTCCCTCTGAGGATTATGCAAATAGCCCGGCCTAATTCTCCGAGGCGATTGGCCTTTCCTTGTCCATTCCCGGCCACCAGATATCCGATTATGCAAATAAAGGTGACCTTCTTTCTCTCTCTCTCTCTCTTCCCCCCCCCCACTTCCAAGACGTCTCATTGGTTCCTCCTCCCCCTCCCCCTCCCCCGCGCGCTCTCGCGCTGGGAGGGATGAACGTTCTAGAAGGGAAGACGAGGAGGAGGAGGAGGAAGAAGGCGGCCAAGAAAAGCCGGCCGGCTCACTGTGTGAATCACCTCGCCGCCGCCCCGCCCCCTTTCGCTTCCCTTTGTTGCGTCACACAGGCCGCACGCCTTCCCTTCGCCCCTATTGGTCGGGGGAGGCGGGGACAGGGGCCGTGCGGCGGCGGCGGATTGGGCCGCCGTCCGGAAAGAGGCGTGGCTCTTCTGGAAGCTTCTCCGGCGTTATATAAGGCCCGCGGGGGCCGGCAGGGAAGTCGCTTTCTCTACTTCGTTGTCTTCCTGGAAGGTTCTCAGGTCGGTTTTTATCTGTGGTCGGTGCGGGGTACGCAGGTAACGCTCTTTTACTCTTTTTTCGTTTTATTTCATTGCCTCGCTAGATTTAGGTTATGTATCCAATTTCTTGCTTTGTTCCAAAATAAGAATCCTTTATTTTTAGGATTTCTCCTAACAAAAGGGGCAAAACAAATGTTGAGGGCCTCTTGGCCACGTTTTACTGCTGCTTTTACTTTTCCATGGAATGTTTTCTCAAGTGTCCCTTTTGATGGGTCTATTTGCAAAAGAGGCTGGTGGGGGCTCTTAAAGAGAGGTGTAGAAAGGAAGTCCTGGAAGGGAAGCGAGATGTATTTATAAAAATAATCAGCCGCCCCGTTGCCGAATTGTCCCTTTTTCCTATTAAAATCATGAACGAAAGCCGACTGGGCTGTTCGGTTGGGAAACTAGGCCAAATCGGTAAAGGGATTAAATACTTGATTTAGTTCCCCACCCCCTCATTGAGCTTTTTGTGTCAAAAGGAAGCCTTTTTCTTGATCCGCGGGAAGGAAAAAAAGGATCATTAGGGAGTGGGAGGGAAAGGTATAATTAGGGACCTTCCTCCCCCCCACCCCTTTCGGAGCTTGTAAAATGTAGAGAGACAGAAGCCATTCATTCAGAGAGACAAGAGGGGAAGGCGCGCTGGGCTTGGTGTGGCCGAAGGGCTTTTCCGGCGCTTGCGGGGGAAGGAAAGGAGGACGTTCGAGTCCTTTTAAAGGAGATCGAGGAAGAAGGGTGGGCAAAAAAGGTTTGGTGGGCTAAAATGGCGGACGCAAAGGGGCTGGGCTCTACGAGCACGAGGAGGAGGAGGAGGATTGGGGGGTGGATGCTGCTGCTTCAATGTGACCTTCGAGGGCCGCAAAAAAAAAAGATTCCAGGAAAACAAAAGAGAAAAAAACCCAGCAAAAGATACAAAAGGCACAAAAAAACCCGTGGCAACTTGCCAAAAAAAAACTTACATTGTAGCGTTTCGTGCGCATGGCCAGTCAGTGCTCCTATGGGTCTGAAGAAGTGGAGGCGTCCACGAAACGTTAAATTAAAAAATGAAAGGTTTTTTTTAAGGTGGCGCATGTTTTGTATCTTTTATTTTTAGTTGATCTTTGTCTGGAATTGAAAAGGCAAACGGCTGTCCTCTGCCCCCCTCCCCCAAAAAAAAGGAGGAGGAGGGGGGAGGTGAAATGGGGAAGGAGAGACCGCCGTCAGTCGGGACTCGGCGATCTGGCTTTTCTGCCCCTCGAGCCTCCTCCCTGGCGGCGGCGGCGCTTTCCTCTGCCCGGGAGGGGAGGCGCGGCGCGGCTGCTTTGGGATCCCCCGCCGGCTCACGCACGCTTCCCCCTTCCTTCCTCCGCCCACGTGCTCAGCAGCGCGCTCTGCCGGTTCCGGGCGGCAGCGGAACACGTGGTCGTGGGAGGCTCCGCCCCCTTCCTCCCCATCCGGGCCTCGTGGAGGTGAGGGAAGGCCGGGGGATTTACCCAAAATGCCCCGCGCGGCTCTTCCGCTGCCCCCTCCCATTTGGAGGCAGGCCACGTGGCCGCTTGCCAGGGGCATCTCCTGAGGCAGAGCAGCATCCATTCGCCTGGTGGGGCCGCTGCCAGCAAATACTTATTTGCAGTGGAACCTTATTATATAAAGGAATTAATTCATTCCAAATGAAATTCTTGCTAAGCAATTTTTCCTTTGCACAAATTTCCCATAGGAGTGCATTGAAAACTGATTAATCCCTGATCGTGAACGTTTTGCTGTTGCCCCATAGGCAATTCTGTTCTCCAGAATTTTTTCCTTTAAGCAGATTTTCTGTTAAACAACTTGTTATACATTATTTTCCCTTTATATACTGCCTGACTTTCCCGAAGGAACTCTGGGCCGTGAACAACAAATAGTTTAGGAAAACATTAACAAGGAACAAAGACAAAAGGGCATGGAGGCATCCTGTATGTACATGGCGCATAAAGGACATTCAATTCATGGCGGCGCCTACATTGCATGCATATCGAGTAGTTACGTAGGATATCTAAATTTAAAACCTATAGGATGAGTTTCTGAAGCTCTGTGAATATAACACCAAAACCTGATGTTTCAGAACAGCTTTGTTTCTCCCACAGTTAAATGTTTCTAGTTACACGGGTTACTTTTAAACAACTGCAGTTGTACTACAGAAACTGGTGATGGGCTGGAGTTACAACTGCAATATTTTGAATGGGTCTTTTTTCTTATTTCATTATTTTCATGAGCCTTTTCCTTCCTTTTTTAGCAACAATGTCTAAGGGACCATCTGTTGGAATCGATCTTGGCACCACCTACTCCTGTGTGGGTGTATTCCAGCATGGTAAGGTGGAAATAATTGCCAATGATCAGGGTAACAGGACCACACCCAGCTATGTCGCATTTACGGATACAGAGAGGCTTATTGGAGATGCTGCAAAGAATCAAGTGGCAATGAACCCCACAAACACAGTATTCGGTAAGCACGTCTCACAAATAGGGTCTACATTTATTTAAATTAGCAGAATAGAAGACCCAATTTATGGGCAGCAGCTAGTAATTATAACAGCCCTCAATTTTTAAAAGTATTAAAAGGAGGTGTTGTGGAAACAATTGTGGTGCAGTACATTTAAGTATCTCTAGTTTTATGGGTTAAAATGTTACTCTAGAGTCACCCTGAATCTCTTAAAGTAGGACATGAATGCTCATAGAGTGTCTATTCATTTGCAGATGCAAAGCGCCTGATTGGTCGCAGATTTGATGATGCTGTCGTCCAGTCTGATATGAAACACTGGCCTTTCACTGTCGTGAATGATGCTGGTCGACCAAAAGTCCAGGTGGAGTACAAAGGAGAAACCAAGAGCTTTTATCCTGAGGAAATATCCTCTATGGTGCTAACCAAAATGAAGGAAATAGCTGAGGCGTACTTGGGAAAGGTAAGCTTTTTAAAGTGAGTAATCAAAGCAGACACTGCTTATATAATCAATGGATGGGAATATAATGAATAATGTATATTTTTCTGCTGTTTTTGCAGACTGTTACTAATGCTGTGGTTACAGTCCCAGCCTATTTCAATGACTCCCAGCGCCAGGCAACGAAAGATGCTGGAACCATTGCTGGCCTCAATGTGCTCCGGATCATTAATGAGCCAACTGCTGCTGCTATTGCTTATGGGCTAGACAAAAAAGTGAGTAGCAAATGGCATTGCTTTCAGAAGGCTTGCGGTGGGGGCGTGTTGCTTTCCTATTGATCTACATCGAGTTGGGTTTTTTTGCCTTCTAGGTTGGTGCTGAGAGGAATGTGTTGATCTTTGACCTTGGCGGCGGCACCTTTGATGTCTCCATCCTTACCATTGAAGACGGCATTTTCGAAGTCAAGTCGACTGCCGGGGACACCCACTTGGGTGGCGAGGACTTTGACAATCGCATGGTCAACCATTTCATTGCCGAATTCAAGCGCAAACACAAGAAGGACATCAGTGAGAATAAGCGAGCGGTCCGTCGACTCCGCACAGCCTGCGAGCGTGCGAAGCGCACTCTTTCCTCCAGCACTCAGGCCAGTATTGAAATTGATTCCCTGTATGAAGGCATTGACTTCTATACCTCAATTACCAGAGCTCGCTTTGAAGAGCTGAACGCTGACTTGTTCCGCGGCACTCTGGATCCTGTGGAGAAAGCCCTGCGGGACGCGAAGCTAGATAAATCTCAGGTCCATGATATCGTCCTGGTTGGCGGGTCCACCCGAATCCCCAAGATCCAAAAACTCCTTCAGGATTTCTTCAACGGCAAAGAACTCAACAAGAGCATCAATCCTGATGAGGCCGTTGCTTATGGTGCAGGTAATTAAGAGTTGTTGATTTTGACAACAAGAAAGCTGGCGTGTAGATTCAGTGTAATGCCAGATTTGTGTTGCTTATATGTGTGATGCTGTTACAAATGCCACCACTAGAAATTGTTATTCCTGGGAGTAACTTGTGCTTTTTTCCTTTTTAGCTGTTCAAGCTGCAATTCTGTCTGGGGACAAATCTGAAAATGTCCAAGACTTGTTGTTGTTGGATGTCACTCCTCTGTCCCTGGGTATAGAGACAGCTGGTGGTGTCATGACGGTCCTGATCAAACGTAACACCACCATCCCCACGAAGCAGACTCAGACGTTCACTACATACTCTGATAATCAGCCAGGTGTGCTGATTCAGGTACGAAGGTTTTCCATAAGGATTGGAAGGGGGGACGGTCAGTGTTGGTGCTTAACTTTCGACTGATGATTTGTATCCAGAGTAAATTTCTGACAAGCCTTGGGTTATGGCATGTTACAAAACAGGACTATGGTCAGTTCTTTCTAAAACAATAGCAAGCAGGTTTGCCTTTGGTCGCAATGATGAAGGTGATTCCAAAACCATTCGTAGTTTCCACCAGAGGTTGAAAGACCTGTGTTGGCCCAAGTACCTTCCTTGGATGTCTGAGCGACCCCTTCCAGTTATGTTCTGTCTTGTAAAGCCTCTGAACAGTAGTAGTTCTTTGGTTGTGTAAGCAGATGGCTAAACGTTCCTCTAATCCTTTCTTTTAGGTTTATGAAGGGGAGAGAGCAATGACAAAGGACAATAACTTGCTGGGCAAGTTTGAATTGACAGGCATTCCTCCAGCTCCCAGGGGGGTTCCTCAGATTGAAGTAACATTTGATATTGATGCCAATGGCATTCTCAACGTGTCAGCTGTGGATAAGAGTACCGGCAAGGAGAACAAGATCACTATCACTAATGATAAAGGTACAGTTAAACAGGTTTGGGAGAGAGAACAGAATTTTTTTTTTTAACCCAGCATGTTCTTAATCTGTGGAACTGGCCTGGATACCTTCAAAAGGGGATTGGATTTTCCTGTAGTTTGGGTCCTTTGCAACCTAGACCAGTGATGGTGAATCTTTTAGAGACCAAGTGCCCAAACTGATTCAAAACCTACTAATTTTTTGCAAAGTGTCAATTATAACAACTTAATATCAATGTAGGTGACTGTGAAGGGGTGATGTCGGGTGCCCGCAGAAGGGGTTCCCAAGTGCCACCATAGGTTTGCCAACAGTGCCGTAGAATTGCTGTTTTGGAAGCAAGAAAGCATAGTTCATTTTTTTGTTTTGGATGGTTCTACACATATCTAATAGTGTATGCAGTGTAAAGTGCCAAAAATATAAACCCAAGGTGTTTTTTCCCCCATTAAGGTCGCCTGAGTAAGGAAGATATTGAGCGCATGGTCCAGGAGGCTGAAAAATACAAAGCAGAGGATGAAAAGCAGCGCGACAAGGTGTCCTCTAAGAACTCGCTGGAATCCTATGCTTTCAATATGAAGGCGACAGTGGAAGATGAGAAACTTCAAGGCAAGATCAGTGATGAAGATAAGCAGAAGATTTTGGACAAATGCAACGAGATTATCAATTGGCTGGACAAGAATCAGGTTTGTAAATGGAGAATATGTTGAGCCCGTCTAAAATTCTGTCCCGTCAATGTTCATGTCAAAGAAGTGCTACGATTCCTTATTCTCTTAAGTTTGGCTTCTGCTTGGTACAAGAGAGCCTGACAGGCATCATGCTTACTGCTGTATAAGACTGTTGGTTGTTAACTTAATCAGTGGGCAGTAAAAACTAGGAAACCAGGCTTGGGATTTGCTAGCTTGGGTCGCAATGATGAAGGTGATTCCAAAACCATTCGTAGTTTCCACCAGAGGTTGAGAGACCTGTGTTGGCCCAAGTACCTTCCTTGGATGTCTGAGCGACCCTGTAAACCTACAAATCCTATGATGTGCTGAAAGAGTTTTCTTCCGATGCTTAAGGTTGGCAGATTCCTTAACTGGCCAACGTGAGGGAAGAATTTGCACTTGGGGGAATCAGTTGCTGGTTCTTCTGTTACTTAATCCTAGCATCTGTCCCCAGAGAGGCAAGAGTGTGTTTTGTATGCTTTTTATGGTTCAGATCTCTGCGTCTCCCAGGTTGTGGCTGGACCAGTGATTTAGCCAGGTGACCCTTCGCAACAAATGATGTTGGTTTTTGTCTTTGCAGACTGCCGAGAAGGAAGAATTTGAGCATCAGCAGAAGGAGTTGGAGAAGGTCTGCAACCCTATTATCACCAAGCTGTACCAGAGTGCTGGGGGGATGCCTGGTGGGATGCCCGGCGGCTTCCCTGGTGGTGGAGCACCCCCCTCCGGAGGAGCCTCCTCTGGGCCAACCATTGAGGAGGTCGATTAAAGAAATGACATTCCTTGTCTCAGCTTCAGAACTTGAAGGACTCAACTCATTTTGCAAGGGCATTCTTGATACTTTTAAACGTGCACAGGGAGGGAAGGGCAAGCATTGCACTTTACCAGTACTGTAAAAAACAAAAATAAACAGAAATGCAACTTGAGTCCCAATAAACAAAATTTATTTAATTGGCAACACAAAGTAGTGTTTCAGTGTCTTGATTTACTTCACTAGAAAGAACTATTACCCCATTATTCACATCTGGCAACTCCTGTACTGAGTATGCGACCATGTTTCCCTTTGGAAAGGGATCGTTGGAGATTATGCCACACCATTAGATTGACATAGTCATTTAGAAGTCATGCAGAGATGGAGGAAAAGGCTCAACAGTTGCACAAGAGGAAGTCGGGAATTTCAAAGACATCCCCTGTTGATAAAATGGACTTGATATTTTCATAGCTGCAACAATCTGAAAGGTAGCAGTAATATAGGAGTTAGTGGTGTTTGGTGCTAGAGGATGTAGGTTGCCCTGCAACCTCTTGTGTGTATGTCATGGGGTACAGAAGAGACATTGGTAGAATCCACAAGGAACATGGCAGGAAACCAACTGATAGCTGCCAAGATGTTATTGAACTGTATTCACCATCTTTTTACATGGCTCTGTTGCTCCCTTCAAATATTGGTCACACAAGCAATTGGTTTCAAAACCCTAAGGTGTTTGGTCATCATCAAAATCCCACTTGTACCATGAGATCTTAGAATTTCCTCTACAAGGAACATTTGGATCATACAAGTGGTGATCTGCTATGTTTTGTCGAACTGTCTTGCACCTGCCAGGTAGATGAATCTTCGTATTGGCTAGTAGCTAGCAAACGGTGGCACCAGAGCAAATTGGTTCTTATCCAAGGGACCTGGGGGGGGGCAAAGAATCCACAGAGAACAGGACATACTCATCAGTCCATTGGCAGTTAATACAAAATTTTATAATGTTCCTGTCAAGTCCGTTCTGTATTATGGCAGCCCCTTTAAGGCTTTCCAGGTACAGAAGACTCCAGAAGCTAGTTAGCCCATGAAACTTGGAACCTGCAATGGTGTCCATACTAGTTTTCTCAGCAACAGAAGTGGTTCTAGAACTTAAAATTTGAGGAAGGGGGGGTGTCTTGAAATGCCCGCTGGCTTTTTGATGTAACAAGTGTGGTTCTCTAGTTTTAAAGCTGTTAACAAGTTTTGTTTTTCATAAAAACAATCCACGGTAATATAATTATGTGTACAAAAGATTTTCTTTTGACTGGTGGATGAATTGCTTTTAGGGGAACTCAAATGCAGTACTGTAATAAAAAAAAATAACTTTGCTGTAGTAATCAGGACTACAAAACTAGGGCTTTTTTGCTCTTAAATGTGGCTTTGGTTTAGTTTTGGTGAAATGTTTCATATTTTAATTGGTTCAAAGTATTCTTCCCCTGTCCCTTTTCTGCCCCCCAGCATCAGCCTAACACATACCAACCAGTCAGAAGAAAACAATACCTGTGCATTTTGCCCATTTTTAAAAGGCTTTGGACTTTTTCAGAGGTAGTTTGTATTATTTACCCCAAGAATTCACACAACTTAAAAAGGTGTTAATAGGCTGGTTTAATAATTGATAGAAGCAGTAATTTGGACATATAGGTGCTCCTTGGAAATCTGAAATTGCACCTGTTTAGGCTTCTCTTGTATTTTAATATCTGATGTGCATGGAACCCAAATGCTTGCTTTCTCCACAAGGTGTCACCAATTGGTAATTTTCAGACATTTTGATTTTAGCAAGGATAAAACCGAAACACCAATTTCAAGTCATTCATTGCCAAGAGTGCATTTCTATTGCGGCAGCTACTCATTTGTGTGTGTGTGTTTTGTTTTTGTTTTACTTTCAACATTGTTTTACTGTTCTCGACCACTTTGGGACTTGAGCAACGTAGGGCATAAATACTGTATATCAAATAAACAATTGTTTTTAGAGAGGAGAGGAAGGGCAGCTTAATATGACTATTTGTGCCTCTTCTAGCAGTTACAACTTAGAATGTTAGAATAGTCTTGTGGTGTAGTGGTTAAATGCCTGTCCTGCAGGTAAAACTGTTCATGACCTGGGGTTCAACCCCAGGTAGCCAGCTCATGGTTGACTCAGCCTTCCATCCTTCCCAGGTCAGTAAAATGAGTACCCAGCTTGCTGGGGGGGGGGGGCAATGTGTAGCCTGCATACTGTAATTAAACTGTAAACTGCCCAGAGACTACTTGAAGCAGTATGGGACGATACATAAGCAGAATAACAGACAGGAAGAGATATACAGAATAATCATGATGGGAGAGTTGGTCTGTTGAGCCTGAGAATTCCTCTCATTGTTTGCACTCGCAAAAACTTCCCGCTTTGTGGGTGTTCTCAAGTCATCTTTTTAGGGTTTTCCAGATGGAGAGGTCTCAAGTGGTTTCATGTCCTCTTCCGGGGAGTGCAACTCGTTCTAGGATGAACCGGGGGAATTGAACTCCCACTGTCTGGCTCAGGCAGCCAGCTAGCTCTCCCTTACTTGACTGTCCAGTTTTCAACTGATCTCATTTCACCTTATCCCGCCTAGAAAGATACAAAGCAGGTGACATCATTAAAACACAATATAAAAGTGAACAGCTTGCAAAAGGCGCCAAAGAAATAGTGTACCAAGAACAACACATCAGTGCAGTGGTGCCTCTGCTTATGAGTTTAATGAATCCATTCCGAATGCATGTCCTAAATAAATAAATCGGAGGCAGGAATGTAAGAGCAGACCGCAACAAGAAATGGTAAGGCAGTTAAAATGCCAATGGTTTTTCGCTCTTAAGTCGAGCTACGCTTAAGTAGAGGTACCATTGTACCTTAAAAACAGTAAGTGAGGTACAACAATCCATCTAAGCCCTGGGGAAATACATTTTTTGTGGCTGCCATAGCAGATCTTGTGAGAACACAGGCAAACAAGAAGAAAGGTTGCATCTCACTTTTCCTTTTGCTCAGTGGAGTGTGTGTAACCGTTACAACAACCCTGCTGCTAAGCCTTGCTTTCTGCAAAAGATGAGAAGACACTGCAGGCCTTCCGTAGGGCGTTAAAGACTCTGCTCTTTCGGGAGGCCTTTGGCGACTTTTTGTAGTTTTTTTTTTTCCTTCCGCTGTTTATACCTTGCATCCCAGAGAAGTTTCCCTGCTGGGAATTGTACACACTGTCAGGGTGCTAAGCCGGTTAGAATAGTTTATCTTATTTTATTTCGTTGTCCTATTTTATTTTGTTGTTGCTGTTTATTATTGTAAGCCGCCCAGAGTTCCCACGGGAAGATGGGCGGGGTATAAGTGCAATAAATAAATAAATAAATAAATAAATAAATAAATAAATAAGGGGTAGTCGATAAAACTATGGAAGGGCCCTACAGAGGAGGTCTTGATGAACCCATAGAAGACCCACTGCCTCCTGGCCAACTGATGATCTGCTCCCCGTCTTTTTCCTATGCCCGCCCTTGGTATCAGCAGCTTCCATTAAGGCATGATTAGAGAGGGCAAGAAGGTAATTCCTTGTTTATCCTCAGGTCAAGAAGCTGTTGGATCCCATCTGACCGCAAAAAAAGAAAATAATCCGCGGATTTCTCACTCCAATCCACTTGGCCATGAGACAACAGCATCCTTTCCTGTTCGCAAGGGATAAAGGCATCCAGGCGCCGTCTGTTGGAGGCAACGCCCAGCCGTTTAGATCTTTTGACTTGCCTACGATAATCTTCCCAGATCTCTGAACAATGTGCAAATTGAGAGCGACTTTCCCCCTTTTGTCTTACACAAGACACTTGGCAGCCCCCAGGTCCCCCCCCTCTTCTTTAGCTTTGCATTTGCCTCTCTCTTCCCCGTATCAGGATTATGGCCATTAATTTCAGATTACAGGCACAGCAGCATCCAAGCGGACAGCTCAGGAGGAAACCAAAGCCAGCTGGGATGTTGCTTCTGACCCTGGAACTTGGCTCCATTGAGCCATGCCTAGTTTACTCAATACCCCAATAAAGCAAGGGGGGGAAAGGGTTATTTCACAGATACCTCCAAATCTGCAGACGTGCAGAAGGGAGCGGAATAAAAATAACTGGAGAAGGGAACTTGTCGAGCTTCCACCAAGACGTGTATTTGTTGAGGAGCAAACGCGGTAATAAAATGTGGCTATTTGTGGTCCCTGCGAACTCAAACATCATGAGGTGTGACTTCACAGAGGACTACTCAAAGATCCACTGGAACAGGTAGCCGTGTTAGCCTGCTTAAGCCTTCTAGGACAAAAGCCAAATAGAAATAAGTTTAAAAAGACAAAAAAAGTGGAGGCACCTAAAGACCTAAAGACTTTTTTTTTAAAGTGAGCTTTTGTGGACAAGTTCACCTTACCAGACTGATGAAGTAGGCTGATCTGCAAAAGCTCACGTCAATATAGAGAAAGGCTCGGTCGATGAAGTGTGCAAAATGGCAACTAGTGTCGTAGCACTGCAGAGCTGGAAGGGACCCTCTGGATCAGTGGTTCTCAACCTGTGGGTCCCCAGATGTTCCTGGACTGCAACTCCCAGAAATCCTGGCCACTAGCTCAGCTAGTGATGAAGGCGTCTGGGAGTTGCCCTCCAGGAACATCTGGGGACCCACAGGTTGAGAACCACTGCTCTGGATCATCAAGTCCAGCCTCTGTCAAGGAGGCGCTATGGGGAATTGAACTCCCAAAAAGATATCTAAACCACAGAGCTATCTGCAGTGGACCCTGGTACAACAAACAGCTTGTATAACATAAAATCTGTACAACATAAAAAATTCCAGAGATAGGGGAAATTTGCTTAACATAATCGCCTATGGGGAGATTCTGTACAACATAAAAATGGGATTACTCTGTTTTCAATGCATTCTTATGGGAAATTTGTATAAAGGTAAATTTGCTTCACATAATTTCATTTGGAACGAATTAATTCCTTTATACAAGGTACCACTGTATTCTCTAAATTGCTGCTGCCACAAACCAATACAATGGTACCTTGTATAAAGGAATTAATTTGTTCCAAATGAAATTATGTTAAGCAAATCTCCCTTTATACAAATTTCCCATAGGAATGCATTGAAAACAGAGTAATCCCTAATCACAACCATTTTTATCGTGTGCGGATTCTCCCCATAGGCGATTATGTTAAGCAATTTCCCCCCTATCTCCGGAATTCTTTATGTTGTACAGATTTTATGTTCTACAAACCATTTGTTATACAAGGGTCCACTGTAATTGATTATGAGATGAGGGAGAATATGTGGAGGCTTAAGAATATGGCTCTGTCCCCCAGTAAAAAGCTCTGTTCCATTTGTTTCTTCCATGTCGTCGTTCTCCGCCCACCCAAAAATAATTCTACAAATAGATTCCCCGTGCCGTACATTTTCTAGGGTTCTGTAGGAAGAAGAGTTGAACCACATTAGGCACCATCGATGCATCCTGATTCCCTTTTTAAGAATGCATGCAATGGCAATTTGTAACATAGACGTGGTCACACATGACTAATCTCAGAAAGGGCAAACAAATATCATGGCACGATTATTATTGTTGCTTTCTTGCTTGTTTTCCCCTCTTTCTCCTCTGAGCTCACACTGGGGGAGAGTTATTGATGTTTTGTGCTACAGTGGTCCCCCACCCTTTTGCAATTTATATACTGTACTGAGGTCCCGCTATATCACGGGACCGCAGTATATGAAGAAAGGCCCCCTAGGGTAAGGGAGGAAAGTCCTGTTTTCAAGCCTCTCATAGCAGGACTGGAGCTGCCCCGAACAGGCCTGTGAGGGCCTTCCTGGGCCTTCCGGAGGCCCTAAAAATGACTTCTGGGTAACTGAAAATCATTTCTGAGGCCTCTGAGAGCCTTTCTAGGTCTGTCGGAGGCCTCAGAAATGATTCCCGGTGAACTGGAAGTCACTTCCGGTTCGCACGGAGGCCCATTTGATCGCTGTATCAAATTGTTTCCAACTCGTGGCATTCTCTGGATTTCCTAGGTCTTTTAAGTCGTAGCCCCCTCCCCTTCTTCTATGGGCACTCTCAGATTGGGTGGCATTCACCCAAGGCCACACAGGCTGCCGCTTCTCCCCATAAGCCAAACAGAGGACCCAACTCCCAACCTCTAACTAACTGAGCTAGTGGTTCGGAGACTGTGCTGGGATCCAAGAGAGCTCCTCATTCTTGAGCTGGTCCCACGTGGCCTACCCCATGAGGTGGCTGTGACAATGACCTGGTGAGAAGAAGTGACAGGCCTGACCCCTGTAAACCCACTGGCATAAGGGTGGGATATTAAACTAACAAAGAAATACAGTGGTACCACAACTTACAAATTTAATCCATTCCGAATGCATGCTCTTAAGTCGAACTACTCTTAAGTCGGGGTACCTATCTAAATTTTTTTTAAAAAGCTTAAAAAATGAAAACATGAAAAAATATTTGTAAGTCAAGCAGACCATATCTAAAATTTGTAAAGTGGCAGTTAAACGGCAACAGTTTTCTGCTCTTAAGTTGAATTGCTCTTAAGTCGGGTTACCACTGTAAAAGGAAATATCCCAATCCAGGCTGGTTTTGTTGCCTTCTAGAAGGCATCCTGGCCTTTGTAAAATGATTAAAATCCAAGTTACATCATGCCTGCTTTTTGCATCAGATGTCCAGTAAAATATTGCCCGTCCTTCTCTTCTCCCCCTACGCCCCAAATGGTTGCTTTTTGCAGTCCAAGCACGTGCTCCAGAAAGATTTTTAAAAAATCCTGCATACCCTGAAATGTTGACCTGAAAAACAAGCTCCCTAACCCCTTTGTGCATCCCTTCAAACCCCAAAACCAACACATGATGGGTTTCCTCTTGATACACTGTGGTCCACATATTTCTGGAGGACTAGCTAGTTTGTTTTTAATGCAAAAAGGCAGGAGAATTGCACCCGGGGAATTGCACATTTATGTAAATTAGATGAAGCTAAGAGATGGAAAGGTGGCTCCGTCCATCAAGAGAGTAACCTCCCATTTCATATAAAAATATCGAAGGCTTCGAGATGTTTGCACTGAGGTCTTTCTTTTTCCCCTTCTTCAGAGGACAGATCAATTTTCCCTCTACCCTTGAGAGAGACAAGAGGTTGATTTCTAATTTCTGCTGCTTAAGTATGATTTATTAATAATAAGGCCTCTAATTAGCAGGCAAACGGGTCCTCAGAAGGCTACCGGGGAGGGCGGAACCGTTCTTTGCTTTCTTCCTGGGCACTCTCTCCTGATTGATTTGCCAACAATACCTAATTCTATTATTCCGAGTGATTTCCCCACGGGCAGCAGTTTATTTCTGTCATCGAATATCTGATGAAATCTTTTAGACGAAAAATATTAACGCCCGGTAGCCACAAATCGCGTGTCGCACTAACAAGTCAGCAGCTACCCGGAGTTGGCGTTAGAGTGTAATTTGAAAGCAAGCGCAGGGATAATGCCATGCACACGGCTTTTGTGAGCATGCATTAATGTGCCTTTGACTTGGCTGTCCATTGAACGGGAAATTGACTGGTACTAAGAGTGTGCAGCTTGGGGCGGGGGGGGGGAGGTCTAGCACGGGTGAGTTGATGTGACAAATAAAGAATATTGACTGGCAAACTGCAGTGCCTTGGTAGCCTTTAATCTACGATTGCCCTCGAAGCGAATGTATTAATGCAACTTTAGCATCAATTGCATTTGCGGGCCGATGGCCTGCCCACTGCGGAGGAGGGTACGAACGCCATCAACTCGGAGTGCGTGGTGGCTTTGGAGCTCATGGTTATCGATTGCTCGGGGGCCCAAGAACCTGACTTATAATTATTTCATTAAGTGGCTTAATGGTTATCAAATATGAAGCTTTCTGTCCCTCTGTGGAGGAGAAGTAACAAGTCGGCCTGGTGTCCTTTCCTTCGGGTGGAACTCAATTCTACAGATTTGGAAGTGGGCAAGACCTGGGGGGCGGGGGGGGGGGCTGAGCACTTCCTGACAAAGTTCAGACCCATGGTTCTCAGCCGAAAGAGGATACTTATAGAGAGGAGAACAAGGGATCAGCAACATGCTGATAGGTCCAATGAAGTGGAGCTGCCCATGAAATCTCACATTAAAACAGCATAATTTGTCTTTATTATGGTGCCACATGGGTAGGTCTTGCTTTGTTTTGCTCCTTTGAATTTTGCCTGATACACTTCCACAGACTAACACAGCTGTCTCTTTCAAAACAGCAACAGGGCCGGCTCAAGGTAAGCCTCTGGATTCTCACCATAGGCTCTGATCTGTGTCTCCAGCAAGTTACAACATCTTCTATTCCGATAAAAGCGAGGAGCTGTGTGGCCATTACGAAGTACAAATGCAAGGCTAGGATAGAGGCGAAAAAGCCATCCTGTTCTCTCTATTGAACAAGTGTTATTTTGCCTCTTTATCAATCTATAGAGAGGCCCCATCTGAGGTACTGTGTACAGCTCTGGTCACCAGACCTCCAGAAGGATATGATGGAAATGGAAAAAGTGCAGAGGAGGGCAACCAGAATGATTCAGGGACTGGAACACCTTCCTTACCATCTGAGGCTGCAACGGCTGGGCCTCTTCACTCTTGAACAACGGCGCCTAAAAGTTTATAAAATTATAGACGGTGTGGACAAAGTAGATAAGGAAAAACTGTTTTCCCTATCGTACAACACTAGAACTAGGGGGCACTCCATGAAACTCTTGGGTGCTAGATCTCAAACAAATAAGAGAAAGTACTTTTTCACCCAGAGGATCAGTGGTCTGTGGAACTCCCTGCCAGAAGAAGTGGTGACAGCTATCAGCTTTGACAGTTTTAAGAAATGATTAAACAAGTTAATGGAGAACAAGGGTATCAATGGCTACCATTATGGATGTCTAAGGACAACTTTGGCCACCTCATGAGGAGAGAAGAATCCTTGGAAAAGTCCCTGATGTTGGGAAAGATTGAAGGCAAAAGGAAAAGAGGACGTCCGAGAATGAGATGGTTGGACGGTGCCATTGGTGCAACCAATATGGATTTGACCAAACTCTGTGAGGCAGTGGAAGATAGGAAGGCCTGATGTGCTTTGGTCCATGGGGTCATGAAGAGTCGGGCACGACTGAATGACTGAACAACAACAAAAGGACAAACTCCAGGTTGGAGAGAGAGGCAGGATATCTCTTAATGCCTTTTGCAGGGAATCATAAGCAGGTGAAGGCATCTGCTTGGGAATACCCTGAAGCAAATGGTGAGTCACTGTGTGAGACAGAATGCTGGACTGGTTGGGCTGTGGCCTGTTCCAGCAAGGCTGTTCTTATGTACTTATGTACTACCTTTCCCATTCTCAGGTCTCACCACAACATTTTAACCTATAAAATGTGCCCTACCTCCCCATTTAAGGGATCTGCAAGTTTAATTGTGTTCATTTGGGACTCAATCAAGATGTCAGTTTCTTATTCTCCCACGGAAAAGATTTCCAATTGCCAGACTAAAGCTAGTGGGAGAGTTTGGTGGGACAGACTGGTACTTGGCTTTGGTGGCCTTGACCCCACGTCCTGGGTGACAGTTTGCACATTTCTTTAAGCTCACAGCTCTCATCCCTTTTTCCTTTTTCCCTCTTTGTCTCCTAGTCCTGTAAGTCTTCACTTGATCAACTATCTGTTCTTCTTCCTCTGATTATTCACTCCCTAACTTATTCACTTCAGTTCACTTCCTGAAGTCAATGCCTATGGTCTGATAGTCTTTCTGGTTGTTTTTGAAAATGATCCGTTGCATTGAAAGAGTGGAGATTAGTCCCATTCGTCAACTTTCTCCAAAGTAACAAAGGCGACCCAATGCCAAGGAAAAACAAAATGTTTGCAAGCAAAGAAGGAGTTAACAAAGGATGACCTAAATATACAAGTTAATGACGTTAATGATATATGATTTGTGCATCGTGGACTGAACCAAGTCTTTCTCTTTCCCCTGATTTTTGGTATGTATGTTTGTTAAAGTCACCGGGAGAATCATGCGTCTCCAATGGGCATGACACCCAGCAGCTCATTCTGATGAAAAGGACTTCATTGGTATTCCAACTTTGTGCGAAAGCCGGTGTATTCATTTTCACCTTTATGTTTTTTAAAACCCTGGACACCTCTGGAAAAGCTCGCCCTTAATTTTAACAACCTGATTCCTCCTCCCTCCCGCCCACCCCCCCTTTTTTTTCCTGGGTAGGTAATGTAGTTGGGTAGACTCCTCTATCAGTATTCTCCACCGCCTTCCAACAGATGCTCATTTCCCATCTCCTCAACCTGCACTGACCTCATTTTTTACCACAGAGCAGCCAAGGAGTTGGTCAAAATTAGCTATATTAGTGGCTCCTGATACACTCCGCTTATTTGTGAGGCGACAAATATTTCAGCCATTAGGGTCTTTCCATCTCTTATCAGCTTAAATGCACTCACTTATATTCCAAATCACTTCCTAATTTAAAAGCCTATTTGTCGAGATTGTCAAAGGCGTGGAGAAGGAGGGGAGGGAAATAAATAAATAAACAAAACAAAACGCCAAGCACTTACTCGCTGATAGGGCTGTACTCTTACGCACCGAGTCCTAATCACTTAGTATGTCGCCGAGGCATGGCGCAATCCCAGAAGTGTAGCACAGTCCCTTGCTGAATATGGAGTTAGGAGGTCCAGGATTTGGCGGGGGGGGGGTGGAAGAGAGAGAGAGAGAGAGAAGGAAGCAGATGCGAAGATGCACGTCTGTTCAGAGGTGAAGGGCAAGTTTATGCATGGTCTTTCTTTGATGCTTTAACATTATTCCGGAAGTCAGCAAAGTTTGCCCTTTTTGTTCCAGGATGCCCGTCCCACAGCTGAGCATGCGTTCCCCACGGAGAAGCACAAGGTTCAAGCTGGGCAGGGGCTACATTAAAAAGGGGACAACTCTCGGATGCTTTATCCAACATCCCACTGCAAGGGCTGTTCTGGTTTTGACACCTCTACTCCCCGAACGGCTGTTCCCTTGCCATGGTTTCGCTGGCTCCCCCAACTCTCCCCCTGTAGCCTTAGCAACAGCATTTAGGGGATAGAAATTTTTCCATTCAGGCAGGTGGTTATTCTAAGAAGAAACTTAACTTTAAGGGCCAGGTGTCGCGGCTTGATTTCCTCTTCTCTCCTCACCCCACTTTCCTTTCATGCTGTGTCTTTTAGGGAGCAGTCTTAACAACACCTGGCCTTGTTTCTGTGGAGATTCTCAGTCATCCAGGTGAAGTTATCTGGGAGTTGAGTCATGGCAACTGGACTTCTTTTCTTGTGGGATCAAGATGTTTTGCTGCTTGTCCTTTTTGTTATTCATCCTTGTAAGCCAGGCATGTCCAAACTTCGGCCCTGCAGATGTTTTGGACCACACCTCCCACAGTCCTTTGCTTATTTGGCTATCAAAGTTTAGAAAGCTGGGAGTTGTAGTCCAAAACATCAGGACGGCTGAAGTTTGGACATGCCTGTTTTAAGCTCTTCAGACATGCCAGCTATTCAGACCAGGGTGGGGTGAAATCAAGGCAAACTATAAATTGGAGGTCTCCTACAGACCCTGCTCCAGTGGACGGAGCTCCTTGGATGAGTAGCAAAGTGTCTGGCTACAGAGCCAGGGACTGGGAGTTCCAATTCCCCAGTGGGCCTCCATGACAGAAGGTGGGCACAATGGTTCCTTCCAACTCTGCAGTTCTAAGAGTATTATTGTCTCTTCCCATCATGGGATGTTATACAGTAACCCCCGACCATTTCGCGGTTCATGTCCTGCGGTCCCGCTATATTGCGGGACCACAATACTTGCCCAGGCTCCAGCTGATTAGCACTGGGGAGGGGAAGAAAAACCTTTATTTCCCCACCCCAGTTTTTTCTCCTTTCCCCAAGCCCCGGGCTCCAGCTCGGTGGTGGATCAGATCCTCCAACGGCGCTCGCCCGTCCTGCTCTGAGAAGTCTTGGAGCAGCCCAAGCGAGTGGCGGTGGGGGATCTGATCACCCTCCCGTTCCCCCAGGCCCCACCCAGCCTGCATCCGCATATCGTAGATTTTCAGTAATCGCAGGTCGGGTGGGTCCCTAACCCCCACGGTAGGCGGGGGGTTACTGTATGCAGTTTTAAGGACTTTTATAGAGTCATACAGCTTGCCTCCTTTTGTGGACATGAGGGTGAGGGACTTGCTTATAAAGAAAAAAAAAACATTCAGTGACTTCAGTCCTTAGGATTTCTGCAGTAACCATGGGATTCAAATATAGGTTCCCCAAGTTTGTTTAAGTTGTTTAACTAATGAGCATTGTGGCACCGTGATAAACTGCTTTACTGCAATTATAACTGAGCTCATCTCCTGGGGTTCATTCCCAGGTAGCCAGCTCATGGTTAACTCAGCCTTCCATCTTTCTTAGGTTGGTAAAATGGCTGCCCAATTTGCTGGAGAGGCTTTTGTGTAGCCTGCATAAATAAACTGTATACAGCCCAGAGAGTGCTTTAAGCACTATGGGGCGGTATATAAGCAGAAAACTTTGTTTTATGCTTTACTTTGCTAAAGAGAGAACCAAAAACAAAATGCACAAAGCAGGTCAATAGTATTGCATGACTTTCTAAAATTTACAGTGAGTGTGAAGCAAATAAAAGGGGTGTTCTCTGTGTTATCCTCACTGACCAAGCCGAAGTCTCACTCGGATACTGAACCAGTTACTGGAGACCAGCCTAGAGGTCATCTCACAGCTTGGCACCTGAAGAAACACAGAAGGCTTGGAAGGAGTGCCTTGAAACCTCCGGTGATGGTGAAAGCATTCTTTGAATATGCAAAACGATGCTCCCTTAGGCATTTGTCCAGTTTGCTGGGTGAAGGGATGCCTCCCTAACAGCATCCAGGGACTCTTGGCTATATCCCTGCATCTTTTCACCTCTCTGGTGATGCATGGAGAGGTTTCGTAGTTTAGATTGAGCCAAGGAGGTCTGGAAGGGTGGGTTTGGAAAAAGCACTAACAGCTTCAGTGTGTTTCTGCCTGCATTGGGGGTTACTGATGATGCTTTGGAAATAAAGGAGCTTTTGGCATGACTTTTTCTTTCTTTCTTTCTTTCTTTCTTTCTTTCTTTCTTTCTTTCTTT
>JAHTLZ010000327.1:3448127-3468686 GCA_023846285.1 Phrynocephalus versicolor | reverse complement strand
TTCTTTCTTTCTTTCTTTCTTTCTTTCTTTCTTTCTTTCTTTCTTTCCTCTCTGAAATTTGGCCACTCCTCAGTTCACCTAGAGGAAGCTTTTCCACAGTCCACATCTCTCACATCATTTGGATTTAATTTCCCGTTATATCACCAAAAATAACAATAAAACAGAGCATGGTTCGTAGTATTTGTTAAGTTTCCGCATTCGGATTGTGAAAACACTGGGAGTTCAGCCACTGATGGAAATGTATTGATTTTCGTCCCCATACTGAATGCTTCAGAATGGGGAGGGGGAAAAGGCAGCTCCCCTGGTTCCAATTAAAATCACCTGTTAACTTTAAAAAGTCCCTTTTAGAAAGGGTTTAAAAGATTTTCATTTAATTGATTCCCATGTAAAATGCCCTTTACAATTACTACTATAAACTAGTTGGTACCTGCTGGGTAAAATCCTATTTGAGATGTTGATCAAGACTTCCACACTTAACACTTTTCATACTGAGTTTCTAAATTCCTTATTGATAGCTTGCATCTGTCCGCTATGGATATATACTTTTTTTAGTGAGGTCCAAGAAAGGAGGAGGGATGGGGGTAGGGGAAAAAGAGAAAAGCTTTTAAAAGATTGGAAATGGCTTTATTTGGATTGTGGTTGCCAGTGTTAGCTAAGCTGTGAACAACCTTGATACATCGACCCCTCTGGGCACATGTTAAGTTGCAGGGGTGAAGTGGTTTGGTTCACTTCCACCCACCATCTTTTCTTCTGCGCTCATTTTAGGGGAAGCAAAGACTGCCATTCCAGATGCACAGCCAATTTACCCCGTGTTGCATTTATCCTTTTCCAGATATTTCCCTCTTTTGGGTGCATACCTGTGTGGGAACATATACTGTATATACTCTAGTGTAAGTTTATCCGAATATAAGTTGAGGCCCTTCATTTAACCCCAGAAAACTGGGGAAAATTATTGACTCGAGTATAAGTCAGCAGAGCCTGGCAGCTCCTCCTTTGTGAGCTGGGGGAGAGGTGTGTGATGTTTAAAATGACTTTTAGCCTCTGAGGCAACTTGCCTTGGTGGCTAAAAATAATTTTAAACACCACCCACCTCCTTCGGGCGGTCCGGGGGGGGGGGGTTCAGGAGAAGTGCGCTCGTCTCAGTGGCTAAAAATATTGACCCGAATATAAGTCGAGGGGCCCTTTTTTCAGCCCAAAATTAGGGCTGAAAAACTAGGCTTATATTCGAGTATATGCAGTAACTGGAAGTTGCAGGTCGTACCTATTCTGGTAGGCAATTACTACAGAACAGGGTTTTGAACTGCACAAGAGTGGAAGGACAGCAACCTTGCCACCCATTCACTCATCACCACGTCAATTAAGGTACAGACAAAGAGCATTTTGATCCCATATTCCCAGGTATGTACTACGAGGAGACTTTGGAAGAGCCAGAGAGAATGGCTCAAAGCACCCATTGCTGACGTCTTGGATAGAAGATGCAGAGACAAATGGAATCTTCTTGGCCAGCCGTGATAATGAAGACGCCATCAGTTCTGACAGTGACTCTTTCCAGAGTTGTTTAGGCTCTGGATTCAGGTGTACTTGACCATCCCCTCCTTCTGGGGTTGCTCTGGGACTCTTCAGCTTGCCAATGGCTACACAGGCTGGTCCTTAAACTCCTGTCCCCTGGCTCCACAGCCACTGAAGGCCACCCCCAAAGCATCCCTCACACAACTGGCCATTCACATGGACAGCCCTCTATTTACCAGCTTCTGAGACAGACTCTTCTGCTATCACACAGTTCTTATCCGCAGTACGCAGCCTTCCTAAAATTTACATTTCCCATCAGTTTGGGTCCTGACTTTGGGAGCAGCTGAAAATGAGCTTGTGTCACATCAACGGGTGCTTCCCAACCTTGAGTAGTCCAGATGTTCTTGGACCGCAATGCCTAGGAACCCCAGCCAGCACAGATGGTGGTGAAGGCTTCGGAGAATGGCAGTCCACGGACACCCAAGGCTTTGGGGCACTGATGTGGGCTCTGCGTGTGCTATCACATCAGTTTTATGCAAGCTAAACAGAACCAGCTTCCATGGTTCTCCATTAAGTTCGCAGCTGTTTTACCATCCTTGTTGACCACGTATGGCTATGCTCTAGCATACCTATATCCTTCTGCTACGGTACCCAGCAATGGCAAAACCCTCTTGTTCAGGCACCACCATTAGTTCATAACCGAAGATCTTTCTCCGCCACCCGAGGCTATGCTGGAGGTCAACTGGAAAATCTTTACAAGGCAACTGATAGCCTGAGGCTACCTACTTTTTCTTCCAATTCCAAAAGCTTAAGCTAGAGATTCCTTAACAAGCTCTTGGAAAATTCAGTAAGATAAAACCTTAGCTAGCTATACTGCACATGGTATTGTTTAGGGACAGGCATTCTGGAGTATTTGGATTGCAAACTCCATAATTCTGTTTTTTTGGGGCTGTCCCACCTACAAGATCAAATCTTTACAGAGCCTGAAATTGTGCTCACCGGGAGAGAAGGCCCAGAAGGCAGACTTCATGCTTTGGATGGGCCTAACGTCCTGTTTCTAAAGGAAACTGTCCCAGTGTTTGTGGGAAGCTTCTATTTCAAACAGGAACTTAAGCCTGTCCAAAGTTCAAAATCTGCTATCTGAGCCTTCTCTCCAGGTGAGGACAATTTAGGGGGGTCCATAAGGTCTGAATTTTTTAGGCAGGGCACCCAGAAAGATAAATTATGAGATTTGTAGTCCAAAATATCCAAAACACACATCCCTGGCGTTGTTCTTCTGGTTTGGTTTTGCATTGCCATCTCTAGCCAAATGCATTTTTACAGCAAAGTACAGTCTCTCTGACCAAAGATGATAGATAGGCTGGAGAAAACAAAGAAGTATCTATCTAATCAATCATCATCAAATTTTATTTACTGCAATGGAAATAAGACTGTGCATTTGACTGGATTTGGCAACTAGCTATTGTTGATATGGGAGAATCATATTTTTGAGCTTTTAATAATGCTATTTTTATTTTATTTGAGTGGGGGGAGGGCAAAAAAAGGTGTCCCATCTGAAGATTCATGGGGATTAGATTGCCCTTTTGTGAAGCCTGAAAGCTTTAACCTATTTGAAGCCACAACAGATGAGACCTTATGATCTGGCCCTCTGCCTTGTTCATTTATGGGTGAAAGATTACCAGTGAGAATTCAATTAGCCTCATATTCTGCTTAGACTACTTGGAAGTTTCTTAGCCAATACTTTTGCAACATTCTTTTACACAAAAGGAGCATCGGTCTTATTAGGAGTGCCTAATTAATTTTAACTTCAGTACTTCTTACATGTTAAAAGTGGATGCTGTGGTGGATCATACCAGACAGAGACGGAAGACACAATTTACCTTTTAAATTTTGGATAACTTATTTATTTATTTATTTATTATTGTATTTATATCCCGCCTATCTTCGGAACGAACTCTAGGCGGCTACAACAAAAAGCTAGTATACAATAGAAGGAAAACAATCTATATCACAATATAAACAATTAAAAACAGGGACGCCCCAGCATCACCACAAACAGTAATTCTAATAAGTAGGGTCGTAAGCAATCTACCCAACCCCTTAACAGTACTCTGCTCATTAAATTATTTTACAACAGCAGACTGTAAAGTTTCTCCAGATTGTTATTTTTGGTAGCAATTTCCAATGAAGGGCTAGCGTTTGTCTCGGCTTACTAGCTAAGATGGGGTGGATGAAGAAGCCCAATATTGCAACAGTTTAAAGATGAACAAATCTATATATTGGTCAATTTATCTACACTGATCAGCCCAAGATTAAAGCTACTGACAGGTGAAGTGAACAGCATGGATTATATCATTGCAATGGCACCTGTCATTGGGGTGGGATGTATTAGGTAGCAAAGGAGCAGTCAGTTCTTGAATGCAATGCATTGGAAGCAGAAGATATGGGCAAGGAAATGATCTGAGTGACTTGGACAGGGACCATATCCATTGGATATTGTTTGGATTGCCATTGGAATCCAGGGCTTTGAAGTTGGGTGAGGGTAGACTACATAGTATGAGCCTCCTAATTCTTTCATAAGAGATGCCACTGTGTTGTACTTACCGACAAGAGACCCACGTTCAAATCCATCTTCAGATGGCCTCTAATTCTTTTTCTTCCTTGCTTTCCATGCAAGGCAGCTGTGAAAGCAAAGCAAAGCAAAGCAAAGTGTTCTACTTATACACCACCCCATACCACTTCAATTAGTCTCTGGGTGGTTTACAGTTTTTAATTACAGTATGCAGGCCACACATTCCCCACCACCACCACCACCACCACCACAAGCTGGGTACTCATTTTACCGACCTCGGAAGGATGGAAGGCTGAGTCAACCATGAGCCTGCTACCTGGGATTGAACCCCAGGTTGCAAGCACAGTTTTACCTGCAGTACAGGCATTACACCCCACTATGCCATTTACAAGTGGAGCAGACACCTGACCATTGAACTCAATGGCACCCAGTCGGCATAAAGGTCAGTTGAGGTCGTTGCAGTTTGTTTATTGAAAATCTCAACATCTGACGATCCAAAGATGGCGTGTGCAAAAAGCGCCTTGAAGCTAATGCACAAAATGGCTGAAGAGTCTGAAATGCACCTGATGGAGACGCCAAATACGGCCCTTAACACTGTAAAGAAGCACTTGCGCGCTGCAATCCATTACTGGAAGTGCATATGGATGGCCCGTGTGTTTGTGTGTGTTTTTTAAATGGACTCCATAGTATCTTGGCGTTCGTTCCAAAGGTGAGTTATTTGGGCGTGATACTACAAGGTTGTTACCCTGTTTGGAACAAATACTAAAATATGAAATAAATAAATAAAAATCAAGGTGATGGGCCTTAATGGAGAGTGCGAGGGATGGAAGGAAGCTAGGGGCAAATAGCACATCATCAGCAACTAAGAGTCTGCTCTCCGTTCCCAGCCACCCACCCACCCCTGCCAGCCACCCTTCAATCACCTTGACGTACTTATGGCTGCCCCTTCAACTTCCCAACCGCAACAGCTAAATTAGAAAAGGCAGGCACCCTTAATTCCTCCAAGCAATCACTTAATGGGAGCCATATTCTCTCCCCACCACCACCACCAAGAGGTGAACGGTGCACCCATCCATTTTATCAGCAAAACCTGGGCTGCTTTTGAGATGAAGCCTGAGACAGGCATGGGTGAAGTAAGTGGCAGGATGGAGAGGACAGGGGGAGATGATGGTAGAAGAATGGAGTTGTGTGTCCGGGAGGGGTGGGGTGGGGGAGACAGGGATGGATGGTGAGGGAGAAAGATTATTTATCTTTACACAAAATTTGTGCACCGGTAAAGTGCTGGCAGTGAGAGGAATTTCAATTATTTAATCAGAAAGAAAATGGAAGCACCTTTAAGTGTTGTGATTGGAGCCAGACAACCCTAATGTGGGCTGATACTGAATAGAGGGGGGGGGGGGGGAAGCAGAGGAAATTAATGCTGTGCCTACTTAAATCATGTGGTTACAAATGAGAAATTAGCTTCCCGATGCTTTCATTTAAGTGTTTAAGTGGAAGGTTTTATTCTTAATGTAGAGTTGTCACATGAAATAAAGCCCTTATCCACCTCCTGGGCTGGCTGCTCTCGGTCTTCTCTCTCTCTCTCTCACTCTCTTTGCATGCTTTGCTCAGGAGGAAGAAGAGAGAGAGAGAGAGAGGAAGAACCACAATAACACATAGTATTCTTTTGTTAATGTGGGGCTCGCAATATGCTTTCACCCCATGCTCATTAAGGTAATAGATAAATAATGCCTATTAAAATGCACTAGGCTGAATGAATTTAATGTGCAGATTGGGAAGGAAAACACATTTGCTATAAAAAGAGGGGCTGGTAGCGGTGATAGAGAAAAGTTATTTGGAAATACATTGACGGCTCTCATGTACTATATATACTCTATGCCTGCAAGCATTTCTGGTGGCATATGTGCAAAAACATATAATAATAACTGGGCACATAATGGGCCTGCATTTTAAAAATGATACCAAGAATATTTTGCAGAATAGGTGAAATCCCAAATGCTGTTACTAAGTTTTGAGTTTTTAAAAAAGCCTAGATTTAATCTTTATTCCACTTTTTGAGCTAGTTGGGTCAGCCGGGTCACTCTTCCTTGCTTACCCACAATCTGGGTGGTTTGTGCAAAGGACAGACGGGTGCTCTGCAGCCACACACCCTGGCAGGTAGAAACAGCAAACAGGAAAAACAAGGCACAGTGTGTTGTAATGGATTCTGAACCGTTGTGCTTCGGAGGTGGGGGTGAGGGGGATAAAGAAACATCTCCACAAGGTCCATGGACAAGTCGGTAGCAAGTGCGGTGAGGGAGATGCAGGAGAAAAGGAGAAGCCCTATCCTAGAATAGGACATACACACATCGCTGGAACCAAACATTTGCACACATGTCATGTCGTAATGGTTGAGAAGTTGGCCTAATAAACATGGATCCTCTGTGATGTCAGGTGATTCTCCGTAGATATTAACCACAGGAGGTGAAGATTTCCAGTGACCTGGGTACCATGCTAAAGCATGACTGGTGGGTTTTTGGATTGTTAGGACTAACTTTGGACGCTCAGTGTTTCTCCTAGTGCCCTACCCCCTGTTTTCCCCGACCCATCTGTCCTTTCATGCCAGGCATTATCTGCCAGGCATTTGCCTTTCACCCTTTCCCTTGTAAGACACCCAACGGCATGAGTTTGTGATTTGACTCTTAAAGGATTTCCGTCTAGGGATGGGCACAAAACGAAAAACGAAATGCTATTTCATCATGTCATTATGCAGTGAAATGAAATGAAACGACACGACACGACATGAGGAAGCAGCATTTTGTTACAGACAAAATGAAATCGTATTTTTTTATTTTTTATTTGTTTTTTGGTTGAAATGAACCATTTTGTTCCGTCTGTAAGCCACTTGGGGGAAGGAATTTTTTTTTAAAGCTCCAGGCTTTTTTAAAAAAACTTTTTTCCCTCCCCCCAAGCCACACCAGCTGATCTGTGCTAGGGTGGGTGGGAGGTTCCCCCCACACACCCCAGCACTGAGCAGCAGGGCTTGGGGGAGGGGGGGAAGCTTTTTGTCCCACCACCACTTTCCACCCCCTCCCCCCACAAACCATTTGGTTAGTGGTTCATTTCATACGATTTTTAAAAAAAATTATATGAAACAAAATGAAAAAAAAATGTGGGGGGAGGAAAGGAAATGAAATAAAACATATTTTTTTTTGTTTCGTGTCCATCCCTTGTTCCATCTGTTCCTCTCAGAACTGTTTCTGTATTCCAATTACCATAGAACTTTGTCTCAGTGGTAAATAGAGCAATGCAATGCCTGTAAATGCAGAAGCGTCCTTCTCTGGAAAAGTGGGTTTTTAACTTCTGTCATGGGTGGGGCATGAAACCAAAAATGCTTGGGATCCATTCTCAGCTCCTCGGGGCCACTGCCTGCCCCCAGCTCTGGGTTCAAGGAGTCAGCCTTTTATTTATTTATTTATTTATTTATTTATTTATTTATTTATTTATTTATTTATTGAGGGGTGCAGAGACTGGAAGAAGAACAGAGGCTGCTGGGATGGTTCAGGCACCTCTTCCTCAAAGCTTCCTCCCCAGTCAGGATTTGAACTCTGCTTTATGCTTTAAAAACAGGTAGAAGATGACCTCATAGCTCTTGCACAGCTGAGCTATGAGGTCATAAAGCTATGATGTCATTTTTCTTGATGCCATATAAAGCAGTCCAAAGGTGGTTTGTGGCATCAAGAAAAACTCAAAGTGTCAACTCTCCTGTGTCAGGTGGATGTCAGAGGACACCGCCCCCACATTTTTTCCTGCCCCCTTTTTTTCTTTCTTTCTTTCTTTTTTTTTTTTTTTTGAGCCTACCAACTTCACCTCCGAAGCGATATTGGCCCGGAACATCTGAAGTGTTTTTTTTAAAATGTCATGCAAGGTGAACTTTCCAGGGCCTGCTCATTGGAGTACACCCCCCACACTTTTTGGGAGAAATAAAAAAGACCAAATGGCATTTGCCAAATATAATCTCCAGTTTAAAAGCCGCATTTGAAGATCTATTTGCCTGCTACACCGCACAAACTTGCCTTTCCAGCCTCTGAGTCTTCTCATCCACTTCCTGGAGTGCTTAAAACTGAGTGCTCAGATACGGATAAAGTTGAAACAGTCAAGAAGCAATCTAACACAAAAAAATGTGATGTGTATAAGTGTGCGTGCTACTCAGATCTTTCTCCAATCCACCCCCCCCGCCCCTCCTGCGCCCCTTGATCCTGCAGGTCGTGGTACAGACACATCCAGCTAATGGAACCCGTCTCTCTCTTTGATCCTCAAAGTAAAGCATACCTTTGTTGTTCTTGCTAGTAGTAGTAAACTTCATCTAACCTAGATGGAGAAAACCAGAAAGCAAGAGGAGCTTTTATGGTTTGTTGGCCCATAAAAGACAGTCTCTTTCACAATGGGGAAATAAGAATGAATTAGATATCAATGCATAAATTAATGCTTTATTCCTGTGTTGGATGATGTTGGAATTGGGAAATTGGAGGGAAAAAATAGTGTTATGTAGGATTGCAAGAGACAGATCAGGATGTTTTTGGAGATCTTGAGGTGGTTTCTAGCAGGAGAGAAGTAGTATATTAACTTCAAGTAGGTCAATGTTGCCTAGATTAAGCAAGAAGAAAATTTGGGGTAACCAGCAATGGACCTTGGAATCAAAGAAGGATGAGCACTGAAATAATAACAAGTAAAATGTGCAGATTAAGCCTAGCTTTAAAAAATATTCAGTTTCATGGTTCTAGTGTTTGACTAGTGGTAAATTGTTGAGAACTTACATTTACAAATTTACCATTCATTGAATACAGCTCAAACCAAATAACTGAGTCCACTCCCACCCACCCCCACTGGAAGAGAAATAAAAGATATAGGCAGCTGGATTGGAGTAGAGATCAACAAGTCAGGAGCGGATGGTTTGTAAAGTTAATGGCTCTTAATTTTCCATAAAGCTAATAGCTCTTAATTTTCTATACATCACAAAATCACCATCAAATTCCTTGCTTTTACAATGGGGAAACAAGAAAGCTTGGTGGGTGGGTGGGCGGGTGGGCATGTGAAAGATGAAGCCACAATCCCTGCTTCTCAGAAAGTCTCTGGACATTGAAACTCGGACCCTGGCTCCACTGCCTCCATGCCCATATTCAGATGATCCGGAGTAGAGACCCTGCTGCTGAGCACAATAAAGTTAAGACTGAGAGTGGAAGGTGCTGGACTGAACTTGGGTAAGTGCACTGTTTTAAGTGCAATCTGTATATTCCCTCTAACCTGTTCAGGCTGAACACCCAAGAGGGGTTCTGGATTTCCTAAACACGTCACATAATTGTATGTTATGGCTGTCCACACACACACACCCCAAGTTGGTTATGGAGGTCAGAGCTTCAGAGTGGATCTCAATTTGAAGATTTCTGCCCCGTCTGATTTGCTTGGTGTCCTTGATTTAAATCACTTTGTAAAGTAAATGCACAGGGAAACCAAGGGTTTTGTTTGTGAAGAATTTCAGTCATCCAGGTGAGTTTATCTGGAAGTTGAGTCATGGCAACTGGACTCCTTTTCTTGAGTGACTGAAACGTTTCATTACTCATCCAAGCAGCTTCATCAGTCTGAGGAAAGTAAAGTGTTTTATTTTTGCACTGAGGTACGTGTAAGTGTTTTGTCTGTGAAGAATATCAGTCATCCAGGTGAGTTTATCTGGAAGTTGAGTTATGGCAACTGGAGTCCTTTTCCTGAGAGACTGAAATTTTTCGTTACTTATCCAAGCAGCTTTGTCAGTCTGAGGAAAGTTAAGTGTTTTATTTTTGCACTGAGGCACATGAAACCTGGAGACAAGACAGACCCAAAAGAGAGGAGCTGAGCGTCAGATCACTAGCTTTGGGAATGACTATTAGCATGAGATTTTTTTCCATACCAGGCACCTTAAACATTAGTAGGCTGAAGTAATTTGTGCGGTGTCCAGTTTGAAGTGAACCTTGGCATTCCAGTTCAATCTGAATGTCATGCAAATCGATCCAACGCAGGCACATTTGGTTCAGAATTGAACATTTGCCAAGATCTCGTGCATGGAGTCCTCTTCCATAAAGGCATTTCCTGGTTGCTTAGGACTGCACATGAAACTGTGGCTGACGGCCTTCGAAGAGCTAAACTCCCCTTGCTATGGTTCCACCTCCCCTTCCTGTATTTATTTTTTGGATACAAAGTTCACCACTCCATTTCATCTTTAGAGTCACTCCAGAGATGGGGTTTACTGCGCAGCCCTGCTCCCAGACCAAAACAGCAATGTTCTGGTTGACTGTGCTCCAGATAAGTGAATTAATTCACCATCAGAGCCTCCCCCCCCCACCGTGTGTGTGTGTGTGTGTGTGTGTGTGTGTGTGTGTGTGAGAGAGAGAGAGAGAGAGAGAGAGAGATGATGATGATGATGATGATGATGATGATGATGATGAAAGTAAGCATCAGTATTACCAAACTTGGATGAAGAAAGGGTTGAGCTGAGACTTCCCTAAACTGTAGTTAGATACCTACATAGATGAGCTCACTCTGAATTCATCCCTCTCCCTGGCACCTGCTTAATGCCCAAGTAGGGGTGGACAGGTAGAAACCCAACAACCCCCTAGGAGTAGCAGATTAGTTGAGCACATTGTGATCCGAGTAAGCCCATTTGAATTAATGGAAGTGGTGGCAGCATTGACATACGAGTTCCGTCACTGCTCAATGGCTTACTGTAGTGCAACTTCCCATGCTTACAACAAGACTTCACCCAATGTCTTGCTTCCTAATTTCATACTGAATTTCAATTGTATGGGAGGTTATGTTTGCTTGCTTGTTTGTTTATTTGTTTTCAATGGATGTAGAACTCATTTTAGTATTCAGGAGAGAATGTGCCTATCCAAGTTTTTAAGAACATACCGGAAACGTACGTTGCATGCCAAACACTTGGCTGTGGGTGCACTTGGTCAAACCACTTGGACTCCTTCTGCACTTTCATTCCCGTCATGAAAAAGAGGGGAGGATAATTCAATTTCTTTCTGACATTCAAAAAGCATTTTGAAATCTCGAGTGCATTGATTTGTTGCATCACCCAGCTTACGGACAAGGTTTGAAGTTTTGTGTACTCAAAGGACAAACTGAGCCGCAGGGAAAGGTAGGGGGAAATGAAATGGGAGGTAATTAATGGGTTGACATCAGTGGCAGGACCAAAGCTTTCATACCTGATGTCACAGTTAAGCATGTTCAAAGCAGAGACAAATGCCCAGTAGCCAATGCCTGAAAAAGTATACCTGAATAACCCAAGCTCATTCTGCAAGCAAGCTGGTCAAGCTCATTCTTTCCCTGTTGGGTGTACTTACATAAAATAAGGTATGCTTAGGTCTACTCCTATGAACTGTGATATGCACAGTCATTTAAAAAAAAGAAATTGGACAGCCTTAAGAAAATAGTCCCCCCCCCAAGGGGTCCAATAAGCTAGTGATGGTGACCTGAAGAGTTAGAACTGGAAGCTGATTTTGAAAGATTTCTTAGGTAACAATGAACACACGAGAGAGCCAGTGTGGTGGTGTGGATAGTGAGCTGGACTCAGGAGACCAGGGGTTCAAATCTCTTCTCATCCACCAGGAAATAACTAGAGAATGACAGTGCTAAACCTGAACATCTCACATGTCTTGAGACCCTTGTGAAGGTCATCATAAAACAGAAACAAGTTGATGGCAGACAACAATCACAACAACAACACACTACAAGCAGTAAGATGTGACAGCAGTGTGCAAATTGAAAAATAGGTGCATGCAATGGTTGACTGGAGGATTTATTTGTCTGGAGGCAGAAATATAAACCTATAAAAATAAAAAAGAGGCCCACAATTCTGGATGCCCCAAAGAATACAGGGAACAGCCTTTTCTGCGCATGATTCCTCCATTCCCATCACTTGCACAAGGAGAATTAACAACTAGGATTGGAATTTTCAAATATCTTGAGCTTAAAATCCCAAAATTCCCTATTCTAGGAATTAATTCCCTGTTCTGGGATCTCTACCTGATTTACACATGCCTATATGTCTAGATGCCCTAAGCACATATGATCTCGCCTGATTTCAGAAGTTAAGCAGGGTCGGCCCTGGCTAGTACTTGGATGGGAGACCACCAGGGAGTACCAGGTACTGTAAGTGCTTGGAGTAGGAACTGGCAAACCACTTCTTGTACTCCTGCCAAGAAAACCCCATGGAGTCACGAAGAGTCGGTCACGACTGTAATGACAACACACACACACACACACACACACACACACACACACACACACACATGCATGTGGTTCACCTGAGAGACAAGGCCTAAACCGGAAGACGTTGAGGTTTACCTAGGCCCCACTCTGCCTAACTTCATGTTCTACCATTCTTTGGCACTTTCCATGGAGGAGATGTCCTTAGCACGACAAAGGAGATCTCATCCACAAAAGTTTTCTCTTCATGTCTTTGCTTTAGTGGTCCGCTCCTGCATTCCTATTCAGAGAGAAAGCTGGGGCAGGAACAGATTGGGTGGAAGGGAAAAAGAAACACCAGAAAGAAAAGGATAAATAGAATTTTTTTTAAAAAAATGGCTAGAATCATAGAGCAGGATTGGAAGGAACCTTGGGGGTCTTCACATCCAAGCCCCTGCCCAAGGCAGGAGACCTCATACCAGCTTGAACAGATGGCAGTCCATCTATTGAATCACGGTAAAGCAAAGTGTTCTGCTTGCATGCTGCCCCATACCACTTCAAGTAGTCTCTGGGCAGTTTAAAAGCTTTTAATTACAGTAATGCAGGGTACACATTGTCCCTCCCCCAGCAAGCTGGGTACTCATTTTACTGACCTTGGAAGGATGCAAGGCTGAGTCAACCCTGAGCCTGCTACCTGGGATTGAACCCCAGGTCGTGAGCACAGTTTTATCTGCAGTACAGGCATTTAACCACGGCGCCACAGGGCTCCTAAGCCAGGGAAGGCTTATTTTGTTGATCGTCATGATGTAGTTAGCCACCCTCATAACACAGTTGCCCTTTTCAACCTTTGTTGAGTTCCAGGAATCCACTCAAACAGCATTTGAGGTTCCTCTCCTTAAGTGCTCATAAGCAGTGCAGAAATCTCTGTTTTTTTGCATGAAAGTATTCTCTCTTCACTCAGGCCAATTGAAGTTTACAGCAGAATCACAGAATCGTAGAGCTGGAAGAGACCTCAAGGGCCATCCAGTCCAACCCTCTCCCATGCAGGAACCCCCATCACAGTGCTCCCGACAGATGGCCATCCAGCCTCTGCTTAAAAACCTCCAACGAAGGGGACTTCACCACCCTCCATGGCAGCATATTCCACTGCCGAATAGCTCTAACTGTCATGAAATTCTTCCTAATGTTTAAATTGAATCTCTTTTCCTGTAGTTTGAGACCATTGCCCCATATCCTAGTTTCTGAAGCCATGGAAAATAATAAACCAGTCCCTTCTTCAATGTGACTTCCTGGAGGAATCTCTTTTCCTGTAGTTTGAAACCATTGTTTGAATGCTTTGAAAAAGAAGCAATGCCTCCCTTTCATTCCAATCCAAGAACAGATTTACCCCCACACCAAGCAAATACTCCTTCTCTGAAGACTCTAACATTATTCAGGAATATCATTGCTGGCTTAGGCAATTCAGGTTGGAGCAGACATTCGACTTTTTATGATTATTCTTTATTCACTTGCTTGCTCCCAGTGTGGGGAGAGAGGACGGCCCCTAAACAACACACCGTCCAGCAAAGGCAGATCAGATCATCACCAGCCATAGAAGCAGCACACACTGACCTGCTTTTGCATTAGGGTTACGTCATTGGATGTCATTGGATGTAAGCCAGAGGTAGTGGGTGGGGATAAAAATAAATAAATAATCCAAAATGCGAATCTGAATCAACATATAGAATGATTGAAAGAGGACCTGAAGGAAGGAAAATTAACCATGTTAATGGGTTAAGGCAACAATAGAATGGATCAACAAGAGAAGGGAGGATTAACAAGGATCACAGTGCACAGATGGGGTTAGGTTTAAAAATTACATTGGTCTCCAGAGAATGAATCACTTCCATATGCATACAGTGGCTACCCATGGATAATTAGTATGTGACCAAGTGAAGGGGGGACCTAATTGAAAAAGAGATTCCAAGGAAACATCTGAGCTTCTCAATTCACCCTTTCCAGCATCCTGCGAGGATAAACAATAGGGCTGCTGTTGTGAGTGTGACTCTTGGTGACCATACTCTAATGGCAAGTGTGGTGGGGAGGGTGTCTTTTCAGTGCTTAGAAAAATGCTGTCTCTACCACCATCTGATTCCATGTAGCACTTGAGCAAAAACAAGCTTCATTTGGCCCAAGGATTTATGGACTGTAGCCCAATTCTTCCATGCAATGAGGGAGGCCGCCACCCATGACATTTAGCCAAATGAAACTCGATAGCATCTCTAGATTTCCACAGTGGTTTTCTGACAGCAGCCACCCGCTCATTTGGGCCTCCTGGTTTCACCCATGCCACAACAGACAGGGTAGTGTGGGTCAATGGTTGGTTGCACCTCTCAGACCCCACTGAACCTTGACAAGAGGTATCTGAGATCAGCCCTTGCTTTCTTCCACTTTACAATCTCAGTGTGAAATGCAAAGGCCTTACCTAGTATCTCTGGATAACTGCTCCCAAGCAGACTAGGTGTGGGACGCAGTACCAACTGAATGTTTTTGAAACCAGAGATCCAATGGCTTCAGATGCTGGCCCTCCTGGCTGGGGCTGATGGGAGTTGTAGTCCAAACTACACGGAGTTGTGGTCTCGGGCATCGAGACAGCAGAGAGACCTGGGGAACCAGTGATACAAGGCAGCATCTTTTATTGATGCCAGCAACGGGCAGCTGTGGCTCTCCAGATCTTGTTGGCCTACTACACTTCTCTCGAAAGCCCCAATGGTAAAGGGTTATGGGAACTGCAGTTGAAAAAAGGTCAGAAAGGCTAGAGTTATTGGCTGCATTTCTTGATTTCAGTTTGAAACAAGGAGACTGGCTGCAAGCTGCTGATGAGTGATAATTAGTGACAGCACCCGAGAGAAGCGTAGCTTGCATGGCGAGCAGATTGTATGATGCTCCAGCTTCTTGGCCTCAATTCAAGAGATCAGCTGGGTACCCAAGAGCTGATGCAGACACACCCTAAGAAACCTTGCTGTCCTTTTGGCCTCCCTCCACAATGCTGGCCCACGGAAAAAAAATGCAAACACTTGAAAAGGTCAGGATGTATCTCCATATGTATTATTGTCTTTTGGGATTCATGAATATGAGGGTCAGCCACAGGGATTTGGATCCAAATTTATTCTGTTTAGACTAGATGCAGTGGGTGAAAAAAGAGAGGGCAGAGTTTATCATGGTCAACCTCTGGTGCACTGATTTCAAGGAGTCTGCTCCAAGCATGGTTAAGTCAAACTCGTATTTATTATTTAAACAAAAAGCAGAGACAATGAAGATGCTAACATTAAGTGGTTCCTTGGTGGGGTGGGGTGCACACATCCCAATATTTTGGAGATAAATGTCCCTTCCAATGGTTCACTTTTGTTTATGGATTATAAATAAGGGATGTATTAAGATACCAGTGCTACATTTACCATATAAGAATAAATAGACCATTGAGATGTACTGCTTCCTGTTCTTAACATAATAACATAAGAACATAAAAAGAGCCATGCTGGACCAGGCCAAAGGCCCATCTAGTCCAGCTTCCTGTATCTCACAATGGCCCTACCAGATGTATCTGGGAGCGCACAAGACTAGATATCTGTCTTCTGATACCACTCCTCTGCATCTGGTCCTTGAAGAACCCTGATTTTGAGCCTGGAGATTACACATCTCCATCATGGTTTGTAACCTGTGATGGACTTTTCCTCCAGGAATCTGTCCAATCCCCTTTGGAAGGCATCCAGGCCAGATGCCATCACCACATCCTGTGGCAGGGAGTTCCACAGACTAACAATGTGCTGGGTGAAAAAATATTTTCTTTTGCCTGTTCTTACTCTCCCAGCCCTCAAATTGAGTGTATGTCCCCTAGTTCTGGTATTTTGTGAGAGGGAGAAAAGTGTCCCTCTATCCACTTTACTCATGCCCTGCATTATTTTGTATGTCTCAAACATATTCCCCCTCAGGCATCTTTTTTCCAGACTAAAGAGCCCTAAATGTTTTAGTCTCTCCTCATAAGGGAGGTCCCTCAGCCCAGCCATCATTTTAGTTGCTTTCTTCTGCACCCTTTCCAGTTTCACTACATCTTTTTTGAGATGCAGTGACTGGAGTTGTACACAACACTCCAGGTGCGGCCTTACTATCGTTTTGTACAGTGGCGTTATAATGTCGGCTGTTTTATTTTCAATCCCCTTTTTGATAATCCCTAACATGGAATTGGCCTTCTTCTAGTATCTTAATTTTTTATGCCCTCATTATAATCACGTGCCATCAGTTTTCACTTCTAGTGACCCTGTCTAGGGTCTTTCTAGTAGAGAGGATTTGGAAATGGTTTCCCATTCCTTTCTCCTGGGGCGGTGCAGCTTGCCCAAGGGCCACCTGGGCTGGCTCTTCGCCAAGAGACCTAGTGGGGAATTGAACTCCCAGAACCTCCAGTTCTGCAGCTGGAGGCCTCTCCCACTGAGCTACCCTCTTTCCCCCTTTCCTCTTTTCAGGATGCGAGAGTGATTCTTGACCACCCTTGCCTTGTCCCTTTCAACTGGTGTCCTCTCTCTGGAGTTCTCTCTCTCCTCTCAGCTCCCCCTCCTCCCGTCTACCTCCCCCACACACACCCCAGGATTTGCTGAAGTCCCATTTCTTTAATCTTTGAATCTTCTTTGAAAAAAAAAAAAAGAAATATCGCTGATGGCTAAAGAGATGCTCCATCTTGCCCAGAGAAGTAATTGCATTAGATGAAATGGCCAGGCAAGCCGCTTAAGCGCTCTCCCTCTCTCTTTCTCTCTTTCTCTCGCTCTCCTCTCTCTTCTCCCCCTCGGCTCCCTTAATAAGTTGGGTTTAAAGCCCGTTTCATCACTATTAATTCATTTGCTTTCCCCATTTGCTCCTAAGAGAAAACTAGTTAGCCCGTTGGCTTGCTAAAATGCAGGGCCCAAATCCTAAAGGATCCCAGTAGGTAGCTTTCCAGAGAGGGGTTTTTTTTTGGGGGGGGGGTTAGCAGAGGAATATCAGTTAAGTAGGGCTTCCCCTCTCCCCAACATTGAAGGACCAGCTTTGGCCCAAGCAGAGAGGGGTCCCAACTCAATGGCATGGCCCCTACCTGGCACACAGAATGTCCCCTGTTTAATCCCCCAGCCTCACACTCAGACGGGTTTCATTTACTTCCTTCCTCCTTATGTGCCAGATCTCAGGTGCTATCTTAAACACAGAGGAGCAGGGATCTGTAGAGTTGCCCACAACTAACTCTGGGCATGATGCACCCAGCTGAGCTTGTACCTGCTGAATGAAAAGAACACATGATGAAACAAAAGGGAGGAAAAGTTACTGGAGTGGCAGCAGCCCTTGAGTTAGTGTTCTGTTTATATACCGCCTCATACCACTTCAAGTAGTCTCTGGGTGATTTACAGTTTTTAATTACATTATGCAGGATACACATTGCCCAAGCCCCACCCCCAGCAAGCTGGGTACTCATTTTACTGACCTCAGGAGAATGGAAGGCTGAGTCAACCATTAGCCTGCTACCTGGGATTGAACCCCAGGTCGTGAACACAGTTTTACCTGCAGTACAGGCATTTAACCATGGTGCCACAGGGGTCCTAAGCCAGGGAAGTCTTATTTTGTTGACCTTGGGTGACCCAGGTGTCCTTGGACTACAGCTCCCAGAAGCCTTCACAACTAGCTATGCTGGCTGAAGCTGCAGCCCAAGAACATCTGGGTCACCCAAGCATGAGAACCACTGTCCCAGCTGATTCTGGTGCTGTCTCTGACCCTTCCCCTTTCAGAGCTGTGTGTGCACCACATGTCATCTCTGCCTCCCCTAAACCAGCTTGCCATCATTGGGAGGTGTGGAAGATACTCTTCTATTACTAGTGCTCAAGTAGAGCTCCCTGGTATTGCAGGTGCATTTAATTGTCTCCAATATTTATTCTGAAGTTCATATTCAGGGTCCAATGTGGGCATCCTGCCACCACCTTGATTAGCACATGTAAAGATCAGGTTAAAACCTGGAGTGGATCATTGCCCCCATGGAGTCACCAGCAACCTCTAAAAGCAAGATTTACTTGTTCCTGTTGCCTTCTGTACGTATAATAGATAGAGGTGTCATTTTTTGCTTTTGCCTCAAGGAATAATGTATCTTGGGTCAGCCCTGGAAGCAAGCTAGCAGTCAGGAGAGGGTGGGTGGGAATGACCAAACCAGTTCTGAAGGACATCATGATGCTCCAGCAAAGCACGACTAGAAGAAGAATACATTTAGTTCTTCTCATCCAGGAGAACCTGATGGTCCTTCTGAGCAAGTGGAATCAGTTCAATGCGGGGCTAAGGTTTTTTCTCCGTCTTGGCTGTTCTTCACATAGCAGTCCAGACCAAAGATTCTGAGGTTGAGTCCAAAGAACTACTTCAGGTGCCTCTGAAACGACTGACACAAATGGTTTGATGTCCTGGTTGTTGTTTTTTAACCAACAGATCAGAAAAAGCACAATCATTTGCTTAATGCACTACATAATATCTGATGCATATTTATAGAAAGCCCATATACAGGGATGCTAGTACTGATGTTGCAACTTAGCGCCCACCCTGGGAAGCCATCGACCTGTGTCACAGGCCCTTCTGCTTCTGCTTCCTACTGATAAAAGCATAAGCACACCTACTGGGAGATCTCCATCTTTGGGGGTGTCCCTTTTCCACTCACTGAACTGCACATCTGTCATCATGAGAATATGCCCCTGGAGAAGATGTCCCTAAATGTGACAACTCCAATGTTCTTGGGCTCCAACTGTCAGAGACCCGCATCATGTGCTATGTTGGGTAGGGCTTCTGTGAGGAACAATCCCCAACCACTTGGTTCCCCAGGTTTGGAGACCATTGGCCTCGTCACCAGTTCAGGGGGACCCAGTTCAGCTAGACCAGTGGTTCTCAACCTGTGGGTCCCCAGATGTTCCTGGACGGCAACCCCCAGAAGTCTTCATCACTAGTTGAGCTGGCCAGGATTTCTGAAAATTGCAGTCCAGGAACATCTGGGAACCCAGAGCTAGACAGAAGTGGACACTCATTACCCCCTTTTTGGGGAGCCCGATGACTTGAATAGAAGCCTGGATCCCATAAACATCTTTTTCTTGTCAGATGAGGGAAGGGGAGGGGGCGAGGAGCTTTTGGGTTGGTTCTGCTTTGTGCCTGACTGGGTTTTCATTACAAGGGGATACATTAATGTCCCAATGCAGCTGAGTGGCAAAGTGATCTCTGGAACATGGAGCCCTACGGAGGCCCTTGTCATCATTCTCCAGACAAACATGAGGGAGTTAGGGCAACATTAGCTCATGTTCTCTGAGTTGCAGGTTCATTAAACTATCATGATTGCTGTTTCTATTATTTTTCAGGGGGTTTGCCATTTATTTACCATTTACCAGCTCATACATATGGATGTCATGGTTTACACTTCCTAGAGAACTGTACTTTTCAGCCTAATTGATTCTGGTAATTAATTTGTTCTACCTGCTGGATTAGATGGAGCTGCTGCCCATGCGTCCAAGGATTACCACTTGTCTTTGTAACATCCCTCCTAATTATCTAATAGCATGGGTTGGGAGAAATCTGGCTCTATTAAAACATTTTGACTATTAACAACCCCTGACTGGAATTGTGATGACAACTCGATTTTTGTCAAATTAGAGCTTAAAATCGGGAGATGAAGGAGAAGTGCCTTCTTTTAATTTCCCTGAATTTAACATCAATAATTAGAGCAATTTTCCGAGATGCGAGCTGAAATTATCTCAGCTATGATGTGGTGTATCACCCTAATTTCAGCAAATTGACTCGAGGGAAATGAATGTTACAGATTAGGAGGGATTTTTTTTTGAAAGCACACAAACAAGCCAAGGAGAGGAAGAGAAGGGGGAGGGAAATAGATAATAAGGGGGTGAGACATAAAGATTAAAAAGTGAATGAGTTGGAAGAAAATCCCAACAGGATAATGCCTGGGAGGAAGGAAGGAAAGAAGGAAAGCAAAAGACAGCCCCATGTTGCTCCCATGAATCATAGTTAGGGGAGGAATGGTTAGAATATGTTTAATCATTTCTTTTTTCAAAAAAGGAGCTGAGCATTTTTTGTTAACTTATATATGAAAACCATGGATGGAGCAAAACAGTGCCAGTTTCTTAAAATGGCATAGAAGCCAACTATGGCAGATCCATTATTATTATTATTATTATTATTATTATTATTATTATTATTATTATTATTATTATTATTATTATTATTATTATTATTATTATTAT
>JAHTLZ010000327.1:3410682-3430678 GCA_023846285.1 Phrynocephalus versicolor | reverse complement strand
TCCTTTGTCATTGGCAATTTAAGATTAGAATTCTGGGAGTTGTGGTCCAAAACATCAGGAGGGCCAAAGTTTGGACATGCTAGCCTTAGGGAGTCAGTCAATTCATCTCGGAGAGCCCAGTCTTCATTTGCTCAGGACCGACTTGTTCATTTTTCTGTCTGGGGTATCCACAAAGCTTTCCTCCAGCACCACATTCCAAACAAAACAATCCCACTCTTGACAACTTGCTTTACTGCCCAGCTGTCGCAACCATACATGACAACTGGAAGCTACAGGAGTGTAGATGATTTTTGCAATACCTTTATTGTTAAAGTTCCTTATTAAAAGAACATCAGAGTTGCTCTGAAGAAAGTAACTTCTGTCCCTCCTTCCCTCCCCATCTAGATATGCAAGATATATATAACATTACCCTAATTGTCAGATGATGCAGAAGAGAGGAGGCATATACTGCAGGGAAGGTGATCAATTAAGACATTAAGCATTTCCCCACACGTGGATGCATTTGCATTTTATCCTAATAATTAGGCCATCAGCTCATTTTCAAGAGATCATATGGCCTTCTTCAACTAAATCCTCAGATCAAAGCAAAAATGTCCGCTTGCATTTTCTCATCAGAAAGGGGATGCTAATTTAAAGCCCTTAATGTGTGGTGGTAAGAGACTCCTTCAATTAACTAAATTCTATGGCTCAGGAAAATAATAATAATACTCATAATAATACCACTAATAAAAAAACAGATACAAAGAGAGTCAGACTGGAAAGGCAGAAATGCTCATTAAATGCAAAAGGTCCTGCATTCATTACCTCTCACATCTGGGGCTAAATATGGAGCATGCCGCCCATCAAAGGACATGTGGAGGCGTGTGAGCGCATGCATGGATGCGAGGTGGGTTAAATTGAAAAATCTAATCTAATTAAAATATTAGGTGTGAGTAAATAGTTCTTTGATATCCCTCTGAAGGTTTCATTAAAAAAAATAGGTCCTCAAGCTCTGTAGGAGGGGGGATTATCACTTTTAATCAGAGAAACAACAAGTTTAGAAGCCGCAGGAGAGACGCTTCAAAGTGTCGCCATTTCTGTGGGATTATGATCTATACAGAAGCCATCCTTAATGGATGCAGTAGGGATGGTCCCGTAGTTGGCACTTACAGGGAGCTAAGTGAGAATAAGGGGGTGATTGGAACAGAGAGCATTCAGAATTGAAGAGATTCAGAATGGGGAAGATGCCACAGAGGCTCCTTCACCACCGTGCCTGAACTGAATCATAGAATCATAGAATCATAAGAGTTGGAAAAGACCTCAAGGGCCATCTTGTCCAACCCCCTGCCATGCAGGAACCCCCATCACAGGACTCCCGACAGATGGCCATCCAGCCCCTGCTTAAACACCTCCAAAGAAGGAGACCCCACCACCCTGCGTGGCAGCAGATTCCACTGCCAAACAGCTCTAACTGTCATGAAGTTCTTCCTAATGTTTAAACCAAATCTCTTTTCCTGTAGTTTGAAACCACTGCCCCACGTCCTGGTCTCTGAAGCCATGGAAAACAAACCTGTTCCCTCTTCAATATGACAGGCTTTCAAATATTTAAACATAGCTATCATATTCCCCCCTCAGCCTTCTTTTTGAAAGGCTAAACATTCCCAGTTCCCTAAGCCGCTCCTCGTAGGACATTTCCTCCAGACATTCAACCATCCTGGTCACCCTCCTCTGTACCCGCTCGAGGTTGTAAACTTCCTTTTTAAATTGAGGCGCACAGAACTGGACACAGTAATCCAGATGGATTCTGATAGGGGTGGATTTTGTCATGGGGACATCTCATGCCCGTCATGCCACATAATGTGACTGCCCTGACACTGTGGTTGTGGCTGAGCACACTGGTCTTGTCCAAGGAAAGGGATTCTATGGGGGAAAGACCACTATTCGCACCCCTACTTGCCACTCAAAGACAGGCTCCAGTACATGAGGAGAGAGGAGTCCTTGGAAAAGTCCCTGATGTTGGGAAAGATTGAAGGCAAAAGGAAAAGAGGACGGCAGAGAATGAGATGGTTGGATGGTGTCATGGATGCAACCAATACGGATTTGACAAAACTCCGGGAGGCAGTGGAAGATAGGAAGGCCTGGCGAGCTCTGATCTATGGGGTCACGAAGAGTCGGGCATGACTGAACAACTGAACAAAAACAATATGGGAAGAGAGCCCCAAAGTGAAGTCTGCTATAGACTTCTCCAGGTTAGCTTTTCAAAAGGTAGGGCCTGGTCCCTGTAATCCTATGAGTGGAAAAAGGTGGGATGAAGAAGAATTTTGCCATTCTTTCACCAATTCTTCAAAACCAACACAAAACAACAGCAACAACATTTTCTCCAGTTTGTGAATGTGGGATATTATGCTGATGTACCCCTGACCCCAAAAGCCAAGAAATGGCTCAGCGTTGCTGTACCATATCTTGCCCGTGTTGCAAACAGCTGGAAAAAGGATGCCAAGCAAAGAGGTAGCCTGAATGAAGAAGCCAAGGTGGTTTGTGTCATTGTGTTGCGTCGTTACAGTCGTGACCGACTCTTTGTGACCCCATGTTCATGGAGTTTTCATGGCAGGAGTACTGGAGTGGTTTACCACTTCCTGTGGTTTACAAGTTCACAAAAGTGGCACCATCACAGAAGGGAAAATCCCGGAACCCAACTCTTTCTCCCCTTAATCAACTGCTTCTTGCCCAAACATAAAGCAATCATCAGGGCTGTTTTTCAGCCTGTGTGTATCCTGCCATTAGCACAATACAGCCACCCCTCTTGTCAACAATATTGTATTTTTCCAGTAAGGAATATATCTTCCCATCAGCATCTCCGTTGTGTCTTGGCTGATGGGAATCGGCCAGGTAAAACATAGTTATGGGTTATTTAGTCCTCCTAATTGGAGAGTTCCTTTTTAACAGGAGACTGGGAGGAAGATTGGCTGGGAGTGAACACTTGTCTCCAGATGTATTTAGGGTGCGTTTGTTAGGGTGTGTGTTTGCTCCTCTTCTGAGGGTAAGTCTTGTTATGTTGGAATAAACTGCTGTTTTATAGTACCTGGAGCTGGCATGTTTCCTGTTGAACCCACTGTATTACAATCTCCTTTGGGCCACCTAAAATGTGCAGCACAGCACAGGCCAGGGTTCGGTTCAGTTGAAGCATTTGTATGACATGTGACCTCTTGGATAAGAGGATTTAAGCCTTCCTGAGGAGATTTGGCTTCCCACATGGATGGGAAATGGCAAGAGAATTCAGCTAGTCCTCTGCTTCCCCTTTTGCAGAGCAGAAGGAAGGTTAGCACATCACCCCGTCAGTCTGTGTGAGCTGGGCCGGATGTGAGAGGGAGGCCGAAGCAAATGATTTTGGAAGCAAAAATAATTTAAGAAAAGGAAAAAGAAAATAAAAGCAAGGGTCAGCTCTTGACCATTCTGTCTCCAACTCTTTAATGATTAACAGCAAAGCCTGGTAAAAATAAGTGAGGATCAGCAAACCTAGAAAACATCTTGCATCGAGAAAGTGCATAAAACCCATCATTTGTCACCACCGAGTCCATTTGGCATGCTGGGTGACTATCCAAAGAAGGCCAGGGGCTGAGCAAAAGAGACCGCTGCTCTGGTGCCACTGGGGAGCGGTGACATCCCCAGCGACACCGGGTTCCTCACACAATGTGAAGGGTTTTGAATGCAGCTACGACCTGCTTCTCCTTCTCGTGCCGGCTCTGCAGCGATTCCAGAGACGAAATGGGTGGAAGGTTCTCCCCGTTTAACGTGCGCGCCAGGTGCTTCCCGTCTTTGGGCTCCGGTTCGGACGGCCGTGTCACAAGAAGCTTGGGCTTTGGGATGGTCTTGGCGTACTCGAGGGCCTTTAGTGAGGGAGGACACACACACACAGCAACCAAAGAAAGGAAACCAAGGAAACCACAATTGCAACACTCTCATTCTTTCCTTTAAAATCCGATTGAAAGTCAATACAGAGCAGGTGATTCCCAGGGAAGGTTAGGATTGCACTTGATAGGACTTTTGCCATGCACTTTGAACCAGGGCTGTTGCTCCTTCTTCTCTGCAAAGCCTCATTGGAAAGGGATGATTTTCAAGGAAGAAACAGTAGGTTGCAGGAAGGAAGCTTAAGCTTCCCTCTGCTCACTGCTGTTCCCCATGCCATACTACTCCCCCCCCCCAGCTAGCTGTCCAGGTGTGAGTTTTCAAAGACCAGATCAGCTGCTCTCCTCCTGTCTGTTTATCCTTTCTCTCCCCTGCAAACCATGTTCTGATGCTGCTTTAGAAAGGAGAAGCATTGGGCGAAGGCAGCCTACCGATTACAAGCTGGTAACCTAGCAGACGGTGTGGGCAAGTATTGGAAAAATATTTGTTTCGTTGACTTTGTTAAGAAGTGAGGACAATTTACACACACACACATATGCAGGCTTCCTTGGGTGTTTATACTCAGGCTTTGAAAATACACAGAACACTCATTCTGGAAGCCCAATTTGGGCAGCTCGTTCCCTTTTAAACTGGGTCTCAGGACCTGAAGATCCTAGGTTATGTTATAGGTCAGTGGTGGTGAACCTTCAGCACTCCAGATGTTTTGGACCGCAACTCCCAGAATTCCAAGCCAATATTGCCAATGTCAAAGGACTGTGGGATTTGTGGTCCAAAACATCTGGAGTGTCAAAGGTTCGCCACCACTGTTATAGGTAATTACCAGGGTCTCCACAATATGGTCTCTCTCTCTCTGTGTGTATTTGTTTCAGTAACCTCAAATACTGAAAGACAAATGTTGTCAAGGGTGGTGGTGGTGAGAGATAAAAAGAAGCAAGATGTTTGTGCATACAATTGTTGTTGTAAATGTGTTAAAGAGGAATAAATAGGAAGCATTGCAGCATTCTGAATCTTTTTGTCACAGCCCTGGAAGTCTAGGCTGCGGAGACACTGTGGCTTTGGGTAATTTGAGAAATGAACAGATCAAGTCCATCCAAGCAAAGCAAAGCAAAGTGTTCTGCTTATATACCACCCCATATCACTTCAAGTAGTCCCTTGGCGGTTTACAGTTTAATTATGCAGGCTACACATTGCCCACCCCCAGCAACCTGGGTACTCATTTTACTGACCTCAGAAGGATGGAAGGCTGAGTCAACCATGAGCCTGCTACCTGGGATCGAACCCCAGGTCGTGAGCACAGTTTTACCTGCAGTACAGGCATTTAACCACTGCCCCATGAGGCTCTTACAAAGTGTTCTGCTAATATACCACCCCATATCACTTCAAGTAGTCTCTGGGTGGTTTACAGTTTAATTGTACAGGCTACACATTGCCCCCACCCTGCAAGTTGGGTACTCATTTTACCGACCTTGGGAGCAGGGCTGGCGCGTACATTAAGGCGAACTAGGCAGTTGCCTAGGATGCCAAAATAGAGAGAGGGCGCTGGCCAGCCTGCTGCCCCCCCCCGCCATCCCCTGCCACTGGCCACCGCCGTCCACCTCCCACGCCCATCATCGTCCCCTGCTGCCCCGCCCATCCACCGCCGCCGCCGCCCCCCTGCCCTGCCCACCCACCGCCTGCCCCACCTAGGGTGCAAAAAAACCTAGCGCCGGCCCTGCTCGGGAGGATAGAAGGCTAAGTCAACCATGAGCCTGCTACCTGGGATCAAACCCCAGGTTGTGAGCACAGTTTTACCTGCAGTACAGGCATTTCATCACTGTGCCACGGGGCTTGGTAGACCACCCTTTCTCTCCATTCCACTCCTTTGCTACACTTACCTTCTGCCTGGATGCCCCCGACCTGTACTCCGGCCTTGGTGGCGGTTTTCTTGCATTTGTGATGCTCTTCATGTTGTGTTCCTGAACGTGCTTGGCATATTCCTTCTGCTGCTTTATCTTTTCAGACTGTTACAAGAGAAACAGCAGCGGTTGTGATCAAAGGTCTGGTTATAAGCAGGTCTCACCTCCCAACGATGGCCAACTCTCAATCTGGAGAGTGGTTCCTAACCTTGGGTGACCCAGGTGTTCTTGGATTGCAATGCCCAGAAACCCCCCAGCCTGCCCAGCTGGTGCTGAAGGCCCCTGGGAGTTGCAGCCCAAGAACACCTGGGCTACCTAAGGCTGGGAACCACTAGTATGGTGGTCAGAGAGACTGATGTTGACCACAAAGACCAGGGTTTTAAAATCCTTGTTCAGCCAAACAGAGCACAGAAGGTCTTATTTGTGAACTTCCCCCCCTTGGTCTGGAACACATCTCAAGGGTGGGACAATGATCACACATGGTCACTCTCCTTTGCAGATGGATTTTGTGCCAAACTAAAGGTGCAGAAGTAGCTGTGTGGAATCCCTTCTTTATTAAAACAAGCACATTTGACCTAGTTACTTTTGAGCCTCAGATGGATGGAAGGCTTTTATCCTCACAGGTTTAACAGAAGCGACAGTGTTTCAGCAAGGAGTTCCAGGGATCTAATATAAGAGGAGAATGTAGGCAGAAGAACCAGTGCAGTCTCCTCACATTTAGCATTGGTTCTGTTTCCTCAACCTTCCATAAATTATTGTTCCTACATCCATGGACAACAACATGGACTGAAAAACCTTTCTGGCTTCAGAAAAGCTGTTTAGCAATTCTGTTGATTTATTCTGAGTCTGACCTGAAGGAACTCAGGCTGCCTCATTTTGCATCCAAGGCCAAGGAAATCAACACTGATTTTACAACATCCTGGATCACTGACAGTTGTAGCATTTTAGCACCACAAGAGCCGACACGAATGCTGGACAAGAGATGCTGTATTATTGCACGTTGTCTCATTGGCATGAAGGCAGTCAGCTTGGAACACGTAATACTAGCAGCATCACAGACAACCATCTGCAAGGAAGGGTTGTTTTTTTTTGAGGGTGGGGGAGAGAGTTTTCTCCTGGACTCTTTCCTTAGATGATTGGCCTCATCTTCTTCTTTGGCTCAGCAGCACCTGATGTTGCTTAACAGGGCATAATGTACATTCAGCGACTCTCCAGCTGCATTTGCTGGGCTCTATTTACTCTCCTTCCCCTCCCTGTTCCCTTTCTGTGATAAAGCCGGGCCATCTGAATGCACCGGGGCAGCTCAATTGCATTAAAGTAAAGCACACTTGAGCCAGCCAGAAGAGAATAAACTTGGGTGTACTTATCTGCAATTGGAATTCTCTGCAGGTGAGCATCGGCTAATGGATACCTTTGTTGAGGGCACAAAAAAAGCGGGAGCTTGAAAAGGTGGGCCCGATTGCAATGCACCATAGTTTTTTGGACATGCATTTATTTATTTCTGTCTCTGACAACAGAGCCACAGGGATGGAATGGAGGACAAAGCTGTTCTGGTTTGACTCTCCACTAAACTAGCATCAATTCCTGCCTGCAAGCCACAATGTCATAACCCACTACAGCAACTTTTAGATCTTTCTTTCTTAGGTTTTTCCATCAGCGGCCCCTGTCATTTGAGGTTAGCAGGACAGAAATGAAAGGAAACGACCATCACTGGGATGCTCTCTGAGAACAGGCAAAGGTCTCCCTGCCACAGGATGGGGTGATGTCATCTGGCCTGGATGCCTTCCAAAGGGGATTGGGCATATTCATGGAGGAAAGGTCCATCACAGGTGACAAACCATGATAGAGATGTGTAATCTCCAGGCTTAAAACCAGGGTACTTCATGGACCAGATGCAGGGGAGTGGTATCAGGAGACAGATATCTAGTCTCGTGTGCTCCCGGACGCATCTGGTGGGGCCACTGTGAGATACAGGAACCTGGACGAGATGGGCCTTTGGCCTGATCCATCATGGCTCTTCTTATGTTCTTATCTTTTTACTGTATTTACCTAGATCTTTCACCGAGCTTCTGAGCTATCTCCAGTTTTTATCCTATTTTGCTCCAATTGGTGCTTATTTTTATAGAGCTAGACATATGCTCTAAGGTTCATGGTCTTATAACTTCTATTTTGGGAGCTACTCTTGGCGTCTTAGAAATGGGAGCTGAGATGCAGGTGGAGAGAAACAAGCAAGAAGAATTGAAATAGGTTGACCAAGCTGTTCCACAAAAGAAGGGCAAGGGTTCAAGGAAACAAAGTAAGAGATGGTGTACTGCAGAACGAGAGGTGTTTGGCTCAGTCCCTTGGCTGCTAACCAAGCCAACGATCCGGGGGAACATTCTCTCCTGAACACAAGTATGGCAAGCAGTTAGCTCTGGTTCACATTCCACATGGATTATAAGTGGAGAGCAGTCATCCTCAAACAAGTTTATAAAGCCAGCGCAAGGGCACCAAGCCCTTTAAAACTTGTGTAGCAACTGCATCCTCTTGAGACATGAATGGTACATTTCTCTCTTAAACCCTACGTGGCAGATCTCAATCTACCAGTGGGTGGCTGACAAGACTTCAGTACCTTTCAGCAATTCACAGCCTGGCAGCCAAACAGAGTACACCAATAATGTTGTATGCATTGTGTTTCAGGTTGCTTTTTTTAACCTGCAAGAATGATAGTAAGTTGAAGATCACCAGATTGGGGATTTGCAAGGTGCTTTTTTTTCTTTTTTCTTTTTAAGATCCATCCAAGGTGTGTGTGTTGTGTCGTACAGTCGTGACCGACTCTTCGTGACCCCATGTCCATGGAGTTTTCTTGGCAGGAATACTGGAGTGGTTTGCCAGTTCCTACTCCAGATGCCTACAGCACCTGGTATTCCCTGGTGGTCTCCCATCCAAGTACTAACCAGGGCCGACCCTGCTTAGCTTCTGAAATCAAGCAAGATCGGATGTGCTTAGGGCATCTAGGCAGCTTCCATCCAAGGTAGTACGGTAATTAAGCCCATTATGAAGATCTGTCTGGTTATTCTTGCACTTACTACAATTAAGAGTCATCGGGTGACCCAGTACTCAAGTATTCAATAATAGTGTCTGTCCAGCTTTCTTGATTTTAAGGATGTTCAATATTTTATTTTGAAATTATGGTCACCCCCCTCATTTCCTCTGCCAAAGAAAATCTTTGCAAAGTTCACACATTCCACTTACTTTTTCTTTGACTGCTTCATAGTCCGGTCCCAGTCCTCCAAGCTTCACATCCATGTTCACATACCCTCTTGTCCTATAACTCTAAGTGGAGAGGTAGAATGATGTTTCACTTCCTGAATCAAGAGAAAAGTCTGTCCTTTTTAAATTTACTGCAGTTATTTTAAAAAGTGTAATAGACTAGGGCAGGCATGTCCAAACGTCGGCCCTCCAGATGTTTTGAACCACAACTCCCACAGCCCTTTTCTATTGGAAATACAAGCTTGGAATTCTGGGAGTTGTGGTCCAAAACATCAGGAGTGCCAAAGTTTGGTCATGCCTGGACTAGGGGAAAAACACAAGAGAGCTAAAGAAAAGAGCCATCAAAACCGGAGGTTCAGTGTATTTCTAGATTTCCCCAGAGTTTGCTCCTTCAGCTACCAGACTTGCAAGCCAGGTGAGCGTTTACTTTCCAATCACCAATCACAAAACAAAGCATGCTGAAAACCAAGATGCATAAGTGGTGCAAATAATGTGCCAACGTTCAACCCCCCACACATAACAGAGAGGCGGTTCGGGGCAGCTCATGGACTGGGAAGGAGGATCCACCACCTGAACTTCTGAGGCCAGCCTTCTCCGGTTTAGTTTATGAGCCAACCACAGATTTGGGGAAATGTTGCCTTAGGACAGTGGTGGCGAACCTTCGGCACTCCAGATGTTATGGACCACAACTCCCACAGTCCTTTGTCATTGACAATACAGGCTTCGGATTCTGGGAGTTGTGGTCCAAAACATCTTGAGTTCCGAAGGTACGCCATCACTGCCTTAGGAGCAAAAAGCTTGCCAAGGATCGTTAGGATGGCACAACACTAAGACAGACAAAATGATTCTGCCATCCAGAATAGGTTAGGAACATAAGAGCATAAGAACAGCCTTGCCGGAACAGGCCACAGCCCATCCAGTCCAGCTTTCTGTCTCACACAGTGGCTCACCATTTGCTTCAGGGTATTCCCAAGCAGATGTCTTCACCTGCTTATGATTCCTTGCAAATGGTATTGAGAGATATCCTGCCTATCTCTCCAACCTGGAGGTTTTCTTTAGGCATCCATAATGATAGCCATTGATATTCTTGTTCTCCATGAACTTATCTAATCCTTTCTTAAAGCTGTCAAGGCTGGCAGCTGTTGCCACTTCTTCTGGCAGGGAGTTCCATAGACCAGTGATTCTATGGAAGTGATTTCTCTTATTTGTTTGAGATCTAGCACCCAAGAGCTTCATGGCGTGTCCCCTAGTTCTAGTGTTGTGTGATATAGGGAAAACAGTTTTTCTTTAACTACTTTGTTCATACCGTGTATGATTTTATACACTTCAATCAGGTCACCTCTTAGGCGCTGTCATTCAAGAGTAAAGAGGCCTAGCCGTTGCAGCCTCAGATGGTAGGGAATGTGTTCCAGTTCCCTAATCATTCTGGTTGCCCTCCTCTGCACCTTTTCCATTTCAACAAAATCCTTCTAGAGGTATGGTGACCAGAATTGTACACCACACTCCAGATGGGGCCTCCCCATAGATTTATAAAGAGGTAAAATGACACTGACTGGCTTATTTTTTAAATCCTTCCCCATGTTCCCTAGCACTGAGTTGGCTTTTTTCACTGCTGCGGCACACTGGATTGACACCTTCATTGAGCCATCCACCAGGACACCAAGGTCCCTTTCGTGGTTTGTTGCAGAGAGTTCTGACCCCTTCTATGCATTTGTGCTGACCGGAGAAACCACTGAGATGGGGAAGCCTGTGAGGAGAACTGACGTATGGACCTTAAAGCAGAAGCCGAATTTTGACTAATGCCTTTCTGTGGGAAATTCTACAAAAGCCTATACGTTAAGACGGTTATCTCCCTAGACGACAAATATAATAGTCTGCACATAAGAAGGACATTTGCCCCGCAGTTATGTCCCTAATCCAGCTAACTCTTTCTGAAGGGCAGTCATGCAGCAATCCACAAACAGGCACCAAGTCCCTGGCATAGCCGCCATTGCTCCAGCTTAATCTGTCTGCTCTGGGGTCAGAAGCTAGCTTCTTAAACACGGCAATTGGTCATGGGGACAGGGAGGTATTGTGAAGCCCTTCTGTCCCACCGGCAAACAATAATCATTGTGTGGAAACGGGATGCCTCGTTATTTATTCCATTTTTAACGGAAAGGGAGAAGAGGTGAGAAAGTAGACCGAAGCTACTTTGGGAGGCACAACCAAGAAAATATTTATGTCCCAAGTTTCAGAACACCCTGCACCATTTAATGGCATTTGATTGTCCTCCTTGGGACAAAAAATAAACACAGGGTGGTGTCAGGTTAAGGGGGTGCTGAGTCCATGATGCAAAAGGGCATGACCGGCTGCCTTTGAAAGCATTTTACAAATGAAGCAACATAAAGGAGAAGCAAAGCCCTTGTGTCAGAGTCTGTAATATGCTGCAGCAGGCATAGATAGATGGGGCCAATGGACTGATTGGGATAATGAGCAATTGAATATACCTCTATGTGTACTGGATTTGTTTCCTTCCTTCTTCATGTCATCACCTGTAGTGGTTTCTAAGATCACATTTTCTTTCTAGACTGGCACAAGGTTATAACCAGCTGAGTAACCAACTGGTTCAATTCATCTGGCAGGGGGTTGGACTAGATGGCCCTTGAGGTCTCTTCTAACTCTATGATTCTATGATTCTATGATTCAATGAACAAAGATGGTGCTCTCAAAATTGGGCAGTGTCTCCTTCCTTCCTTCCTTCCTTCCTTCCTTCCGTCCTTCCTTCCTTCCTTCTTATAAAATTAGTTTGAATGCCAGTTCTTGTGAAGACGACAAGCGACACCATAACAAAAGGGCACTCCATATCTGGGATGACCAGGTGGAAATGCCTCTCCTAAACCAAGGCATTCTGCAACAGATGTATGTATATTCTCAAAATAAAGTCTGAAACCCAGTTGCTAACCTCAGCTAGGGTAAATCCACAGAATCAATTTCTGGATGGTAAACCAATTCAGGGGAAAATCCCAATGATTTAATGGGTCTGCTGTATTTAGGAACAGTAGTTGGAACCCAGTTCAAGAAAGCATAGTGTTCAAGAGCATTATTCATAATCCCGCATTAATGGAATTGCTAAATACCCAAGAAAATAACTGGGTGACATGTCATGTTATCATTCTTTAAGGAGGTACTGCATTCTTACTTTCCCATAGTTCCTAACGTGTGATATATTTTTCCAAACTTATCATTGGGCCTTCTTGTTTTCTCGGTGGCTTCCCAAACACAGGTGAGGGAACGAAGGTACGATCTTCAGTTTCTAGCATGAACAGTGACCACTGACCATGTTCAGGGTTCTGTGGTTTGCTCTTTCCCACCATTACCGAATTTCCCCACCAGGGGGACAATTCCTTCAGCTCACAGAGCTGCAAATGAAATCCTTGTTTACCCTCTGATGCCCAATCAGGCACAGTCCTGGTGGGACAACTCGACAGTCTTTTATCCCTTCAGAGAACTCCGTTTCTAATGGAGTGCTAACCATCCCATTTGGGCCTGCTCTCCCTACAGATCAGATAATAACAAACGAGCTTAGAGGTCCAGGGAAGGCTTTTTTGTCGTTCCCAGCAGTACTGTCATCATAAAACAAGGAGCCAGGAAACTGCATACAGATCAAGATCTGCTTTCTTCCCACCCCTGCTGAGCCCAGGATTCCTCCCCTCTCACCTGCCTTTTTTCTTTTTCCTTCTTCTCCTTCTCGGCCTGAAGCAAGCAGCCTTCAGAATTGCTGTGGCTCAGCAGCACCGGTTGGCTCCCTTCGTGGCTTTCCCGGTTGATCCGGGAGTCGCTCCCCCCCCTCTGCATTATAGGTGGGAACATGCTAGCCAACCGGCTTCCTGAGAGGTAGTCGTCGGCCAGTTGAGACATTTCTAGGTGACGCTCTTCTGCTGCCCGGATGAGCCGTGTGGTTGGGGAACAAGCTTGGATCAAGCGGCAAGCTGGTGGCTGGGATGGCCTCAAAAACACAGTGGCAAACAAAGAAATAAATGAGACCAAAAAAAGGGAGAAATCCCTTATTGTTTGTCTGAGTGGCGGTTTTAAATGAATTGCCATACCCTGCAGCTTTGACTGTATTTAGGTATTGCTTATATTTTTTTAGTATGGTGTTCATATGATCATTTTTAGAATTTGCGCATTCACTGTGCTAGCTTTAAATGCTGTCTTTTAACGATATAAGCCTCTTTTGGACCTTTCATAGAAGAGAGAAGTCGGAAGGGGCCTATCAGACCAAGTCCACCCCTACCCACCCCCACTCCACGCAGGAATACAAATCAAAGGTTATTGGCCAAGTAGTTGTCCAAATTTCTCTTGAATGTCTCATGTAAGAGCAGTCACAAACTCTTGGTAATTGGTTCCAATGATGTACTTCTCTAACGGTCAGGAAATTTTTTCCTGATATTCAGCTGCAAGCTGGCTTCTCTTAACTTGAGCCCATTGTTGTGCACCCTGCTCTCTGGGATGATCAAGAACAGATCCTGCCTCTTCTCTGTATGACAGCCCTTTAAATATTTGAAAAATGCTACCCTACCACCACTCAGTCTTCTTATCTCTAGGCTAAACATGACTGATTCTTTCAGTCTTTCCTCATAGGGCTTGGTTTCCAACCCCATTTCAAATGAATAAGTAAAATAAATGGATCTGTAGTAGGGTTTTAACCATTATGAGTCAGGACCAAAAAGACTTCAATCGAGTCCTTAATACACCCTATGCTTTCATTCATTTTCTGCCTCTTTGAATGATATGGAGAAAACATAATCTTTACCCTGAGTTACCAGAAACATGGCTGTGGGAGATCTCTCTATAAATCCGTCTGGGGATCCCAGATGAAACGTCTCCGTCTACTGGTGGTGGGAAACCAGCCTTAGAAACTGGTGAAAAACTATTGCATCCTTTCAGGACCTGATGCTTGCCATGTCTCGTTGTTGACAGAGGCTCTGATACCGTACACCTGAATGGAGGCTGATGGCAAGGTCCACAAGTGCTTTCAATAGGGCGTTGGTTTTTCTTCTTCGTTTCACCAGCACATGGTAAATGGAGCCCTGAAAAACTGGGGTATGGATTCAGCTCAATAAGATTCTCGCCAAAAGTTACAGTCATCAGTTGTTGTTTGGCATTCGGATGTACGCTGCAGCCTGGATCTGTAGGAAACTGGTGGACCCAACTACAAGTACAGCTGTGTTCAATGGAAGGATGGAGAGGAGTGACAGATGGATTGGGAGATAAAGGGTGATGCAATGAATGTCTGCGGTCCTGCTCCCCATCAGCTCCTTCTCTATAAGAGTTAGAACTGGCACGAGTGTTCTCCAGTTCTAACACATTGTGACATATGTCCTTCAGGCTTCTTAGTTCCACTTCGGTTCCCAACGGACTCTGGTTACTCATCTTACTGAAGTTTTCTTCCAGGGATGTAGCTTGGCTGGAGTTTGTTCCGCCTATTTCATGCTCTTTGTGCAGGTGGGCCTAAAAATGAAAAGTCAAGCTATAGGTGATTGAAGTTATATTTAAATCTTTTGCAAATGCTGGCACTCAGTGCAGACTAATGCAGAATAAATGTCAAAAGCTTCTACACTAGGGTGATCCAAGTCAAAATGTCATTTCCCCCCATTGTTTGGTGGAATATATTCTATTCCTCCATTCTTCCAAGACCCTCAGGATGACATGTCTGGCAGTTCATGTTTATTCTCCCAACAAGCTGTGCATTAGATTCAGTTGAGGGATGATAGACTGGCTCCTGATCACCCAGTAAGATCCAAAAACAGACCTGAATCAGGAGTTCCTCAATCCTAATCTCATACCATAACGTTACACTATGCTGGCCGTCCCATTTTATGAGTCAGCACCACTATGCCAATAGTTTGTGGTATGTCATATATAAAAAAGCGACATAGCAGAGAATGTTGCATTTGGTGTAAGCAGGACTGGGTTTTGAACGCAGGCCAGGAAGGCCTTGACATTGGTTGGCCTTGAGTGAATCAAGGGTTCTCAGGTTCTAAGGATAAGGCCGTGAAGGTGAATAATGAACAAAAAGGAAACAGGGAAAACAGAATGGGCTGTGAAGACCTATAATGGCAAATGAAGGAATAATGGAGCAGACCTTATGAGAGGCAGGAAGAGCGACATCCCAACTGTTGATGGGGCACATCTAAGTCAGTGGTAGCTTATAAGTTAAAACTGTGATATCATAGGGGCAATACATTGCTCTGGATTTTGATCTAACTTTTAAAGGGCTTATCCGCTCTGTGTGTGTGTGTGTGTGTGTGTGTGTGTGTGTGTGTGTGAGAGAGAGAGAGAGAGAGAGAGAGAGAGAGAGAGAGAGAGAGAGAGAGAGAGAGAACTTATTTTGAAAACTGAGTTCAGCACCTTGGATAGCTGCTATGAAGCTCAGATTAAAATATGGTGCAGCTTCACAGCCCCTATTATATCAGTCTTTGGGAACTGTAATATAAAAAGAGCCTTACAGATACCTCACAGGGAGGATCAGATTTTCAACAGTGGCTCGCAGGAGCACATATCTTATTCTCAGCAGAAATTTCAGCCTGAGATCAGAGAGTTGTAGAACACATCAAAAAATCAAAGCAGCGAAAAGATTCCAGGACATCTCTGTCTTTAATGAGTTTGCCATGCCACCCCCCAAAAGGATGCTCGGAAAGCTTATTTTATTTCTTCTTACCTTGATTGCTGGACAGATAAATCAGTTTTGACCTCGACAGCATCAATCTTTCATTCTTAAACCCAAGTACTATGAATACCAACTTTAACAACTGTGGGTTACGTCCCATGTTGTAGAAAGAGTCAGCCATCAGAACATCATGTTTTTTGTACCTAATGGTATCATATAGGTTCTAAAAGGAAATGTTCGTGAGATTATCGACTCCTCTCAGCTATATATGGCATGAGTAGAAAACAGCTGCTTGATGAAAAAAAGCAACATAGAATCATAGAATCATAGTGTTGGAAGAGACCTCAAGGGCCATCTAGTCCAAGCCCCTGCCATGCAGGAACCCCCATCACAATATTTCTGACAGATGGCCATCCAGCCTCTGCTTAAAAACCTCCAAAGAAGGAGACTCAACCACCCTCTGCAGCAGCACATTCCACTGCCGAATAGCTCAAACTGTCATGAAGTTCTTCCTAATGTTCAAATGGAACATGGATTTTATTGGAAGAGAACCCACTGACTGTGTGCATGGTAAGTCTGGGGGCTTCTCCCTCCGTTCCATTAAGTGCAATGTTTGGAGCCTGAGAACTTCTGGAAGTGGGGGAGGGGAGGAGAGGGAGAGAAACTCTGTTATTTGAAAATAAGTTGATCTCCTGATATCAATCAGGCATGTGTATTTTAAAAAAAATAGCTATGCCCTAGTAACAATATCTCTTCTGGGGACACACCACTCAAGAAACACTCCTCTTCATGTCTAGTGGTATACATAGCTAACAGATTCCAGAAAACAACATTCTTCTGACATGCCAAAGCCACGGGTAAGTCCTCCTTTGAGAAGCCCTATTGAAATCAATGGGACAAATCAACTGCGCTAAGTTTACTCCTTTATGGACCTGCTGGAAGCATGAATAAGACTGGACCTTGCTTGGAGTTGTAGTGTGACTGAAGGATTAAAAAAAATGACCATAAAGAAACGAAATAAACAAATAAGTAACTAAATTAAATCCATATTTAAATTCATCATATTGGTGGAAATCCTGCTGGTGTATGTCTAAGATCTGTATAAATTGTGGTGCCTAATTCCACTTAACTGACAAGATGTCGGAGCATTATCTCAGTGGCACTGCTGGGTGTGTGACGCAGCCTGGGTCCTGAGATATATTCTTCCCCCTTCTCAATTTGTCACAGTTAGCTCCAGCATGTTATGCACACTGTGCTGGCCGCTGAGAAGAGAGCCATTGAAATCTATGGGACCTAACTCCCATAGAATCTCGTACCGTGGCAGAGCCCGCCGTTTTCACTGGCCATCTTGAAGGGCCATCATACCTGAGGTGGGTCCCCCCCCCCCCAAATTTAAAAGCTTCATCAACTTCCAGTTAAGGCCTCAGGTGCCACTCCTCACGGGGTGAAACTTGGGCACCCCAGAGGCAACACACAAAGCGGTTGGCCATCCATTTAATCTTTGTCTGTCCCGAACTCCTCCATTTCATCCTCTGGTCTCACCGGGGCTCTTTTGTTAACAACACTTGCGACGACGACAGAGTGTGTGCACTCAGAGTAACTGCTTAATGGTAGGTATTAAGTCGCATGGAGAGCAGAATGTTTCAGTGAAAGCTTTAGCATTGGGGGAGCTCCTCCCCTGGTGCCAAGATGATAACTTGTTTGCCAGACCTTTTCTCTAGTGATTAATGTTTATATGTAGAAGGGGTCTTATGTCACAGCTCTAAGAGTCTTGGTGTGTACTGAAGCCAAGAGGGTCCCTGGCTATTTCTTCCCTGTGTTTTTGAAACAATCTAGCCTAGTTATATGCAAAAAAAAATGAAAATAAAAATCTAGTTCCAAAAAATAAAAATAAAACAAATTAAAAACCTGGTGGAGTCATCACTTTCAAAGAATAAGGATTTCATTATATTATGTTCGTCTCATCCTTTGCCATTGGCTTTCAATGGAGGATTTATTAACACTATATTCAGGCTGGGTGGTTTTATCGGCTATGTACCCGTTCGTCTCTATTGTAAGCCATCCTCCACAAACATGTTGTGTAAAGGACACCTCCGTGCGAAGTAAGTATACATAAACAAACAGGGGCTGGCTAGTCTGTCATCTAACAGCTCCATGAAACAAAGGAGTCTGTTTAACAACAAGAAGAAGCACAACAGGAGCAGCAGCAGCAGCAGCAACAACAACAACAATCTTAGAACTTCAGAGTTGGAAGTGACCCTAGGGACCAAGTCCAACCCCTTTCAAGGAGGCCCAGTGGAGAAATCAATGTCTGCCAACCTCTGGTTCCACAGCCAAATCTCTAAGCCACAGAGCTATCCAGCGGTTCCACACTTGTATTTACATTATTTATTGCATTTACCAGTTGCTATATAATCAAATATGAATATGAGTGCAGAGTAGAATGGAAGAGGTTTTGACACATGGGCTCCCCCCTCCACTCAATATCTTTTTAATCTATGGGACAAATACATAAAGTGGGCTCAAAAATGGAGTAACTGAGCAGTTTCCCCTTTCCAGCAGTAGAGGAGAGGACTCTCCTTGTCAATAAACACACTCAGACACACATGCACGCACGCACGCATGCACCCCCCCCCCAGTTTTGCCTGACTCCAGACCTCTGAGGTGCCAAATGCCAATTTACATTGGCATCTGCATTTCATGCAATGCAGAAACCAAGGGAGCATTGGCATCATAATTTCCTGGGCTGACGTTGGTTCCTGCCACTCATCCTTCTGCTCAGCCAGATAGGTTCAAGCACTAATTATCAGGGGAGTTCATGAGCCCCTCAGGTGTGGCAGGACAGCTGAGATATATGGGGGTCACTCCAGGGTTTGGCTCTTCCATGGAGACCATGGGGGGGTGTTCCATCATTTTGGACAGAGTGGCCACCAATGCCGTGAGGCTGCAGCTAGCACGCCTGACAGGTACAGCATGCTTCTGCATTATCTCTTTGAAAGAGGACCAAGGCATAACTTCAACCTGCTGTTTCCCCGTCTCTCTCTCTCTCCCCCTGCCTCCCCCCTTTGGCGAACTGTTCTATTAATGCCAATCAAATTGAGAAAATGATCAAATGAAATTGCATTTTGAGCATCATAAGCTGTATAATGTCTATTCTGTTAAATTGAGGCCCGTAATTGCTTCTCTGTTGAAAAGAGACAACAAAGACAGCAATCACGACATGTCATTATCCCAGACTAGGAAACTGGCCCTTTCCCGGGAAGACTTCAAAGGCTTGTGGTTCTCAAATTGCATTTGGCGGCTATTGTTGGAGCGCAGGCAATCTTGATGAGGTGTTTACACGGAGGTAAGGCACAGTGCACTGAGAGTCTGAGTGCCGTGCTCTAGAGCCATTAAAAAATTGTACATTATGTCCCTCGCTTTGAAGTAAGGGGTTTTGTCGGGAGGAAAGAAACTCGAACGGAGGGTAGCCGGGCTACATAGTCTGGCTCCTTCTCTCTCTTTCTCTCTCAAAGAAACTCATCATCAGCTTCTTAGAGAATCAGGCAGCGCTGCAAAAGAAGTTGATGCTTTAGAAAATAGGATGGGAATTAAGCAAACATTCGCATCCGCCTGGATTGGTCCAGCCCAGCACAGGTGTATGTACACATTTAATAGCATCAGGAGCAGCAAGAGCCGTCGTAATTAGCATTTATATAGCTTTTCTCCCCAAATGTTCAAAGATACCTTATTTTAGGGCTGCTTTACCCATTACGTCCTATCCCCTCGGGTATCCGCTAAGTGGGCACTCAGGGGCAAAGCACAGGGGGTTACTGTTGTGTGTCTCTCTTCCTCCCGGCCACAGCTGCCAGGAAATGTGATCAGATGTGTCTGGTAGGAGAGGTGAATCCTTTTTCCTGAAACATCCTCAACTTTTACCTAGCACCAGTTATGGCTCCTCTCCCAGCCACAGTTCTGATGAAGACACATGAACTCTGTTAGTGGCTTGGAACCTCCTCCTCCTCCTCCTCCTCCGAGTGCCATGTCCTCAAAGAACGCTGGCAATCAGTAACATGATCTGTTTTTTATCCAAAGCACATCTGATCTCACCTGATTTCGGAAGCTAATCAGGGTCGGCCCTGGTTAGTACTTGGATGGGAGACCACCAGGGAATACCAGGTGCTGTAGGCGCCTGGAGTAGGAACTGGCAAGCCACTCCAGTACTCCTGCCAAGAAAACTCCATGGGCATGGGGCCTGGAAGAGTCGGTGACGACTATAACAATGTAAAACACACACACACACACACACACACACACACACACACACACACACACA
>JAHTLZ010000327.1:3387477-3401020 GCA_023846285.1 Phrynocephalus versicolor | reverse complement strand
ATAATAATAATAATAATAATAATAATAATAATAATAATAATAATAATTTTATTATTATTTCCTCCCTGTCTTCCTCCTTCAAAAGACCCAAGGCAGCTTAGAACAATTGAAATACAAAGCTGAAAAGGTCTTTTAAAATTACAAATATAACATATTTAAAACTCAATAAAATCAATATTAAAACACATTTGAAATCCACGGAGCACAACAATCCATTTATGAGTTGTTGTTGTAAAGATTAGACAGTACAGTGGATCCTCGTATAACAAACGGTTTGTATAACATAAAATCTGTGCAACATAAAAAATTCCAGAGATAAGGGAAATTTGCTTAACAGAATCACCTATGGGGTGAATCCGTACAACATAAAAATGGTCACCATTAGGGACCACTGTATGTCTAATATCAGTAGTGATTTCAAAAACTTTTGTTCCTCCAAGGCTTGTGGGAAATTCAGTGCATAAACGAAGTCATATAATTTTCAGGATATTGGGATCTGAAAATTGAAGTTCAGAGATTCTGCCCTAAACCGGTGCAGGCGGTCCCAGTGGTGATCGGCACACTGGGTGCAGTGCCTAAAGAGCTAAGCAAGTATTTAGAAGAAACTGGTGTTGACAAAGTCACCATCAGTCAGCTGCAGAAAGCCACCTTACTGGGATCTGCTCGCATAATTTACCGATACATCACGTAGTCCTAAACGCTTGGGAAGCGTTCAACTAGTGATTTGTAATACAAAAATCCAGCGTAGTTATCTTGTCTGCTGTGTGATAATACTGTAATGATGATGATGATGATGATGATGCAGTTGAATGTGTTTCCAAGATTGATTTTAGTTGTGTGGGTTTTTTAAAACCCATTTTGTGTTTATAGTTTTCTACATAAGAATAGCTAGTCTGTATACTTTTGAATCGAAAATGAACCTCTAAAATAAATAACTTTTCTAAAAGTTTAGAATCTTGAAGACTTTTAGCCCCCACCTTTCCAATCCCTGCTTTTGTTTTCAAAATCAAGTCTAGTCCAGATGTAGAGATCTTGATATCATTGGGTTAATGATCATGCCCCCCCATGTAACATTTAAATATGGTTGACTCATTTTCCTTTACTGAATTCACGCAATAAACTTACCAGAATATGTCAGATTACAGTACACCCATCTGAATCTAGTTTCCTGTTTACAATGCTTGACTCTTCAAAGCCTCTCAGGATGCTTAGATTATGTGTAGCCTGGCACCTCCAACTCACCCCAGTGAGCTCTGAAGACAGGCTGCCAACAGTATGTGTAAGGCTACAATTCTATGCATGGTTCAGGTTGCATGGAACCCAGTCTGAATGGACAGCTTTGAAAAGTTGGTAGCAATCCTTTTGAACACTGACTGAGAATTAAAACCTATTCCCTACAGCCCTTCGGGAACAGGGCGAGAACGGATTGCACCTGGGCAGAGTGCAATTTCCAGGACCCACCCGGGGCAGTGGTGCAAATGCTGCTCCGGTTGAATTTCTACCTGCTGTGCATCCATTTGCGGGCGAGAGAGGAGGTGGTGAGGAAGGGAAGGGGGCTGCTGTGCCCTTCAGAAACAGGAATTGCACCCGGGCAGAGTGTGATCCAGGACCCACCCGGGGGCAGTGGTGCAAATGCTTCTCCGGTTGAATTTCTGCCTGCTGTGCATCCATTTGCGAATTTCTGCCTGCGTATAGCACAGGTGAGCAACGAAGCCTAGGACGATCCTACTGTAGGTGTTTGATATTTGATACACTGGACCCTCGTATAACAAAGGGTTTGTATAACATAAACATTCTGGAGATAGGGGAAATTTGCTTAACAGAACCGCCTATGGGGCGAATCCGTAGAACATAAAAATAGTCACGTTTAGGGATTACTCCCTTTTCAATGCATTCCTATGGGAAATTTGTATAAAGGACAATTTGCTTAACATAAGTCCATTTGGAACGAATTAATTCCTTTATACAAGGTACCACTATATTTGTTTTTTTTCCCAATATATATATATGATTGTTGTAAACTGCTCAGAGTTCCTCTGGAAGATGGGCAGTAAATAAATAAATAAATAAATAAATAAATAAGTACTGGTATCTGCTCTGGGCTATCGAGGAATTGCTGGGACACATCTTGATTGTGTATCGAGGCACATGAACAGGGATGCGACTGAGACAGGCCCAGCAGATCCATGGCATATAGCAGGCCTGCCCAAAGTCCGCCCCGGGGGGCCAAATCCGGCCCGTCAGACCATTCTGAGTGGCCCAGGGCTGGCTGGCCCACCCCTCCCTCCCCCTCCTTCACCCCATTTTTTTTAAAGAAAGTGGGTGGGGCTTGCAGTGGGGTGGCAGGGTCGGGAACAACCGGCCCCTGACACATTCTCAGCCACCAAATCTGGCCCTCCTTACAAAAAGTTCGGGCACCCCTGGCATATAGGATTCTGGCTGCTGTTTAAATGTCATCTACAGAAGAGCAGCAGATAGACAGTGCTGAGACAGGTCCCCTTCGGTTTCTGCTAGGAGAGGGTGGGGAAAACAGAGAGAGAGAAGGGGGGGGTTGTCCATTAAATTCAAAGACCAAAATGAATTGCACCCAACAGAAGCCACACAGGATGAGGCTGCAGAGGGGCTGGGCGTGTGTGTGCCTTTTCTTTTGCAGCCAGAATGGGCCAAGAGCGCAGCCAAGGCCGCTGCCTGCTCCTCTCTCCTCCTTCCCTTCCGCAGGAGGGGAAAGAAAAAAAAAAGACAAAAGCAACAACTTGATAAGCTTCAAAGCCATCGGTACGATTACGTATTTATGTATTAATTTGGAAACTGTGTATCTCTTGGTCTTCACACTGCGCTCCCCGGGGGTAGTTAAGGACAGCATTTAAAAATACTGTATACGATATGCAGTATCTTCCGCCCATCCGTTGCCAAACTTGTACGCACTCACGCACGCATGCACGCATGCACGCACGCACACACACACACACACACACACACACACTTTTATGAAGAATTAGGGAAAAAAATCGATGTGATCCAACACAGAGAAGTTGAGAAACAAACCCGCAAGCTTGGTGTTCGTGTGCGTGCGTTGTTCCCCCCCTCTCCCGTTGAGCTGCCTGCCACCCTTGCCTCGCCCCCCTTGCCTGCAAATAGACGCACAGCAGGCAGAAATTCAACCGGAGAAACATTTGCACCACTGCCCCCGGGTGGGTCCTGGAGATCGCACTCTGCCCGGGTGCAATTCCTGTTTCTGAAGGGTACAGCAGCCCCCTTCCCTTCTGTTCCTCACCCCCGGCCCCAAACGGGGCGCCCGGCCCCCCCCCGGCCGGCAGCCCCCAGTGCGGATCCTTTCCTTCCCGGGCCCCCCCCCCCCCCATTACCTTGCAGCGGCCACGCCACGGGAGTATTCACAGAGCCGCGCTCCGCCCGCCCCTCTGCGCCATTAGCGTCACGTTCCCATGGCAACCGTACACAGATGCGGAGGGAGGGAGCCGGCCACCCTACCCATCTTCCCCACGCCTTTCTCCTCCTGGGGCAGACCAGCCCTCCAAGAGAGAGGGGTGCACGGGAACTCCCAGCTTCAGCCACTTTATATATATATATATATATATATATATATATATACACACACACAGAGGCTGGTCTCTTCCAAGATAATTCCCAAAGAAGGTCAAGAAGTTTACACCTGAAAAAAACAGCTCTAGTTTTTAGACAAGGCCATTATTCTGTGCAAGCCTCTCCGGCAAAAATCCAGACGACCCCTAAGATCCACTGGCCACTTAAATTCGGACCAGAGTTATTGGGGGTTTGTCGCTGTTCCTGCGTTCCCACCCCCTCCACACTCCTGGCTGCTGGCTGCGTGAGGGGAGGGAGAAAAAAAATGGAGAAAAGAATGCCGGCTCACCTCCACCGGTGGAAGCCGCCCGAGTCCCGTCGTTGTCCTGATTTCTGTCTCTTAAAGGGGCGGGGGGGAAAACAACAACAAACAGAAGCGAGGAGAGCCCAGCACCCACAACGTTAGATCCGCATCAGGGATTTTTCACCTCCCGGAGAGCATGTATCTGAAAAGTGCGCTGGGACGCGCTTAGGTGGCGTGGTCGCACTTAATTTTCTGTGAACTCCGGAGCTGGTGGGGAAACAATTTTAAGCTCTGGAGCTGGGAGCCATTTGCCGCGGAGTTTAGGGGTCGTGTGAAAAGGCTCAAAGGAACAGAAAAATTAAAATTAAAAATTGACCCAAACTCAAAGAGCGTGTCCATTTTCTGTCTCTACGCAAATGTGATAATCCCTTTATTCCAACCTTTTTTTGTTTCAGAGAGGGTAGCTGTGTTAGTCTTTCCAAGAATTTCAGGCAAAATCAAAGAAAAACAAAACAAAACAAAACAAAACAAAAGACACAAAACATTAATATATGAAAGTTAGTATTTAAGGTGCCACATGTTTTGTGTCTTTTGTTTTTCTTTGATTTCACCTGAAATTCCAGCCCTTAGGAGCTCAGCACCTTTCAAATTGCAGACAAGAATGCCAGTCATCCCCATTTGCTGTTTTGGCTGTGGGCAATGGGAACTGTAGAATGGCAAGCGTGCTGGTTTGGGGAGATTAAAAACTTGATCCATCAGCTAAAAGGCATCCCAAAACAAGGAAGACCCTTTTTGTTTGTTTTCACAAAGCTTAAACATTTTGTGTATTCAGAGATGGAATGGGTATATTTGTTGCAATACATATATTTGTTCTGATAGAACACATGGAATCGTGGAGGACAGGCACCTTGTTCGCTGTGGTATCCCACACCTTCTGTCATGGACTACAGCCACCCACAATCCTCTATCAGTGGCAATACAGGCTGTGGATTCAAGGGATTCTGTCTTTTCAGAGACTTGATAAATATCTCAAATGTTTAGGGGGTGGGTTTCCTAAAGGGGCCTAACGTTTGCCTCAGGCTTCTCTGTGGCTGTTGACTTCCCATTACTAGACATGAAGAGATTGCGTAGGTTGGGATTTTTTGGGGAGAGGTCCATTTTGCAGCTTTATGCCTCAAAATCACAAAAAAACTCACAACTGGCCATTAATTTGTTTATATATTTATTTATTAAAGCAAAAGCAAAGTGTTCTGCTTATATACTGCCCCATGCCACTACAAGTAGTCTCTGGGCAGTTTACAGTTTTTAATTACATTATGCAGGCTACACATTGCCCCCCCCTCCCCGCGAGCTGGGTACTCATTTTACTGACCTCGGAAGGATGGAAGGCTGAGTCAACCATGAGCCTGCTACCTGGGATTGAACCCCAGGTCGTAAGCACAGTTTTACCTGCAGTACAGGCATTTAACCACTGCACCACAGGGCATAGGTTTTTTAAAAGATTTTTTTATATACCACACCATCTAGCCTGAAGGTTTCTCCAGGCAATTAACCTCCCTCCCACCATCCTCAGCCAATTCCCCCGCCTTCCCAGATACTAACCGTGCCCAGATCATCATCATCATCATCATCATCATCATCATCATCATCATCATCATCATCATCATCATCATCATCATCATCATCATCATCATCATGTGCCATCAAATCAGTTCTGACTTATGGTGACACTTTTCAGGGTTTCACAGGTAGTTGGTACTCAAAAGTAATTTCCTGTTCTCTTCTAGGGGTGCTCTGATTTTGTGCTGTTTGCCCAAGGCCACCCAGGCTGGCTCTTCCAGGATATATAGGGGAATTTCAGCAGCTGAGCTTTCATAGAAACTATACACAGTTCACAGGGAAATTGAGTCATGGCAACTGGACTTCTTTTCTTGAGAGGCTTAAATGTTTCGCTGTTCATCCAAACAGCTTCATCAGTCTGAGGAAAGCTAGTTGCGAGTTCTCCATTTTATCGTTCATGTTGACCTCATGTTGCCCTGGTCAGAAATAGTAACTAGACCACTGAACTCTCCAGCCAGGTAGAAAGTAATATACTGTATCACCTCTTTTTGACATCAAAGTGAAGCCCTTCATGAAAATTCACTAGGTGACCTCAGCTTTCCCATCTACTGTTCAGGCATAACCCGTCTGATCTCTCTTACAAAAGAGTTGCAAGGAATTGTGAGGGTTTCTTGAAATGATGCTCATGACGTGCTTTACAAACCTGGACATACTAAATGCATGCTGACCTATTTTACTATACAGTGGAACCTTGACTTACGTCATTAATCCGTTCCGGAGGTCTAGACATAAGTCAAAAATGCCTTAAGTCAAATGAACTTTTCCCATAGAAAGTAATGGGAAAATGGATTAATCCGTTCCAGATGATGAAAAAGACCCCCCAAAACAGCAATTTAACACAAATTTGACTGGATAGGAGATTCCTTCCAGGGATGTAAATGAAATGTCTCTTCAAAGAGAGGAGGAGGCAGTGGAATTATAGTCCACAAGTTATACGCCTCCACTTTTTAATGTTCATAGCAACAACGTCTATCATTTAGGTTTTACTGATTTTTAACCTGACGTTCCAAGTTCTGAACAACCCTATGCCTATCATTAGAGTCCCATAACTGTACAGCTCCCCAACTAAAATGCTTCCATTGTGGACCAGAATTCTGCAGCCAGATTTTTTACAAGACTGAGCCAACTGTCTAACCAGAGAGGCCAGCCCCGAGCTCCCAGCCCTTCTTCTCCTCCGGCAGCAGCGGCAGCTTTGGCGAGGCCGAGGACCAGCTCCAGGTGCTTGGAGCTGGCCTCGCCGAAGCCACTGCTGCCAAAGGAGAGGAAGAAGGCAGGAGCAGTTTGGAGGCAGCAGCCGCGATGCTGGGTTGTAGCTGCCGCCTGATTCCGGGGCCTTGTGCCGGGGCTCAGAGCTGTAAGTCGGAGCCCACGATGCAAATCAAACAGGCCCCTTCTTGCTGCAAGTCAAATATGCTGCAAGTCAAGCAGCATGTAAGTCAAGGTTCCACTGTATTTTATTAAAGTACAAGCACAAGATATAAAAGTTGCACATTTGTGTAGGCTTGTAGGATTCCATGCATATGAGTTTCTTTTGTGGTCAGAAATTTATTTTTGAAGGCATTCTTTGCAGATTTGTGCTGTGCAGAAAAAAAATTTATCTGGCTTGATGGATCCAAGAAGTTTCCTGACGTGTCGTCTGGTGCCATATAGTGTATAGAGTTAGATACAGTCAGTAGACACGGAGGATTACAAGTCAGTTTCTTTAACATAGGGAATTTGTTTCTCAAATACTGAAGATTCTTGACTCCCTTCTGAATTCTTTGATGTCCTTGTACATGACCCATGAATGACATACTTCTTACTGCTTTTCCAAGGATTGACTAGATTTTTAAAAATCAAGCAAAAGAGAGAGAGAGAAATATTATATGTTGGAGGATGCTGTTTTTGTGCAAATAATAGCACTAACAATGTGAATTTTGGTCATATGAACACGCCCGCAAATAACTTCCAAAGGAGAGCGTATACAGAGAGAACTCCTGGAAAACTTTGTGGATTAGCTCTCTGGCTGCGGAGCCAAAGAGGTTGGGAATTCAATACCCACTGGCCCACCACGATGGGGACTGGACTCAAAGAACCATAAGGCATCTTCTAGGTCTGCAGTCCTAAGATGATGCTGATGAATATCTTTAACCTTTTCAGGCCTAAGATTGGCTTCAGAAGCTAAGATTTACTGTCCACCCATAAGTCAAGCAGCTATGGTCACAGGTCTCAGGGGCAGGATCTTTTCATTCATTGCAGCATTTAGGAACCATGTGCTCTCTTTTTTATTTATTTATTTATTTTATTTTATTTTTACAGCTTATATGCCGCCCACCACCCAAAGTTCCCTGGGCGGCTTACAATCAAAAGAATTAAAACAGTTAAAACATCAACATGTCAATAAACAATTAAAACAACAATAAAAACATTACACTAAAATTGCCATTAGGACCTACAATCTATAGTGTGTCAATTCAAAAACTTTTGGAACAGGACGGTTTTTACTTGGCGCCAAAATGTCATCAATGTTGGCGCCAGCCGGATCTCACCTGAGAGGGCATTCCATAGCCTGGGGGCAGCTGCTGAGAAGGCCCTGTTCCTACAAGGCATCCCTTTCACCTCCTTGAGGGATGGCTCTTTCAAAAGGGCCCCCTGGCTTGATCTTAATTGCCAGGTAGGTTCATATGGAAGGAGGTGGTCCTTCAGGTATCTAGATCTTAAGCCATTTAGGGTTTTATATGTCAAAACAAGCACTTTGAATTGGGCTCGGGCAACAACTGGTGGTAACCAATGCAGGTTATGCAGAATCGGCGTGATGTAAACTCTGGTGGCCCCACCACTTACCAGCCGTGCCACATGATTCTGAACCAGTTGCAATCGCCAAACCGTCTTCAAAGGCTGCCCCACGTAGAGTGTATTGCAGTAATCAATACAATAAAGTTCTTCCAAACTTTATTTTGGCCCATTTCAAACAATATCCTAAACTGCTTTTAATTCTCTTCAAACTTCTATTGCTTTTACTGCTGTGTATGTATTTATCTGATGTCCTTTGTTAGATTTCGATTTAATATATTATTTCTTTCTATTGTATCTTTGGTCCAAATCACTCCTCAAGCATCTCACTTACCTTGAAAACCCTGTTAAGGTCACTATGTTAGACGCAGCTAGACAGCACAAAAGAACAACAAATATATATATATTAATGTAAACCCTTTTGCTCTGAAAAGCATGACATGAAAACAGAGATTCTAACTTTAGCATTTACTGGGGAGGGTTCAAATTGAAGGGAAAAGGTAGAGACCAGGTCTTGGGTTTTGATTCTCCATTCCCCACTGTCTTTACTCAAACTTAAAATAATGAACTTTTTACTTTTTATGTGCCATCAAGTCAAAAGCTGACTTATAGTAACCCTAATAGACCTTTAAAGGTAAGTGAGATATTTAAGGGGTGTTTTGACCAGTTCCACACATCCCAGTGAGTTTCCATGACTGTGCAGGAATTTGAACTCAGGCCTCCTGAGTCCTAGACCATCACTCTGTCCATGACATCACACTGGGTACCCTAGATCTCTCATAATCCCCCAGCCGGCCTCATCACTTTTTTGAACTACACGAGCCCTGCTGAATGGGAGGAGGTGTAACTAATTAGGGTATTTGTACACGATCCCCAACCTCCGCCGCAAATGGCTCCCAGCTCCGGAGCTTAAAATTGTTTCCCCACCAGCTCCGGAGTTTACAGATAATTAAGTGCGACCATGCCCACCTAAGCGCGTCCCATCGCACTTTTCAGGTACCTGCTCTCCGGAGGTGAAAATTCCTGATGCGGATATAACGTAGTGACTGCTGGGCTCTCCTTGCTTCTGTTTGTTCTCCCCCCCCCCCTTTAAGAGATCTGAATGCAGTGCCGGGACAGCAGAACGGAGGTGAGCAGCATTCTTTTCTTCCTTTTTTTCTCCCTCCCCTCATGCAGCCAGCAGCCAGGAGTGTGGAGGGGGTGGGAACGCAGGAACAGTGACAAACCCCTAAGATCTCTGGTCCAAATTTAAGTGGCCAGCGGATCTTAGGGGTCGTGTGAAAAGGCTGTAACTGTATGCTGTTGAAATCACGTCACATTGTTCGGTTTATTTGGGCACTGATTTTTCTCTTCCTTTCTGTTCTATGTTTCCAGACCATGGGATGGGTTTACTTCTATTTTGGAAATTCCATTGTAAGTACAGAAGATACTGTCCGTGAAAATTCTCAGTCATCCAGGTGAGGTTATCTGGAAGTTGAGTCATGACAACTCAAAGATACTATTTCATTATTGTTGTCCTTGCTGTTCTTGGTGCTTTATTGATGATAGCAACATGATGGGCAGGAAGAATCCCACAAATAGCCTGATTTTTGTCCAAAAACCTGCTAGTTGCTTGCCAACCGTGCCCAGCTGGCTTCTACACATTTTACTTGGATTCCTTATTTCAACTTAAATAAGCAGTACACTTACCATGTCCATTTTTCTCTTGCCAAAAATTATCGTCATTTGGCTTGGGTCTGTTGCTTTCCACTGTCTGTTCCGAAACCTCGTTTTCTACAAAGATGAGATTCAGAAAGGGCAAGAAGAAGAAAAAAGGAAAAGGAAATAGGTTGCGTATGCTTGTATGGGAAGCCTTCCAAAATAAACTTTCACTTCTTAAATGGACTTTAGCATGGAATCTTACCTTTCTTCCACTCTTGGTGTGCCTTCCACAATTTTGTTACAAGGAGAAGAACAACGATGAACAGAGCAAAAAGTAACACAGTCACAAGGACTGGGAGCAAAACAGTTGGGGTCTTCTGCATGATTTCTTTATAGGTAAGGTTTGCTTCTGTTAAAAATTAAAAAAAAAACACACAGGCACACACAGAGGAGTTTTAATGTCTCAAAGTACTGTTTCCTAGCAACAAAACATTGCAGTCGGTGTGCTGAGAAAGCATGGCATTTGTGCAAACAGTCCTGCTTCTTTGAGGGAAATAGATCTGAATACTACGCAATAAACGTGAGGCAACTCTTTCCTCGTAACTGAAACGGTACAAATTATGGCTTCTAACAGCTTTCCCCATCATGGTGTCCTCAAGGAGTTTTGGACTACAACTCCCATTGTCCCCAGACAACCTGTGAAGAAGGGAATTTGCAGGTCCACACATCCACAGGCCAGTGGATCAGGGAAGGCAGGCCTGGATGATGAGGAAGCATGATTGATGTAGGTTGAAGGACTGTTTTAATTAATTAATTAATTAATTAATTTCATTTCACTTCTGTCTTTGCTTTCTCTTAATGAAGGGACAAAAGATTTGCACTCGGACAGCTAAAAAAGACATGCAACTAAAAGAGTATAACAAAAAAACAACAACATACACACACACATACATACATACATAATGTTTACGAGGTCACTCATTTTAAAACAGTTTCAAAAACTTTTCAAAAACAGTGGCCGGCATTCTGTTGAATCATTGAATTGATTGTCCCCCATAAAGCTACTCCTGAAACTCCTTTTTGGCTGCCCTATTTAACTGTTGAAATTCCTATAGGAATTTCCCATAGGAATGCATTGAAAATGGAGTAATCCCTAATTGTGACCATTTTTATGTTGTATGGATTCACCCCATAGGTGATTCTGTTAAGCAAATTTACCCTATCTCCAGAATTGTTTATGTAGTACAGATTTTATGTTATACAAACCATTTGTTATGCAAGGGTCCACTGTACTTTTAATTGAGCCTGGAGACTGACTGGTAGCCCATGAAGCTATTTATGGCATTATAGGCTTCCTGTAACCAGCCATAGTCCAGTTGCTGTATGGAGAATGCATAATCAGTTGCATTGACTTACCTTTGGCCTCATCAGTAATCAGGGGTGTTGCTTGTGTACTAAAATTTCTTTCCATGACATTCAGTGTGTTGCTGGATTCTGCTGGAATGAAATTGAGGGGAAAGTTACTCCCCCCCCCAAAAAAAGAATCCAAATAATGCACCACTGGTGGGTTACAGTGGGCCAGCCTGAGGTCAACTGGAGTGTATAAGATGAATAAGCAATGGATGTTAAGTTGTGTTAACTTACCATCTGTTGTTTGGGAGTTCAGTGTCTGTATGTAGGCATTTGAAGATGGTGTCCTTACAGCTGTAGGTCCTTTGGTTACATTAAATATTTTGTTGGGGCCTGTTAATATGGGGAAAAAAGCACACACCAAAGGTCATAAATGAATAATATCCTATAGCATCATGGTAAGGAGCCTGAATTAAGCAGATATTAATTTCTTTAATTTTTTTAAAAATGTACCATTATTTCCACATACCATTGATCGTGTTAGAATTCAGAAGTGCGACTTCGGTGCTTGTGGATGGTATGCGTCCACTTGAGTTTACTTCTTTTGTATTTAATTGTAGTTCTAAATCTATAGAAATGTGAAAGGGGAATGTTATTGCATTAATGTGGAGAATAAAGAAAACTAAAAGCGGGAAAAAGATGGATCACTGGAAATGCAATATTGGGAAGATCTATAAAGACTGTGAAAAAGACCAATAACTGAATTCTAGATCAGATTAAACCCAGATTCTCACTTGGTATTAAAATGATTAAGCAGGAGATATTGTCTTTGGGCATATAAAAATCTGCTGGAAAATGTAATGGAGTAAGGAAAAATGGAAGACCTAACATTAGGTGGATTGACTCAATAAATGATGGCACAGCCTTCAGTTTTGCAATATCTTAAACTGAAAGTGATTGTTAGCAGATAATAATTGCCTTAATGATCAAACATAAATGCATGTATGTAAGAACTTGGGAAGAGCTACAGTATGTTCTACCAAATGTCCATCTACGTCAGAATTCGGGAAATATTTTTCAGGAATATTAATACATCTCTGTGTATTTACAATAAACTATCAAAGATTTCCAAGGCTGAATTATTTAACAATTACTGCAAAAATAGTATTTATCCTTGCCCAGGCCATGTGTGATGAATACTGTGTGGAAAGACCATTCAGTTCTATTGATTTATACAAAGTCTCAGAGAATTCCTTAACTCTGTGCTCCAACTGTACACTGGGATACTTTAAAACTTGACAGTCCTATTTTTAAAAAAACCTTAACATACTGTACCATTCGGGGTAGAATTTGAACTCAGAGTAGCCGCTTCTTCAGTTGGAGATGGTGTTGATATATTTGACTTTTCTTCCATCATATCCAACATCTTTTCTGAAGCTGTGGAAATAAAGGGAGAATGGTTATGCTTTCTCTCTGTCTCAAAAGGAATGTATATTTCTGTGCAGATATATAGTGAACCTCTGATAACAAATTTAATTGGTTGCAAGAGGCAATTCATTATAGGAAAATATTTGTTATCCGAAACGTGGTTTCCCATTGAAATAAATGGGAAACCAATTCATCCATTCCGGAGGTCCAAAAAAGGGCAAAAAAGCTGTTTTTCCCCATAACTTTTTATAAAGTGTACTTTAAAGGCTCGCAGTGCTAGAACACGCCGCCCGGGGGGGGGGCCCCCCGTTTGGTGCAATGCAAACATGGACAAAAGAAACCAGCAAGACTACCCCAGCCTGTTCCTGCCAAAAATGCAATGGAAAGCAGTTCAAAGATCAATAAAACCAAAGTCCAAAAAACAAAAAAAACCCAAACCTAAAACAAACAAAAACAACAACAACAAAAACCCCAGTCATTCCTGCCAAACTCACAGAAAAAAGCCAGGACCCTGGTGTGCAAACCTCAGCTCAGCTCAGCACTCTGGATGAAAAGGAATGCAAACAGATACAAGCCAGCACCTCCTCTGCAAACTATTGGAACTGTTTTCTGTTTAGCTTATTTCTCTAACCAGTTAATAACCTTATTCCAAAATGTTTCAATATTTGGGCATGCCAACCACATATGTCTTTAAACCCCCAGTTGTGCCAACATGCATCTGAGATTCTTCTGTTAATTTTATGCAATTTTGTGGGGATGAAATACCCTTTGTGTACTATCTTTAAAACTGTTTCCTTTGCTTTTGCTTAAATTGATCTATCTATCTATCTATCTATCTATCTATCTATCTATCTATCTATCTATCTATCTATCTATCTATCTATCTAT
>JAHTLZ010000327.1:3372723-3387467 GCA_023846285.1 Phrynocephalus versicolor | reverse complement strand
ATATATATTTCATCACTTAAAGAAGAATATGTTCTGCCTCATAACAGGAAGCTCTAAAGCCAAACTCAAGGTGTTTGGGGATATAAATTTGTCAGTTTCAATATTTGTGGCATTTCTCAGAATGCCACCAAAATCCTAATGTAGGGCCAGCTACCCACTGGGCCTTTGTTGTTGTTGTTGTTGTTGTTGTTGTTGTTGTTGTTGTTGTGACAGCTGTGACTGACTCTTCATGACCCCATGTCCATTGGACCTAGTCTGAGTTAAAAGTTATATTCCCAATTCTCCACCCCTAGACCCCACAGTTGGTTTATGATGTCAGTGTGAGCCCATTGTTAATACTGAGCAAACTCATTTGCCTTTCTGCAAATGCTCCACTTACCTAGAGCTTTGGGGTACAAAGTTGTTGTCAATTTTTCTTCTCCGAGAGCCTCATGGCGTATCACACAAGAAATGGAAGACTTCTGAGTGTACGTGTAGACTGAAAGGATGCTGGCTGAATTGAATTTCTTGCCTTCCAGCTGGTTGTCTGTAACACCTAAAATACAAAGGTCAAGGTGGGGGGGGGGGGAATCCTCTAGTTTCTTCTTTAAATATTCCATGGAATTTGGAGCATCTTTTAAGAACCGCATTGAAAAACATCTTGCTGGTTAGTTGGAATCAATGTGAGAAATTCACCCCTTCACCCCTACAGTTCTTCTCTGCTAGTTCTTTGTTTTCCTCTCCAGCTCAGATTCCTGTGTTTTTCCATTTCTTTTTTATTGTCCTGGTGAAACCACCTTTGTTTTGAACCTTGCTTTCTTCTCCTTGGATCTCTCATTTGCTTTCCATTTTTCCTGCCATGAATCCTGCAGCTATCAGGCAGGCAAACCAATGACTGCCACGACCTGAAAAATATTTTTTTTCACCCAGCACATTGTTAGTCTGTGGAACTCCCTGCCACAGGATGTGATGATGGCATCCAGCCTGGATGCCTTCAAAAGGGGATTGGACAGATTCCTAGAGGAAAAGTCCATCACAGGTTACAAACCATGATGGAGATGTGTAATCTCCAGGCTTAAAAGTGGGGTACTTCAAGGGCCATATGCAGGGGAGTGGTATCAGGAGACAGAAATCTAGTCTCGTGCACTCCCAGATGCATCTGGTGGGGCCACTGTGAGATACAGGAAGCTGGACTAGATGGGCCTTTGGCCTGATCCAGCATGGCTCTTCTTATGTCCTTATGACCTCCATTTACTACTGCTGTGACCACAAGAATCCACATGGTGCCTTTCTTGGTTGAGACCTTTGATATATTTTCCCCTAAGTGATAGTATCTTAATATATTTACATTTGCTGCCTCCAAACTGATAATGTTGGGGAGAGAAGTCCCTTAAGATGAAAGAGAAACCAACTATTAGACCCATGCCCTGAATGTAACAGTTGAAGGTGATTTGTTATCTCATCATCTCATTTTCTAATGTAGTGTACACATTTTGATTTTGTGAGATATTGATCTGCTCAAGGTACAGTTATCCATAGTCTAATGGGATCATCTGGCGACAGGATGAAGTAGCATCTGGATTTTTGTAACTATTTTCAGGAAGCCTGTTATTGTGTTTCTCCTGATTTTTAAGAAGTGCATGAAAAGTTGCAATATATTATTATCAAGATGTATAAAGCATACCAAAGAGTTCTAGCCCACTGTTCAGAAGCCATGTGATCTGAGGAGGGGGCTTACTGCCCCATGTGGAGCATCTTAAGACAGTCCTTTCATCTTGATTGTCAGCTCTCACTGGTGATACGTCTAAGAGAAGCTTGGCAGGGGCAGCTGCAACGGGATGATATGTGGTCAGATTCGGAGGTTGCAGTCTTTGTACCCAACCCACTTTGTACCAACCATCTCCAGACATCAAATGTATTCATCATTTTTTTTAAAAAAAAGAAGTAAACCGAACAAAAATGACAGACTCACAGAAATGATGTGATCATTGAGAAAAGGAAAAGCTTACTATAAGAGATGGGCACAAATTGACAGTTCAGTGGTTTGTGCCTGTTCGTCTAATGGCTGAACAGGTATTCAGTGCGTCAAAGCATTGCTTACTCTGGCAGGTGCCCACTTGGAGGCAGTGGCCCGGCTTCTTTGCTCTGCCACCTCTAGGCACTTCCTCTGAGTGGGTGGCCATTGGGGGAGGTGAGGCTTTGAAGCGCTAAATACCCGTTTGGCTGCTAAACGAACTGGCACGAACCAGCGAACTAGCAGTTTGTGTCCATTTCTACTGATAGCTTAAGAGTAGTGATGGGGGTTTCTTGTACTGACACCTTGATTCATTCTCAGCTTCACAACTGTGGTGTTCGGCACCTGGTCCATTCACTGCCTCTTTCCCCCACCTCACCTGGCAACCACCAGTATCAGGAATATATTACTTGCCAGGAGTAATTGCCAAGGCGAGAAGGGGGGGCCTTAATTCAGTGGACATGTGTATTGGGTAGAGAACCACCACAGACACAGATTGGAGATCCTCTCAGGGAAATGACGTCTCTCCCATTTATCCAGACTGACCACTGGCTTGTGCTACAAAATCAAGACTTCCCTTTCACCATGATAATGCACAGTGGATTTCAGCAAGAGCTGGCTCCTATTCCTGACTCAGCAGCTGGTCCTTGACTCTAGTTCAGTGACTCTTCCTATCTTCACATCACACACCCCTGCTGGAAGCCCGGAGTTGAGGAACTCACCTAAGACAGTAACATTCACCTGCTTGGTTCTGCTTGTGCTACCATAGCTGACACATGTGTAGACGCCTTCATCATGGACTGTTACATCGGAGAGACGAACCCATAAAGCATTGTTTGAATAATGGGTCATTGTGTACCTCTGATCTCTTATCCCTGTTTTTAAGAAAATAACAACAAAAAGGAGTGAACGACTATGAAAAATTGTTAAAAAAGAGTTTTTTATAGGGCTATGAAAAATAGCAAAACGTACTGCACTAGGATCCGCTTTATTATAAAGGAATGAATCAAAAATGGGCTATGTGCCAGAAATTCAGAAGCCAAAGGGAGCTTTTTTGTAGCCACATTGTATGAGGTGTGGTTGGAGGATTAGAGGCAATATTTATCATGAATCTGGTGGCACATTTATGTTTAATACACTTAGGGTGGCAGAATCTGGTGGGGCCACTGTGAAATACAGGAAGCTGGACTAGATGGGCCTTTGGCCTGATCCAGCATGGCTCTTCTTACGTTCTTATGTTCTTAGCTTTCTCGGGCTTGATACATCTTGGTCATGTGCAGAACGCTCTTATCTCGATAGAAACTTGGTTTTACTCTCTTTTTTAGCACTGCCGAGGCAGTGCTAAGCCCACCAGAAGAAACTGCTTGTGTTCACACACTCTAACCTCAGTGGTGGGCTTTCCATGACACTGACATCCTGCAGAAGAATGACTATATTAGGACACGATTGTGTTGGTGTGTTTGACTCAAAGACACAGAACGAAAGCCCACCTCTTCCTTTATTGCAGTGGGATTATTTTTAAAAAATTGTTTTGCGGGGGGTGGGGGTGGAGGACTTCCTGTACCACTCACCTCGCCAAGTATTGAAAAAAATCACAAACTCGTTTGGGTTCCTCCATTCCAGAGCGGATCCATTGTGCCCGGTCATAGCGCAACGCAGGTCCAGGTTCTGTCCCTCCACTACAGTTAAAGTCTCCTTTTCAAAAGCACCTGCTGGAAAAAAAAGTTTGTCAGGTTCCACTCCTGGGTAACTGACAGGTTTTCTTTTGAGTGAAAAGACATTTTAAATATCTCATTTAAAGGGCTCTCCTTTCCATTACTGCAATGGAGTGAACACAGCCTTTTGTTTTAAAAAATGTTATTATTTATGTTAGACCCACATACAGTGGCACCCCGACTTAAGAGCAGTTCGACGTAAGAGCAGGGATTTGCAATGGATTACACTCGTAAGTCGAGGCACCACTGTATATGGAAAAAGGCACACATGCCCCAATGCATGACAGAATTTCATTATGGATTTTAGCCCCCCACCCCCACCCCCCCAAAAGGGGTGGAGGAGGAGTGAGGTGAAAGCATGCTTTAAGGGAAAGTGATGGGGGGGGGAGAGAGAGTAATTTCTCATTGGCCCAAACAACAGTCACATAATTTGCTGTGAATTTGCAAAATCAAAATGTAACCTTTTTGATTTTGATGGGCGGAAGAATGGGGGACCCTGCAGGGAAGTGTCAAGTCCTCCCTACAATTATTATTGTAATATGGTCCCTGAAATGCAGACAAGCTACTGTAAGCATTTGGGCCTTGGGGCCCATTATAAAAGGCAGCATGTTTATTAAGGCATAAGATTTTGGGGGCTATAGTCTATGTTGGCAGATGCATGAAATGTCACCCAGAATTTCAGGTAGAAGAAAGAGCATTAGATTTAGGTTGGATTCCTATTTCACTGTCTATCTTTTAGTATTAAACATGTGTATTGTACGGTATTACTGTTTGTACGTTTGCCATTGGTGTGCATAGGTTGCGAACATATGTTATGAAATTCTAACACTAAAGATACACACACACACAGGCTAAGTTGGGTTTACATTAGCGGAGCCTGAAAGGGTTGTGTCTGCGGTTTTTCATGAGACCTCTCTATAGCTTGACTGTTTCCTGCCACAAGCATGAGTAGTGGAGAAGGGAAAGCAATAAGTTCCAGTCTTGAACTGAGACAGGGGTTGGGGTGGGGGTAGGGAGAAAAAGCAACAAACCTTGAAAAAGTTACTTTTTTTGACATTACAACCCATCCATTGCTTCCAGTTTTTGAAAGGTCATGGAACAAGGCAATAACTATAACAGTTTAATTTCTCCCTGTGTTCAGTTCATGTGGTTTGCTAAATGTAACACTGTTAGCATGATTTATGCAATTTGTGCAAAATGAACGAACAAACGAACAAATGAATGAACGAACAAACAAACCAATGAACGAATGAACGAACAAATGAATGAATGAATGTATGAATGAATGAATCTCCACACATGAACACTCTTGCAGGGGAGAAATGCTAATCATCTTCTAGTTGTAGATACCGTACATTAAAAAAAAACACCTTAAAAACAGCAAGAATCACGTTGCAGGGGACATGAAATAATCATTTGCCTGATATCTCATTGAGTTGTGGATGTTAAACAGTGGTTCCCAACTTTGGGTCCCCTGATGGTCTTGTACTAACACTTCTAGGAACCTTGACTACTATCTGGGCTGGCAAGGATTTCTTGGAGTTGTAGTTCCAGAACATCTGGGGACCCACAGTTGGGAACCATTGGTGTGGAAAAATAACACTGGGCTAGTTGGACCAAAGACCAGAATTCCAATCAGGGGGCTTGTTGGATTCATGTTGGCTTGTGGATTTATAGGGGATCCTGTTGAGAAACATGTCACAATAAAGGTTGTATAAAAATAATTTTAATGATGTATAAATGGTAATTGTGATACCTGTAGTTCACAATCATGTTCCCAGCAAACAAAAATGATTTTAGTGCTAACTGCCGAGTTAAGTGGGTCACAAAATAACCAGCAGTTTCCTGATAAATGTTTTTGGCACAGTTTGGAAAAGATATGCTTTTCCCTCCAGTCCCACAAAACATCATGCTAGCCAAGGCGAGCAGGAGTTGTAGACAGTTGTAGGAGTTGTAGACAGGTGATAGAAACTATCCACTGTACAGAAAGAATGTCATTAGTATAATCCTTGTTATACTGTATAAAAATCTGAAAGATGCAGTCACCACCCCTGTCCCACCATCACTCCTTGATCCTCTCAGTTTCTGGATTTATTTCTATGTTTATCCTGAATCTCTTGTGATTTCCACCTAAACCTGTGCTTGGGGTTTCTGAACCCTAAACAGCTGTGAAACTAGATTGCAATATATGAAGACTCACCCCATATCAATCTCCTTGTCTTAAAGGTGCCAGAAGTGGCATTCTATTTATTTATTTTGTTAGACTGGAAGAAGTTAGCACAGCCATGTCTTTGCAAAACCACAGATGCACAAAAGGGTCCCTGCAGCTAGAAAGTTCTCCGGTCCACAACGAATAAGCTTGCCAGCTGTTACTTACCTTGTAGTGGGAATAGAGTCAACACACAGAGCGTGGTGATGACGAGCATGCTGTGGTGGTGTTTCCTGCTTCACGGGCAGCCCCTGTGCGATGCTGGATGTGCCCGTCCTCTTCCCTTCTGAGCTCAGGGGTCTACAGGTGGGGCGTCCTTTTCAACCGTCCCCCAAATGGATGTGCCATGACTTCATCCATCAAAGAGGGCAGAGTTTCCTTTTGCTGCCCCCACCTATCTTCACACCTGAGCAGGCGGGACAACTTTCCTTTGTGACGGCAACCAAGAAAGTTGTGGCCTCTAGGAGGGTGCTCTAAAATTAACTTTTTTCTGTGGTCACTGCTGACATCAGGCAGAGAAATGAAGGCTGCAGTTTACACTTCACACTCGGCTGTACCATGTGGTGCATTGCAAGCATCTAAACCACTCTTCCCAAATGGTCCTGTTGTCATTGCTGCTGCTTTTTAATTGACATCTTAATGTGGCAGCTAATACATTTTCTTTGGTAGAATTCTGCCCCAACAGGGAAGCTCACCTGTAATCCACCTGGTTCTTCCAGCAACAGGTGAGAACATCAAGCAATTCCCCTGGGATTCTAAACTGTTTGGAGACACATTGCCTACCGCTGTCCCCCATACTGTTTAACATCTACGTAAGGCCGCTGGCTGGGGTCATCAGGAGATTTGGAGTCTGCTGTCATCAGTACGCTGATGACACGCAGCTCTATCTCTCCTTTTCCACCTCTGCAGTGGAAGCTGTGAGGATCCTTGATGAGTGCCTGGACGCCGTCCTGACTTGGACCGGGGCGAACAGGCTTAAGCTCAACCCCGAGAAGACGGAGGTCATGTTCTTTGGGAGCTCACCATCTGGGTACGGTGGCCCTCTTCTGCAGCTGGGGGGGGGGGTTTCTCTCCAGCCTGTGGAGAGGGTGCGGAATCTGGGCGTGGTCCTGGACCCGGCGCTGACCATGGAGGCTCAGGTGGCGTCGGTGACCAGGGCCGCTTATTTCCATCTTCGTCAGATCGCCCAGATCCGCCCGTACCTGGATGTTGACTCTCTGAGAACGGTGGTCCAGGCACTGGTAATCTCGAGACTGGACTACTGTAATGCACTCTACATGGGGTTGCCCTTGACTCTTCTCCAGCGCCTGCAGCGGGTACAGAATGCGGCAGCCAGGCTGGTGGCTGGTGTGCGTCGTTATGACCATATCACCCCAGTCCTGGCTCGCCTGCACTGGTTGCCCGTTGCGGTCCGGATTAGATTCAAGGTCTCGGTTTTAGTTTATAAAACCCTCCATGGCTTGGGACCGGACTACCTGTCAGAGCGTATCGTCCAGCGATCCACCTCGGTCCGTCCAGTTCGGCAGGTGCGAGCGCACTCGCTTCGGGTTGCCACCCCTCGAGAGGCCCGGAAGACGGTTACCCGAAACCGAGCCTTCTCTGTGGCAGCCCCATCCATATGGAACGCCATCCCCAGCGAAGTGCACTCTGCAGAGTCCCTGCAGGCCTTCGAAGAGCTCTAAAGACCTTCTTATTTCGAGAGGCCTTTGGCGAAATTTAATCTTTTTTTTTTCTTTTTTTTCCCCGCCATCGCTGCTACTATTTTTATTATTATGCCCATTGGTGTCTCCAATTCATTTTAGGATTTACGTCTTTGACGTGCTGGGACGCGTTTGGAGGCCTTAGGTTTTATGATCTTAGGATTTGTAGGATATTATACCGTCTGTTTTAACTTGTTATTTTTGTATTTGTTTTGTTGTATTATGACTTGTTGTTAGCCGCTTAGAGTCCTTGCCGGAGATAAGTGGGATATAAATATAAAAATAAATAAAATAAATAAATACCGTTGGCATCTTGATTCTGCACGGTCTGATTTATTTTTCTCATTTTACTTTTGGGGATTCTGTTTAGTGCTGAAAATACTGTATGATTTTCAGCAGCGGCAGCTCATCCATTAAGGTGAATGGGATCCTGACCTGCATTAAGGACCAGGCGACTTGGGGCCAACATACTCCTGCCTGCCTTTTTACTAGTGGCAGAAGGCCACTCCCTGTGTCTGAATGCTTCTGTGCCTGCCTATGTTTCAGCGTGCCTTTGTAAGAGTGTGTACAATAGGACCTCCTTATCTATGGGATCATGATGCACTGGTTCACTTATCCACACTCTGAAAATATTAAAAATATTAAAAGAAAAACACCATGAATACAGTAGGACCCCGTATCCATTTATTCATTATCCACTGATTCAGTTGTCCACAGTTGGCACAGGAAAAACATTAAATAATTCAGCAGCCACAAAGCAAGCTATTGTCACAAACAGCAGCCATAAAGCAAGCTACTGTCTCAAAACAGCAGCCACAAAGCAAGCTACTGTCAGGAAACAGCAGTTTGGGGGTGGGTGAGCAGGCGTTCTTTCTTATCCACAGTTTTTATTATCCACGGGAAGGCCTGGAACCAATCCCTAGCTGATACCGGGGTCCTACTGTATAATTTCTAGCAATGACCTTACCAGAGCTGTCCTGTAGAGGGTGCCAGAGACCATGCTATGTTGAAACTTTCATTTATTATACAGTGGTAGCCCTACTTATGAGTTTAATCTGTTCTGAATGCATGCTCATAAATTGAACAACTCATAAGTAGAGCAGCTGTATCTAAAAAAAATCAAAATAAATAAATAAATAAACAAATAAAAATTGTAAGTAGAGCAGACTGCATCTAAAATTTGTAAGGCAGCAGTTAAAATGCCAATTTTTTTTTGCTCTTAAATTGAATTGCTCGTAAGTAGAGCCGCTCATAAGCAGAGGTACCATTGTAATAGCATTCACAATAATTCACATTTTTCAGTATCAGCAGAGGGCTTGGAACCAATCTTCTGCAGATATGAGTGTCCTACTCTTCAGCATATCACATAAGTGAGTACACTCTCCCACATTTCATAAATATTTTAGTATCCTTTCATGTAGCAACACTGAAGAAATGATAAATTGGTTAAGATGTAAAGCAGTGAGTTTACAGACTTGTCTTTGTACTCCTTAACTGGTTGCCACCCCACACACGCTTGACACCATCTGAACCAAATAAGTTTATTTTGGTCTCCTCGGACCACAGGGCATGTTTCCAGAAATCCATGCCCTCCGTCTGCTTGTCTCCAGCAAACCGTATGCAGGCTTTCTTGTGCACCATCTTTAGAAGAGGCTTCCTTCTGGGAATTTGATGCAGTGTACGGCACATGGTCTGAGCACTGACAGGCTGACCCCCACCCCTTCAACCTCTGTAGAAATGATGGCATCACTCATATGTCTATTTCCCAAAGCCAACCTCTGGATATGATGCTGAGCACGGGCACTCAACTTCTTTGGTTGACCAAAGGTGAGGCCTGTTCTGAATGGAACCTGTCCTGTTAAACCACTGTATGGTCTTGACCAATGTGCTGCATCTCAGCTTCAGGACCTAGCCAATCTGCTTATAGCCCAGGCCAGTGGTGGTGAACCTTTGGCACTCCAGATGTTTTGGACCACCACTCCTAGAATCCGGAGTCAAGATTGCCAATGACAAAGGGCTGTGGGTGTGGTGGTCCAAAACATCTGGAGTGCCAAAGGTTCACTACCACTGGCCTAGGCCAACTTTATGTAGAGCACCAATTCATTTTTTCAGAACCTCATATAGTTTATTACCATAAGATGCCATGCAGAACTTCAAGTCACTAGTATGAAAGAGAGAGAGTGGTAACAACAAATGTGAGAGTCAGAGCGATAACACCTGCTCCCCCTTCACACCTGAGACCTTGTGACACTAACGGGTCTCATGACACCAGGGAGGGAAAATGGCTACTTGGGCCCAATTTGGACATTGTCACTTAGGGGTGTACTCATGTGTTGTCATATGAAAATATATACTAAAATGTTTACGAAATGGGAGGGTTGTATGGATTTATGTGATATACTGTACTGTATGTGTGTATAGGCTGTGCGCAAGTGTGTACATAAATCTAAAAACACCCACTTCCTCATTTCTGTTGGGTTTGTCTGCCATTCTTTTGTTCTATTTTCTGCTCCACGGAGCCAAACACTTGCTCCAGATGTCCAGAAGTTGAGTCGTGGCCACTTGTGATGACACCTCCCTTTTAAACGTGTGATTGTGATGAAAAATGTGAAGGGTAGGGAACCAACTTATTAATCTTCACAATATCCACTTGGTAATGCTGCCACCTTTTAAATCATCATCACCTTATGAACTGGGACAGACTCAGATGTATAAGATAAAAATAATAATGAAGTTTATTGATAAAATAAATAAATACAATAGCTGCCTAGATGTCCTAAGCCCATCCGATCTCGCTTGATTTCAGAAGCTAAGCAGGGTCGGCCCTGGTTAGTACTTGGATGGGAGACCACCAGGGAATACCAGGTGCTGTAGGCGCCTGGAGTAGGAACTGACAAGCCACTCCAGTACTCCTGCCAAGAAAACTCCATGGACATGGAGTCACGTAGAGTCAGTCACGACTGTAACGACACAACACACACACAAATAAATACAATAATGACTGACGTTGGTATGCGTTGCCTTAAACATAAAATAGATTAATTCAACTGTTCACACCTCCCTGTCTTTAATAACCAGTAAACAGTAAAGCCCTCACTGCCTGACTGAACTTTAACAGAGCTGTGCTCTCTCTCAGCACTCACTCTCAACAACAACTCTTAACTCAACTCCCTTAACTCAACTGGGAGTTGAGTCATGGCTACTGGACTTCTTTTTTGAGAGATAGAAACGTTTCGCTGTTCATCCAAACAGCTTCATCGGTCTGAATACAGCTAGTGCAAGTAGTCCTTCTTATAGTCAGCTTGACCTCTTGTCCCCTGGTCTGATTGGCTCATAAGATGAACAATAGCCTGAATAGGCTCGTTAGGGAGACATTAGTGTCCATGGCTTTAAGGTAAACAATGGCCTAAGGTGCTGAAACCCATCAAGAATGGGTCGTTAGCAGTGACCTTGGTGGTGAAGGCTCTTTGATTTGCCTGGGTACTTTGGAAAGTACAGCCTGATAAGTAGCAGATAGACTATGCCGGAGCCCACCACCTCTGTTGAGGGAGGGATTTTCAGTGCTAACATGAATGGCTTCCCTTACATCTTTTCTTGTGGGATTGAAATGTTTTGCTACTCAACCAAGTGATTTTTCCAGTCTCATCCACTCTATGGATGAGCAGCACAATGTTTCGATCTCACAAGAAAAGAAGTTAAATGTCCATGACTCAACCTCTGGATAACCTCGATCTGGATAACTGAAAATCTTCACAAATACTTGCTCCAGATATTTTGTTCTAGCCCTCCTTAAAATATTTTAAGAGAGGTCATCAATTTTGCCTAAGGTTATGGGATGCAGAGGAGATACAACACTGGATTCTGGCCGAGAGTTATTTCCCTTTCAGGTCTTTCTTATCACCTGGTTCAAAATAATAATACTGGAAAGAAAGAAAATACATGGTGAGAGCTTTTGTGGAAGTAAAAGCATGACCACACACTTTCAGGAGAGTAAATGAATGGAAGAAAGTTTACTTTTTATTGAGATGAGTGGTTTTTCAGTGACAGAGTGTGGGGAAATGAGTCATTAACAGTAATAAAAATATAAGCAGCAATGATGCCTCCCTCCCCTTTGGAAATAAAACCTGTTGGAACATCCTAATAAAAACCTGTAAAAGAGGCATACAATTTCCCCTTCACACTGTAAAGCACTTCAAGAAATAAAGGTACATTGCCTTAGTAGCACCAGTTCCTCTTGACCCACTCAAAAAATAATAATACTAATACTGGAAATGGGTTTCCCCACCTTAAAAACAAACATCTTCCTCCACCATTCCCTTGAGTACAGCAGGCCCTTGAAAATCCTGGCTCCATCTTCCTTCACATGCCATCTCCGAAGGATGTCCCAGAACTTGGGATGGTTCTTGCTCCCAGTTAAAGATGCATAGGATTTCAGCAAAGACTTCTAAGCCAGCGGTCCCTGACCTTGGTTCCCCAGATGTTCTTGGACTATAACTCCCAAAAGGCTTCACCACCAGCTGTGCTGGCCTGGATCTCTGGGAGTTATAGTCCAAGAACATATGGGCACCCAAGGTGAGGAACCACTGATCCAAGCAAAGGTTACAGTCATCCAGTCGTTCGGTACATAATGAAGGATGGGCAAGGGGAATGTTTACATAGGAATGGAAGTGTGTGGTGGTAGGTTGGGGTTTCTTCTCTTTTATTTGATACATTTAAACTCTTCTATATCTTGTATGCTACTCAGACATGCTCTGCACGGTACATCTCTAGGTATTAAGAACTGGCAAGCTGTCAGTGCAAAACGATCCACCCGCTGTCAAACTACCCCTCCCACATCAAATATACCCCAATTACCAACAGATTGGCTTTGATTGTCTTTCCATTCTTCAAAATTAATTAAAACTCTTCCACAGAAAGCCATTCTGGAACAGACATAGACACCTCCCTGTGTCTTCAGAATTTCTATACATCACCAAAAATAGTTTAAATTACATATATGCATATAAATGTGTGTGTCTATATATTTATATTTATACATATCGTATTTATATGTTCCCAAAAATTCTAGCAGCAATAACTCCTGGCAAAATGCACACAAGGCAATTTGCTTTCCTGCTATCACTCAACTTCCCTCTCCCTGAATTTTCACTTTACATCCCTGGTTAAAAATGATGCATTTAAGAATGTCCAGTTGCCCTTTATGTGGAAAATGCACTCATTATGATGGAAGAAATATATATATAGCACACAAATAACTTTACGTGGACTCTTGTTTCAGTTTAATGCCTACTGCACACTTCTAGCTCTTTTTTTAAATAGGAATAATTTCATCTTTCCCTTAAGGACCCAATGTGAGTTGAATTCGTGCTTCATTGGGATGGTAAAGCAGGAAACCTGTAGGCTGATGGCTCCTCTGCTCACTTAGGTCACCTGACTGCATACAATGACAGAAATCCTGTTGCTCAATGGAAGAAAACTTGTCATTTTCCATCCTTTTTTAAGCGCAAAGAGAAGGTCGTTAGGGCACGCACCAAGCCAACACGGGCACATGGCCCTGAGAACCACATTTGGGTCTCTTTGCTTGACAGCTAGGAACACAGATCTATTTAATTTGCTTATTTAAAACATTTTTAAAAGGACCCAAGTTTGCTCACATCATTAAAAAAAAGTATGAAAGCTAGCAACGTTGAGTACACAAATACGGAAAAGAATCAAACAAATACCAGACCAGAAACAGAAGAAAGACCAAAACATGTTCAAAGCAATAACATGTAACAATCTATTGAACACCACCACCCCTTAAACAGCTAGTCATTCGGGGAATGTTTGCCTGAAGAGAAATGCCTTTGCCTCCTTGCAGAAGGACAGCCAAGAGGTGGCCAGCGTGGCCTCCGGTGAGAGGGAGTCCCAAATTTTGGAAGCATCAATGGAGAAGACCTTCTCCTGTGTCCCACCCAATGCACTTGCGAAGATGGCAGAATGGAGAGAAAGGCCACACCTAAGCAGGGTCATAAAGAGAGACACGGTCCCTGATAGAGCTTGGACCCAAGCCATTTAGGGCTTTATAGGTTAGAAACAGTGGGGTCAATTCATGATGTGCAGAAGTCTTTTATAGGGATGGGCACCAAATGAATAATGAAATGCTGTTTTGTCATTTCGTTACCTAACGAAACAAAAGGAAACAAAACAAAACAGGGAAACAGCATTTCGTTAGTAACAAAATGAAATGGCATTTTTAAAATTTACAGTGGTACAGTGTACAAAGGAATTAATTCATTTCAAATGAAATTATGATAAGCAAATTTTCCTTTATACAAATTTCTCATAGGAATCCATTGAAAACAGAGTAATCTCTAATAACCATTTTTATGTTGTACAGATTCACCCCATAGGTGATTCTGTTAAGCAAATTTCCCCTATCTCTGAAATTTTTTATGTTGTACAGATTTTATGTTATATAAACCGTTTGTTATACGAGGGTCTCCTGTAAAACAAACCAATTTGTTTTGCTGTAAAACAGCTCCCCTGGGTCTGGTGCTTGTAGGACCCAGGGGACCCATTTTATAGAGTAACAAATCAGTTTTTTTTAAAATAAATTGTTTATAACGAAATGAAATGAAACACAATTTTTCCATTTCGTGCCCATTCCTAGTCTCTTAAGAAGCTTGCAGTCCAAACACGGGGGGAGGGGGGGGATAGGATGGAAATGAAAAAGTACTTGCTTCGCAACCCAAAATGAGCACTTACATTATGTAAACTCTGGTGTGGTCCAAGATAAAGGCCAAGTCCTAAATTCATCTAAAATAACAAAAGTTTGTCTACCAATACTCTCAAACAAATACTTTGGTCAACACATCTTCAGATCACTTTTTCCCAGTTCAGGATAAACACAAGCAAGATAAAGTCTCTTAGTCTGCAAAGTTGCTTGTACTAATGGCACAAAGAGAGAGAGAGAGAGAGAGAGAGAGAGAGAGAGAGAGGAGGCGACCTCAGTGGCGTTTTCTAAACAGTTACTGTATGCATCATTTCTGTACATCTTCTGGGATAATCAATGTCATGCTAAAAATTTGTAAACACAGTGATGGGAAGTGTTTTCTGGCCCGAACTACAACTGCCAAGATTCCACA
>JAHTLZ010000327.1:3355942-3372372 GCA_023846285.1 Phrynocephalus versicolor | reverse complement strand
TGTGTGTGTGTGTGTGTGTGTGTGTGTGTGTGTGTGTGTGTGTGTGTAAGTACATGTACATTTTTCCACAATCCAAGCACATGTCTGTATTGACCTATTAATTTTCTAGACACACAAACATTCCTCAGTAGAAGATATGGTAGAGTTTTTACTTTTAAATCCATGTAAAGGATGATAGATAATTTCCTCTTCTGTCAGTAATAGCTGAAAATGCATGAGATGGCCACCGTTCTTACAGAAGTCTCTCTCTTCAGTTGTATCTCCTGTCCTTTTTGGTTTATTCCTGTAGCAAAGTTTCTCTCCAGTTAAAGCCCCCAGTTGGTCCGTGAGTGAGCGGAAGGATGGGTGGGTCGGTGAGCTGCCACAAGCCTGTGTCTCCGAGTTCTTCACAGCAACAAAAACCCAGGTATGGAATCTGCAGTTTGTAAATGGAGTGAGAGAAAACCCAGAAAGATGTAACACATGGGGTATTTGGTGCCTTGCCAAATAATGGTGATGGCATCTGGCCTGGATGCCTTTAAAAAGGGGTTTGGACAGGTTCCTGGGGGAAAAGTCCATCACAGGTTACAAACCATGATGGAGATGTGTCATCTCCAGGCTTAAAAACAGGGTACTTCAAAGGTCAGATGCAGGGGAGTGTTATCAGGAGACAGATATCTAATCTTGTGAGCTCCCAGAAGCATCTGGTGGGGCCATTGTGAGATACAGGAAACTGGACTAGATGGGCCTTTGGCCTGATCCAGCATGGCTCTTATGTTCTTATGTCCTCCCAATGTAACCCCCTTGTGCCCCTGCATGAATAAGACCCCATCCCATTAAAAAGTGGTTTAAGAAGGCCTCGGCTCCCTTTTGGGGGCAAGCATTCATTTTCTCCCTGAATTGGTTTAGATTCCTAAAGAAGTCAAGGATAATGCTGGATGTCTTTGCCTAAGACATATCTTGTCAATGTTCGTGATTGCCAACGTTCCAAACAATAGGGCACAATCATCATGAGCTCTTGAGCAAAGCATGTTTGCCGAGAGGCAAAACCAAGCCTTCTGCGCCTCTAAGGAGCTCAGTCTGACAGGTGGGTCTCCATTACCTTTCTGACCATCTGTACAAAGTCCTTGGAATTCTGAGGGGAGAGTCCTTGGAGCTGACAGGTACTTGCCTCCAGGGAGGAAGCGTGGGCCACTATCAAAATGTTATTCCCTGCAGGAGAAGACAGATATAGACACGGCATTATCTGGCAAGCTAATTTAAACTTCTCTACAGAACCACTGGATAGCTCGGTGGTTTGGATATCTGGCTGGGCATTCAATCCCACACTGTGGCTCCTTGAAAGGGGAGGTGCTCCATGATCCACAGGGTCCTTTCCACCTCTGCACTTCTGTTGATTATTAAATTCAGATAAATTATCAGGTTCAGAAAGAAGGCATCCCGTGAAATCGTGAAATTTGACTTGGCTTTTAAACAGCCACCTCCACACACACACAATGTCTCTAGGAGGTTACCATTTTGAGAAGAGGGAGCTACTGAAATGATCAAGTTCTTAATGCTTTGTTTCCAATTGATATCACCTCTCTGTTTTCTTTCACTTTATTTACTTGTGGCATTTTCTCAACAAAGACCAAAGATGGCTTATAAAGCACATCTAGACGGATTTAAACAAAATAAGTTATAATGTTAACATCAAACTTAGTAGTAGGCAAAAAGAGCCACTGTCCTATTTTTTAAAAAAATATTAAACATACAAAAAAGTTAAATAAAATGTGCATGTCCAGTAAAAGCCACCTTTCAGCAACCCAAATTCTATTTTAATTAGAACCAGGGACAAGCTCTTATCCCTCTGAAGGAAGTTCCCACAGCATACGTCCTGATCAGGTGGGTCTCTGAAGCTGGTAGGGCTAAGAGAAAGGCTCCCGTTGAAGATCTCAAAAATCTGGGGAACTTTGCATGAAGAAATTTGGTTCTTCAGACAACTGGAAGCTGAGCCCATTGGACACACTCTTTGGGAAGTTTACAATTTCACTTATGCAGGATACACATTGTTCCCTTCCCTGCTGTGAGCTGGGTACCCTGGTTACCAAACTTGGAAGGACAGAAGGCTAAGTTAACTTCTCGCCAGTTACCTGGACCTGTTGGGCTCGAACTCAGGTTGTTGTGAGCAGAGTCTTGACTACAATACTTTAGATTAACCACTGCACTGCGAGTGGTTTTTAGAAGTAAATCCCCTTTAACCTGACAGAGAAGCATACATAGGATTACACTGGAAACTGTGGACTTTTACTTGCCTTTGCCTTTACATTCACTCAGTATGTCCTTGGTCACCTGATAGCTTCTGCTGATATATGTATCATAAGACTCTGAAACAACTAGTTTGCTTGCTGGTATATGAGGTCTGCAAAGAAAAAAACATACATACATAAAACACAAATTAGAGCAGAAAAAAAACAGGAAATGAAAAGAGGATGTAGCACATTGAAAATTTTACTGGAACCATCCAATAGACCTACTGAAATCAAAGAGGTCACTGGCTTAAGACTCAAACAAACAAACAATGGTTTTTAGAAAGATTTCTCTCTGTAGATACATAAATAGATATGGATATGAATAATGCAGGATAGAACTTTATATACATAATCCTCATATATTCCTCCTTAGGAAAATGAAAGCTTACAAGTTCCAATCTCTTATTTAACTCCTGCCCACTCAGCATCTTCGTAGGTTGAGAAAGATGATGCTTCCATGGGATCTAGCCCACATGAATTCAACACGGTGACATAATTTCATTGATTCAGATAGGCATACTCTAACTATGATTTACAATGTTCAAGTAGGCTGCAGTTAGGGTAAGCCTATTTGACTCAATGGGGAAACTGACTCACCCAATCTCCATTGACTCCATGGCCTATTCTTGTGCAATTTAATACTCTTAAGCCACAGGATTTTGACTGTTATTGCTCAAGGTTGCCCTTACCTATATGTTGTATCAACACTCAGACTGGCTGCAGCTAAATCCACAGGAGGTATCCAGGCAGGTAATGAACTCCCAGCTACCCATTTGGTCCATTCAAATAAGCCAGGCTCAACTCGAATCTTCAAGGTATTCTCCTGTTGCAAGCCTGTAAATTAAGCAAATACAAGGCTCATCAAACACAAACAGCATTTAAGTCTAGAGTGAGTTAAAGAAACAATGTTTATGTGGATTCTTGGTTTAGGAAATGCATTTGCACTTAGCTTGAAATTACATGTTCCGTTTTTTTTTTATTTATTCTTTGGAGATGGAGCTGCAAAAAAACAATCAACCCCAAAGATTACAAATGCTGTACCTAATAATGATTAACATCAAGAACATATAATATTTCTGCAAAATATTTTTGAATGTTCAAATGTTGCTGTGCCTAGTTTTAGGGGAGGTCAGGGCTATTTGTTTGGTACCAGCAGGTTTCACCAATTTAATATTTCAATATCCATATTTCCAAGATGCAACTAGGGCATGGTGATTAGTTTCAATTTGTTATTCGTTAAGGTCAGCGAATCACAAATAATGTATACATTTTTTCTGATCAATTGATAAATGGAATTGTTGATTCATTTTTGACTCTAAAACCCACAATCAACATGGAAGATAAAATTCACTTTCAATGTTGTTGGCAATGAAACAAACTGCCTAATTGTACCTCCCCAGGAAACATTTAATCAAATCCCATTTTTAAAAACAATATGGATGACTTGTGAGATGGGGCTCCCCAGAAACCACCAGAGGCGGCATCTTGAAGAGAGGTCATGTGAGAAGCTCGTGCTTTTGTTGCATAGCAGAAACATGTTCGCAGATGCCCTTCTGTTCAGAACAAGGTGGACATCCCCTGTGCACCTTATTTTCAAAGGCATGTCAGGCCTTTGTCCCCCACCTTTGAAAGATTGTGCGAGTTGTAGCCCAAACCATGAACCTTTCCAAGGCCATAGAGAGCCCATGTGTTGGGTATCCGTGTTCAGGGTCTGAGTTATAAGATGGCAGATAGAGTCCCGTAGCTGAGGGGCCGCCACAGAGAAGGCTCTGCTTTTTATCCTCTCCAGCCTCGTAGTGGCAAACGACAAGTGCTGAAACAGAGCCTCCGTGATCATTGAAGCACAGAGATAGGCTTTTGGCCCGGAAGCATTTACATACGTGGGGCTCCAAACAGGCTGAGCTGCTGCTGTCTTACCTTTCAAAATATAGTGTGCCGTCTGGACGCAGCGCAAGGAGGGGGAACAGTAGATGTGGTGGATGACTGTATTGCTTTCAAGAAGTGCCTCACCTATGGGAATGCAGTATTTGAAGCAATTTAGCACAAGAAAGGCTACAGTTTCATTAACACCCATCGTGTCTCACAGAACCTCTTTCATACAGTTGGGAAGGAGCGTAGCCTACTGGTTGGCGGCTTGTCCCTCCATTCAGAGTAATTAAAACTTCTGAGCAGCACAGGCTAGATGCAAACTAATTGGCAGGAGTTCTGCAACACATGAGCTTCCAGACATGAGCGATTCACCTGTGACCGGATGGCTGCCCTATAGATGAAGCAAACGGCACTCCTTTAGTCTGGTATTATTTAAAAAATGAATTGCCGCCACCTGATCTGTAGCCGTTTCTTCTTTACACCCGGATTTCTGTCACAGAGGCCACAGCAGCAGCTGTGACACTGTTTTGTTTTTTGAAGGAAATAGTGCACATTATAGTCATCATTTTTGGAAAAGACAGCCATGTTAGTCTGTGCATGAATTCCAGGCAAAATTTAAAAAAAAAAACCAGACAAAAATGTGTGGTGCCTTAAAGCTTAACTATTATAATGTAGTACTCCTGCCAAGAAAACTCCATGGACATGGAGTCACGAAGAGTCGGTCACGACTGTAACAACACAACACACACACACACACGCACACACACACACACACACACAAGCAACAGCATGTTCCTAAAGAAGTGGATTTGATTCCCAAAAGCTTACATTAAAATATAAATAGTTACTCTTTAAGGTGCCTCATGTTTTTGTCTTTTGTTTCTTTGAATTTTGCCTGGAATACATTGCAGTCAGTTTAACACAATGGCAGTGCCCATTTTCCATCTTTAGGTGGCAGTCATGCTATGTTTACTAAAGCTTAAACTGAAAAGTATGGGACCAGTTAGAAAAATCAACACTGACTAGAACCTTGTTGCTTACAGTATATTATGGTGGCATAGGTCAAACAGCATTAGTCATGGTGGCACATTCCTGCTAATTAAGGAGCTGAGGTTGTAATTCCTTCCGCACCAGTATATCTGGGAGTTGAGTCATGGCAACTGGACTTCTTCTCTTGTGGGAACAAAATGTTTCACTACTCATCTAAGTAGCTTCTTCAGTAGCGAAGCATTTCGTTCCCAAAAGAAAAGAAGTCCAGTCACTGTGAATCAACTCCAAGATAACCTCACCTGGATGACTGGGAATCTCCACAGACATCCTGCACCAGTAGCAGCAATTTCCCATTATCATTTATACCATTGCACCAATCTAAGTGACAGGCCTTTGGACAATGATTGGCAAAGGTTGGTGTTCCTTTCCTTGCCTTGGTATTTTGGGGGATTCACTTAGCTTCCAGCTAGAATCATGTTGGCTTGGCTCACCCTCGCATTCCTTAGAATTCCACACCCACTCAAGCCCCTAGAACCATAGGATAGATTTCAGGGAAGCATGGGGCAAGTGGATCTCTGGTCCGCTGAACTGAAGGATCCTACTGCATTAGCTTTCAAGGAACAGCTAGCAACAGATGACCCACGACTTCTGGCCTGTACCAACAGCAACTCTTCTGTAGCCTTGCTTCAAGAGAGTTTACAGAAACTAAGGCTCAAATCAACCCTGTGACACATCCCTTGAAAGCTCCATGCAGGCTGCATACCATTGGAAACAGGCATCTGTGTCAGCATCACTGGAAGAAGCAAAGCTAATGCTAAATTCTGCTTTACAGAGACTCTGGCTTTAGGTACAGGGGCTGGAGACTCTCATTGTCTCAATGTCTTCCCCAGGAGATTTCACGCTCTGTAACGTGCAAGCAAATCAATGTAACCCCCCACCCCACCCAGCAAAATATCTGGATTTTTAGCCTGTTTCTTGCTACTTAAGACCTCAGCACGAGCAGAGACCACCGCTTAAGTTGCTGCCACCAAAGCCAACATGACAGCTGCCACTTGCTGTTTCCCGGAGAGCTTCATACAAATAGCATCACCGGAGGGCTCCGAGATGCCAAAAATCTTTTGCCCCCTAGATGCCAAAATCTTTATGTACATTTCACATAAATCGTAGAGCCAAACAACAGTTCCTAGGCTGGAGAGCCATCTTTGCACGGGGTGCTGCTGTCAACAAAGGAGTCAACCTATCAACAGCCAGATGAACTTCAGTTCTAGGGCTTTTGTGCTTTTCCATCACCCTGTTCTTTCATCTGCCCACTCCTAGCCCTGAGCATTTAGTTCACAGCCAATATGAAAATCTGTGCCTTAACCAGCTTAGGCCTGACAGCAGTGGAAGATCACAGTGTGAGGTGTGTAGGAGGTGGGCAGGCAAGACAAAGTGGAATTTTTCTGCAGCTCTGATGGAAGTCTCAATTTGAAAAGAAGAACTTATTGCAATGCTCACTTCAGAGTTGAGGATATCATTGCAACCTCCAAATACTCATACGGTATTTCACAGGCTCAAAGCTAAACTCAAAAATGGCCTTCTCACCCAGCTGGTTTTGCCTACTCTGGAGACCCCCCCTCCACCATCAGATATTTGAAAGAGGGACAAGTGTGACACCGAAGTTTCTAGTGCACGTCACTCATGCTTCTTGTTTTAGCCTGTCAGCCCATTAAAAAAACAAAACCCAAAACATTTTCTGTCCCTGCTCTATGGCACAAGGCAGGAACACTACGCTGATTTACAGCTTTAAATAACGGTAATTTTGGAAGAGGTGGCCTTGTTATTCTGTGCAGGCATCTCAGGAAAAATCCAAAGAAACAAAACAGAAAGACAACAACACATGGCACATTAAGACAGTTATATAATGTTGTTGTTGTTGTTGTTGTTGTCATTGAAGAGACCTCAAGGGCCATCTAGTCCAACCCCCTGCCATGCAGGAACCCCCATCACAGTGCTCCCGACAGATGGCCATCCAACCTCTGCTTAAAAACCTGCAAAGAAGGAGAGTCCACCACCCTCCATGGCAGCATATTCCACTGCTGAACAGCTCTAACTTTCTTGAAGTTCTTCCTAATGTTTAAACTGAATCTCTTTTCCTGTAGTTTGAAACCATTGCCCCACGTCCTAGTCTCTGAAGCCATGGAAAGTAAATCAGTCCCTTCTTCAGTGTGACATCCTGGAGGTCTATAAGATGCCAAATGTTTTTGTCTTTTCTGTTATGTTTCTTTGGATTTGGCCTGGAAATCTTTCAGTAAAGGCAATGATGAGTTGTTTTTATCACTTCAAGCATCCTTACCTGTTGCACCACCTGTCAGTATTTTGCCCAAGTGTTATACTCCTGCTGCTGGATGACCAAAGGATAGCCACCCAGTGAAAGAGAGTGGGGTCAGAGGCATGAACTCCCGGTTTTCTGAGCGTGCTCCACCTTAAGCCTCTAACAGAAATATTCCTTGCAAGAGTGAGAAAAGAAAGAAAGAAAGGGACAAAGACATCCCTGCCAAAGAGGACTTACCAACAAGCCTTGCTTGCGTGCATCCAAACACGGTGATGGGGGCATCCTTTTCATAATCCCTGAATCCACCACTTCGTTGAGGTAGGCTGTGAGGCATGTTTAGGTTTGTGCGCATGTACCTTCCTGCCAAAGAGACAAAGAAAGGGAAGCACCTCAGTTGAGGTATACCTTAACAGTATGTCCTTTGGTTATTGGTTTTTGATGGGTGACATGTTGGGAGGATGATCTAGGGAGATGAACAAGTACTCTGGGCATGTCCCAGATTTTCATCCTTCTTCATTTTCCAGCAGGCATCTATTACTGCCATGGCAAAAAGTATACCCACAATTCCAACCCATTCCTTGATTGTTTATTCACACTCACACAGAGATGCAAAGAGACATATGCACCACCAAGTGGCAGGGCCGTTCCTAGCATTAGGCACAGTGAAGCAGCTGCCCCAACCAGCAGATTCCATTCTCATGGAAGAATCAAGATAGAGATTCAAGGAAAAACGGGCTCCAGAGCCACACCACCTCCAGCCATTCGGAGGTTGTCCGATACTCTGAAAACGGTGCTCATTCCAAGCTCGATAAAGTGGTGTTCACTCAACAAGCTCTGAGAACCCATCAGTCAAAACAGTCAGTAAATTGGGGATTCTGGCTATAGTAGTCTTAAATGTAACATTTTTTTTCCAAACTGTGGTTTCAGCCCTAACATAGCATTCTCCTACCCAAGTCAATATACCTATCTTAAAATATGCAGGTTGGACTACATAAATTCGGAGACAAATCAGACATTATCTGTGTGCTTTTTTAAAACTTAAAAATCAGTTGTGATGCACTTATGGCCACCCAGTGGACATATGTCTAATTTTCCTACCGTGCCATTTTCTCAGTATCCCCTTCCTTAAATCTTAAATCAGTGGTTCCCAATCTTAGGTCTGCAGATGTTCTTGGACTACAGTTTCCAGAAACCCTGGCCACCATAGCTAGTGGTGAAGGCTTCTGGGAATTGCAGTCCAAGAACAACTGGGGTTGTCCCAAGCTAGGGAACAACATCGGGAAAACTAGATTAGAAAAATGCCCAAGAGCAAAAGGGTTAAGAGACCTGAATCAGATCTGTGACTTTTAAATATTAAAAAGAAAAATTACAAACCAAAGTACTTGGTGGATCTTTCCTCCCCGTGTGTTTAACCTTGAAGGTGAAAGTAAAAATTGGGCCCAATTTGAAATTTCTGAGTTAAGAGTCTGGTCCAGTTGCAGCATTTGTACTCACGTTTGCTTAGCCAGTCTGCAAAAAAATGGTGAGTTCTAAATGGAGTGGAATGGCCATTTTCCAAGTGGCCCTTTCTTGAAAAATTCATTACCAAATGCTCACCTTTGGCATCAAAACACTGTGAGAGCCAGTATTTGCCAAAAACAACATCCATCCTTTCTCCATGACGGCAAACGAAAAGGCATCTTTTCTGAGGCCCAGGTTGGTTGGTGATCCTTAAAGGCTGCATAGAACAAAAAAAGCAACATGCTGAGATGATGATGATGATGATGGTGATCATCATCATCATCATCATCATCATCAACAACAACAACAACAACAACAACAACAATGTTGGTAGGAGACAGAGATAGAAATGCCTCCAGTAGTGGACTGTGACTTGCCTGCATACTCTGACAGAAGATAGTGAGAGGTCCTGACTCCCCTGGTCCCTGGTCTTCTTGCAGCCTTCGGTCCATCACTCCATCATTGAACATCAATAGAGATGAAGAACTGGGATTCAGAATAGAATATGACCTGCCAAAAAGACATGGCTCATCATTTTTTCTAATTTAATTCCCATGGGTCACTTGCCTTACAATGCATTCTAGTTTCTCCTCTTTGCAACAATTCAATAGCAGAATGATAAGCTATAATAAGAAACAACCTTCTAAAACAAGCACCATAATACCTTCTGGAGTTCATGGAATGATCCACAAAATACTTTTAATAATAATGGGGCCTTGAATCCCTCATTAAAAGTGAGAAGAGATGACTCCTGATAAGACATCTAGAGATGCAGTCCATAAGTGTAGTATTACTACCCACAAATTATTTTGACAGTCCATGATAAATGGATCTTTAGTACCAATGGCCAAAGGTGCAGACTGATCTGAATTAAATATGAAAGCTCACGTAGATTCAATGGAATCCTAGAGGTCCTTCAGGCAATCTGGAGTATAATGGTTTAGAGATTAGAGGGCTCCCTCCCTTTTAAAAAACAAAAATCATGGCCCATGATTTCATTTTGATCTACTATGAGGCTCTTCATTGAATCTTGGACAAATTACACTCTCTTAGCATAATGTTTCTCATCACGATGCCACGATGCCACTCCTAGGGGTGCCACCCCTAGGGGTGCCAACCCAATATCCTTGAGGAAGAAGGGTGGAATACTAATGTGGCACACAGCTATCTTCTCCATTTCCCTAAGTGCACCTAGATGTGGCTCTGAACCACCACAGCCTCCTCCAGTATAGGGAATTGTGGTTGGGCTACAACTGTGACTAGGGAAGTTTCTTAAGATACCTTGACAAATATTCCATGTCTCCAGCCACTGTTTGGCACCATATTCTCTGTGGCCATCCTCTATCCTTTTAGAGGAGCAAAAGAGGTCAACTGTAAGACAAAGATCGGGGTGCAGGACAATGGTCACCTACCCGTGGAACACCCACGTGCCACACTCATCCGCTTTGGTGATGTAGTTCTCTGGCAGCAATCCAGAGCAGCCAGTTGCGAGGGAAGTGCCGTAAATCCAGCCTTCACTGGTAGTAATTTGCTCCACGGGAGACATGAAAATAAAATCCCCTGGGACAAGCTCCAGTTCATCATCATTCTGAGGGGTGTATGGGTAGATCACCTGCAGAGTCTATGGGAGAGGAAGAAGAGCCATCAGCTGGTGCAAGCCACAAATATTTTTGCCTATTCCTCCCTTTGCAGGACAGCAGTATTTGAATCAAACAGCATCAGACCCTACTTTATGACCAGATAAAATGCTTCCCTTCATCACACACACACACAAAATATATACTTACTTCCAACTGCGGGTGGAAGGCTCCCTCTAAGAAGTACAGTGGTACCCCGACTTAAGAACAGTTCAACTTAAGAGCAATTCAACTTAGAGTGGAAAACTGTTGACATTTTAACTGCCACCTTACAAATTTTAGATATGGCTTGTTCGACTTACAAATATATATATTTATTTTTTAAAAATTTTAACTTATTTTTTTCCATTTTTTTTAGATAGGTACCCCAATGTAAGAGTAGTTCGATTTAAGAGCATGCATTCGGAATTGATTAAATTTGTAAGTCGAGGCACCACTGTATTCTCATTTCTCTCCCAGGATGAGATGAACCCCTCCATAATGTGGTGTGCACATCCTTAGCCAACCACAGCTTCCATCATCCCACAAAGTGCCCGTTTAATACCCTCCAGAGACCAAAAAAGACAAGATAACCTTCCACTCATGATCCCACCCATCAGTGAAAACCCAGTTGAATGTTTGCTTTTCGCCCTGCCAAAAATGGTCATCTCAAAATGCAAGAGGGCATTTACTCTCACACTTCTTAATGGGTTAACGAGTGGCCCCTATTCTAAAAAAGATTACATCCTTGTGTAGCAGAAACTGTAAATTTGACATATGTTTTCCCTGTTGTAATAGGCACAAAAAAGTGTATTGCTCATTTGATTATCCTATATCCGGGAAACTCCACCAGAATTTTCTCTCTCTTTTCTTTGTTGTGATATGGAAGGGTCCACCATAGACTCCACAGTGAAGGTTTTATTGACAGGAATAGATTGTGAGCCAAATTTTATTTGACTAAACTTTTAAAGCTGATTTTAATTATCTCAAGAGGCATGGTGGCTCAGCGGGCTAGACCACTGAAAACTGTCGGCTGCAAAGTCAGCAGCTCAGCGGTTCGAATCCCGGGTGCCACGGAGTGGAGTGAGCTCCTGCTGTTAACCCCGGCTCCTGCCAACCTAGCAGTTCAAAAGCATGTTAATGCACGTCGATAAATAGGCACCGCCCTAAAAAGTGGGAAGGTAAAACAGTGTTTCCTTGCAGCCATGCTCGCCACGTGGCCATGGACTTGAACAACACTGGATCTTCAGCTTGAATATGGAGATGAGCACCGCCCCTAGAGTTGGACATGAATAGTACACATGTCCAGGGAGTGGAACCTTTACCTTTTTACCTTAATTATTTCAGTTTTACTCTACCATGATTTAGCTTATGCTCATGAATTTTGTTGTTGACATTTTAACTTTTTTGCCGTATTTAATTTGCATGGTGTTTAATGGTGAATTGTGTTGATTAGTTTAAGCCATAAAAATGTATGAATTAAAAAGAACTGATGGATGGCTCTGTGGTTTAGGTCTCTGGCTGTGGATCCAAATGTTGGGGGTTCCAGTCCCCCCCCCAGGCCTCCTTGAGAAGCGCTTGACTCAATGATTCAGAAGGTCCTTTCCAGCGATGCAACTCTAAGATGACTGAAGATGATTTTGAGATGATTTCAAAAAGAACAACACTGTGGCCCTCATCCAACAGCTTCTGAGCCTCCCCAGCTTACCTCGTGGTTAGCAAATCTAATATCACGGGAGAATATGGCAGCCACCCAGTCACAACCCAGCTTGATGTCTATGCTCTGAGCCAGCTTCTCAAGGGTGGGCAAATGGCTTGGTTGGAAGTGGTACGCCAATGTCACATGGAGCTGCTTCTTGTGAGGTTCCACGTGGACTTCTGGAAATTAAAAGTCTGTGGTGAGCTGCATGGAAATCATGGAACGACAGAAGAACTGCCTTGGCTCCCATCCCATGACCTTCTAATCCAGGGTAGTCCTTCCAACTGGGGTTTGCCACTTGCCCTGAGGAATGAAAAGGCTGGGGCATGAGTAAATTGAAACACCAGTTGTCATGTTTCATAGGCGGTTACTTCATGTCCGTTTTGTCTCAGTGTTACGCTTAGGAGCGGCACAAAAAAGTTACTTCACGTCTGTCACACAACTGCTGAAATTTGTCTCAACCATGGGTGCTAAGCGTGACAATACTCTACCTGGTGCAGGAGTAGGGTTTTCCCTTGTCACTCTTTGTTCCTGCTTTCTGTTCTGAGTCAAGATACCATGTAGTAATGACTGTCATGCAACAATGCATTCATTTCTCTCAGAAAACTGTGTTCGGGTTTGTTTGTTTGTTGACTTTTCAGAAGCGAAATGTAGAAAAAGAATTTTAAGCCCCCCCCCCCCAAAAAAAAAATGGAAAAAGGAAGACAAATTCAGTGTTTGTCATGGTACAGGACCGTGAGGTAACACTTGTCATGAGACAACTTATCACAACCATGGGAACACTGAAACAGCAACAAAACCACGTGATCACAACCAACGTCGTCACGGTACAAAACTAGTTGCGGAACAAAGAAGGATGTAAAGTAACCACCACACTGAATCAGCACTAACCAATGGACAAAACAGTAAACTAGAACAACCCCCCTGGGAGAGACAGACTTATTCTGGTTGCCCGGCCTAGCAATGGAAAGACAATTGTTAAACAGAAAACAATTGTTGAACAGAAAACAATGTGAATCAGTAGCAGACCTGCTTGTTATTTTCTTAGCCTTTTAAGGATGAATATTTCATGTTTTTGAATCCAGATTCAGTCTAGCCACAAGGCTTGCATAACTTGCTGGGATTAACGGCATCTAGCTAACAAGGTGTCAGGGCAGGCCCCAGTCATATACCTGGTCATGTACCTAACTGTTCATTTAAGATTCACCTTGGTGCCTTGCCCATTTGTGTAGTTAGCCTTATAAAATTGCATAAACCTTAGGCAAACTTCAGCAGGATTCTAGCCTTTATAAGTGTGAGTCTTGCAGACATAACATTGACTCAAATCTGATGCCTTTACCATCCATTGATAAATATGATGGGCTTTCATCTTCTGTACATGTATTTGGTATTCAGGAGGTCTATCAGCTGTGAGATCATATGGTTTTGCCCAATTTGAAGGTGAGCAGAAAGGGCACACAAAAGATAAAAATAGGAGTTACCAAAATGATGCCCGTTAGATCAGGATACTGAAAGGTTTGTTTACAGGCATCTTGAAATGGCAAGCAGATGCAGGAAGTGCTAGTAATAGTAAGCAGAGAAAACACACACACACACACACACACACACACACACTCACACAGCTCAGTCAGAAAAGGTTACAGAACAAGTCAAAATGTCAGCTTCCTTTTGGGGAGATAATGAATCACACGAAGGCTAGATTCTCTTGCTTTTCAACCCGTGAGAATGGAAGTGTTGAGTTAGAGCCATGCGGGATCCTTCTCTCTCAGGTCAAAAATGAAAGATCAGAACCTCAGGTGCTAGTAAAGAAACAGGGAGGGGGAGGTCTATCTTTTTTGGAATGCTTATGCTTCTTGTGGGATTCTGGGAATGTTAAGCAACTTTTCCAGTATTATAGGTATAAACAATTTTTTTAAAAAGAAAATAAAACAAATTGAAAAGATAAATATGTGGTGGGACCTTAAAGATCCACTGTTGCAATTTAATGTGAGCTTTCACATCCTCAGACAATGTGTGTGTGTGTGTGTGTGAGAGAGAGAGAGAGAGAGAGAAAGAGAAAGAAAGAGAGAATATTGATACATGGCATCAGAATCCATTCCAGCTCTGAATCAAGGCTGGCCAACCAGGGCTGTATCCACAACATTTCAAGTACCCCCTACTCTGTTTCGAAGATGTCTATGGCCTGAGCATGGACCGGGTCAGAGGAGAGCAGGCCATCTTTGAGAGGCTCTAGCCTGGACCATTTTTCGAGTGCACCACTGGTTTTTTAAATTAAAGATACTGGCAAGTTTTGGGGTCTGAATCCCAATTCCGAGTCTTTGGTACCAAGCATGGGACCCTCTTAAAAACAAGCTCATTTTCCCTTGGAAAATAAAAGGGGAACAATAGGTTCCAAGTCGCAAAGTCAAGTCTAAGTCACTGGAAAAAAATGACAACAACCCTGAACCAAGTCCACACTGAGTCACCAGTTGTTAAATCCAACTTGACAGTGAGTCTCTCAACTCAAGTACCCATCCCTGTTAAGATATATCCTGTTGTTGTTGTTTTGTCTTCTGCGGTATTAAAAACAATCAATGAAATATCCAACTATATTTCCATCTTGCCCTCCCTACTCACCAGCTTTCAAGGCAGCTTCTGCAGCAAAGTCTGAGGCAAATTTCTTGAGGATTTCTGCACTCTCCTCCTTGACAAAAAGCCCGATGAAGTTGGACGAGGTGTAGAGCTCCAGGGGCAAAGGGGTGGGGAACTTGCACCTCCACCGGGTGACCGTAGCTTGCAAAGCTTCACAGAGGGCATCGACCTTGCTGTCTTCACACTGCAGGAGAAGAGCGCTGTTAAGACCTTGATGATGCTCAACATGGGCTGGCAACTTGTACGACTGGTTTATTTCTCTCAAATAAGTTGAGTGTCTCATGATTCTGGAGGTGTAGTTATGAACCCTAGAGAGCTAGATTATACATTTTATGTCACTAATTGGAAACTTTTATTAGAGTTTTTTAACCCTCCAAATATGACTTAATTGATGCACTGAATTTCCCATAAGCCTTGGAGGAACAAAAGTTTTTGAAATCACTACTGACATTAGACATACAGTGGTACTCTGACTTAAGAGCAGCTCGACTTAAGAGAAATTCGACTTAAGAGTGGAAAACTGTTGGCATTTTAACTGCTTGCTGCCTTACAAATTTTAGATATGGTCTGCTCAACTTATCTTTTTTTTTCCATTTTCCATTTTTTAACTTATTTTTTCAGTTTTTTAGATAGATACTCCGACTTAAGAGTAGTTCGACTTAAGAGCATGCATTTGGAACAGATTAAATTTGTAACAACTCATAAATGGATTGTTGTGCTCCGTGGATTTCAAATGTGTTTTAATATTGATTTTATCGAGTTTTAAATATTTCTGTTATATTTGTAATTTTAAAAGACCGAAGTAAAATTGTTTCTTAATATTTGTATACTTAGCTTAGCTTTTCAACAGTGTATTTTAATTGTTGTGGGTCTTTTGAAGGAGAAAGGCAGGGTGGAAATATTTTATGTTGTTGTTGTTGTTGTTGTTGTTGTTATTATTATTATTATTATTATTATTATTATTATTATTATTATTATTATTATTATTATTATTATTATTATTATTATTATTATTATTATTATTATTATTATTATTACGGAGATGGTATGAGGTTTCCCTCCAACCGTATGATGAATCTATGATTCTATGCTTCTAATAATAATAAAAAGAAACAAAGGAACAGACAGAACATCCTCATGGCGCAGTGGTTAAATGCCTTTACTGCAGGTAAAACTGTGCTCACAACCTGGGGTTCGATCCCGGGTAGCAGGCTCATGGTTGACTCAGGCTTCCTTCCTTCCAAGGCTGGTAAAATGAGTACCCAGCTTGCTGTGGGGGGCAATGTGTAGCCTGCATACTGTAATTAAAACTGTACACTGCCTAGAGACTACTTGAAGTGGTATGGGGCAGTATATAACCAGAACACTTTAAATAAATAAATAAATCTGTATGGTAGGTGGGATTCCCATAGCTCCATGGTAGAGCACGTACTTAACATTCAGAGGATTGCAGATTCCATCCCTAGCCTTAACAGATTAAAGTAATTAAGTAATTACTTAAGTAATTAAGATTAAGCAATAGGTGATGGGGACGATCCCTG
>JAHTLZ010000327.1:3321348-3353131 GCA_023846285.1 Phrynocephalus versicolor | reverse complement strand
TGTGTGTGTGTGTGTGTGTGTGTGTGTGTGTGTGTGTGTGTGTGTGTTTGTTACCTCTTCCATGGTGGGGACAAAAAGTAAGAGGAGGAGGAGGGCACCGCAGTCACCACACCCGCATACCTGCCTGCCTGCTTGCTTTGCCACTCACCTGGTGCATGGTGGCAGGAGGGCACAGGTCTTCCTCTTCCCCTCCTCCTCCTCCCCTTCCCCTTTCTGCACCCGGGGCAGATGTACCCTTCTCCCCCCCCCCCCAGATACGCCCCTGGCATTGTCTCCTAAGCCACACTGCAGTCTCTCTCTCTCTCTCTCTCTCTCTCTTCCAGTTTTTGGTTTTTCTGCATCCATAATTTAAAAATCCAGGAGATGGTCCAATATTGCTGTACAATATTGTGTCCACGTTGCCAACAGGAAACAGGGCACCAAGCTTCACATTGCAAAGAACTGCCTGAATGTTGACGACACCGATGACAGCAATCAAGAGGGTCTGCAGGATATTCTCTCATGCTCTCTGCCATTCCACAGCACACAAGGATCATCCATTAACCACTCCTCACCTAAACACAAAGCAATTGTGGTTTTCAAAAAGTGTGAATGGCAGTGAACAGAAGAGGGTATCCTGCAGACCATCCTAGTTGCTCCCATTGGTGATGTCAACACCCAGACTGCCCAACAGTGCAGTGGTACCTTGTATAAAGGAATTAATGTGTTCCAAATGAAATTATGTTAAGCAAATTTTCTTTTATACAAATTTCCCATAGGAATGCATTGAAAACGGAGTAATCCCTAATCACAACCGTTTTTATGTTGTACGGATGCGCCCCATAGACGATTCTGTTAAGCAAATTTCTCTGGAATTTTTTGTTGTACAGATTTTATGTCATACAAACCGTTTGTTATAAAAGGGTCCATTTTTAGATATAATACATTGGTACACTCTTGGAAACCAATACTATGAGCAATCCAAGATCAGAATTTTACATGGTCAGACAACAAAAATAAAAACACTAGGAGAGAGTGAAAAAAACACTTGAAAGAGGAACATAATCGAAATCAATGTTGTACATTTATGAAAAGGGGACTTAGACCTTCCCCTGCATCATTTCCCCAAATCAAAACTGCCCTCCTATGTTATATTTACTCCTGGGCAGGGATATTTACAAGTTCCTGCATGTTCTGCCCAGTGAAGCAAAGACCTTAAATCACAATAGCTCCTTATGGTTTATAGCATGAATCAGTCCCTTGCTTGGCCGAAGATATTCTGTAAGAAAATTTGTACTGGAATGGGTAAACTGCAGTACAGCATTGCAGTGAAGACTCTGCTCAGGACCTGAGTTCTGTTCTGACAGGCTCATGTAGCTGGCTCAAGGTTGACTTGGCCTTCCATCCTTCTGAGGCTGGTAGAATGAATACTCACTTTGCTGGGGGAGAGGGGGCAATGTGTAGCCTGCATAGTTGAAATGTAACTCCCCCCTCCCCCGAGAGTGCTATAAATGCTATACAGTAATACCTCAGATAACGAATGCCCCTGATAATGAATTTTTTGGATAACGAATTGCAATTTCCAGGTATAAGTCTGCCTCGGATAACGAATTTTCCCTATTGGCTGCCTCAGATAATGAATCACAATTTCTAGGTATAGGTCTGCCTCGGATAATGAATTTTCTCTATGGGCTGCCTCGGATAACAAATTTTCCTATGGGCTGCCTCGGATAACGAATTTCCAGCATGCATCAATAAAAAAGAGTTATCCTGGGCTGCATCATATCTGTACTTTTAAAGAGTTTTGAGCAAAAAACCAGGTGTCTGTGTCATTTTCCTAGGCTCCGGATAGAATTAATTGGTTTCCCATTCATTCCTGTGGGAAACCGCATTTCGGATAACGAATTTTTTCAGATAATGACTTGCCTCGGAGAATGAATTAAATTCGTTATCCGAGGTACCACTGTATAGTGCAATACAGTGGTATAGAAGCAGCACTTTATTTTGCCTTGTTGTCAAGATAAAATAGGCTGAGCGCTTGAAGGTCTGCTGCTCCTATCTCCTTGTGGTATGGGAATAAACAGGATGGAAAGAAATAAAAACAAAGGGAATCGGATTAACCTCACAGTGGCTTCTTGTAAACTTTTTTAATTTTAATTTTTGTTTGACTGTCTCTCTCTTCGTGAATCCTTGTATCTAGACTTCGTACCAAGGTATCAAGAAGGCTGGTGCAAGGCATCTTTGTGCAGGGAGAAGCACATTACGCCAAGCCTCCTCTCCTTCCTTCTGCTTTTAAATCTTTTGCTGAAGATGGACACATGTTGTCTTCTCTTCTCTTCCACATGCAGTGCAATGGGTTCTGCTTCAGATGTTTTTTTTTCCTGGATCCTCTTCCAGGAGTGTAAACAATGCTAAATGCAATTGCATGTCGGGGGAGAGAGATACTAAGAGTACCTCTGCTTGCCTGCACTCACAAAAGCTGGCGTCCAATGGATTTTACAGTGTGGTACTCATCATTCTTATTTATAGTTTCCCAGACCAACCTCATCAATGCTCCCCCTCTGCATGCCTTTTAATTTATGACTATGGAACTGGGGCGGCCGGGGGAAGGGAGCCTCTATCTCTCAAGAGAACGACTCCTCCATTATTAGAGGCCCTGAGCCTCTATGTTGCATTAAAAATTCATTTCAGCCAACAATCTTGAATTTTATGCATGAGAGCAATTTCATCACAGGAAGCAAGCTGCGGAGAGACAGGCAAGGAGCTGGCTTATTTTAAAGACTATTTTCAACCATGTCCTCCTTCTGATTTCCCCTTTGAGAACTGTTTGAGAGAGAGAGACTTTGCCCCTTCTATGAAACCTTGCTGATACGTTCTGCTGAAGGCTGGATGGTGAATTGGAAAATACAGGGGACCCTCGTATAACAAACTGTTTGTATAACATAAAATCTGTACAACATAAAAAATCCTGGAGATAGGGGAAATTTACTTAACAGAATAATCTATGCATTCCTATGGGAAATTTGTATAAAGGAAAATTTGCTTAACATAATTTCATTTGTAACGAATTAATTCCTTTATAGAAGGTACCAGTGTACTATTTTGTGTGCCTCTTCCTCTTCCTCAGGGCTAGATTAAGACCCCTAGAGGGCCTAAGCACTTAAAAGATGTTGCCCCCCCATGTATATGTATTTCAAAATATAATCAATAATAATAAAAAACCAGCCCCTGCACAGTCTCATTCTCAGTAGACAATTGACAGCATACAAATTTCCCCTGCTTTCATTTGTGTATGTGTGTGGGGGATTCCCCCCCACACACACTTTTTGCAGATCCTGGTTCAGCTGCACCATTTGCAGTATTGCACCATATGGCCCATAAAAAGGTAAATTCAGCTACGGGAAATTTCTATGGTGTCCCGTCTTCCTTTGATGCCCCTAAGCACGTGCTTATTGTGCTTAATGGTTAATCCACCCCTGCTCTTCCTTCTCAGAGTTAAAAGAACTTAGAGCCTTTTTACAACATCTACACCTTTGTGGAGAAAGGGTAATAACAGGTAGGATGTTTCCGCAATGCCCGTGTCATTTACAGATGCTCCAGCTGAGCCTCAAAGAATAGGGAGGCACCTATTGAACAAACCCAAGTTGATCCATCCTTCCTGGCAGGCAAACAACAATTACTAACCCCCAACAACATCCTTGATGATGGAAACTCAGATTTCGCTCTTCTCCTCAGTTGTGTTCCAAGCTCCTAACAATTTACTCCCACCTCTATCTGAGTAAGCAGAGAGAGTAGGCACGGTAGCTGTTAGTCGCAAGCCCATCACATGCCTTTAAGCCACTGTTCCTCCGGGACCAGCGATAAAGCAGCTGGAGCTGTCTGTGAAAGCAGCATGTGTGTGTTGTGTCGTTGCAGTCATGACCAACTCTTTGTGACCCCCATGTCCATGGAGTTTTCTTGGCAGGAATACTAGAGTGGCTTGCCAGTTCCTACTCCAGGCGCCTGCAGCACCTGGTATTCCCTGGTGGTCACCCATCCAAGTACTAACCAGGGCTGACCCTGCTTAGCTTCCGAAATCAGGCGAGATTGGATGTGCTGAGGGCATCTAGGCAGCGTCTGTGAAAGCAAGGTGCATACAAAAGATACCTATGGTATTTGAACCCCGAAACAAGCAGGTACCCATATCCCAAGGATGGGATGTTTTTGAAGCTAAGCAGGCTCATGTTTGACAAACCTCTGGATGGAAGACAGCTCGGATTTTTAAAATTTCCCTGTAGAAAATAGTTTTCATTCACATCTGCACTTCTTGTTGCAAAGGCAGAGACCAAACACAATGAACATAGCAGAAAAGTCACACCAGACCATCCTATTGTTATGCACCATGAAAATATTTTTGTCTTAAAGGACCTGAAAAGGGCGCCCCAACTTTGTGAAATATCCAAGGAATGGTATTGCCATTTTCACTCCCTGTGTGTGGCTGTGGCTGTGTGGGGATTTGAATCTAGTTCTCCCAAATCCTGGTTCAAAACTGTATCCACTATTCCCCATTGCCTCTGTGCTAGGCGGTGGCTAACACAATTGTGTGTGTGGCATTTCACAATTTGCTGCCTGTCCAGTGAAATCTTCAGCATTGTTGCTTGTGTGATTTTAGAAACGGGTAGTTTCCAATTTGACTCCATGTTTTTTTTTTTAATATGAATTCTTCAGGGGTGTATGTGTCCAACTCACCACCCCCATCATCGTCAAACTCAGCTTTGTTTTGCTCTGTCAGGCAGCTCCAGTCCAGCCAGAAATGTTTAAGCAGGTCCTGAGTGCCTCGGCCTTCTCCCCTTTCTATAGGTAGACATCCGGCTGCATTCATGCCAGTAGAAAAAAAGTTGCAGCTTCCCACAAATCCCATTACGAGAGGCGGGAAAGAGGAACCGCAGCTGATGGCCATTCAGGATGGAAATGCCTATCAATAAATGCAAGATATAATGGCATCATTTCACATACTTGAAAGGAAGCAACGTTCCTAAGAAACGAAGCATTCATTCTCAAGGGCCTCCATATCTGCTTTCAATAATCTGAATGATGGGTTATAGGAAGGACTCTTTATTCATTGCAGAAGCCTAAGCCTTCCTCTCCTACATTTTGAATAATCCTGATTTATGTGCCTTTTAAAACACCACTGGATGAGTGCTTTGGTTCCAGCTGCACTATATTCCCCTGATCATTGTGTAATACTACAGGGTGAATATATTCTCCTGCAAGACACTGATAATCATGTGATACCCACTAGAATGCACAGCATTCTGCTGTTTGAGCTTCACATTTATTTCATAAACTATGAATTTATCTCCTGCCACTCCTTCAACCAGCTCAGGTGTAGGGTTTTTCCTTCCCCCTACTTTATCCTCACCCCAATCCTTTGAGGTAGGTGAGAAGCCTCATGGCAGAGTGGTTAAACTGCAGTACTGCAGCCCAAACTGCACTCACAACCTGTGTTCAGTCCCAGGTAGTTGGCTTGATGTTCACTCAGCCTTTCACCCTTCTGAGGCTGGGAAACTAAGCACCCAGCTTGGCCTAGGTGGGTGTAGCCAACATAAACTATAAACCACCCAGAGAGTGCTGGGGACAAAAATGGTGGTTGCTGTGAAAGCACAGTTGTGGTAATTCTTGTCGTTGGGGAAATTCAGAAATCACACCTTGATTTCTCAAATATGCTTCAGCTGCTATGCACAAGATGGATATATGGTAAAACAGAGAAAGAGAGCTGTTGGGGAAGGTCAACATATATGTGGGTTCTAGCACTGTACAACCTCTTATATGTTTATTGTATTTTGTTATTTATTGTTGTTTTGACTTCTATACCATGCATAGACGTGCAGCACTTTGCGGGTGGTGTACAACATCATCACACAAGGAACAAGTAATGCCACACCAAATTGATCTCTTTCTTTGATAGAATTGCAGGCCTGGTGGATGAGGGGAATGCTGTGGATATTGCTTATCTAGATTTCAGTAAGGCCTTCAATAAGTTTCCCCATGGTATACCTGCAAAGAAGTTAGTAGAATGTGGGCTAGATAGTGCCACTGTTAGATGGATGTGTAATTGGTTGACTGCACCCAAAGGGTTATTGTAAATGGCTTATCTTCAGCTTGGAGATACGTGACCTGTGGGGTGCCCAGGGTTCTGTTCTGGGTCTGGTGCTATTCAATACCTTTATTAATGACTTGAAGGAAGGAATAGAGAGGAGGCTGATCAAATTTGCAGATGATACCAAATTGGGAGGGATAGCTAATTCCGTGGAGGATAGGATGAAAATCCAAAAGGACCTTGATAGATTAGAGTCCTGGGCCAAAGCTAATGGAATGGGGTTCAACAGAGGGAAATGTAGGGTGGTGCATCTAGGTAAAAAGAATGAATTGCACAGATATAGGATGGGAGGCACCTGGCTGGAGAATAGTACCTGTGAAAGGGATCTGGGAGTCTTGGTGGACCACAAATTGAACATGAGTCAGCAGTGTGATGCGGCAGTCAAGAAAGCCAATGCAATTCTTGGTTGCATCAACAGAAGCATAGTGTCTAGTTCAAGGGAAGTGATAGTACCACTCTATTCTGCTCTGGTCACACTCCACCTGGAGTAATGTGTACAGTTCTGCACACCTCAATTTAAAAAGGATGTTGACAACCTTGAATGGGTCCAGAGGAGAGCAACCAAGATGACTGAGGGTCTGGAAGAAATGTCTTATGAAGAGTGGCTTAGGGAGCTGGGAATGTTTAGCCTTACAAAAAGAAGACAGAGAGGGGATATGATAGTTATGTTTAAATATTTGAAAATATGCCACATTGAAGAGGGGACTGATTTGTTTCCCATGGTTTCAGAAACTACGACAGGGAAAGAAATTCCATTTGAACATTAGGAAGAACTTCATGAAAGTTAGAGCTGTTGGCAGTGGAATATGTTCACAGAGTGTGGTGGAGTCTCCTTCTGTGGAGGTTTTTAAGCAGAGGCTGGATGGCCATCTGTCGAAAATACTGTGATGGGGGTTCCTGCATGGCAGGGGCTTGGACTAGATGGCCCTTGAAGTCTCTTCCAACTCTGTGATTCTATGAACACTCAGCAAGCTTGGTACTTGTTTTATCAACCTCCAAAGGATGGAAAGCTGAATCCACATTGAGCCAGCTACCTGAACCTGTAGGGATTGAGTTCCGATTGTGAGCCAAGGATTGACTAGAGTCCTGTTTCACAGGGGGCTCACTCGATAGCCTCTCGCCAGCTGGTGGAGCCTGCTACCTTCTTCTCCTGTTGCTGCTGCAGCCCAGGCTCTGTGTGGCCTTCACACATCTGTGCCAGCCTTTAATAAGCAGCTTTCTGGGCCTTTAAATCAAAGCCAGATGGGGAAGCACTGGCGTCTCGTGAAAGCGAGAGAAGCACTGGGAGGGATAAACACAACCATGTGTCTTGGCTGGTGCACGGATGTGTCTTGAAGGATTTTGCCGCTCCCGCTGCTGTTCCTGTATGAGATCATTAACTCCTACAGCTTTGAGCGAGGAGAGGAGACATTCTTAGAATGGCAATCATCAGAAACTCTGGATCACACTCGAGGGCTGTGTGCAGAGTTGCAGGCCCTCAGAATTAATGGGAGTGCAGAGAAATGTGAGTCAATTAATTCAGCTGTGGTGGGAGGTGTCCTCTCCCAGTAGGCCTTCTGCATCTGCAGCTCTCCAAAATGCCCATCGTAGCCCTCTCCATGTAGTGCCCATGTGGGCATGGCCTACACATCCCCGGTGGGGACAGCAGGCAGACAATGGGGCTGCTGGCAACACGGTTTACCACAGTCATGATCTATATTTTTCTCGGTGATACTGTGCATTTCAGTGCAGGGTTGAGTTTATGGTTAAAAATAAAATCCAGGGAATGTAACACTGTACATTTAATTTATTTATTTTTAAAGCAGGCAATGCTTCTGCAGAACAAGAAAGAGTGACAGCACTGGGAAACTTTCAAATGGGCTTAAAATCGTACCATCTGGAGCTACAGTGATACACAGGAAAGGAAATGGTTGTCATGTTGATTGGAAGTAAATAGTTTTCTGTCATCATGTTGGGAGACAAAGGGAATATGTGCAAAAACACCCTTCTTTTCTACATGAAGCAGGGGGTAAGAGCTGGAGTAAGATCTTCTGTTCTGTCAATGAGAAATGGATCCATCCCCTTCTGCTGCACCCATGTTCTTTCATATCACGGGTAGCAGGGGAAAAAAAAAAACCCACACATATCTGTTTCCAGCCTCTCCCCATCTGCAACAAAGTCCCAACAAATGAGCAGCATCTAAGTAAGACCCACCAAAGGCAGCAACAAGCTTTTGAACTCCTAAGAACTTTGCTCCATGGGACTAGTCCAGGGTATTGTTGGGGAAGGTTTCCCTTTCCTCCACAGTCAAAGAGCATTGTACACAAGGCCTCAAGGCAAACAGGACAGAAAAACTGACAAGCACTTATAGTACTGCCTTGTTGAAAAAATGCAGCAAAGGCACATAAATAATGAGCTCAAATGAGAGAGGTTAGCAGATTTTATTTATTTATATTTATAACAGATAGATATAAATATAAATAACTACACAGTGGCCAGATGGGCATTGCATCAACCAACCAACCAATCAATCAAAAAAAAACAAAACAAATGATTTATATTTATTTTATTTCATTGTATTTATTTTTGCATTTCTAGATGGCACCGATTTCCAAAAAGAACTCTGCTTGGTTTACATAAGCCAAATAAAATCAGCAATTAAAGGCACAGATTAAAAACTTTCTTATACTTATATTATACTTTTTTCCAGGGAGCTCAAGGGGGCACACGGTGCTCTTCCCCTCTGCATTTCAATTTCAAATCTTCCGTGTGAGGTTCTGCTGGCAGTCTTTGACTTGGCCAAGACCATTCTGGACTGTGTGTCATGATTGGTGGGGGAAGGAGACGAATTTGAACCATGGTCTCTGAAGTCCCAGCCTTAACACTAGCTGGAGGGAGATGGATCTCCTCCAGCTGACTACTTCCATCTGTTTGCCACACTAATGGAACAGCTCCCACCACCACCACCACCACCACCACCACCACCGCCGCCGCCACCGCCGCCACCACCACCAACACATTCTCAGAGCTGCAGAACTGGAAGGGACCTATGGACCATTGAGTTCATAGGCCCTAACCAACTGTTTGGTGTAGCTGGGAAGCTCCGATCCACAAGGAATCCTCCCAGTGGATGGGTTGAAGTGGGAGGCACAGGCATGTCTATCTAGATGGGGTCTGTCTGCACAGGAATGGAAATACCTCATCGATCCTCAGCATCATTCCTCCCCTTCTCAACTCTCTTCTCCTTGCATGACTGAAATCTCTGCGTACCTATGATCAAGCAGAGGGTGAGTGTCCTTGGTAAAAAGAGCCACAGGTGTGTTAGGAGCTGAAAGCACCCTCTTTCAGATATGTTGATGTGCTGTTGAAAAGGCAATGCTATGTGACTCAGGAGAGGGAAGAGGGGAAGGATTCACAGTGAGAAGGAAGTCTCAAAGATCCTAGAAATGAGGAAGGAAGGAGGTTGTACGGAGAGTGTCAAAAACAGAGGTTATTTTTTAGAAAATAACCCTGGTGGAGATCTTTAAGGAACAGTTTAGTTGACTTGGGTCTTTCCTGGCTAGGCCATCTTAAGATGCTGTCTCAAAGCTTGGTGAAGTTATTTTAGTGGACACCAAATCCCAGAATTCCCCAGACCATGCTGCCTGGAAGATCCTGGCACTCATTGTCCAAACAAGTGACTGTTCAAGCTGTGAATTGTCTTCACGTTGCATCAGCCCCTTGGTTCCTCAGCCTACTTGGCTGCTAGGAAGTAGCTCTCGGAGGTCTCTCTGGACCAGACACGAGACATGTTGCTTTCTGAGACAAAGGGCACAATGGTCTCCTTCCTCCTCCTCTGAGGAGGAGGTGGACAGACCGTCCAATGGATCTTATGAGGATAGGGCAGCAGTGGCTACCAACACCTGGAAACGTTCCTTTTCTTTTTGGATCTTGAGAGCATTCAGCAGAAACCAAAACATCCTCAGCTCTTTTGCCCAGCACTTCACTGCCACTGCTTCTGGTCCCTGAGGTGGCCGCTTCACTCTGCCTAATAGTAGGGATGATTGGGTCTGCATGCAGAAACAGCAGTTAGTCCAAATTCTTCTTCTTTTTTACTGGAGACACTGAAATGAAGCAGAGATTTGCTGCTGCCTAGCTTTGTCCTCCATTGCTCAGCCAGGAGTCATCTCTGTTAGATAGCAAGGGAGCATCATTTGACATCCAGAGGAAAGGGGTTAAGAGAAAAATGCTCCATTCAAAATGTTGCTCCAAGTTGAGTTCGAGAAAGCCAAGCAAAAGTGTTCTGCTTATATACCGCCCCATACCACTACAAGTAGTCTCTGGGCGGTTTTACAATGTTTTTTTAATTACACTGTGCAGGCTACACATTCCACCCCCCCCCCCCAGCAAGCTGGGTACTCATTTTACCGACCTCAGAAGGATGGAAGGCTGAGTGAACCTTGAGCCTGCTACCTGGGATTGAACCCCAGGTCATGAGCACAGTTTTACCTGCAATACAGGCATTTAACCACTGCGCCACAAGGCTCTGAGAAGAACAAGAGTGGAGCCCTTAAATGTGCCCTTCACTATTTTAAAAATCATCTCTCACTTTGCACCTCTCCATAGAGGCTGAGACCCTGCTGGACAGTTAAGCAAAAAGCCTAACATTTTGTGATGAATTGCTGTAACTTAAGAAATCACCATCAGCATTATCTATTGCATGTTGAGGTCCAGCAACTTGGTGTGCAGCAGATAACAAAACCTACAGAGATTTCTTAACTTAAACTATTCCCCACTAAAAGTTATCCCTTCTGCGGCACCATGCAACAGCATTTTTGCCCTAATTAGTTCACACAGATTTCTGCAAAGCATCCCCCTCTGGTGCCCTCTTTTTTCTTTCTTTCTTTCTTTTTTTTGGAGGGGGTGCTGTGTGTAAAGAGGCCCACTTCAGGTTTCAGCACAAGGAGGAAGTGGTCTGGGTCAATTCGGTGTCAAGCCAAAGACTCCGGCTGACTCATTTCTGAGCTGCTGGCCTCACTGCTGGGTGGCCGGGGAAGGAAAAAAATCATCAATGAGATGAGGAAGTAGCTTGGTAAAAGGAAGTTCCATTCCTATGTACAAAACCATGTCAAGGGCTTGACATTTTATGGTTTTCAGGAACCCCTGTAAAGAGAGGTTGATCACCTCCGGTGCATCCACCCTGCCCTTTTCTGGCTGTTAAGGACACTTACGTCTTACCCATTTCAACAAAAATTCACACACACAGCAAGCACGGAACAATGGGCTGGTTTATGATCTACAAAGAGACACTCAACTCCTATCTTTAAAAGTGTTTTTCAGCAAAGAAGCAACCATTGTGGTTTTGCACAAGGAGAGTTATTTGACTTGAACCATTAGTTCTGCTGTTTTCTTAATTTGTAACCCCCACAAAAAAAATCTCATTCTTTTTGACCAACACTCGAATGGGCCAGGGAGAATGATTTTGTGGGTCCTCATCAAAACCCACAAGGACAGGTTAAGCATGGACTTATATACTCAAGCGAACACTTATTTCCAGGAGTTTCCTCCTGCACCCCACACATGACCTTGGGTTTTCTTATTAAGTTTTCCTTCAGACAACCTTGTTGTTTCCATGGTGAAGATTTCAAGATGCACAAGAAGCTGTGAAGGTGAACAGCAAGGATGGACCAAAGAAAACCCTAAGAACTATGAAGAACAGTAAAGCGATTGCAAACCTAGGCAGCATCTTAAAGAGCAGAGACATCACTTTGCTAACAAAGGCCAGGAGAGTCAAAGCCATGTTTTTTCCAGTAGTGATGCATGGAAGTGAGAGCTGGACTATAAAGAAGGCTGATCGCTGCAGAATTGATGCTATTGAGCTACGGTGCTGGAGGAGAGTCTTGAGAGTCCCCTGGACTGCAAGGAGATCAAGCCTATCCACCCTGAAAGAAATCAACCCTGAATGTAACCAATATGGATTTGACCAAACTCCAGGAGGCAGTGGAAGACAGGAGGGCCTGGTGTGCTCTAGTTCACGAACAGTCGGACTTAAATACTGAACAACAACAACAAATGCTAAGTGTGAATTAAGACACAGACAGGTGAATTTAGAGAGAGAGGGAGAGGGAAAATAACCCAAGAGAGAATAACACTGCACACCATGTGAGTGGAAAGGCTAACACAGAGACATGGAACATTTTCCACTGAGATTCCCTTAAAAACGAGACTAGACTAAATGAAGAAAGACGTGACAATGCTACTCACTCCCATGTAGGCTCATTGATGTGAAAAGGATGACTCACCTATAAGAATTCCTCCAGGAGTCAGAAAAATGACAAAATTAAGCCGTGATTCAGAAAATTTTTCCCCATTCATCAGTCAAATGTGTGAATGTTAAGGCTCCAAGTAATTATTGTAATTATTATATTTAATGAATCACCTGCTGTTAGGACTGGTGGAAATGAGTTGCCCATTGACAGAAAAAGCAACCTGGCAGAAGTTGAATATGTCTGTCTTCTAGTGTTTCTTCAGCAGGTAGTCCTTGACTACTCAATTTTAGAAACTCGACCTAGAAGAACCTAGAAAGTGCCGCTGTAAGCCAGGATTGATTTGATGCCATGCAATTACCATTAACGTTTCCCATCTTTTCTTTACCAGAGTAACTCCCAAGCCCCCCCTGTAGGCAGCCTTTTCGGTGGCTTAAGTCAGGCATGTCCAAACTATGGCCCTCCAGATGTTTTGGACCACAACTCCCACAGTCCTTTGTCATTGGCAATCTAAGCTTAGAATCCTGGGAGTTGTGGTCCAAAACATCAGGAGGAGTGAAGTTTGGACATGCCTGGCTTAGGTTAAACTTTTGTTTTGTAATAAAACAAGATACCGGAAGGACCGCCTCTTTCCATATGAACCTACCCGTCAATTAAGATCTAGCCAGGGAGCCCTCCTGAGGGAGCCATCCCTCAAGGAGGTGAAAGGGATGGCTGGTAGGTCTAGGTCAGTGGTGACAAACCTTCGGCACTCCAGTTGTTTTGGACCACAACTCCCACCATCCTTTGTCCTTGGCAATCTAGGCTCAGAGTTCTGGGAGTTGTGGTCCAAAACGTCTGGAGTGCCGAAGGTTCGCCACCACTGGTCTAGGGCCTTCTTGGCAGCTGCCCCCAGGTTATGGAACGCCCTCCCAATTGACATCCGCCTGGTGCCAACACTGAGGACATTTCGGCGCCAGGTGAAAACCTTCCTGTTTCTGAAGTTTTTTAACTGACATAACATAGATTGTGGGGCCTGGTGGCAATCTTAGTGCTTTGTGTTTAAATGTTTTTATTTTTTTAATTGTCCATTGCCTTTTTAATATTTTAACTGTTCATTTTAATTGTAAGCCGCCCAGAGACCTTTGGGTAGTGGGCAGCATGCAAGTTGTATAAATAAATTAATACACAATGAAAAGTTCTACTGCTGCAGATACAGGGTTGGGTTGAGTTGCAGAATGATCTCCCTGGGGAGTTAAATTGACTTCCTCTTTTATCCATCTGAAGCCCCCACCTCTTCAGGCAAGCTTTTTTAACTGAGTCCCATGATGCTGTTTTTTTTTTTTTTAGCTAAGTCAGTTTTTCAAGTTTTAAATGCTTTTAATAATTTTATTTGTTTTAATTAGTATTGTGTAATTGTATAATTTATTATTCTTTTAATGTTATTTGTTCCAAAACTCTGAGCTGTTTTGAATCCCCTCATTGGGAGAAAAGCAGTCTCTAAATGAGACAAACACAAAAATCATAATAAACGAATTCAGTTTTCATGTTGCTGATTCCCCCTCTATCTAATATTTAAGAAGTTACTAACTGCCCCAGTGGTGCCATCACTTTCACAGCTCCACTACTTGAACACCTAAATGTCAATGGTATATTAGCAGAAGCAATTTGTTTTCAACAAATTGTTCCTTTATTTGCATTTAACTTTTTATGTAACACCACTCAGAACTATCAACTGCAAGTTGAAAACTAAACAAATCATTAAAGAAACTGTTGGGAGTTTTACAAACCTGCATGCTGCCGACTGTAGTTTGTTTGGCTGGGAGGGATTTATCTGGGCTGGGGTGACTGTCAATCTATCCAACACTAACCAATCATAGCCATCCCTTCCTGCTTCTGGGGCAAAATTCTGCCTCTCTTCTGAACGTTCTATTTCCCTCTCTTTTTTAGTCTATTGAAATCTTTTAGCAGGTATCAGGATATACAGAGGGACCATCGAAAAAGAACTTCATAACCTGACAACTACAGGCGCTGGATAGCTCTGCATTTTTGGTTTCTGCAGAGCCAAAGGTTGAGAGTTTGAATCCTGACTGTGGCTCTTTGACAGGGAATGGACTTGATGATCCAAAAGGTCAATTCCAGCTCTGCATTTCTTAGATGATGGTGATGACTGAAATCCTCCAGGTATCTTTTTGAATGTGTACTGTCACATACAGTGGACCTTCATTATAACAAGCGGTTTGTTTAACAGAAAATCCGCCTAAAGGAAAAAAAATCCGGAGATAGGGGGAAATCGCTTAATAGAATCGCCTATGGGGCGATGTACAATCTGCATTTTGTTTTATGGGATGGTTTTGAAAAGCCGTCTGATGAATGTTTTACTTAAAGAAACAAATATATTACATATTTTTTTTTAAATTTTCATCTTTTTGCCTCATGGGCATACAGTAAGGATAACCAAATTTAGTGGTACCTCTACTTATGAGTTTAATCCGTTCCAAATGCATGCTCTTAAGACAAACAACTCTTAAGTAGAGCAGCCTAATCTAAAAAATAATAAAAAATAAATAAATTGGAAACAAAACCTATAAGTTAAGCAGACCACATCTAAAATTTGTAAGGCAGCAGTAAAACGCCAACAGTTTTTTCACTCTTATGTCAAATTGCTCTTAAACTGAGCCACTCATAAGTAGAGGTACCACTGTAATCCCTGAGCATTCATCCCTGAGGATGATGTAAATGTTATTTTCTCTCCCCTCCCCTTTGCTGAAACGGAAGATGCAGAGGCTATGCATATATCATAAAAGAAGCAATTAATGTGGCTGCTTCTACACCAATATCAGTAGAAATAATTCTTTCATCAAGAAGGCAGGCCTGCTCTGAAATCAGCAGGCGGTACAGTGAAGCATTCTCAAATGACGCTGTCTTCAGAATGCAAAACATAAGATAATTCAAGAAAAAAATCTTTCGGGAAATAGACAGAGTGAGATGCAATTTGGTTGCTATAGCAGACATCCTCTTTGCTCTGGAGCAGAGGATGATGGCAGTCTTATTTCTAAAATGATTCATGATGCGAAAGGGTTGGTGGTGCCGATTGGGATCAGCATTACATGTTGCTTTGAGAGGCTGACAACGCTCTGGGGAGTGCCGGTTCCCGACTTGTAAAGATCAGCAGGATCAGATCAGAGAACGCTGCTGTGTGCTACATCATCTCTTATCTTGTAGTTGCAAACAGTGGCTCATCGTCTGATGACATTCAGAGACGGGCAGCTGATCCTGACAGCGCCTATGCACACAAGGAAAGATCTTTGCAAGCTGATTTTGTTCAGCCTGGTCTGCACTCGGCATTTTTAATGACCGCACATACCCATGCCCTGTTCTTTCTTGTGTGCTAAAATAAACATCCTTTGTGTTCTTAAGAAACTTGAGACCTGTCATCACCAGTGCAGATCTTCACCCTTACATCATAACCTCTAAGATTGGATTCAGTCTTTGGGATGTGTAGATGAGACCAACTGAAGTTGCAATCAGAAGAAAGAGAAACATGATCCACCCCATGGATACATCCACCCATGGTTTCAATTTACATCTTCCATGGCTTCCTCTAACATCAGTGTTGTTCTGTGCCATCAAGTCACTCCTGACATCTGGGAACTCTCCTAGGAGTCTGGAGGTACGTGAGATGCTCCAAAAGCAGTTTGGCATTGTTGCTTCCCTCTCATGAGTTTCTAATCTCCAGGCTTAAAACCAGGGAACTTCAAGGCCCAGATGCAGGAGAGCGGTATCAGGAGAGAGATAGCTAGTCTCGTGCACTCCCAGACACATTTGGCGGGGCCACTGTGAGATACAGGAAGCTGGACTAGATGGGCCTTTGGCCTGATCCAGTGTGGCTCTTCTTATGTTCTTATTCCCCACCACCACCAGCAGCTTTTATGACCTCAGGCAATGAAATGCCCTTACATATGGAGTGAGCTGAACTCATATCCTTCCGGCTGGCCACCTGCAGCCTCCAGAACCAAGCTCTTTTGCAAATGTCATGAGTGTTAAGAAGCCCATGAACATCAAATAACTCTCCCTCCAACTCCAAGTTTGCATTTTTTTGTTAAAAGAGAAGGCCCAAGCATCCCTGGCCAAGCATCCCTACTAGAAAGCTGCAAACGGCCAAGGGATGAGGCAAGGCATTCTCCAGGTCCAAGTGTTGACTGTGACCGATGCCCTGGCTTTAGTTCATGGGGTGCCCAGAAAAAGGCACAGGGGTGAGTTCCATAAATTTGGAGCACCATCTGCCACTTGGCAGGAAGCAACAGGCAACACCGAGGGAGGGGGAGAAAACAAGAGCCTCATGCGGGGGGGGGGGTGTCTCTGACTTGTCTCCTTAATAAGATTTATAACTGCCCAAACCATGCCACCAACAATTGCAGGGGTTTGCTTTGCTTTAGTTTTAGTGGCAATAACTCTTTTTGGCGTGCATGGGTGGCAAACGAAAAACAATTGTAGTGTCAACCATAACTAATTAGCACTCAACATATATATGTACCCCAAGGAGGATAGACTTTAAAAAGAGCCCCCCTAGAAACTCCAGTAATCAAGCAGGCAGGATTGCTGTAGGGCAATGATTTACTTTAAAAATAAGATGCTGACCACATTCGGTCAGGCTATGCAGAGGAGGGGCACAGGGGAAAGAAGGCTCGTTGCAAGTAATGCTAGATCCTGACATCTTGGCTTGGAGGCACATGATATAGTAGCTCTGCATTCTTATAGAAGCACCTCTTTGATTTATAATAGAAGAAGTGTAGGTTGTCCTGGGTATTAACAGTAGACACATTTCTACAACGTGGATCCTTTGGGAGGCTCAGATCAAAGGGGTGGCATTAAGAGGTTTGGGAGACACGGGAGCCTGGGTCATATGCGCTGAGTCAGAATCTTGGCCCATCAAGGCCAGCAGGGGTAGCTCTGATGGGTAGCAAGGGCTCTCCCAGATAGGAAGGGCAGGATCTGGTATGTCCGGGGTGGGGTGAGGTGGGGTAGTCTTCCATCCAAAGACCAACCAGGCTTGTGTCTGCTTAGCTTTTCAAATCAGAGAATTCTGGACTTATTGAGTGAATGGGCAGCAGGACAGGAACATTACTTCTAGATAGTTGATCAAAGCATGGTTTCCAAGCTCTGATTTGAGGATGGACAAACATCGGGGAGGGGGTGGGGAGGGCTTGGAAGAGCAGCACCTTATCTAGGAGTCCAAAGAGGACCCGGGCTGCCTATCAACCATGGAATGCAGACTGTTAGAGGCAAGGGTGAATTTCTTTCCATATCACCAGTTCCCAGTTCCTTATTTGGCAGAAACACAGCTCAGCTAAAAGGGTCCTGAAGCTTATGCACTCACACTCCCATAAACCTTTTAACTGCCGCTTGTTGCAAATTTTATGTAAGAGCTGATCAAGTTTCATGCTACCGTTCAGGAGAGATGGGTTATTAATCTCCACTCAGCTGTGAAAACTCCCAGTGGGATGGCAAACCACTCCTTCAACATCCTGCATGCCTTAGAATCTTTACTATTTATTTTATTTTATTTATTTTTATTATAAGACTTCTATACTGTCCATCTTCCCTATGGGAACTCTGGGTGGTGAACAAGAGCTGATCAGATGCAGCCAAATAAGACAAACAGACAAGCAAACACAACACAAAACAATTTAAAACAGAATACAGAATATGCACCCTTGGCGTAAGACTTCAACTAAACTAAGCAAAGCAGATGGCAGATGAAAAAAAAAAAACCTAAACTAGGTCACCGAAGGCCTCGTGAAAGAGCAAGGCCTTCAGGGACTCTGCAAGGCGCACTTCACTGGGAAGGTGATTCCACAAAGTCGGGCCGGCCACCGAGAAGGCCCGGTTCCATGATGAGGTTTTCCAGGCCTCTCTTGGGGTGGCCACCCGAAGCGAGTGCGACCGCGATATCCGCATTGGTACTAGGGCACCATAGGTCAAACTTGACTTGATGGAATTGTATCGCATATCACTATGATTGGCCAACTTTCCCCTTCCTTTTAAAAATCTTGAATGCATTCTTAGTTAAGTTCAGGGAGATAAACAGCAAGATGTGATGATCTGCTATGGCAATTTTAAACAATGATTTGGGTCTCTGGACTCTCAAATGAGGTAAGTCTGTAGGGCCAAGATCTTTATGTCTTCGTGACCCCATGGACCAGAGCTCGCCAGACCTTCCTGTCTTCCACTGCCTCCCGGAGTTTGATCAAATCCTTATTGGTTGCATCGATGACACCGTCCAACCATCTCATTCTCTGACGTCCCCTTTTCCTTTTGCCGTCAGCCTTTCCCAACATCAGGGACTTTTCCAAGGACTCCTCTCTCCTCACGAGGTGGCCAAAGTACTGGAGCCTCAACTTCAAAATCTGTCCTTCCAGTGAACATTCAGGGCTGATTTCTTTCAGGATGGATAGGTTTGATCTCCTTGCAGTCTAGGGGACTCTCAAGAAGAGTCACAAAGAGTCGGACATGGCTGAACGACGACAACAACAAAAGGACCAATATCTATTTTATGTTGTGACAAAAATATGCCTTTCATCACTTGAAGGAGCACTTCTTTTACAAAAACATTGTTAAGTTCAGTTCAGTCCTTAGGGATCACATTTCCTCCTTTTACTCTTTGTCTCCCCAGGGTGGTAACTTCCTTAAATGTAACAAATGTACCTGCTGAATGTGCTCAAGAAGAACTTCCTAGTGTGTGCTTTGTGGGCAGAAAACTTAAGTCTCCATTTCCCCAGCATGTAATGGACAAATACCTGAAGGTTTGAAATCTTATGTGGCCATGCAGGCAATGCTAAGCTTGACGATTCCAAGGGCCTTCCTGGTTTCCACACCACCATCCATCCAAGGCCTTGTGCCACTACACAGACCACTTGTTTCCTCTTATCTGGACCTGTGCGTTGCACTCAGCGAGGGAAATAAACACTTTCCAAGAGATTGAGAAAGCGCCAGAAAAGCCATATGCTTCTGCTAAATTTTATCACTTCCGTAATCAACAATCATCATTCCCTTTTAGCCTCTCCATGTGTGCACACAGTTCTGCTTTTACAACACAATAACTGGATTGTTCTTGCCCTCAGCAGCCTCATAAATATTTCAGTGGCTGCCATTCCTGGCTGTACCATTCTCTGACGAGGATTATTTGAGCCCATCGCTACGGCCCCACAGCTATAATACTGGGCATGTAAGGAAAACAATCCTCTACCAGCTATCCTGTAGCCTACATGTGGCTGATTTTTCCTTTGCGTGCAACAGAGGGCAATGCACCAAGGACCACTCCCCCTCCCCACCCACACCACAAAGTATGCCTCAATGAGTGGGGTTGCGATCAAGTAATAAGACTTCCCCTCCCCTTTACCTCTCGGAAAGTTAATCATCTTATTTACTCAGACATGTGGTTACATGCATCCTGTCTTCATCATCATAGAAAGAGGCCCACCTGGGTCAGCCAAAACTTGTTTCTCTCATACAAAAGCAGATTTTGTTTCTGCTACTGAAGTTATTCTCTCCACTTGGATAATAGTCCAAAAGAGCTACCACTTCACTCTCTCCGCATGGTTGGAGAAGAACCATGTTGTTGCCTTTTTAAAACCCCAAACCGTGTCCAATTACCCAGTTTCAAAAGTCAATTCAGATTATTAATTGTCACTTGAAGTTACTTTCGCCAACAGTGGAATCTATGTCCACATTAACTGCATTCAGAAATTCATCTAGCCTGAATGCTACCAGTATAATATCTGGGTCCCCCTTCCCCCCAGGATTAAGTTTCTGATCCTAAAGAATAAGAGATTGATGGGTCACATAGGTTTAGACTGTCATTAACTGGATTCCCCATTTAGGTGCACTGGATAGAGTGACAGACTAGGAATCTGGAGAAGTAGGTTCGAATTCCTCTCAGCCATGGAAACTGAATGAGGGGGTCCCACTGGTAAGACCACTCCTTAAATACAGTAGGAACCCAGTATCCGCTGGGGATTGGTTCCAAGACTTCCTGTGGATAATGAAAACCGTGGATAAGAGAGAACACCAAAATGTCTCCAAAACTGCTGTTTTGTGATAGTAACTTGCTTTACAACTGCTGTTTTACAACAGTAGCTTGCTTTACAGCTGCTGTTCGTGACGGTAGCTTGCTTTACGGCTGCTCTTTGTGACAATAAATTGCTTTGTGGCTGCTGAATTATTTATTCATTCTTTTCCTCTGTCAGCCGTGGATAACTGAATCAGTGGATAATGAATCAGTGGATACGGGGGTCCTACTGTAGCTTGCAATTCCTATTAGGGTCAGTATAAGTTGGTACTGACCTGTCAGCATATAACATCAACTAATTAGCTAATTTAATAGTGAAGATGCCACATGACTGTGTTATCAGGTTTTCCTCCTTCACGACTCTCCCATACTCACCCCTTTATAAAAAGAAATATACAGAGTTTCCATTACTTGCAGAACCTTGCAATCAGAGAGTTTCCATACTTTACTACATTTGTTCCTAACCACAATTGCTGCTTCTCATTTCTGTAGGGTGAGAGACAACTGGCAACAGAGCTGGTCCATATTACTAGCTGCATCTGCCTGCTTACATGAATCAAATGAACAAAGACGTCCTAGCACTGTCTCACTGACTTGTTTCATCACATTTGCTGCAAGTCGGGGTTGGTGTGATTAATTATTGGAGGGCTTGGACAAAAGTAACTTGGTTGTACAAGACCCCTATTTTGTACAACTGGCAGCAGCGGGTGTGTATTTCAGAAAAAGTAATTGATTCCTGTTAGTTTCACAGTCATTACTTATTGTGATTCCGGTCTCTTCTTTGTGTTCATGCCTCCTTACTAAATGTAATTACAAAAATACATTACAGTATATGGCTTATCTGTGGAGTGGAAAGATGGCACTTTAAGTTACAAAGAACTCCATTTTTCAAATCAAGGGCCAAAATACTTTTGGAATTTGACTCCAGAGCAAGAGAAATCAAGTTGGTTTATGGCAGTGAATTACAATTACTGTAATTCACAAGTTGGTGGTTATGTGCCTGCTTACACATCTGATAGCACATTGGCCCATGACCAGCTCTTGGCTGAGCTGCAATCTGCAACACCTGTCTTATGTGCTTTCCCTGACACTGGAGTAAAATTCAGTAGGATTTTACCAGAGGTTTACTAAAAGACTGGGATTCCCCTTAAAAATTATGGGCTGATGGAAGTGTAATGTTTTTGTCAGCAGCTGGAAAAAATCCCTTGTCAGTAGACATGGGCACGACTTAGCGGAATTCCCGTTTCCGTTACTCGTTTCCGTTACGGAACGGAAAAGGAAACGACAATTACTCCGCCAGAACTCGAACTCGAACCGACGAATGAATAATTGGGTCTGAAAAAAGTTTTTTAAAGTTTAAAAAAAACCCGATTCCCGGCCAAAAAAGCAAGCGAAAACTGTCTGAGGGCACCTACCAGGCCAGAGGGCTGGTTTATTGGGGGGATTTCCCCGGCCTCCCCCCCTCTCCTTGGCTACTGCTGCGCTGCTGGTACCAGGCTGGGGGGGCATCCTCTCGTCTGCCTCCATTTGCCATGCGGTGCAGGCGGGGGGATCCAAAATGGCGACCACAATATTTTTTTTTGAAATCATGGTCCAAAAACCCACCAAAGCACTGCAGAAACATGCGAAAATTAGCTATTTTAAATGCTTGAATTTTTTCAGTAGCAGCAGTGGGTTTGTCTTGCAAAAATACATCTCCGTTGATTTTTTTTTCTTAATTTATTTTTTTACACCTGCGCAATGATGGGCTGGCCATGGGATGGGACCATGCAAATTTTTGGACCCATTCTACCAATCGCATGGCCAGGTTTTGACTGACACTTCTGGATGTGCAAGAGGGCATAAAAAGGCGAGGCACTCCCAGTCAGTCGCAGTCTGGGCTTGGATCTTGGTGGAGGGTGGTCAGGGCTGGATTGCAGCGCTCAGTCTAGTTTCAATTTCACGGTCACGGTCGCGTTAGGAAGGCAGGGAGGGAATTGATTATTTGATTCAATTGAATTTTTAGGAAAAAATAATAATTTCTTTCATTTCCTGTGGGGAATAGCAACACCGAGTTTATTCTTTTTTTTATTCTCCTGCATTTTTGAGGAGGATTTCCTTTTTTTATTTGCTTATATTTGCTTCAAGGGGTAGGGAAGGTTTGAGTGGGAGCATGAGGGGAGGGGAGGTGCTGCGGATTTATTTTGAAAATATATATTATTTATATACCACCATTTGTTTTCTATCCCAATTCCCAACCAAGTTCATTTACTTGGCCAAGGTCCTTTTACCCTGCCTGCAGCTCTGCTGCTGTGGGGATTGGGAAGGGAATAGCAAGCAAGCAACCCTACCCTAGTAGCAGTTTATAACTTTTATCTAAAAATATATACTACCATTTATTTTCTATTTTCTAAAGTTCATTTGCTTGGTGGCAAGTGGCAAGCAACAGCCAAGGTCCTTTCATATCCTGCCACTGGGGGAATAACAGTTAATTCCTTAATCCTTTTTATTCTCCCCTTGTTTCTGAGGATTTCTTGATAGTGCTTAAAAGGGGAGGTTGGAGGCTGTGGATTAAATTATTTTAAAAATATACAGACAGAGTTCCCCATCGCCAACCAGTGCACTCAAACACATTTGTTGGCAACAAGCCAAGGGCACCCACCTCTATAGAATATTTTACAATTACATTTTAGAAATTACATTTTACTTACTTACTCTTTCACTTGTCCTTTACTGGTGTACTCTGTGCCAGCTTGGCACAATACTGTACTAGCTTAGTGGGTCAACCTCATTCATTTATTTGCAGTCAGGCACTCAAACAAACACATTTGTTGAAGGGCACCCACCTCTATAGAATATTTTACAATTACATCTTAGAAGAACTTACAGTTCACTTTCACTTAGTTACTTGCCCTGTACTGTGTGAAAGTAGTGCCAGATTGGCACACCCTTCTACTAGCATTGTTGTTGTGTGAGTCAATCTCATTCTTTTATTTGCAGTCTATTAGGATGCACTAGTCTTGTTGTTGTGCAGCAAGTCCATCACCCAGGCCAGTTTAAACTTTTTCGCCTGCTCTGTGTCATTTGCGGGACCCGCGCCCGCGAGCCGCCTGTCCGCGCGCCTGCCCACGCGCCGCCCGCCCGCCCCTCCCCCCTGCCGCTGCCACTGCCCACCCATGGACCCCCGCCACGGCTGCCCACCGTGCGCCCACACCTCCCCGCCCCCGCAAAAACACCGAACGCCGCAACTGTCTCGGTCTGGGAGTCTCGGTCGGGACGTCAAATTTCGCGAAATCGCGGAAGAAACGACAAATGAAAAAACAAAAAACGAAACGACAAATTATTTCAAATGTTCGCGAAAAACGGAAACGAGCCGAAACGGACCTGCCCCGAAAAACGACAACTCGAAAAAAAATTTTTCCTAGTCGTGCCCATCTCTACTTGTCAGTCTTGAGCAATGGTGGCGAACCTTCGGCACTCCATATGTTTTGGACCACAACTCCCACCATCCTTTGTCATTGGCGATACAGGCTTGGAATTCTGGGAGTTGCGGTCCAAACCATCTGGAGTGCCAAAGGTTCGCCACCACTGGTCTAGAGCTTCCAGGTATTTCAAAACTGTGATCTCAAAAATTAATAGTTTAACAAGCTCTACTTGCATTTCAAAACTGTGATCTCAAAAATTAATACTTTAACAAGCTCTACTTGGGGTCCAAAGCCGCAGGAGATAACAGCTTCCCCATTCATCCCCGTAGAATATCTAGATGATGGCCTTTGAGTCAGGAACTTGTGCTTTCAAGATTTACCTCAAGGTCTGCTGAGCTATTGATTTATGATATGTTTGTCTTGAAGTTGGAATTAAGACATGGGGCATATCTGCATTGGCGATTTCTTGCTGGTTTAATTCTTGAGTCAACACTAGTTGCACAACACTTGATAATCACTCAACTAGTGTTCGTGGCAGATAGCAATGTCACATGAGATCCATGCAGGCACCTATTTGGGAAGAAGCTTGAGGAACAGCATCCTTGGAAACTTCCACTTTACTTGGGGTGGGAGCTCCTACTTCATTGAGCCTCTCAACCATCTGATCAGATTAGTCTAGTGCAGTGGTGGCAAACCTTCAGCACTCCAGATGTTTTGGACCACAACTCCCACAGCCCTTTGCCATTGGCAATACAAGCTTGGAATCCTGGGAGTTGTGGTCCAAAACATCTGGAGCGCCAAAGGTTCGCCACCACTGGTCTAGTGCTTAAGAGTGCAGGAACAGAAAGACCTGGGTTCAAATCACCACTCAAACAGGATGCTTACTGGGTGATTTGGGCCCTCTCAACCATTGCTCAGTTTAGCTCTGATCCGTGATGGGACGAGCAAACATCTAGGAAGCCAAGGCATGCTGACTATGCGATGGCCGCTGCTCAGAATTTTTGTGGGAACGCAGTTTGGAAATGTCCCAGACATGGCAAGAGAATTGCAAACCACTGTCTAAGTCAAGTCTCTGTTCGAGGATGAAGCCAGGAAATCTTTTGGTGTCCAGATGTTTCGGACTTCAAAAAGGAGCTGGAGAAAGGGTAAGGGATTAATGGGATTGCACCTCGTAAATCTGCAAGGTCCAGGTCTGTTCTTTCCACCCAGATTTTAAAGACGAGGGCAGAGAAGGGAGGGAGAGGGGGGGGAGGATCCAGCTGTTGTGTGCAGCAAAGAACCTAAAGTCTCAAAGTGCTCATACCATCAAGGAAGCTTAGCAGACAGTTTCCAAATTCCAAGAAGAACAAAGACACAAATGACTCAGAAGCTCTTACCAGAGTAGGAGTTTCAAGGTGTGTGTGTAGGTGTGTAAAGGGGGGGGATGGATGGGGGGGGGAGAAACCACCAGAAATATTAAAGCAAAGGCCTCCATAGGCAATAATTGTGGCTGCCAACCCCCTCCCACATTCACAGCTGGAAAATTACTCCATCCCAGCCACTTCCTCAAATAAATGGATATTGCAATTAGAAATTGACTTCCTCCCAAAGGGGGTGCATTTCAAAATGGTTTGGGACAGCCTGTGGATACTTCTTAATAAGCCTTGTGACCACTGACCCGTTTTCAGAGAGATTGTCCTGTTTTACCTATGTCGAGTGCCATGGGGCATTGTTGGCCAAGACCGTCAACTCCTCACAATGGATGGATATGAGCAGTCCCATCCCGAGGTGCAAAGGATCCTCAGGAAGCGGCTCCAGAGCACAGCTGGGATAGAAAAGCGAACATCTCTCCCCCCCCCGTGCTGTGGTCCTAATCCGTCCTATTGTTTACCCCCCCCCCTTTAGACTGGGTCTTTTGACAAAGATCAAGGGTAGCAAATGAACCATACCATTTGCTCCCACATTTTTTACGAGCCCCTTGGCACCTCCAAGGCTAAAAAGTTTCCTTCTACACAAGTTTAGCTACAGTGACACCCACTTCATCAGATGGCTTCAATCTGGACCACAGTCCTCAATAACAGGCTGCATTAAAATTCCTTGATCTATTAGCACTAGCTACTTTGGAGCATGTTATCATGCAGACTGCCAATTTTGGAAGAACGTTTACTTGACATCTGGGTTTCTACGCTTATATGCCTGTCCTGGTTTATATGCTGAACTGGAGAGTCATGTTGTGACAGTACAACTATATTCCTCTTGCAAACTTAGAATCATGGAGTTGGAAGGGGTTTCTAAGGCCATCAAGTCCAACTGTCTCATCAATGGCATAATCAAAACCTGACAGATGGTTGTCTCATTTTCTCTTTGACTGCCTCCAGTGCAGGAGCCCTCACCACCTCCCATGGCAATGGTGCTTGCAATTATGCTTTGTATTGATCATTGGTCTTTAAGATGTCCCAACAGTTTTTGTCATTTTTGCTACAACCAACAAACATGTCTACCTGCTCCAACCCAATCCCCCAAGCCCTCTGAAATCCCTCCATCTGTGAGTCTTGAATTCAGAAGGATACTGTATTTTGCTCATGCTTAGTGGATGATATCTTGTTGGCCAACCCAATAGGTTGCGCTAGAGTAGGCCCATGGGAATCAGTGGGAATTTGGTGAGCCAACTCCACTATAAGCTCTGTCCATAGGAACAAACTCATGATGGCTCCAAATTACTTGAGTGTAACAAGTCACAAGAGGGCTTCTAATTCAAAGAGGAGGCCCTTTTTGAATTAGAAGCCCCTCTTTGCTTCTTCATAGGGTCCATGTCCTGCAGAGGATATGGCTGCCCCAAACTGAACAACCTGGAACTGAATAAACAACAAAAGCCATCCAGTCTTTAAAGACTGTTTTCCCTCTTTGGTTAACACACAGCGCAGAAAGGCTAATTATAGCTTCTTTTCCTTCAGGCAGGCAATTATCAATGACATACAATAACCCCAATGTCAGGCAACCGCTGCTACTCATTATTAAGAGGTTCTAACTAAGCCGTAAGTCCTCCCCCATTGTTTCAACAACAATAAATACAATAAAAAGACTACGTCACACAGTCCTGCCCCCGGTACAGCCAGCCCTCTTGATGATAACAGAGATATGATACAAGATAGGGAGGCTGTGGAACCTTCTGGGTGTGGGGAAAGGTCTGGGGAACTCATCAAACCAAGAACCCCTTTTGTTGTGGTGCTGGACTATCCAATTGCCAGAGATTCTTTGTGTTAACCCTCTCTAAAAGGTCTGATCTTGAGCAGCCCTCACAGACTCAAGGTTGAGGCTTCCTTTAAAGAGTCAGTGCATCTTGTGTTAAGCCTTCCTTTTCTCCTAACAAGAATAAACAGCAGAATGTTCAAGGCAGACCTAAACAGCGAATTTATAGTATTTAAGTAGGAACTTCCCTGGGTTGCTAGCCATCATGGATCACAAAAATTCCTATAAGATTCCATTATTCTCTCTCCCCCCCCCCCCCCCGTGTGTGTGAACAGACTAACATGGTTATGGCTCTGAAGGTCTCGTCATACCTGCATTCATTTTTAAAAAATATTTTTTATTGTTTTATAATAAACTAACATAAAAACAAACAGTATAAACAATAAATGTGCACCCCCAACCCCGCTGGGACCATCCAGTTATTCCTTTGGCTTCTTTTTCTTCTTCATCTTTTTTTTTCTAACTGGCTTCTTAGAGTCCTTTTCTCCAGAACTGTATTGGATTATATGTCAGCTGTTTCCCTTTCCCTTTTAATAATACATAGTCTATAAATTTTTCCCAGATATCATAAAAAATATCGTTCCTCATTTCCCCTTGTAAAACTTTTAAACTGCAAGACAATTTGTCATTTAAAGCTATGTCCCACACCTCATTATACCAGTCTTCCATCCTGAAATCTAGCTTCAATTTCCAGTTTTTTTGCTATAATCAGTCTTGCTGCTGTCATAAGTTTTGCAATTAATTCATTAGTTTTTGTATCATGTTCATTAGTAAGTGGTAATGATAACAATGCTGTTTCTGGCTTACATTCAATATCAACTTGAAGTATTTCCTTTATCTCACTAAAAATCTGTTGCCAAAACTTTTGAACTATTTCACATTCCCACCAAAGATGAATATAGGTGCCTGTTTTTTTTTCACATTTCCAGAGTACCCTGAGTTTATTCTATTCAGTCTGACTGGTGTCATATACCATCTTAAAATTAATTTAAAGTACTGTAGTTTTCTTTTATTCTGACTGATAATGATTGTAAAATCCTCATCTTCCAATTTTTTTCCATTCATTTTTTTATTTCTTTGTCAATATCTTGCTTCCACACCTCTCTTATTGCTTCTTGCTCCCTTTCTTCTAGAGAATCTTGGATTATTTTATATATTTTGCCTACTGCTCTTTTCCCTGAATTTTCTTTCTCAGGTTCATATGTTAATAAGAGCTGTTCAAACGTTGTATATTCTCTAGGTTGTGTATTTCTTCTAATCCATTCTTTTGTCCAACTTTCTAAATGAACATAATTCACCCATGTTAGATGCTTAGCTTGTAGTATACGTTTAATATCTTGTTTTGTTCTCATCTTGCTAATTCATTCTTTTAATCTTGCCACTATACCTGCATTCATTTATGGGGAAAAACATTGCTTTTTCTGGCATAATTTCCCAGGCCATCATACCCAGTTGTTGCGATCCTCCCTCACATCCCAGTTATCCTGAATATCTCTTGCTAGCTTTTGCTTCTCCACCCATAACTGGGTTTCTCCGCACTAAACACTTGCCCTGTAGCAGGGATGGTGGCATGTCTTTGGGTCCAAGCCCTAAGTCCTGAGTCCAAGTCTTTGGTACCGAGTCCTGAGTCCCAAGCTCCAAGTCCTGTATTGTTTTGTATTTTATAATACTGTAAACTGACCAGAGTGACTTCCGGGCCAGATGGTGTTATGTGGTATATAAATAAAATAAATAAATAAGTCTGAGCCCAGATGTTCTTAAGACTAATGATCCCAGAAGCCTCCAGTGCTCGCTGTGCTGGCCAGGATTTCTGGTTGTCCTCCAAGGACCCCTGGGACCCCTTTGCTTCTCTCTGCCTTGAGCAAAACCTCTCTGTCTGGAAGACAATGCTGTGGAACCCTGGCTTTCATGGCAGAATCCACCAAAAGAATTGCTACTAATTATGGGTGGAAAATGCTAGATGGCTCAGTGGTTCCGGCATTTGGCTGTGGAGCCAGAGGTTGGGAGTTCAATTCCCGACTGGGCCTGCTTGACAAGGGCTGAACTCAATGATCCAGAGGGTCCCTTCCAGCTCTAAGATGGTTACTTCACACCCATTCTTGTCCCGGGAGGAAGTTCATTGCGTGTTGATGTCAGTCGCAGTCATGTGGTCTTCTGGTTTTGTCCCTGTTCCCGTGTACGAACGGGCGTGATGGATGGTACCGGCATGACTGTTACTGCATGTCCTCGTTCCGTGATGAGATGTGAAATTCCATGCCTTTGTTCTCCTTTTTTTTGGCTCGACCTTCCGTTTTTCGATGTTTTGATTCCCCGAAGCCTTGCCTTCAATGCGTTACGGAGCTAAATTTGAGGCATTTGTCTTTTAATCTCTCTGTACTGGCGAATGGCACTTCGCACTCCTGCCACTAGATGGAGAATGTCACGTTGCGTGACAAGCCTTACCTCACGGCCACTTGTCTCAGAACGAGAAACGTGATGAGCAGATTCCCAAGGCCAGGGAGGGGAACCTCTCATCCTGGTTAAATCACAGGTCAGGGAGCATGGTCAGGATGAATCCCCCTCATCCTGCAATGGATGTGCGGTTAGATTACTTTGTACCGGTCCCAAGTGGGACCGCGAACAGAAATGAGATGGATGTGAAGTATCAGCCTGAGATGATGACGACAAGGACTTATTCAGCCTTGCAAAAGAGGGAGGCTCCCCCCCCCTCAATGAAATCCACTTGCAGAGGACAATGGCTGTGTTCACATGAGCAGCAAGTACAATTCAGCAAGACCTTGGTTCCGTGCTTGCCAAGGAAGTCAAGAATTGAAAGGCCTTGACCTTTGAAGGGATTAACCAAATTTCCATGTGCACATTACTCAAATTTCAGTGGGTGCCCTTTGAAGGCACTGCAGGATGCATGAGTAACGATGACTTGCCATTTAAGTAAATAAGCAAATAAGGCTGGAAGAAAAGGTCGGGCTTAATTTTTTTTCCATGTCACATTTCATGTGACACAAATGGGCCACAAGGACACTGTGGTGGACCCACTGGCCATTCCATTGGCCCTCCATTCTAGCCCACAGGGCTGCCACAACCAGAGGGTCCTTGCCTGACCTGTTTAAAGTCTGTAACCTTCCTTGAACCAAGCGGAGGCTGTGGGCGTCCGAACTGCCTACGTCTCTCTTGCTTGGAAGCGAGTGCCTATTTTGTACATGAGTCAATCTTCCTCCCGCAAGCATCAACCACAACACGGTCCACTTGCTTTCTGGGGAGTCCTAAAGGGCAAAAGGAAGTAGGACAGACTTTCAGTTCTGATGGCAGCCTTCTTGACTTGGGGAGGAGGCCTCCTGCCAAAGAAGGGCTGGGTCAACGCTTCAATATGTTCATGCACACTGGCCAGACTCCTGTTATGACACACATGGCCACATGTTTCATTGCATAGTTTTACCACAGTCAGTTGCTACTAACAAGGCAGAGGGTAGGGTTATGAAGTGCGCACCTGTTACAGACTAGAGCAGTGTTGGCGAACCTATGGCACGGGTGCCAAAGGTGGCACTTGGAGCCCTTCCTGTGGCCACCTGACATTGCCCCTGCACAGCCACCTGTATTCAGGTTAAACTGCTGTGTTGGCACTTTGCAAAAACGTTAGTGGGTTTTGAATTGCAGTTTGGGCACTTGGTCTCTAAAAGGTTCTCCAATCCATCACTGGACTAGAGCAACTGTGCCCTAAGTTGAACAGCACCTCATTAGCTAGCACCAATTTGCCACAGTGGGTTACAAAACAACGTATGCAAATCACCAATAAGAGTGTTGGCTTTTCAGTCCTTGAGGCTGAAGATATTGAATATATATCTGTTGTGTGCTGCATTGGACTCGGCGTCCAAACAAGGAGAGCTGCTATGACCCTTGGATCAATATCTTGACATTTCTCTCTCCATTGATGAAAGAATTTGTGAGAGAGTTACGGATTTCTGGTTAAAGCCCTCTTGCTGCACAGCAGAAGCCCAGGGATTCACAAAGTGGAATGGCGTCAAGTTCCCCAAAGTAGCCCACCCCTTTTCTCATCAACGGGCACTTACCATCTCACCAACTCATTCTGAGACATCGGTAGGAGAAAGATGAAAAGCTTTCATCATTTACAACTGTGTGAACCGATCAATGAACAGCCAAGCGGCCTCCTCCAGCAAACAGATTTCCACAGACTCACTCACTGCTTCCCAACAGTCAACAGAGAGGAAGAAAAAGTGAGCGGAGAGGTGGGCATTTATTTGAATTCAGAGGCAGGAAGGAACTATTGGTTAGTACTAGATAGGCTGAAAGTCATCCTAGCCCAGAAACATCCTTCCCAGCCAAATCTACAAAAGGCAGCATGGGAGGTTCCAAACCCGCCATCAGGGTCAACTTTCTATTGCAGTTAACAGAATTCTGTATTTGTTTTAGGGCAGAATTTGGAAACTTCTAGAAGACTGGGACCCACACCTACCCCTCAGTGGGCCTGGGGTTTTTGTGCTTCGTATAATCCTGAGATCATCATCCCATTTTTCTTTCTTTTAAAACAGGGCTTCTGTTGTTGTTTTTTAAACACCCCCTTAGGTTTGGTGGGGAGAAAAGGGCACTTGCACCATATGTTTTGGGTCCCAAAAAGCTCTCTCATGCTCCATTTTTATTTATTTTTAAAATAAAAATAAAGGCCATGAGAAAGTGGAAAGAGTTTCTTTTCAGAAGGAGAAAAATGCTATGTAGTGCACAATATGGGATGTAAGGAGTAGGAAAA
>JAHTLZ010000327.1:3294995-3318032 GCA_023846285.1 Phrynocephalus versicolor | reverse complement strand
TGTGTGTGTGTGTGTGTGTGTGTGTGTGTGTGTGTGTGTGTGTGTGTCAGAGAGAGAGAGAGAGAGAGAGAGAAAGAGAGAGAGAGCTAGAGAGGGGGGGGGCAAATCGATCGGGCTTCGCCTCCTGACTCCGGAAGGCGAACGACCGATGCTCCAAGGCTGGGGGTGCAGCGGAGGGTGGAAGCGGCTCCCCTCCCTCCCTTCGTTCAACCGCCCCGGCTGCTAACAGCTGATAACAGCTCCATCCGGCCGAGAGGCAGCGACCACCCCCTCCTCCTTCTCACCGGAGGATGCCTGCTGCGCGCCCGTCATCCTCCCATCCCAGGGCCGCAAAGCTCCCTCCCACTGAGCTCCCCGCCGCCGCCGCCGCCGCCGCCGCCCGGGTCACGAAGCCAGGCCGCTCCTGGTCCCCCTAAAACGCCTCCGGTCCTGCCTGCCTCGCGGGTGGGGGGCTGCCTTACGATGTGCCCGCTCTCCGGAGGGAAAGGCGCATCCGATCGCCTCCCTCCCCATCATCACCACCACCTCCCGTCTCCCTAACCGCCCCCCCCTTCGCTTCTCCCTTCGCAGTCATCTAGAAAGCAAAGGGATGACTCACGGCCGGCCTGCCACCCGCTCCCTTCTTCCTTCCTCCCCCTCGCTCTTTCCCTCCCGCGCCCCGGTTCCTTCTAGGCACCCGACAGCCATCTGATGGGGCGGGGGGTGGGGGGTGGGAGAAAAGTCAAAAAAACCCAGACTCACGAAACAGACGCCCATACAGAGGCAATTGCCCGCCGCACCCCCGCCACCTCCCCGCCGCCGCCGCGTTCCGGCCTGACTCACGCTCGGGCTTTGGGGAACCCCATGGAGAGGAGGATGTCCAGCGCCGAGCTGTGCTTGATGGTCCCGGCGCGGGGCTGCCTGGCCCGCCGCGGGGTGACTTTGCTATAGAGGGCTTCCTTCGCAGCCATGGCGGGGAGCGGAGGGGCGATCATCCGGCCATTCCCCGCCCGCGTCTCTCGCTCAATCGCTCGCTGGCTCGATCCGCGGCAGCGCCGCCGGGCTCCTCCTCAAACGCGCGCCGGGCGAGATCCGGCCAGGCTGGCGTGTGTGTGTGTGTGCGTGTGTGTGTGCGTGCGTGTGGGCTTGTAATAAACGGCTCTCCGGGCTGCTGCTGGCGATGTGCGCCCGGCAGCTTCCTGGGTCGTTGCGCTTCCCAAAGTCACTCCTCCTGCCCTGCCCTGCCCTGCCTTGTCCTGCCCTCCTCCTGCTCCACCTCCTTCGATGCTGCTGCTGCTGCTGCGGCGGCGGCGGCGGCGGCGGCTGTTCCTGATTTCGCCCGAGCAAAGGTATAGGCGGCGGGAGCTGACCTGCCCCGCCCCCCAACACCCTCTCCCTCCCTTCTAATCCTAGACCTCGGGGTCGCCAAGTCCGGCCTCTGCCCAGAAGGCGCAGCGGGGAATCGAACACGCACCCAGTCGGGGAGCTCTCCGGCTGTTCCTGACTCGGCTGCCCGCGTGGCTTGCTGGTGGTGGTGGTGGTGGGAAGGAGGGCAATAGGCATCCAATTGGCGCCGCGCTCCTCAGCCGCTGGAGAAGAGCTCTGTGGGAGCCGGCGGCTGTTGAAATGTCCAGTTCTGCTTTTGCTTTGGCCACCGCGGGTTTCTGCCCGGAGCGCTGCCCTGTGCGTCCCCAGATGTTCCTGGACTGCAACTCCCAGCAGTCTTCATCACTAGCTGAGCTGGCCAGAATTTCTGGGAGTTGCAGTCCAGGACGATCTGGGGACCCATCGGTTGAGAACCATTGCAAGAGAACAGCCTCAGGGCGCGTCTCTCTAAAGGAGGAGCAGGCTGCAGCTGAAGCGGGCAGAATCCGAGCTGGATCCAGGAGGCCGGGACCCCCAGGAGATTTATCCTTGGCTAGCATGCCCACCCTTCACTTTTCGGTGGGCAAGGAGACCAGAGGCTGAGGAGTCCCCGGGTTTGCTTTCTTGCTGCGGGGTAGGAAGTTTTGCCCCAAAGCAAAACTCTCAGGCGGCCTAGAAAGCCAGCAGGTGGCTCTGCCGCCCTGTGGAATTCAACCAGCCAGCCAGGGCAGCCACCGCGTCTGCTGGTTAAGCTACAGCGTGAGGGCTTTAGTAGTAATTGGCTTGTACCCCGATCCCCATCGATTTACATCCAGGGAAATGTCCGGGCTAGTCAATTAACAGCAAAAATAACAAACAAACAAACAAACAAGCAAACAAACAAACAGTTTTGTGACATCTTACAAATGAACTAGTTTTATGTGTCCTACACCTTGGTGCAGCTGCTGCCTAGATGCCCTAAGACAGGCCTGTCCAACAGGTAGACCGGGGGCTACCGATAGCCTGCGAAGGGTTCAAAAGTAGCCTGCCAGCCATTAATAAAAAATGTGAGGGGATAAGTTCTCCACCCTCCCTCCCCCTTCCCAAGAACCACCACTGCCCCAGCAAAGTTCTGGGTCTACCGGCCCACTGTCTCAGCCAAGCGGGGCAGTTAAAGTGCCATGGTGCATTGAAATCTGTTCCCTCCAGAACAGATTAATTGGTTTTTAATGCATTCCTATGGGAAACTGCTGCTCTATTTACAAAAGTTTTTACTTATGAGCATGTGCTCGGAACAGATAAAATTCGTAAGTAGAGGATCTAGTGTAGTAGCCCTCAGGCACTTTGGGCTGGAAAAAGTAGATCTTGGCCTGTTCAAAGTTGGACAGCCCTGCCCTAAGCACATCCAATCTCGCCTGATTTCGAAGCTAAGCAGGGTCGGCCCTGGTTAGTACTTGGATGGGAGACCACCAGGGAATACCTGGTGCTGTAGGCAGCTGCAGTAGGAACTGGCAAAGCACTTTCAGTATTCCTGCCAAGAAAACTCCATGGACATGGGGTCATGGAGAGTCACACAACACACACACACACACACACACACCTTGGTGGTTTTTCTCTGGAGGAAGTGGCCTGCAGGCGGCTTGCACTTGGGCTGAAATGTGCCAGGAGAAGAGGAGAAATGGTTTGTCCTATTTTGAGGCATGTTGTTTCACTTTTCCCTCCTGAGCAGCAGGCAAAAGGCTACAAATTCTCAGATAGTCCACTTTCTCACTTGAATGGCACTTACCATCTCAATGACTCACTCTGAGGCAGTAGTCGCAAGAATGTAACATTTTAGTTACTTACAATTGTGAATGTATCATCAACAAATGAAAAAACAACATGACTGCTTTTAACAACTCTGCCTTAATGTACTTTAACAGACTTTTCCCCTACCAAACTACATCAACAGACATAGCAGACTCTCTAAAGGGGGAAGAAAAGCCTAGTGAAGTGGTGGCGAACCTTCGGCACTCCAGATGTTTTGGACCGCAACTCCCAGAATTCCAAGCCTAAATTGCCAATAACAAAGGACTGTGGGAGTTGTGGTCCAAAACATGTGGAGTGCTGAAGGTTCGCCACCACACCCTAGTGTGCTGATTATATACCACCCCAGAAGCACTTTAAACAGTCTCTGGGTCGTTTACAAGTTAACTATGTAGGGCAAACATATGAGTTGAGTATTCATTCTACCAGCCTTGGCAGGATAGAAGGCTGGGTGAACCTTGAGTTGGTTACCTGGGATTGAAACCCTTGATCATGAGCACAGTTTAACCACTGTGCCACATGGGAAAAGAACCCTCAGCAGAGAGCCGGAACCCTCTTTGACACAGGAGAGAACTATTGGTTAATGCAGGACAGACTGACAGTTTCCCATCTAAAAATGTTCCTCCCAGTCAAGCTAGAAGGTGGGCATGCAAGGTTGTAAAAATTCCTATATCACGAACGCCACATTATTTATTTATTTATTTATTTATTTATTTATTTATTGCATTTGTATCCCGCCCATCTTCCCAGAGGAACTCTGGGCGGCTTACAGAATAGCGACAAAGCGCAATATTCAGAATACAATATGACATAAGACAAGCAGAATAAAACAATAGAGCAATAAAACAGTTATAAACAGTTTTAAAACCACAACACACATAAGCGCCCTAGCATCGCCATCTAGGGGAGGCGAGTTATTTAGAAGCAAGTATTGATGGCGGCAAAGAAAAAAAATTAATTAATGCTCGCCAAAGGCCTCGCAAAAAAGAAGCGTTTTCAAGGCTTTGCGAAAGGCCAGCAGGGACTCTGCAGAGCGCACATCACTCGGAAGGATGTTCCAAAGTGAAGGAGCCGCCACCGAGAAGGCCCGGTTACGTGTGAGCGTCTTCCGGGCCTCTCGAGGTGTGGCGACCCGGAGCGAGTGCGCTCACGACTGCCGAACAGGTCGGGCCGAGGTCGATCGCTGGACGATACGCTCTGACAGGTAGTCTGGGCCCAAGCCATGGAGGGTTTTATAAACTAAAATCAGGACCTTGAATCTAATCTGGGATGCAACGGGCAACCAATGCAGGCGAGCCAGAACTGGGGTGATGTGGTCGTAACGACGCACACCCGCCACCAGCCTGGCAGCCGCATTTTGTACCCGCTGCAAACACCGGAGGAGAGTCAAGGGCAACCCCATGTAGAGGGCATTGCAGTAGTCCAGCCTCGAGATCACCAGTGCTTGAACCACAGTTCTCAGAGAGTCGCCATCCAGGTACGGGCGGATCTGGGCTATCTGTCGAAGATGGTAATACGCGGTTCTGGTCACGGCAGCCACCTGGGCTTCCAAGGTAAGCGCCGGATCCAGAACCACGCCCAGATTCCGCACCCTCTCCGCGAGTTGGAGGGAAACTCCATCCAAACAGGGAAGGGGGCCTCCGTACCCAGATGGCGAGTTCCCAAAGAACACACATGCCCTTTGCTTATGTTGATTCCTAGGTAGATGGTTTTCTGTACCAGGTTGACGAAAGTCAGAATGGATATTTTTGAGTGCAGTTTTCTTGTGGCTCAGCAGGCCCTGTGGAGAGGTCAGTGTTATCACCGCACTTCAGATGGTGTAACTTTTCTGAGTAAAGAGCAGAGCTGCTTTCTTACTTTTCTGATTGCCCTCCTTTGTTAATGGGCCAGTTTTCTTCACACGGACTGGAGGGAGGCAGTGGTGTTGGGAAGATTCTCAGTTTAGATTTCTTGTCCCTTCTCTGCTCCCTGAGGAAATGGACTTGGGCTGGAGGAAGATGTTAGGCCAGGGGTGTCCAAACTTTTTGCAAGGAGGGCCAGATTTGGTGAGGTGAAAATGTGAGGGGGTCGACCATTCAGGCACATTTGGCCCCCGGGCCGGACTTTGGACAAGTCTCTATAACATGCAAGGAGGCAGGAAAGACACTACAGCAATGGAGCTGGGGGCCGGTAGGCTGGGCAGCTGGCTGGGGAGACGGACAGAGGCAGGGAGGGCAGGCAAACTGTAAAACTGCAAGCAGAGGCCTCCATCTGGTATGGGGAGGGGTCAGCTGGCAGGGATGAATGACAGGCTGAGCCTGTGGAGAGAAGAGGCCGTGGGCCGCTCAGAATTTGAAAACGGGCCGCATTTGGCCCCCGGGCCTGACTTTGGACAAGCCTGTGTTAGTCCATTTCAAAAATGCACATCCCCCCCGAAGGTTCTCCCCTCCCTGCTTGTCTGTTTCTCTGGTGAGCAGAGTGGTGGCTTCACAAGAGGATTTCACAGGACAGTCCTACATGCTTTGGTTTAGAGAAAGTGTTTGTTTTTTTAAAGAAACACACAACGGGCCTCGTGTCCAAATTTATTTATTTATTTATTTATTTATTTATATTTATTTATTTTAGCATCTTTTTACCCCGCCTTTCTTCTTGGAAAAGAACCCAAGGCAGCTTGCTGTAATGAGGGACAAATATATAGTCCAGTACAATTAAGACATATTGAAGTACTGAGAACAGCAAAGTTTTCATTGAGGGTGTCCCCAGAGATAACTTTTATTTTGCTTTCTGTCGGGAGGATGGCATCTCATAGAGCCTCACCCTGCATTTAGAATTTGTGAGGAGCAGACCTTTCCCCTCACTAAGGTGGCCGGGCAAACGTGCCAATATTTCAAGTGGGGACAAAATTATTTGGTGAGCCGCCTTCAGTCTCAAGGTACATTCAGGTGCATAAGATGCTCTTGAACCCCGAGTTAAGACCTGCTGTAGTGGCTAGACTTAATCTGGATATCTACTTGACAGTGCCATTTTCTTCCAATGAGGCAAGACATACAGTATGTGGTTACTGCCATCAATGGAAAGTGTGGTTCATTCATCATCAAACACACTGCTGCTCCTCGTTCCCTGAGCTCCTTGCTCTCTGAAGATGCCAGACACAGAGTCTGGCAAAACGTCAGGAAGAAAAGCTTCCAGAACACAACTGAACAGCCTGAAAAACTCACAACAACGATTGGATCCCGGCCATGAAAGCCTTCAAGAATACACACAGCTACACCATTGATGGGTTAGAGCAGTGGCTCTCAACCTGTGGGTCCTCAGAATGTTCCTGGAATGCATCTCCCAGAAGTCTTCATTACTAGCTGAGCTGGCCAGGATTTCTGGGAATTGCAGTCCAGGTTGAGAACCACTGGGCTAGAATCTGCTTTGGCCAGCCTTACTAAGGCCTCAGCTATTGCTAATCTGTGCCCAAGTGCGTGTGGAGGTAAAATTTGCCTCATTCTGCAAGCTCCTCGGGGGTAAACCCATGATCTCAACCCAGGTATTGAAGGAGAGTGTTGCAGAGACACCAGTGGGATGTGCCTGGTGAAACCCATCTTGCCGTGAATTTTGGAAAGTCACTTTCTTCATCCTGATACTTGACAGATGAAGTGGTGTTCTTTGTTATCCATGAAAGTCTGATGTTTTTTGTGTGCTCTATGAAGTTTTTGCCTATATTCTCATTTGTATTTTACTTTGTTTTGACCATTGACCGTTTATTTCCCGAGTTCGACTCTGCTTTGAAATAAGCTATGAACATTCCAGGTGGCTGGCTGAAACTTGGACTCTTACAGACACATTATGTAGGAGCCTGGAAGCATTTGAAATGTGGACAGACAGACAAATTCTCAAGATACCTTGGACAGCCAGAGTCACTAATGTGGCCATATTATATCATATGAATAAAAAAGCTAGAAATTCTCCATACCACAAGGAGAAGAAAATTACAGTATTTTGATCACATAATGCACAATAACAAAGACCATCTCTCGTGGGTTATCCTTCAAGGAAAAATAGATGGGAAGCATGGCCTGGGGTGTAGAATATTCTGGCTTAAGAATTTAAACCAATGATTTGTAGTGAGTGCAGCTTCTCTGTTTTGAATAGCTTTGGATAATAATCAGATTGTGTTACTGATGATCAACGTTCTACCAGGACATGGCCCTTGAAGAAGCCTGTGCTATAGTTTTTGTCTGGCTGATTTAGGAAGGTGCCTCGCACTGATCCCCAGTGTGGACTGAGCTCAGATCTGCTTGGTCTTGACTACACTTGCTCCAGTACCTCTGTCGCCTAGACGGCCCATCCTTGGTGGCTGTTCCAACCTCTCCCGAGTGCTTGCAAAAACAGACGCATGGCGAAATGTAGCTTTACTTGGCTGAACATAGCTCGGCTTCCTCTGGCCCCCATGCTAAGCCAGTTCCGTCGGCTAACAATAGCAATATTGTGAAATAGGAAAGAACAAAGAGGAGGAAGCGCTGGAGGTTTCTGTGGCTCAGCTCTGGGTCGCTGCCCACAGGGGGGAAAAGGCTGCAGCATTTCCAGGAAATGCTTTTGCAATTGTTTACCGGCTTTAAATAATGCTGTTAAATTAAACAAAGCTAGGTTCCAATAAGCTATGCATGTGTGCTTGGATGTAAAACACCCTGGACTTGCGACACTGACTCCCAGATCAGGCGGTGCCTCGGTTTTTATTTTAAATGGCCTGTTGATTCCCCAAAGGGGTCTAGGAAGTTTGGAACAATTACATATTTAACAGTGGAAACAACACTAAAGATTGTAGCCTCTGATATGCTGATGGGTCCTTGTGTCTACTGGGTACCTTTGGAAAAGCATTTCCTTTTCATACAACATCTTCCTTTCTTTCTGTCATCTGAATGTGTGTGTCTTGTGTAACTGCCTATGTTCTTTTTTATGCAGTACAAAGGAGGCTGCTGGTTAAGAAGTTCCTAAGTTCCCAGGTGCAGAGAGTGACTCCTGAAGTTGTCCAACCTGACCTCAAATTTCTGAGAGCTTAGTCAAGGAAGTGATGACCACAACCCCCCATGACATTCCATGCAAGATTGTTTGGTTCCTCCATGTTTTTCTGTCTCACAATTGTTTTAAATCAAACTCTGAATTTGCTTCCTTTTGTGTGTTTATCTGCTACCGAAGAATCCCAGGCATAACCTTGTAGTGCGGTGGTTAAACTGCTGTATTGTAGCTATAACTGTGCTCACAACCTAGGGTTCAATTCCAGGCAGTAGGCTCGAGGTTCACTCAGCCTTCCATCATTCGGAGGTTGGTAAAAAAATACCCAGCTTGCTGGGGTGGTGGCGGCGGCAGCAATGTGTCACCTGCATACTTACTTGTAAACCGCCCAGAAAATGCTTTAAGCACTACGGGGTGGTATGTAAGCAGCACATTTTGCTTTAACCTGAAACCTGCATGACAGTCTAGCTAAGATTAATCTATATAAGTTCATAACCCTTCCTCTATCTTACCCTTAGGCTGCTTTTACATGACCCCTAAAATCCGAGGCAAAGGGCTGCCAGATGCGGAGCTTAAAATTGTTTTCCCACCAGCTGCGGACTTTTAAAAAATATTAAGTACGACCACGCCCACCTAAGTGCCCACCAGCACATTTTACAAGTACCTGGTCTTTGGAGGTAAAAAAAATTCCAATGCGGATTATAATGCTGTGGATGCCAGCTCTCCTCGCCTTCTGTTTGCTTTTTTATCCCCGCTGCCCCTTTAACAGCCTGGAATCCCTACGGGGCTGCTCCAACGGCAGACGGAGGTGAGCAGAGGTGAGCCTGCATTCTTTTCTCCCCTTCCCCCCCTCCCCTCACCGCAGACAGGAGCATTGGAGTGCAGAAGGGTGGGAACACAGGAAGCAGAACAAGCCCCGTGATCTCTGGTCCGAATTTAAGTTGCCACCGGATTTTAGAGGTTGTGTAAAAGTGCCCTTAAGTTTCTGACTATATAGATGCCTTGACTTGACGGCCAAGCTAACCTTTAAGGTATTCCTTAACTATGAATTTAAATTTCAACCCATAATGCATCAAAAATGCCTTTCCTTCTTCAGTTCCATCACTTGAAGGAGCCATTGTGGCGCAGTGGATATAGTGTTGAACCAAACATCATGGGTCCTGGGTTCAAATCTCTCTAAACACCTCACATACCTTGGGAACCCCACTAGGTTTAACTTGGCAGCACTGAATGCACACAGTGAGAAGAGGGGGTGAACACTGTATTTTGTTTGCTTTGTGCTCTGCTGCATGTTCTGTCTATATAATAAGCATGTAAGCTCAGAACATGCGAGGTTCAAGCTGATCCTGCAGCTCAGCAAGGTGAGCAAAAGCAGACTGGCGGCATTTTTGGAATTGTTCAGGCTATATAGGTAAATGTCCTCCTACTGTGTCCATCGGTCAAAAGGCTGCCTCATGTTTATTGCTCAACCTTTCTTTTCCACCCCCCCCCAGCTTTCAGAGGAGGGTGGTGAAATTAAGTTCGTTTCTGTGCGTGTTTGCAGGGAGCATGCCGCTTGCTCTTTAGCTTAACTTTAGTGATTACATCACATCCTTCTTTGTTCTGTGACTAGTTTTGTACCGTGATAGCGCTGATCAAGATCATGTGGTTTTGTCCCTGTTTCAGTGTTCCCATGGTCGTGATAACTTGCCTCATGACAAGTGTTACCTCACGGTCTTGTACCGTGACAAACACAGAATTTGTCTAGTTTCCTTTTTCCTTTTTTTGTGGGGGTGGGGGTCTTAAAAATTCTTTTTTGATATTTCCCTTCTGAAAAGTAAAAAATAAAATAAAATAGCAGACACAGTTTTCTGAAGGAAACAAATGTTTTGCTGTGTGACAGTTGTTACTACACGGTGTCTTGTCTTGGAACAGAAAGCGGGAACAAAGAGTAACAAGGGAAAACCCTATCCCAGCACCAGGTACAGGACTGTCGCGCTTAGCACCCGTTCTGGGGACGTGGCCGAGACAAACTTCAGTAGTTGTGCGACAGATGTGAAGTAACCTTTTTTGTACTGCTCCTAAGTGCAACACTAACAGAGACAAAATGGACGTGAAGTAACTGCAAATTCAGAAAACTTTCAGCCACCTTGTGAAGCCCCCCTGGATCTGAACAGGCAAGAGACTTTCTCTGGGAAATGAGGAGAGGGAGGGCTAGTGCCACCATGAGGTGGAGGTGGAACCGCCCAGGGAATCTGGCAAATCTTTGGGTGGGTTCAACCCCATGTCTTTGGTACCAAGCCCTGAGTTCCGAGACCTGAGTTCAAGTTCCTCTTAAAAATGAGCTCCACCCCTGAGAAAAGGGGGGAGGGTGAGTGGGTTCTGAGGCATGAGTTGAATGCCAGTCATTGAAACCCCCTCCCCAAGTCAAGTCACCAGTACGATTAAGTCCAAATTGGCACTGAGTCCTACAACTCTCCACATCCCTGCAAACCCCTAAAGTTTTGGGAATCACAATAAGGCAGGGGAGTGAGGGTTTTTCTTGCAAGTGAAGACTTAGACTTGAAAAGGGGACCCAAAGGTAAGAATGGGTGATACCTTTTATTGGACCACTTTTTTTAAAAAAAAATAATCAAACAAATTACAAGCTTCTGTGTAGGAGCCCTGTTTCATCAGGCCAAGCAGAACCCCATCAAGGGGGGGGGGAACCCAAGGCAGATGAGACTTCAAAAATGGATGAAACCTGCCTATGAGAGGTGATCCCAGTTCCTTTGAGACTGCATCTCCAGCATCCTTTTCAGACTCCACTCTTTCAGACTTTACAAGATGTGTTTCTTTTTCAGGTCTTTGGGGTCCCTCTGGTGTTCATTCAGTAAATTGCTTGTCCTTCGATTCCACCCCCCCCCCTTCCTTGGGTGCATACTGAGCATTTGTTGCTTACAAAATGGAAAGTCTCCTTTCTTGCTAGTGAACAAAACCAGAGGTGTAGCCAGGATGTGGAGCGCCTGGGGACAAAGTTCATTTTTTGTACCCTTCCTGCGGCACCCCTACATTGCACCCACCCAGCCACAGGGGCTGAACCCTGTGGGTGTGTGGTGGGTGCGCATGCGCACGCACGGGTAGACAAGGGTAACACGCCTTACACCTCTCCCACCAAAGCGAGGAAGAGGAAGAGGAAGGCCTAATCAGCACCTCCTTGAGGGTTTGCGGAGCATGGCCCTCTTAGAACCTTCCACCTCAAACTTGTCACAGGACTGTGGATGAGGCTGGACAAGTGCCAAATAAAGTGAAGCTGCCTAGATGCCCTAAGCACATCCGATCTTGCCTGATTTTGGAAGCTAAGCAGCTTCGGCCCTGGTTAGTATTTGGATGGGAGACCACCAGGGAATACCAGGTGCGGTATGGGGTGGGTGCGAATGTGTGTGTGTGTGTGTGTGTGTGTGTGTGTGTGCGTGTGTGTGTGTGTGTGTGTGTGTGTGCGCGCGCGCGCGTGCGCGCATGCGTGCATGCACACAGTAGCACACACACCTTGCACTTCTTCCACCAAAGCAAGGAAGAAGAGGAGGAAGGTGCCACGGCCACCATACTCCTGCCTGCCTGCCTGCTTTGCTGCTCGCCTGGCGCATGGTGGTGGAGGCGGCAGAGGGGGTTATGTCTCCAAGCCTTAGGGGAAAACAGGACTGCTGGCCAGCGGGAGGGTGCACGGCTTCCTCCTCCTGCTCCCCCAGGCAGATGGACCCTTCTGCTGCCACCCCCTCCAGATATGCCCCTGAACAAAACCAGTGGCTCCGGATTGTTTTGCAAAGTGAGGGCTGGAGGGGATTTTTAACTGAAACTTGGGCATTCCATGCTGTTGCCCGTCTCAGAGTCGTACTTTGGATGAATGAGCAGCAAAGGCTTTCAATCTCTAGGCAAATCTGCAAAGGAAGAGACACACAGCCACAAAGATGACTCACTTAAGCCTAATAATATCTTGCCTTCACCGAGGGAGCATCCAGGAAGAAGATCCAGTGTTTATGGGTTTCCCCTCCCTCATTTCCCCAAAGATCAAAGTTCTTTTAAGAAAACCCGCAGGGGCTCCTTAGCCTCTAAAGTGATGTTGGAAATATTTCCTCAGGTGATAACATTTGAAATCCACATCTGTTATGCTACAGCAGTGGTTCTCAACCTGGGGGGTCCCCAGATGTTCCTGGACGGCAACTCCCAGAAGTCTTCATCACTAGCTGAGCTAGTGGCCAGGATTTCTGGGAGTTGCAGTCCAGGAACATCTGGGGACCCACAGGTTGAGAACCACGGTGCTACAGCCTTTAGCCCAGAGATGGGGAACCTGTGGGCACTGAAATACAGCTGGGAGGGAAATCCACTTGGTTTCCACTAGCTTTTCTGGTCTGGTTAATGGTGGAGGATGATGGAAATGGCAGCTATGCAGCATCACATTGGGAGGAGCACCATTCACCAGTTTTGCCTGAGAGAAAGAAAAGCGGCCGTGGAACTTCTCTGCCATCTGGTGAGAGAACAGAAACCTTACAACTCAACACTTATTTTTTTAAATTGTATAGTGGTACCTTGTATAAAGGAATTAATTTGTTCCAAATGAAATTCTGTTAAGCAACTTTTCCTTTGTACAAATTTCCCATAGAAATGCATTGAAAACGTATTAATTCCTAATCATGAGCATTTTTCTGTTGTATGGATCCACCCCATAGGCAATTCTGTTAAGCGATTTCCCCCTATCTCCGAATTTTTTTCTCTTTAAGTGGATATTCTGTTACACGAGGGTCAACTGTATTTGTTATTTGGTTGGATTATGTCTGTGCTGATATATTTTGTTTATTTGAACATATATATTCCTGTAATATGATATGCTATGCACCACTCAGAAAAGGTAGTCAACAGGGTAGTCAACCAACCAACCAACCAACCAACCAACCAACCAACCAACCAAACAAACAAACAAACAAAATACCACATGAATGAACAGACATATTTGGATCAAGGGTTTGTTTAGATGTCTTTGGTCTAAACTGGAATGACAACTTGCCTCTATTTTAGCACCATCCTAGCAATGGTAGACTACAAGTCACCTCCCCAGGATGATGGGAATTGTCGTATAGGCCAGTGATGGCGAACCTATGGCACGGGTGCCAAAGGTGGCACTTGGAGCCCTTTCTGTGGGCACCCGACATTGCCCCTTCATAGCCACCTGTATACAGGATAAATTACTGTATTGGCACGTTGCAAAAAAAATTAGTGGGTTTTGAATTGCAGTTTGAGCACTCGGTCTCTAAAAGGTTCGCCATCACTGGTATAGGCCATGTGAAGGACACCAGCCTCAAGGAAAGCTGAAGTAAGTGAATAAAAGTGAATTCCCACATCTGATCCTACAGGCACACTTTCTGTAGTGGGCTGTTGTGTTTAAAAGAGCACTGAAAATACATGTCAAGAATGCATTATGGAATTGACCCTACACTTGAAGAAGATGCATTCACACTTGATTGAAATTCAAGATGATTATGAATTCAGTTTGATCTTACAGAGTTCTGCATAGAAAACAATTGTATCTCAGTATTTGTACTATTTTTTTCTTTTTATCCACCTTTCAGAAGTTCTCAAGTACTAATTCATCATTAGTTCATGCATTTTGCTATATGCATAGCTATATGCATAGCAAAATGCATGAACTAATGATGAATTAGTAACTGAAAACTAATGTACTTTGTACTTTACTAATATATACCTCTATATTATATGTACGTATCTAAGTTTGCATTTATAATTTCTGTATTTTTTATTTACTAAAAATGCTAGATTGGCATCTAGATGATTTTTAGTCTTCATAGGAGGACATGTAAGGAAATTAGAGATGATAGGACATAGAGTCATTTTCATAGGATCAAATTAGCAGCAGAGATTTCACTCTGCAGTAGACTTTATGTATGGAATGCATTAGTTAGTCAAAACACAGTTTTCTGGAAGCATGGACTCTGTTGCTAATTGGACATTTCAGGATCACGTGGGTGGGACAGCAAGAAATCCTTATCAAGACAGAGAGAAGAATCACCATTGTTATTCTTCATTGCCTGGCATTGCTACACTTCAAGATGGTTCCTCAGTAAATTAGAATTTAGAATTATTTAGAATAGCCATGGATTTCATAAAAGAGTTAGGACAGATTGCTTAGAACAGTATTTTTTATTTTTAGGGAAAATAAGCTTGCATATCTCTCTGGGTTGGAGAGATAGGCAGGATATATCTCAATGCCATTTGCAGGGAATCGTAAGCAGGTGAAGACCTCTGCTTGGGAATACCCTGAAGCAATTGTTGAGCCACTGTGTGAGACAGAATGCTGGACTGGATGGGATGTGGCCTGTTCCAGCAAGGCTGTTCTCATGTTCTTATGTTCTTATTATAAATCTATCTTAATTTGTCATTATATTTACAAATAAAGCTCCATTATGATTTACTTTGCCTTTGAAGGTATGTTATGGTAAGTGGAAAGAACCCAGGAGTTCACCTTGTGATTAAAGTGAGATATTTCTTAGTGAAAGGCTGGAATACACTTGTAATAAATCACAGTAATTAAGGGCAATTTCCGAGCAATACACAACCAGGTTAGGACTTGTAGGCCCAGAAGCCTGTGTAGGATTGCAGCATGGCAAGGCAACCCCATATGTCTACTCAGATGTAAACTTCACTGGCCAAAATCTGGTCAGGATTTTACACACATGCAAGGGGGGGTCACGTAAATCCCCTCAAACACACACACACACACACACACACACACACAGAGAGAGAGAGAGAGAGAGAGAGAGAGAGAGAGAGAGAGAAGCCTTGTGCTTAATGTATATTGTAGAGATGGGCACGACCAGAAAAAATGACGTTTCGAGTTGTCATTTGTTGGAACGGGTCCGTTTCGGGTCGTTTCCGTTTGTCGTGAAAATTTTCAAAAATTTGTCGTTTCCGTTTGTTGTTTGTCATTTGTCGTTTCCACCGCGATTTAGTGCGATTTGACGTCCCAGAGCATGGGGTTAGGGTTAGGGTTAGGGTTAGGGTTAGGGTTTGTGGGCTCTGGACTGCACCTCTGGGTGCCTCTGACCCACTAAGAAGGGAAGTGTACTGGCATACAGGTTAGGGTTAGGGTTGGGGTTAGGGTAAGGGCTAGGCTTAGGGTTAGGCTTAGGGTTAGGGTTAGGGTTAGGGTGGGTTAGTGGGCTGCACCTCTGGGTGCCTCTGACCCACTAAGAAGGACAGTGTACTGGCGTATGGGTTAGGGTTAGGGTTAGGGTTAGGGTTAGGATTAGGGTTAGTGGGCTTTTTATGCCCTCTGGCACATCCAGAAGTCTCAGTCAAAACCTGGCCATGCAATTGGTGGAATGGGTCAAAAAAATTCCATTGTCCCATCCCATGGCCAGCCCATCATTGCGCATGCGCAGGTGTAAATAAAATAAAATAAAATAAAATAAAATAAAATCAATGGAGATGTTTTATTGCAAGAAAAACTGACTGCTGCTACTATAAAAATTCAGGCAGTTAAAATACCTAATTTTCACATGTTTCTGTTGTGCTTTAGTGGGTTTTTTGACCACGATTTAAAAATATATATTGCGGTCGCCATTTTGGATCCCCCCCACCGCATGGCATAGAGACAGCCCAGGAAAGGAGGGGGGAAAGGCCGGGGGGACCCCCCCCCCTGAAACCACCCCTCTGGTAGGTGCCCTCACTCAGGCAGGCATATTTTCACCTGCCTTGTTGGCTGGGAATTGGGTTTTTTTTTTTTTTTTACTTTTTAAAACCTTTTTTCTGTGCTGCTTGTTGGCAATGGCATCGCGCGAGCCCGCAATGCCATTAACGACAACAACAAACCTGACCAAATTTTTCTTCTTTCGGGTTGGGTTTGAGCTGGAGCGGAGTAATTCTCGTTACCGTTATCGTTATAACTGAAAACGAAAATGAGAATTTCGCCGCTCCGTGCCCATGTCTAGTATATTGTATTATATAGAATCAACCCTGTATTTTGCAAATGCCTTTGTGCTAAAAACAATAAGCTTGTGTGTGTGTGTTTGTAAATCACTACAGCTAATTGCTGAGGTGTCCCATGGAGATCAGCCTCCTTGTCAACCAGCCACAGCAACTGACACAAAAATCAAAGCAAAGTGTTCTGCGTATGCACCGCCCCATACCACTTCAAGTACTCTTTGGGTGGTTTGCAGTTTAATTACAGCATGCAGGCTACACATTGCCCCTCCCCCCAGCATGCCGGGTACTCATTTTACCGACCTCTAACCATGAGCCTGCTACCGGGGATTGAACCCCAGGTTATGAGCACAGTTTTAGCTGAGGTACAGGCATTTAACAAATCCTCTTGTGTGCCTTCAAAATCCCAACAGGACTGTGTCCACTCAACAAGACTTATTCCCAGGGATACAGGGGCAGGAATGCAGCCTTAATCACAACTAGCTATGTTTGGATCAACACCTTCAATCGGGGATGTGGAGAGTATTTCAGGTTGCATGCCTGCATAGGTGAATAATGCACCCTTACTGAGCTTTCTGTAGTCTGGATGACGTCAGAGGTGGGGCCACACTTCCTTATATGATCCAGCCCCCAATTGCAGCATATGCTCTCTCTGTGTGAGTGGAATACAACCATGGAGATGTCTTTGCTGTAGGAGAAGGTGTTTCCTAGGTGTAGAACCGAGGAAGCTCTCCAGTCTCTTATGGCAGAGTACAGAACGATGGAGAGAGTGAAGAGCAAGGGTATCTCTGTCACTGGGCCTTTTTACACGACCCCTAAGATCCGCTGGTCCCTTAAATTCGGACCAGAGATCTTGGGGGTTTGTTGCTCTCCCTGCGTTCCCACCCCCTCCGCACTTCCTTGTTCTGTCTGCGTGAGGGGAGGGAGAAAAAAAGGGAGAAAAGAATGCACTCTTACCTCCGAGTGCCGTGGAAGTTGCTCCGACTCCCCCCGTTACTTCCTGGTTCCTCTTAAAGGGGCGGGAGGCAAAAAAAAATAACAAAAAGAAGTGAGGAGAGCCCCGCACTCTCCGCATCAAAATTTTTCACCATCAAAGAGCAGGTACTTGAAACGTGCACTGGGTCGCGCTTAGGTGGGCGGGGTCACACTTAATTTTCTGTTAGCTCCGGAGCTGGTGGAGAAACATTTTTAAGCTCCGGAGCTGGGAGCCATTTGCAGCGGAGCTTAGGGGTCGTGTATAAACGCCCATTGTCTCTGATCACTGATCGGAGATAAGAGCAGAGAGATTCTTCTCGAGTGGAGGGTAAAGCTAAGACGCTTTGCAAACTTCAGAGTTTGCAAGCTTCAGAGTTTCCCTTCTGCCCATGAAAGGCTAACACAGAGGTTGGAGAATTTACTTTTGGAACTACAAGTCACAGGAAATCTCTGTTTCCGGGAGTGGTAGCATCCGCAAATGAACCTTCCCTGTCTCAAGGCATGAATTTTATAAATTAACAACAATGCGTCACCTGGAATGTGCTTCCCTGACCCTCTCAATGGGAGCATCACATGCACACAAAAGCCACTTCGGGCAGACATTTCATCTGAATTCAGCACGGAAGAAAAGGATTGCGCTTTGAAACATGACTTTTTGGGACTGCCTTGGGGGCTGGCCCAGATGTCCCGCTGATGAGCCGGCAAGCAATTTGTTAAACTTAACGTTTAGGAAAGAGTCTCACCCATCCCTGCATATTTCAGTCCCTTTCCTGATCCAGAGTGGTGAGGAGGAGGCTTATAGAGTGAGGCAAGGACTCAGGAGATCCCGGTTCAAATCTCTAGGTGACCATGAAACCAGTGGTGACAGACCTTGGGCCATATGTCTTTCCTACCTCACAGGGTTGTTGTGAGGGGAAAGTGGAGAGAAATGGGGCTACATGGACTCCTTGAGCATTTTGAGGGAAAGGTGGGGAGCAAACAAATGAAACATAACCCCAAATCCTAGCCTTGATCTTAATCCCAAAAAACTATATACATACCACATCCTGATTTTTACATGGCCTGCCGACACCCATCTTGTGTGTGTGTGTGTGTGTGTGTGTGTGTTTAATGACAGCCATTTCAAGTCCATATTTTAGGGCTTGTCCACTGGAACAAGCTGGACTCCAGAAGCCAACGGTGCTCGATCAAAACCCTGCAAAGCAACCAAGTGGGCAAGAGACTGTCTAGCCACCATGGGAGGCTTAGTTGCCCGCATCACTAGCTTGTAACCATGGCGCCCGAGGCATCTTTGGGGCCTGCACCTCTGACACTTGACATGGGGAACATAAGGGCAGCCTGAGAAAGGCCCTATTGTGAGCGTGAAATTTGTGTATCCCAAAGAAAAAGAAACAAGATGTTTCAAATTCCACCTGGGGGGGGTAGCCTTTGGATGGGAAGGCGGGCTTACAGTCCCATCCCCAGGGGGTGCCTTGAAAAACACCTTCTGTTCTTTTGAAAGAAGAGCTGTGGCCTGTCTTCTCCGAACTTACTCTCTTTTAAAAAGTCCCTAGTGGAGTTCTCTTCTGTTCAACTGTATACAGAAAGAACTAAATCTTTAAAAAGAGAGGGTTAATTAAATTGCACCTGCATTTTTAAATGTGTTTATTTTCATGCATTTTCTTGCTTATGTGGATAAAACCGATCCTCTGAACATTTTAAAGTAGGGTTTATCCATGAAAAGAAACGACATTTAGTAAAAACAATGGCTTGAATCCAACTGCTACTCCCAAGTGAAAGGAACTTATGGATTCTACCACATAACAGCAAGTTGGTTTGTTGGTAGTTTCCCGCTGATTCAATAAATCTGCTTTAATTGGTCCCAAGAGATGGTCCCTTAGGTAGGGGTAGGGTTTGTGCAGCCAACAATGGGTACAGGAAGCGAAGCCCATGCTTTATAGTCTTAATCTTGGACTTGCAGCACTGGGAGGGACCCTGTGGACCATCAAGTCCAGCTCATGTCAAAGAGGCCCCATGGAGAATCAAACTTACGACCTCGGGTTCTGCAGCTGGAGACCTAAACCATTGAGCTATCCAGCAAACTGTGCCTGAACCCAGAGTTGCAACTGGTGGGGGAGGCAAGTTTTCCTGGGTACTGCACTCAGGAGGCATCAACATGACAACCTTTTACAGTGGTACCTCTGATGACAAATTTAATTTGTTCCCAGGGGCAATTTGTTATCCGAACAAATTATCCAAAACATGGTTTCCCATTGAAATGAATGGGAAACCAATTAATCCATCCCAGAGGTCCCAAAAAAGGCAAAAAAGCTTTCCCCCCCAGACCTCTTTATAATATGCACTTTAAAGGCATGCAGCGCTGGAACACAAACCCCCAGAACTCCCCCCCCACCCGCAGTGCAATGCAACCATGGATTAAAGAAAGCAGCAAGACCACCCCAGCCTTTTCCTGCCAAAAATGCAAGGGGGGGAATGCAAACAGACACAAACATAAGCAAAAAGACTACTCCAGCATGTTCCCACCAAAAATGCGAAGAAAAGCAATGCAGGGATTAATAAAAACTAGCTCCTTACCTTTACAAGTATGAAAGGTCCCAATTCATCAGCAAAAAATGTCCACAATGGCTCCAAAACACCATTAAGAAAAGCTCTTTGGCCTGAGTGACACAGACCTCATATGCCCCACATAGCCTCTGATCTCTAATTTGTTGTTCTTTTTGTCTTTGGGTCTTTGTCTCAGTATTTTGCACAGAGCTTGCAGATCTTATCCTGTGCCTAGAGATTGCAGACTTTAGGACTGTGTGCTCCATCTTTATTCAAGCCTTTTTTGTTGAATTTGAAGAGCTGGTCTTGTCTTAGAGCTGTTCTACCTCAATAAAGCCCCAAGACATTCCATATCTACCTCTCATTGGTCACTAGCTTGATCAACAATGAACTGGAAAAAGACAGAAAGACAGGCAGACAGACAGGTAGATAGATCTCACTAAAAAAGAGAGAAGTACTTAGGTTGGGGTGGCAACTGCAAGAGTATTTGGCACCTCCTGGGATTTGCATATCAGCTTGCTTTGTTTTGTGATTGGCCACTGAGAGGTAAGCCCACTCTTCATTAGCAAGTCTGATAGCTCCGTCCTGAAATTCTGCTTTACCCAGTCACTGGAATACCAAGATACTTTAACTTCCATTTATACGCTACCTGTAAGGCATAGATAACCCCTAAATAGGGACATATTTGTCGATCAAAAATAGGTCACAAATTCCCCAAGTGACTCCAAATGCAATGGTGTATGAATGAACTGTGAATCTTCATTCATGAGGGCAGTGATGGAGAGATCAGTCTGGAAGTCTAGGTGCTTGTTGTGGTTGTTCTTCTAAGTAGAGATGGACAAAAAAATGAATAAAAAAAGTTTTGTTATTCATTATTCGTTTCATTAGCTAACAAAATAAATAACGAACAGCACCCTAAAAGAAAAATGAAATGAAACGAAGCGGAAATTTCCATTTCATTCCATTTATTTTTCATTTCCCTCAACCCACCAGGGTCTCTTACCTGACATCCGGGTCAGTGATGCCTCCCACTGCCCGGTGCAGCCACTGCCGGGGCTCCAGAGGAGGCGGCGAGGCCTCCCGCTGCCCAGCACGGCTGCTGCCGGGGTTCCAGAGGCGGTGGTGGCAGCGAGGTCTACCGCCACCCAGAGTGGCCGCTGCCAGGGCCTTCCGAGCCACCGTCGATCGGCCGAGGTGTGGCCACCACCACCGGGATCTCCGTGGCCAGAACCCCATCAGCCAGCTGGAGTGGCCAAGTGGCTGGTAGGCCAGCCTAGGCCCCCTGCCGCTGCCGGGATTACCAACGCCCACACCAATCAGGTAAGCCGAATCAGTTCATTTTGGTTTGGTTCGTATGAATTTCTGTTTTAAAAATTTATACAAAACAAAACAAAATGAACTGGGGGGGGGCAAAACAGAATGAACTGAACCATCGGTTTTCTGTTTTGTGCCCACCTCTACTTATAAGCCATCACCCCTAGTGGCAATCCAAATTATGGAGGCTGCAAGCAAGACGGATCTGCATCAATTGATAAATCCTAGCAGTTTTGGCTTCCACTTGGGCTAGGTCCTTTTCAAACCTACTGGCTCCTAAATGCCCATTGAATACCAAACAATTCTCAGGCACGTTGCCTTACAACAAGGGTAGCATACAACATTTTTTCCTAGGAAATTGTATTTCTCTCCCAGCTACTATTGGGATTGTAACTAATCTCAAAGGGAAGAGCAAAGTGGAAGATAGTGTTGGATGACACTATAGTGGCCTAGATCATCAGAAGGGCTTGGGGCATTGTGACTGTAGCCCCTGATTCCATTACATCTCATGTGAAGGGGTTGCCTACATCAATACAGTCTTAAATCTTCTAGATCAGAGCTGTCCAACTTTGAACAGTCCAAGGTCAACTTTTTCTGGCCCAAAGTGCCCGAGGGCTACTACAGGAATGAGCCACAAGGTGGGAGGGAAGCAAAGAACTAGGAGCTGGCCTAACCAAGCAGCACCCCACCCCCACCCCCACCGCACATATGCCACAAAGTAGGAGAAAAAAAACAGGAGCTGGACCAGCTAAGCAGTGCTTCCCCCTTTCCCACACTAGAGATGGGCATGACTAGGGAAAATGATGTTTTCGAGTTGTCGTGTGTCGGAGGCGGCCCATGTCGGCTCGTTTCCGTTTTTCGCGAAACTTCGCAAAAAATAGTCGTTTTGTTTTTCGTTTTTTCGTCTGTCGTTAGTACTGGTTTGGGGGGTAGCGGGCTCCTGGAGGCACCTCTTTTTTGGGGGGTGGGTGCCTCCTATCCTCACCCGCTAGGAAGGGAAAGCAGGCTCCTGGAGACCCCTCCACATGGGGGTCTCCTCTCCTCACCTGCTGCTGCAAAACAGCATGCATAGCCATATGGATATGCATACCAGTTGCAGACTATGAAACCAGCAGTGAGAACCCTGAGCCATAGGGTGATGCCTAAGGCACTTGCACCTGCTGTGTCTCACAAAGAAGGGAATCGTACTTGCGTGTAGTGCAATGCAAGTAGATCTGGCTTAGGGGACAGCAGCTTAGTGCAAGGGCTAGGGTTAGGCTAGTTACTGGTGAGGTTAGGGTGGGGTAGTGGGGTGCACCTCTGGGTGCCTCTCTGACCCACTAAGAGGACAGTGTACTGTGGCGTATGGGTAAGGAATCAAGGATTAGGGTTAGGGCTAGGGGGCTAGGGCAGGGTTTAGTGGGCTTTTTGGCACATCCCAGAAGTCTCAGTGGCCAAGTGGCCATGATGGCTCCAAAAATTTGCATGGTCACTCCCACATGGCCACTTGGCCAGCCCATCATTGTGCAGGTGTAAATAAAATAAAATAAAATAAAATAAATGGAGACTGAGAGAGGACAGGGAAGGAGACATTTTGTTGCAAGAAAAACCCACTGCTACTGTAAAAATTCTGGCAGTTTTAGCAATAGCATGTTAGCATTAGCAATTTTCGCATGTTTCTGTGGTGCTTGTGTTTTTGGACCACGATTTCAAAAAAAAATATTGCGGTCGCCACCCCATTTTGGATCCCCCGCCCGCACCGCATGGCATGGCGAGGCGACTCAAGTCTGGCTGCCCAGGACAGGAGGGGGGGAGGCCAGGACCCCCCCTCCAGAAACCACCCCTCTGGTAGGTGCCCTGAGCCCTTACTCAGGCACGGCAGGCATATTTCTGCCTGCTTTTTGGCCCAGGAATGGGGGGGGGAGTTTAAAACTTTTTTTCTGTGCCGTGCCGCTTCGCTTGAATCGCGGCGGCCGGCGGCGAGACTCATCCGGCTTGTTGCTGCGAGCCTGCGGCGAGTCCCACCACCGACCAGAGCAGCCCAGGACAGCCCAGGACAGGACAGGAGGAGAGGGGGGGAGGCCGGGGACCCCCTCCAAAAACCACCCCTCTGGTTGGTGCCCTGAGCCCTTACTCAGGCACGGCAGGCATATTTCCGCCTGC
>JAHTLZ010000327.1:3238561-3285149 GCA_023846285.1 Phrynocephalus versicolor | reverse complement strand
AACCCACCAAAGCACAACAGAAACATGTGAAAATTAGGTATTTTAAATGCCTGAATTTTTATAGTAGCAGCAGTGGGTGTTTTATAGCAGTAAAAGGTCGCACTGGTTTTATTTTATTTTATTTTATTTTTTATTTTTTTAGACCTGCCCATGTGGGCTGGGCATGGGATGGGACCATGCAATTTTTTTGAACCATTTCACCAATGGCATGGCCAGGTTTTGACGGACACTTCTGGATGTCGCCCGCCCACTCACCCTCCCGCGGCCACCAGCCGCCTGCTCGCCCACCCACGCCTCCCCCTGCCGCTGTCGCCGCCCGCCCATGGCCCCCCGCCTGCACCTCCTATAGGCAACAAAGAAGCAGGAAACCCACTCAGATGGGCGTATACTGTAGAGTTGCTCCTTAGTTGGATCCTTTTTCATGATATTTAGTTCAAATCAAACAATAGCATCCCCATAGGCTTTGACTCAGAACTGTCCTGCGACGTTTTCGGCTCTGTGCTAGGATCCAAAGACCTGCTTGGGTCCATCTCATGGCGGGGGGGGGGGAGTCAATCAATGTGAATGGAAAGACTGGTGAAGTGAGAGGTAAAATAGATTTGCACTGAGGATTACGACCTTTCAAGTCTGAACAAGATCCTTCCAGTTTCCTCCATCTAGACATACCCGAGGCCAACCTGAATGTGTGTGTCTTTTTCTAAAACATGGATGAGTCCGATCACACCTGGAGGAAATACAGCCCCGGTCGGCGATCTGTAGGCATGCAGCCGTCAATTGCACATTCCCCGCTCCTGCTGCCCAGGGGAAGGAGGCGAATTCTGTGACCATGTGCACCAGGCTCCACACAAAAGAAAGCTGAATTGAACCAGATTTTGCTCTGCCTCTGAGGAAGTGGAGCAGTCAAGGCAGCTATATATAGCAAATGAGGGGAATGCAAGGCTTTGTGAAGCTCTGAAAAGTAGGGCAGTGGGTGGCTGGGGAAAAAAAATCACATTTATTTATTTCCAAAGCAGAGTGCTATGTGATCTAGGCTCCACAAGGAGGATGCCCAAGCCCACAGAATGCTCTTCTTTTCGTTTCCGAAGACAGCTTCCCAATGAAAATGTCAGCCATTGGTTGCGCCTCTTAGAACAAGGCTGTGGAAATGCACTGCTTCGTTGCACAGGCCTAGGTAGTGTTACTTGTGCGGCAAGCTTTATCCCCCAACAACTGGCGCAATAAATAAATGGGTGCTTTTGCTGCTGACTGAGAGGCATCATCACCAAATGTGGAAAGCCTTTGTGCTTTGTGAAAAGATCCTGGTGTGTGTGTGTGTGATGTATCAGTCCCAATCCTCTGTACACTTACTCAGAAGTGAGCCCTATCCTATGTACACTTACTCACTTAGGGCCTTTTTACACGACCCCTAAGATCTGCTGGTCCCTTAAATTCGGACCAGAGATCTTGGGGGTTTGTTGCTCTCCCTGCGTTCCCACCCCCTTCGCATTCCTGGCTGCTGGCTGCGTGAGGGGAGGGAGAAAAAAAGGGAGAAAAGAATGCACTCTTATCTCCGAGTGCCGTGGAAGTTGCTCCGACTCCCTCCCCGTTACTTCCTTGTTCCTCTTAAAGGGGCGGGAGACAAAACAACAACAACAAAAAGAAGCAAGGAGAGCCGGCACTCTCCGCACTAAAATTTTTCACCATCAAAGAGCAGGTACTTGAAAGGTGCGCTGGGTCGTGCATAGGTGGGCGGGGTCACGCTTAATTTTCTGTTAGCTCCGGAGCTGGTGGGGAAACATTTTTAAGCTCCGGAGCTGGGAGCCATTTGCAGCGGAGCTTAGGGGTAGTGTATAAACACCCTCATTCTCTGAACTACAGTAGATGGAATACAAAATGTTGTGCTGTTGGTCATCTACTCTCTACTAAGGATGCGGTCTAAGCATGGATGGATGTTCGAATTTTGGTTCCACCAAATTTCGTGGGTTTGTTTCAATGGCAAATTTGTTCTGGCTCATCCATTTGGGAGTATGGCAAAGTCTAGGGTAAATAACACCCACAAAGAAACAGACACACATCGAGTGTGCCCAGGTTCCTAATATACTTCTATACATGCTTTCTCCCAAAATGCACATTTGTTCCCAAATGTTTAAAGTTGTGAACTGGGTCACAGATTCCTGAAAAATGGTGATTTTGGCACACCAAAGGTGGTGGTGGTTCCCAGTTAGTTTAAAAAACTGTAGAGACAAGATTTGATAACTGAAGGCAAAAAATGGAACCAATAAAATTCTCCTCTACCTGGAATGAAGACATTACATAATGTTAACACTGTACAACCAACACTACATTTGTTGAACATATTGGACTCTGGAGTGTGACATTATTTCCTAGTACCTTTGTTGTTTCATTTAATAGAGATGGCGCAGTATAACGAGTAATAATAATCAGAAAATCCCTACAACCCTAGACAGTTAGTGGATGGCCTTGAGTTAGTCAGCATGTCTCACACAGTGTCTAGATGTGAAAATGGAGAAGCAAACATGACTATACAGTATTTTTAAAACAAATGTAATGCCCAAATCCTGGATAATAGATTTGATTATGTTTATTTTCCCCTGAGTTTTTTCAGGCAAAACACCACTGAGTTTGTATCTAAAAGCAGTGTAATTTTAAGAATGAAATAATGTAATATTTTTAGTGTGAATCTCAACCTGTATTTGTCAAAATGGTTATTTGGAAGTCAGTATGAATTTGGTTATATGTTTGATGCCTCTGGCATGTAGCATTGAAAGACTTGTGTGCCTGGAAGGATAACATTATAAGAGAAGGCTATAAGCCAGTGGTTCTAAACCTTCCTAATGCTGTGATCCTTTAATACAGTTCCTCATGTTGTGGTGACCCCTTGCCCTCCTTGGACAAGACCACAAGCCCCCTTTGGCAGGCCACTGTCGCAGGTGCCATATAGGGTATTTGTACACGACCCCTAAACTCCGCCGCAAATGGCTCCCAGCTCCGGAGCTTAAAATTGTTTCCCCACCAGCTCCGGAGCTTAAAGAAAATTAAGTGCGGCAATGCCCACCTAAGCGCATCCCAGCGCACTTTTCAGGTACCTGCTCTTGGAGGGTGAAAAATCCCAGATCCGGATGTAAAGGAGTGAGTGCCAGGCTCTCCTCGCTTCTGTTTTTTTTTTTTTGCCTCCCACCCCTTTAAGAGAAGGAATCAGGATGACAATGGGGCTTGGGGAGGCTTGGACCGGCAAACGGAGGTGAGCCTGCATTCTTTTGTCCCCTTTTTTCTCCCTCCCCTCACGGAGACAGGATCAAGGAAGTGCGGAGGGGTGGGGATGCAGGAAGAGCAACGAACCCCCAAGATCTCTGGTCCTAATTTAAGTGGCCAGTGGATCTTAGGGGTCATGTCCCCCCCCCCATATTTGGGAGAAATGTAAAAAACTGAAGGATTGGCTTAAGCTATGAAGAAAGCAAGGAGGTTTAAGAGGAAGCCAAAGACATTGGTGGAATGTACTAAAGAGCTTGTAGGAAAGAATGGAAAATAATTTGTTCTTCGGTTCCAGGGGTTGGGGAGGGATTGGGGAGGGGGGATGCAAAAATAAGCGATGCAATTACACGTTATTCTGTATGTATTACTTATTAGTTTCTCAAAAATTAATAAAAATTAATGTTAAAAAAAATCTTAGGGGTCATGTGAAAAGGCCCATAGAGAACTTCCCTCTACAACAGGCACCCTCAGCCAATCACAGCCTCTGGTGCCATTGACTGACTGCCCCTCCAACCTATCAAGCTGAAACTCACTCTCCCCCCCTTCCCCCTCCTCCTCCAGACCCAAGCAGTTTGTGCCTTTTTCTTCACTGGCTCATGGTGACCCCTGTGAAATGGTCATTCGACCCCCAAAGGGGTCCCGACCCACAGGTTGGGAAACACTGGTATAAGCCATCTTTTAAAACTTTAACTATATGCATTGTTTTAATGAATGTTCACAAACCTCAGTTTCTTATTCACCTCTATATAAGCTCAGGTTGTTTCAAACAAAATTCTTTAAGAATTTTTCATTCTTAAATTCAGCTAATTATAAATTCTGAGAATTTGTATTCTTTCTCCTTTCAGGCTTGCATGAGACATTATACGCACTTTCATGTACATGGCTGCAAAAATTTGCAAAACAATGTTGCCTTTGCCCAATATGCAAGATTTTGCATTCATTTTCAGTGTGTTACTGAATATTATTTACAGTAATAGAGACATTGGTGTGTGCATTTCCCTGTACTGTATATACATGAGTCGGGATGCGTCCATTGGCAGAGATTATCCTGATGCAAAATTACAAGTGTGGATTCTGAATGCTAACCAAGTGATTGTTTAGCTATCTCCACTCAAAAGCACAAAATGAGGCCATTCTGCATTAAGATGCAAATGAGCAGAATTCCTGCCTCATCCCTAATTGGGATCATGGTCCAGGGAATGAAAGAGTCTGCCAAAGTTCATTCAGGATTGAATTAAAGGACTTTTTGTTATTACATTATTTGCCTTGTGCACCATTTTCTTTTCATCTAAAGGGGTAGGAATTATGTCCATCCCTAGACTGAGGAGGGCCAGAGCCCTTCTCCTTTAACCCCTCCTTGTTTGTCCTTTGTTTTTTAAAAAATGAGATTTTATTTACTGTAAGGGACCCCTGCCACTCTCTAGTGCCCCCAAAAGTATGTTTTTAAAATTATCATATATATTTCTTAGGACAGGAGCAGGCATGGCAAAGTGCCCCTGTGCCCCTTAAAAAGGGCACAAGGTTGGCTTCTCACATCAGTTGTTCAAGCAAGAGATACTGAATCAATGCACATTCTTGGCTTTCCTTATTATTTCCCCCCACTAATTTTATTATGCTTCAATATCTCTTTTGCTTCCTACATACAACCACCCCATGTAAGCCACAGAGTGAGTCTAAATGTTAGGATTTCCTTCACTTGGCTTATTTGTTGAATTAGTTTCAAAGACAATGAAAAATCCAGTATAATTAGTGGAATGTATCATCATCATCATCATCATCATCATCATCATCATCATCATCATCAACAACAACAACAACAACAACAACAACAACAAATGTGGCATCAAGTCAATTCTGACTTATGGTGACCCTTTTTAGGGTAGAGACTACTCTGTGGTTTCCCATTCCCTTCTTCTGGGGGGTGCCCCGGGATTGTGCAGTTTGCCCAAGACCAGCAAGGCTAACTCCTCTGGGATGCTCAGTAAGGAATTAAACTCGCAAATTTTGGGTTCATAGGCATTATACCTAAAACACTGAACTATCTGGACAGCACTTTTAAAAATACTATTTCTTAATATTGAAATCCTAAAACACATCTGAACATTGAAACCCATGTCTCCTGTCTGTCTTTTCACCATCTCCATCCCAGCTGCTGCTAGTACGATGACCGGTAGAGATCGGCATGAATTTAAGAATGAATTGCAAAGTTTGTTCAAAAAATGGCTAATTTGCCAATTCATATTTGCACAAATGGATAAACCCCAACAAATATGAATTTATGATTTTTTAGCGTAGAAGGATTGGCTGTTTCTTCAGTTATTTGGACACAATGCACTAGTGACTCACTACTGGATGTAGCCACCACATATGGAAGTATGGTTCATCTGGTCCACTGCCTGTCCAACTCTCAGCCAAGGAAGATTTTGTCATGCAACCCAATGTAGGGAAGGTAAAATCCCACAGAAACATGAAACTGATGTTTCCCAAATCCCTATTGAAACTGACACCACTGGTTTCTTAACATTAAAGGGCAGATCAATTTTAAAGGAGCATTATGTGATGTACCTCTTTTTTTCAAAGGTATCCAGAGACCCTTCTTGAGATGGCTTTGATAGCATTCCCAATCTTATTAACAGATGACATCAATTTGTTACATTGTCCAACAGGGTTTACCCCCATGTGCTCCAAAAAGAGAGCAGTCTAACGGCATGTGGTCCAGTGCAATTGGTAATAGATCTATAGTTTGTTTTGAGTGGCCATACCTTGACATCTTACTTCTTATGTGATTCACTTGAAGTCCCAAGGGGGAAAAAAATCTTCAAGTCTACCCATACCTACCTTTATGGACACTTCCAGATTTCAGAGGGAAGGGGAGGGGGAAATCCTAGAATGAGGGGGTATGCTAATGGCTGCACCCTGTGTATGTGTATGAACCAGCACCCTAATTCTATAGCCTACCCACTCAAAGACCACGTGACAGCTCTCCTTTTGCAGTCATACACACACTTGGCTTTTAGATTGGCCTTTACACTTGGACTTCCAGCAAAGTGAAGTAAGTTGAGTGAGATAGCCAAGTAAAAGAATAGTCTTGTGGGAAGACAAAAGAATCACAGAATAAATGGATGCCCTTCTTTCTCTTCATCCCTGGAAGATGGCTTCTGATATGGCTGCCAGGGGATACATGTAAGCTGTGTGCTGAGTTCACTCTGAGCCCTCCTTATGGCCTCAACAGTTAAAATGTCCAGGGCAAACCCCAGCTTTCATTGAGAGATCAGGCTGTTGCATCACTTTTGATTTCCTCATTCACCACTTCAAATCTGAGGTACAGATTGAGATGAAATGGAAATACAGTGGTAGCCCGACTTAAGAGCAGCTCGACTTAAGAGCAATCTGACTCAAGAGCAGAAAACTGTTGCAGTTTTAACTGCTGCCTTACAAATTTTAGATATGGTCTGCTCGACTTACAAATATTTTTTCATATATTTTTAAATTTTAGATAGGTGCCCCGACTTAAGAGTAGTTTGACTTAAGAGCATGCATTCAGAATGGATTAAATTTGTAAGTTGAGGCACCACTGTATAGCGTTTCATATCATTTTGTTTCATTTCAGCCTTCATTTTGTTTCATTAATATTGGATTTTTAAAAAGATTTTCATCATGAAACGAAATGAAACGAGATGCTTCATAAGGCTATAAATAATGGGAGCTTTCCTTTTTTTATTTAACAGGGAGCCCACCGCCCTAAATCAAAGACCCTCAAACTTTCCAATCAATTTGCTTTCAAGCAAAGAACCCTCTCTAAACAAGCTAGAAACCTAATGGCTAGCTGCTGCATGGAGAGACTGGAGAGAAAAGCTCAACAGGTGATTGGGTGTATGGCGAGGGCAGGAAGGAAAATGTTTTTTTAAAAATTAACTTCCACAGTCCTACTTAAAAAGGAAAGAAAAAATCAACTTGCAGACACAGCCAGCGAAGGGAACACCTCAGCTCCTGGCTAGCTGCAGGCAGATCAAGATTGGAAATAAGCTATCTCAACAGCTGAGGTGGGAAGAAAGGAAAACAAATCAATCAGTTCAAAAATAAACCTCCTGTTCTCAAGAAGGATGAATCAAGAGGCTATGACGAATCATTTCCTTTCCAAAACAAAAAAGGGTGTTTCATTTCACTTCTTGACAACATGCTGTTTGCTGTTTCATTTCATTTTGTAAGGTTTCATAAGCTTACAAAACGACAAAACGAGAGTGTTGCTTTTCGTAAGGTGCCCATCCCTCATGACGGGGCCAACAGTGGCTCTTCTTCTACCCTGTAGTTGCCTGGGATGACACTGTTACTCTGATTTTAGCCTGTTTTAGCAAGATCAGGACACATGATCTGTGACCACAAGGGTCTTGCACCCTGATATCCGATGCCCATGGTTACAAGCTGAAGACCAGGAAGGGAGAAGCAGCGTGCATTGCAATCTCATGAAAAATGAAGAATCTTCTGTTCTCTTTGACAGTCTTACACCTGCAGTGACGGGGTTTATTCTGGCTTGCCTGTGTACCCCACCTATCCTGGGGGTTTGGGGGGGGGGTTGGAGGAAGCATGATGAAAGAAGCAGCCCATCACTTGCCTTATGGGAATGATTTGTTCGGGAACTACAGTGAGAGCTGAGAAAGAGAAGAGTGGGTGAGGGGTGGCAGGGTGGAAGAGATGCTGGAATGACGGATGAGCTTGGCTGGAGTTGCCCCCACTGGGAGGAAGGAGAAAGGGAAGGTGGGGGTTGAGCCGCTGCAGTGGCACTGAGACTTTTCTTATTTCCCACCCTTGAATACAAAATCGATCGTCGATAGATAATGTAATAAAGTGAATGGAGCGTGCATCGCTCTCACTCTCTCTCTCTCTCCCTTTCGGGCCCAAACAAAGGTATGCGAGATTTATACAGGGACACAATGAATGGGCCTCTCCACCCCGCAGTTGAAGCATCCATCTTTTACTGGAGAACTTAAAAGAGCATGAGGAGACGAGGGCGAACAAAATCGGGGCAATCGGAATGAATTAAAAGAATGACCTCACGCAGGGACAATTGCCTCCCTTGAGCTCACATGGATTCAAGTTCATAAGCTCAGTCTGCAGGGATGGCTACCAGCCCAGGCTACTTTTGGCTCTCCTTTGGGAATAATACCACACTTAATCCACTCCTTCATCTCACCTTCCTTCCCCTTCTTCTTTTCCTTCATGGTTTCTCTCCAACACCAACCTGCTCCTTTGTCGCCCTCCCCCCTCCCGCCGCCGCCCCGTCATCCTCGCCATTGCCATGAGCACCAACCCTCTTCCTCTTCAATAGCTCGGGCTCTTTCACATACTTTATCCCTTCCTTTCATCTCCGGAATGACCCGAAATGACCTTTTGCCTGGCTTTAGACGTGACTCAACTGATAATGGCGAATACTTAGGGGGCCCAAGTCTTGGCAAGTCTGAGCACGTAGCGGAGGGGGGAGAGAAGAGAAGAGAAGAGGTCTGTGCCTGTACATGTGTATGCACTCTTCTAAAGTTGTTGAGGTTTTATTTTTTTAAAAAGACCCAACAACACACCACAAAACCATTGGCTCTTTTGTGCAAAGGAACAGAGTGAAGGGCACACGAGATTGCTTGTACAGAAGAATTTTTGCATTTGATCAGTTTAGTAATTGGAAAACAATGATTAGAATGTGTGTGTGTGAGAGACAGAGGGGGGGGGAGGGAAGGAGAGCGAGAGAGCGAGAGAGGAAAAAGAAAGATTGACTTCTGAATAAACTGTTTCCAGGATCAATTCAAGATTTTTACTGGAACAATCAGCTGCTTTAAGGGATGATTGATTTAAATAATGGTACATATTACATCCAAGATGTCATTTTTTATTTTTTTTTGCTGATTGCTTTTCAGAACCGTAAGTTAGTGGTTGTTAATGTTAAACTTTTGCTTCCACGAATCCACCAGGATTTACAAAGACAAAAATGAAAATTGACCCTTACCAGTTTGAGAAATGAAGCAAAGATGGGCAAAGTGGAACCATTCAGATATGGTTGGATCCACCAACAACCAGTGTCCTCCACTTTCCCCTCCCTCTGATTCCTGTTTCATCAGTATTATGCCATACGGATCTTGTCCGTTCAAAGGAGTCAATACTTACTCATTGTCCCCTCATTTATGGGACCCTTAGATTGCTTCTGTCCAGTCTAGCCCAACTTGCATGCTTTTCATTTTTATCGATAACTCTGTACTCATGAAGCATTTGGCCTTTCAAATGAGGTTCAAGCTCTACTTTTATTAATTACCTGAGTTTTCAGATCCCGATTCTGGATGACACTCACTAAATTGATTCAAATGGATCAAAGTTGCTGCAATGGGTGAAGGATGAGACCCATCAGAATTTATTTGCCTTAAAGGCTAAAGTGATGATTGCATCTTCTCAAAGCTTCCTGAAATGCCTTAAAATGGTAGCAAATGACTAGAAGTTTTTTCTAAAGATAGGATGCCTTCTCCAAAATCTACTATATTGAACACAAACCAAATACAAAACTCGGCCAGGTGATACCTTTAGGCTACTATTAAAATAACAAAAAAAGTTGCTAACTCCTCTTAGAGCAGTACCAAAAGTTCAAGCGTGGCAAAAGATGAAATTGCCAGGAGTTAGTTCTTAGATGTATAAAGTTCTTGGCAAGATGAACAAAATGCCAGGTAGTTTCTTAGTTGAGGCCTGGAGCTGAGATGTTGTGAAGCTGCATCTGAAGTTATGGGTTGTGTTTTCACAGTCCCAGTCCTTCAAACAATGTGACATAGATCACACATTCACACCCACTCTCCATGTGGCACTTCAAGGCTAATAGTGCTGCTTGGCCAGAGAAGGAGGAGGGTTGATGCAGGAGACCCCATGCATTTCATTTGGGGCCTGGGATAAAATTTAGAAAAAATCCACTAGGTGTAGCCAATTGGATCAAATAAAAAGGATGGATATTGCCTAGTGGTTGCAGTCTTGGCATGTTCCATTGCTGGTCCCTTTGCCTCCTCCTTGCTCCACCTTGGGGGGGGGGCTCTTTCTTGGTATCTCAGTGTTTCCAATTGAAACGAAACAAGTTGGGGAGCTGTGTGGTATCTGAGCATCCTCAGTTTCTTTTTTATTATTATTCTGGTCTGCATCCTCATTTTCCTTGGTCCGTGGTGATGCAAAGAAGGTTTGTGTCAGTTTGGTACAGACAAGCATTTAACCATATTCAGAAATCCAGAAGCTGGGGTGAAAGGTATATGAACGTTCAAAACATAAAATAAAATTAGAGGCTGAAGGAAATGTGATAGATGCTGATTTGGGCAGAGGTAAGGAAGAAGTCAAAGTTTGATTACAGGAATGTTCTGTTAAAAGGAACATGTAGGACACATTGCTTTAAGAAGCTCTTGGCAGGCTCCTGGACCCCTGTCACCAGCTAGAGATGATAATAATGAGATAGATGGATTAAAAAGGGTAAAGTGATGCAAGGGAACTTCGCATCTCCCACAACTGACTGTTCTTGTGCAAGCTACTATTAACATTCAGAGAGATGCAGGGATTGTTCAGACCTGGCAGAAATCTTTTTCCAGTAAGATCTACCCAACCTTCTCAATTACCCAGGCAGGAAGGTTGAGGGCTACTTACCTCAAAAAAGGCCTAAAAAGAGAAGACCAGGAATCATCTCTTCTTAGTGGCTGTGCCACATCTTTGGAATAAACTCTCATCTGAGATTTGTCTGGCCCTTTCATTGGGGACATTTAAGAGACTTGTGACAAGTATTTCAAGAGACTACACCAACAGAGTGTAGCGGTTCTTTCAGCCTTCAAGTCACCAATTCCACAATCTTGTTTTTATTAACTGTTTCTATATTGGCTTTTCTTTTTAAGTTTAATTGATGAATATATGTCTGTTTGATATTTCATATTATGTTTATGTGGATATTATTTAATCTGTGACCATTATTTTATTTTGTAATGAACTGCTCGGACTGGCCTTATGACCCAAATGGGCAGTAAACAAATCCATCCATCCATCCATCCATCCATCCAGCCAGCCAGCCAGCCAACCAACCAACCAGCCGGCTGGCCAGCCATCCAGCCAGCCAGCCAACTAACCAACCAACCAGCCAGCCAGCCAGCCAGCCAGCCAGCCAGCCAGCCAACCAACCAACCAGCCAGCCAGCCAACCAACCAACCAACCAATCAACCAACCAACCAACCAACTTGACCTACAAGATGGTTGTGAAAAAAGAGGCTTGTTGATTATGAGGTTTCCAAACTGGGATTTGCACTGACCATTGTGTTTGAAGTGCAGAAGAAGGAAGCCCTAGCTGTCAAAACCTGCCTGAATCAAGAAGGCAGAACGCCTTTTCAACACGTACCACAGTGTGACCTTCTTGGGACCACGCATAGTCTAGAAGGAGCAGACAGAAACTTCCAGAAAACCCTGGGCATCACTTAAAAAAAAGGAAATAGAAAAACTGTGTTGATATCCTGACAAAACCTTGGGAAATTGGCTCAATGGATTTCCAGGCTCCTAGTTGGCTAGAAGAGTTTGTTGGACATCCTGATGTTACTTTTGGAACTGATCTAACCCCCATGCCTCATAATATATATCTTGAAGGAAGAATGTTTTGGAACCAGTGGTTTCAGTGGGGGGCACAGGCTTAGATGTCAGTGGGCAATGAATCTGATTCTGCTCAAAATTTAAAGGAGCTATCCGTGGTGCTGGATACTTTCTCCAAAATAGGCTCAGTGGCTTATGTAGCTCTTTTAATGTTCAAATAAAAACCCAGAGCAAATACACTGCCCCAATGACACCAAAGCCACCAGCCTTAATTGAACTAGGGATTGTTTCTTCCAGCTGAATGATCATTACCCCCATGCAGCCCTTCTTGATAATCTAAAGCCGTCCTCTGGAGAGGAAACAGTTTTAGTAGCCTAAGTGTGCAATGGGGGGAGGGGGCAGAGAAGACCGGAAGTCCCACTTTTGCTGCTGCCAGATAACAATGTGCAGTGGCCAGCTTTTAGGCTATGCCACATGGGAGAGACTGAGCGCATTGGATAGCTGCAGAAGCACTGTATTACTCAGGTGGCTCCTGGTGTGATAGGCTTCAGGGGACCAGTCCCAAACGGATGACAACCTCTTCTGAACCACTGGGAAATCCATAGGAAATCACCCGATACAGAGAGGAAAGCCCCCTCAGTTTGACACATTATCCCTCATGGGGAAGCTACAGCTTTGATACTAACTCAAAGTATCAGTGGAATCTGATTCCTTCATTTCACTGGCTTTTGTGGTGGTGAGTTTTCATGGGGTTCTCAAAGAGGTGTTGCTGATTTTTGCTTTTCAGAGATGCAAGCCCTCAAGCTGATGGAGCTTCCCTGAGAACATGTCTCAGATGATGCAAAATTTGATGCAAAATATTTCATATTTTCTGACCTGAGTGACAGGTATCCAGCTTTAACCTTGCCAGCCCCATCAAGCTATTATGTTTTTGTTTGTTTGTTTCCTGAAAAGTCTCTTGTAACTCCACTGATTTCAGGCCTCAGAAAAATTCAACAGCTGCAGCATTCCCCAGCATAGAGCTGGAGTAAAGGGGACAATTTTGATTTCAGTTTTGCAAGGCTATCTGAAAGAATAATTCAGGTCAGGCATTGGCAAGGGTGGCCAATGCATTGCCTTTGTGATGATAGTAGACACTAGTTCCCATCTGCCACAATTTTGCATGGTCAGTGATCAAAGATGATGTGAATGGTAATCTGTCAACATCTGGAGAGACACAGGCTGGCCACCCCTGCAGAGACATGATCCTTTTAAACCTGTTTTATATATAGTTTTTAATAAATGACATAAATATTTGTATAGGTGCTGGTACTTTCCTTTCAAAATGTTTGGGAGGGCCCCTGGGTATCGTCCTCTGCTTTCCTTTCTCACAACCTGGTCCCCCTCTCAGGATGCTCTTTCCCCTCTCACAAAATACCAGACCTAGGGGACAGCCACTCAAATTGAAGGTTTGGAGAGTGAGAACAGACAAAAGAAAATATTTTTTTTACCCAGCGTGTTGTTAGTCTGTGGAACTCCCTGCCACAGGATGTGGTGATGGCATCTGGCCTGGATGCCTTCAAAAGGGGATTGGACAGATTCCTGGAGGAAAAGTCCATCACAGGTTACAAACCATGAGGGAGAGGTGTAATCTCCAGGCTTAATACCAGGGTACTTCAAGGGTCAGATGCAGGGGAGTGGTATCAGGAGACAGATATCTAATCTTGTGTGCTCCTAAAATGCATTTGGCAGGGACACCATGCCTGATCCAGCATGGCTTTTCTTATATTCTTATGTTTAAGATGCAAACTGAGAATGAGGCAACACTATCTTCCTCCTTCAGCTCTTCAAATTATATTTATAGAGAGACTAAAAGGGAAGGGTCCCAACATTCAGCCAACTTGAACTATTTTTCTTTATACTTTCTCACGTCATATCTTAAGGTATTTACATTATTTATAGTTAGGGGATGACCCCCCCCCAAAAAAAAAATATGGCTAGGCTATAAAATAACTCCCAAGTTCTCTGCCACATATCCTTTTATTGTCTTGTGGGAGAATTCGCAAAGCAACTGAAACCAAACTTTGCAAATTATGGAGTGGAAGGGGGAAGAATCTGTTCAAATATACACGACATCCCTAATTATTTTACCCCACCAATGTTTTAGACAAAATGAGATGTAGGTGGGCACATCCTGCCTTGACGGGCCTATTGAGGGCCTAGCCTTGTAGATTTCATCTGCATTCTTGACTTCTGATGGAGCAGGGGAGGGGTAGACACCCCCACCCCCCTCCGAGAGGAGCCACTAAGAAGGAAGCAACATGCAATGAAAGAGAGCGAGAGCGAGAGAGTGTGTGGTGTGCGCTAAATGCAACCCGGTCAGAAACTCAGCCTGGCCATCGAGAAGAGACGCTTGCAACTCTGCCTGTGAAGCGCCAGCCTCCGAGCCCATTCCAGAGAGTGGATTTAGTTTTCAAAGTGGGGAAGAATGTGTGAATGAGGAGCTGGATGCTTTTTTTTCACCCAGAAGAAACCTGGGAATGATATACGTCTGAATATAAGCAGTGAAAGATTTGCTGGCCGCTTCGGTGTGGAGTCTACTTGAAGGCAAATACAGAACCCATCGCAACTGACCGGTACCAGTGGCATCGAGACAATTGCAGGTCAGTGTTCCCAGTGCTTCTGAACTGTAAACATACCCCGTGCAAGTTCTGTCTTCTGTTTTTAAGATGGAAAGCTTTCCTGAATTGGGAATGGAGCAGCATCAAAGTTCCACCTTAAAGGTCTGCCTCCTGACTCGGATTACAATATATTTTTTCAGGCAGGAAAAGAGTGCAGATAAGAAAAAAGCCTTTCTCTCATTTGTGTTCCTTAGACCAGAAACTTAAAAAAACTTCTGCTGAGAAAGGTTGCCTAGGCGCTCCTGTGGTGAAGGATGATGGTCACGGACCAGGTGTCCCAGCTATTATTTTGTATTTCCTTCTCATCTGCTGGGTTGCCAGAATAAAAGAATGAGGGGGGTGTCTCTTTTTTGCCATTCTCTCCAAATCTGCAGCAGCGAAGGGCTTTCATGTTTTGTGCACATATTTCGAGGTATGCTGGGAAACTGGAAAAGAAAAGGAGCTGTGTTCATAGGGACCTTCGTGTGCATGCAAGGAGGGGAAGGTTTTCTGGAGAACCACAAGTTGTGCAAAGAAACTGTTTCAAAGAAATTCATTATGCAATTGTTTAGTTGGTGTGCTGCTTGAATTCCTAGTCATGTCACCCTCTTCTTTAAGGGGGAAGCAAAACCTGCAAAAATAATGTACTAAAATAAAAAATAATGTACTCCTCCTTTACTGTCAGATTGTGTTCATAGTGTTACCTCCCTGTATTTTGAGGCAACAATAGTCAGGCTAATACTGGAGTAGTAAGAAGAACCAAACTGATTGCATTCTTTTTGTTACTTAAATATATATCATTTGGATTGCAATTGTTGAAACCAAAACAATTGCCAAATGGAACTGCCTTGTTCAGAGGCAGTCTACCTCTGATGATTTGCTGTGCATTGAAGACATTGGCAGATGGCTGTTGCCATTTGCTGTTGGGCCTTGAGAGACAATAGGCAGGCTGCTGGATCAAGTAATGGGTGGATGGGTCCGTGCTGTGCAAAATCAACTCTGAAGAAATCCAACATGTACAATGGTTTTCACTAAGGATCCAGAGAAATCCGTTGTGGGGCAGGGTGTGTGTGTCATGTGGTGAAGTACAAGGCTTGGTGTGTTTCTCGATTGCCTTCACAATTGCTCAGAGAGCTTAGAAAACTTCCTTGCTCGTACTATGAGTCCCAGAATCCTTCAGCCAATTGTTGGCTGCTGTAGTACAAGGCAGAACTTATTCTCTCGTTCTTTCTCACTCTTGGATTGCTCAGTCTAAAACTTCATGTGACGGCGTTGCATAGAGTAGCAGTCAACAGTTAGCATTTTTTAAAAAGAAAAGAAATGAAACACCATTTGGAAGTAGGGGATACATTTGAAAACAAGTAGCCAGTTCAGAAATTCCATATTATTAAGGAATAGGAGGGGCTTGGAAAAGATGATAAACTTCTAGATCCTCCCAGTTGTCCTTGTTGGCCAGAGGATGATGGGAAATGAAGTCCAAAATCATATCCCAAAAATTCTGGGAACAGATTGTATGCAGACTACATTCAAGAATGACATTTATGAATTTGACTGTTGGACTCAGCCTAGATGTTGAGCTTCATTTTCACTGGGTGGGATACTAAGAATGTTTAAAACTGTCTTTAGAATGGAAGCATTCGGAAGGTTACAATATAATATCCATGGAATCGTAGTTCAGTGGCATTGTGCTCATTGTGTTCAAAGATGTTGGTTTGATTCTGCTTATTCGAGTGCCAGATGTAGTTCCCTAGCCAGGAGCTCCAAATTCAGCTGGCAAGAGGCAAGGGGTTATTGAGGGTTGTTTTAAATGTTTTGTTTTTGTTTAAATATACAGTGGACCCTCGTATAAAAAACGGTTTGTATAACATAAAATCTGTACAACATAAAAATTTCAGAGATGGGGGAAATTTGCTTAACAGAATCATCTATGGGACAAATCCTTACAACATAAAAATAGTCGTAATTAGTGATTACTCAAATTAATTGCCCAGATTTGTCCATATCTGGATGGGGACTCCTTGAGAACTGTTGTGCAAGCTCTGGTGATCTCGAGAATAGATTACTGCAACACTCTCTACAAGGGGTTGTCCTTGACTCTTGTTCGGTGACTCCAGTGGGTACAAAATGCGGCGGCTAGACTGGTGGCGGGTGTGCGTCGATCAATATAACCAAATCACCCCAGTACTGGCCCACCTGTATTGGTTACCCGTTGCGTCCTGAATAAGATTCAAGGCCCTGGTTTTAATTTATAAAACCCTCCATGGCCTGGGACCTGAATACCTGGCAGAACGAATCTCCCAGTGATCAACCTTGGCCCGACCAACCAGAATGTCATGGGTGCACTCACTTTGGGTGGCCACCCATAACTGAGCTTTCTCTGTGGCTGGCCCTATGCTATGGAATCATCTCCCAAGTGAGTTGCACCTTGCACAGTCCCTGCCAGCCTTCAAAAAGGCTTCAAAGACCATGCTGTTTTGGGAGGCGTTTGGTGACTGTTAATTTAATTTTCTCCCCCCCCTTCCCACCTGTTCCGCCCTGCCATCTTATTTTGCTATTTTTTATTTTATTGCGTTATACTGTTTTGTGATGTTGCACCTAATCTTGCTTATTGTTTGTTTCTCTCTGTTGTAAACTGCCCGCAGTTCCATCCGGAAGACGGGCGGTATATAAGCACCAAAATAAATAAAATAAATAAATACTCTGTTTTCAATGCATTCCTATGGGAAATTTGTATAAAGGAAAATTTGCTTAACATAATTTCATTTGGAGCAAATTAATTCCTTTATACAAGGTACCACTGTACTTGGACGTGGATTGGGCAGTGGATAGGTTTAGGCTGAATGAGCTGCAAAAATGTCAGAGAAAAACTACACATAAATGAATGAATGAATCTGCTGTAAAATGGCATTAAAGTTCATGAAAGCTCTCATACGAATGACTAGCTGGTTAGTTCCTCACATATTAATGTGGGCCTGTTTGTGACTAATCTCCAGCCTGAAAAGAGTGGAGAAGCCAGCAGGGAGAAGAGCGCTCCACGGGCTATTTTTTTATCCAGAGCATCAAAGCTGCTGTCTGGTTGCCTGGAGACAATTTTTGCTTGCCATTGGCAAGCAAGAGCATGGCTGCTTATAAACCCATTGGCTTTTCGCCTAATCCTACCCATGTCTGCCCAGTGCTGAGCCAGGTGAGATTTTGTGCCACCAGGGATAACTTTGCCCGTTCAATCCAACAGCCCTCAGGTGCAAGAAAGCATTAAGGTTCTGTCGGGTGCCATCTGTTAGTCCATTGGCTATGTTGCCCTGTTCACCTCTCCATCCCTTCTCTCCCGTTTCTTTGACAATCTTTCCTATTTGAAACTTGGGAATGCAAATCCCTCAGAGCAGAGACCTACCCCAAGTGGGCTTTATGATGGGAAAGAAAGAAGAACATAGCCCTGTAGAAGACTTAAAACCAAGCATTCTGCCATTCCGCGACCAAGAAAACCATGTCTGATTTGCACAGCTGATGGCACACAAATTAGTTCTGAAACCACTAGAGAAACAATGAGGAAAATTTTAGTTCTGGCCATGGGAAAACCTAATTTGGACACACCACAAGAATTTTACCTCCCTTACCAGAACAGATGTAGAAAAACCATAGAGGCCTTGGATTTGGGGGTAAAAGTGCAGAAATGGGGACTCCAGTTGGAGAACTCACTGTCAAGTCCGATTTAAGGCACACAATTGCCCCAGATTTTGTTTGCTTGTTTGCTTTTCAATGACAGCCTCATCCCCTTACTCGCAACCCACCTACCTCTCCCTTTTTTCTTGGGGGGGGTGGAGAAGGGAAACTTGCTTTCAGTAGGGACTCAGACTTGGGGTTTGGGACTCAAGATTTGGACTCAGGCTTCGTATTTGGTACAAAAAAAAATAGACTTGGACCTGACACTCAGAACCCAAAATTTGGCAACCTCCCTTGGAAGATGCTGGGTTTGTAGTTCAAGAAATCAAAAAGGTCCCACCCATATTCCCAGCAACTCCAATCCTTATGGTTGCTTGGAGAGCAGCATCCTATTTCTTAAGTTCTGAGGGCCAAAACCTGAGAAAAGGGAAGGGTCCTAGTGATGTCGCTTACTCAGGGCCAGCAAGGGTTGGAAGATACTGCCTGTGTTCCAGGTTGTACGCTTTCCAGCTCTTATGGAAGAAGAAGGTTCATGAGTTGTGATGCGGGCGATCCACTCTTTAGCTTACTCTGAAAGGCAAACTTGTCCTTACTTTACCTTACCAAAAAGGTATGAGCAAGAGAAGGGGATGGCCCCATTGCACCACCTGGAGCCATGGATAGGCACCAGAGCCCTGGCACCAGATGGGAACGAGACACTAGTCCTGGTGACATGGAGAACCACATCCATTTCCTAAGACCTTGGTTGGTGCTCAGAGGTATGGCAACCCCAAACACGTCTTCCAGGATGGAGCAAGACTCAACACTAGCTTTGCAATTAGAAGAGGAGAAAAGCTTTCCCCTCCAGAGGCATAATCCTTTAAAGCTGCCATGTGTACAACCTGCAGAAGAAGCCTGTGCTTGCCTCCCCGTGTTGAAGCACCAGCCAAATGCAAGCTGCATTTGCAAATCTGAGGAACACTAGGCTGAAAGAAGCAAACAAATCTAACATCTCCTATGACCTGCACTATCACGTGTGTTTTGACATTGGAAGAAAGCTCTGATTGGAAAATCTCTGTGTCAGGATGGCAGCATCCTTGTGACTTAGGTCATCTTTTGACTCTGGCCTTGTCTATTGATTCTAGACTGAAGGTTTACGACCCTCAAAGGTGTGACCTGCACCTCTAGCTAATTCATTTCTGCCATGACGGTATGGCTGCAAGAGGATGGTAGCCGGGAGGAGGTGGGGGAGAGGGCAACGGGTTCAAGATGTGGAGCTCAGGTTCTCAATCTCATTAAGCATACAAACAATGCCTCTTCCCCTCCCTCTGAATGTATGTCAGGGTTCCATTAATATTTAGCTATCATTGGACAAATGTTGACTCCAAGGGAGTGTGAAGTAGAGATGGGCACGACTCAGAAAAATTGTTCGTTTTCGTTTTCGTTTTCGGCTAGGGGTCCGTTTTGGCTCATTTCTGTTTTCGTGAGCTAATTTCAAAATTTTTCATTTTTGTTTCGTTACGTAATGAAAACGAAAAAAACGAAAACGAAAATGAAAATTTTTTCATTTCTTCCCATTTAGCTCCATTATGTGTTTTTCCAGTAACGAAAAACGAAAATTGGCTCGAAATTAGTCGTTTCGTTTCCATTTCCGTTCCAGTTCTGAGCCGTTTTTCGTTTTTCGTTTCGTTACGTAACGGAAACAAAAAACGAAAACGAAAACAAAAATACCGCTAAGTCGTGCCCATCTCTAGTGTGAAGCCAAATACAAAAAGCAATAAATTGTTGCTTTAAATTGTTGATCTCCTACATTTAACACTGAGGAACTAGAAGATGACCTGGCTTCTAAACCTTTTTTTGGAGAAAGCATTATACCGAGCCCATGCACATCAGCAGCCAAAACCAGTAGGCCAAGCCTAAATGACAACTGTCTTCTAAAATGTTAACCTAATTTTCATAGTGATAATAGTAACAGAGATACTTTGTCAAGCACCTCGGTGGCTTTGTTTGTACACAAGGGTCATCCTTTGTGTAATATGACAATTACAATTATAGTATCGCTAATCTATAGATTATACTTTATACAGGAACCTCCAGTTCAGAGGTTAAATCTGCCCCTTCCTTGTAACACCATTCTGATGTGGCTTTTCTTTTTATCTAAGTTGTGCTTCTGGTAAATTTCCTTGGGCTATTAAGATTTCCTAAGCCTAAGTGATCTAAGAGGACTCTTCAGATGCACATGAAGATTTCAAGTGAGCTTCAACTCTGAAGAGTCAAGAATCCTCCTGGTTTCTCTTGGATCCCCCTTCCACTCCACAATCTTTAACATGATGCTCAAAACTACGATGTTTGAAGAAGCATTTAAGGGCATCCTTTAAGGTTTGTCTTATTTATGATTTTTGCCCACCATCGACTGGCTTTATTTAGTTTTAGTCTTAGATTCACTGGTTCTCCTTATTGTCTAGCTTGATGATGTTTTTTGTTATATTTATTTATTTATTTATTTATTTATTTATTTATTTATTTATTTATTTATTTATTTATTTATTTGTTTGTTTGTTTGTTTGTTTGTTTGTTTGTTTGTTTGTTACAGTAGTCCCCCACCACAATGTGGTTCATATATTACGGTCTCAGTATATCACATGCTTTTTCTTGAGAGAAGCAGGCTTCCAAAGAGAGGCTTTTAACCTCCTCCTGGCAGTAAAGTCTGCTGAAGTGTCAGGAGAGGGTTAAAAACCTCTCTTTGCAGGCTCAACCAGCAGGAGCAGCCCTTGCTGAGGCCTCTGAATTTTGCTTCCAAAGAGAAGTTTTTAACCCCCTCCTAACACCCCAACAAACAGAGCTGGGGCTGCTCCTGCTGGCTGCATTTGTAAAGAGAGGTTTTTAACAAACCCCTAACACCTCATCAAACTGACCTTGGGCTGCTTGGCTGTTGTTTCCAAAGAGAGGTTTTTAACCCTTTCCTGACACCTCAGCAGACAGACCTTGAGCTCCACGCAGCAAGGTCTGCTGAGGTGTCAGGAGGGGGTTAAAAACCACATTTTGGAAAGGTCAGTTTATTGAGGTGTCTGCATTTCAGGGTGGATCAGGCACCAAACTCCTTCAATAAAAGGGGGAGTATTGTATATGATTTTTTGAGGGGAAAAACTCTGTTTGCCCACAATCTCACTCTCTACCCCAGAGCACAGAGAGAACTCCTAGCTCCCTGAGCTCTTGTCCTCTGAAGATGCCAGCCATAGAGACTGGTGAAACATCAGGAAGAAAAACTTCAGGAACACGACCAAACAGCTCGAAAAACCTACAACAGCCATCTGCTTGGCATTCTTTGGACATAAATTGCCTAGGATAGTGACTAGCACTAATTGGGGGGGGGGATCCAAGATTTTAAAGTGAAAATAGTAAAACAAAATCACTTACTGGCAATGGGTTTCATCAGCATTGCTTTGTGTTGGTTCTTCTTCTAAACTTGGGTTGTCCTAGATGGTGGTCAAGGGGTTCACCTTCAGTTTATTAGTGCTGGATGTTGCTCAGAGATCAGTTTGTTCCCCCATGTTCCTTACCTGCTGCACGGAACACATATGGAACTTTGGAAGCTCATCCAGAAATTTGGAAGCTGTCGCTGACATGTGGAAAACAGGCAGCTCTATATGTCTCATTCTCACCTCATCCTCATTCTCATCCTGTGCCAAAGCCACACCAAAGCTTAATTTGGAGGTTCTCCTGGACCAAGAGGGAGCCAACGATTCAGCCTTTGCAGATTCAATGACAGTTTTGCTTGCTGAGTGTTTGCTTTACTTCAAAGTGTAGCTGTAATTTCTGCCTCTGTACGACTGGGTTTCAAAGAGAGAGAGAGAGAGGGAGAGAGGGAGAGAGGGACACACATATATTTTAGATTAGGCTAAGTCATGCTTAAAGGAGGCTGTTGAAATTTAAGGAGTATCTTAAATCATCATATCCATGGGGAAAATTATTCACTAGTTTCAATGAGTTCACCCCAAGTAGGAGAAAGTTTCAATTTAATGCACTGCATCATGGTTATGAACGCTGTGAGCTGTTCAAAGAGGCAAATATTTGTATTTTGCATTTTGTATTTTGTATATATATTAGTATTTTTTTTTGGTCGCCATGCCGACAGGGACCTGTATCTCTGTGGTGTCTGGCTGTAGGGGGTACACTCTGGGCGGAAGGATTAGTTGGGTAAGAAGAACTTGGGCCAGGCATCTACTCTCCTTTTTGTTGTCTGCAGTGGAGGCAGTTCGCTCCCTCGATCTGTGTCCGGAGGCCGTTCTGGAATGGACCAGAGATAACCGGCTCAAGCTGAATCTGGAGAAGATGGAGGTTCTGTTCTTCGGGGCACCCTCGTCTGGGTACAATGGCCCCCTCCCTAAACTGGGGGTGTTTCCCACCAGCCTACAGACAGGGCCAGGAATCTGGACGTGGTCCTGGATTCAGCCCTCTTCCTGGAAGCCCAGGTGATGGCTGCTTCCAGGGCCGCTTTTATCCATCTCCGCAGGATCGCCCAGATCTGCCAGTACCCCGATGAGTCCTCCCTGAGGACAGTTGTGCAGGCCCTAGTGATCTCGAGGATCGACTATTGCAATGCCCTCTATGTGGGGTTACCCTTGGCCCTGGTCCGGAGGTTACAGCAGGTGCAGAATGTGGCGGCCAGGCTGGTGGTGGGTTCTCGTAGATTCGAGCACATCGCCCCAGTTCTGGCTCACTTGCACTGGCTCCCCGTTGTCCTCCGGATTAGGTTCAAGGTCCTGGTTTTGACTTTCAAAGCCCTCCATGGCTTGGGACCAGAGTACCTGTCGGAGTGTATCTCCCAGAGATCAACTGGGGCCAGGACCACGAGACAGGCGCAGGCGCGCTCACTGAGGGTGGCCACACCCAGAGAGGCACGGAAATCGTGTACACGTGATCGCGCCTTCTCTGTGGTGGGCCCCGTGCTATGGAACCATCTCCCCACTGAGCTGCACCTAGCTGAGTCCCTGCCTGCCTTCAAAAAGGCCCTGAAGACTCACCGTTTCAGGGAGGCATTTGGCGACCTTTCTATTTAGTTTTTTTTCTTCTTTTTGCCCGCGCCATCTCTGCTTGGGTCATGCCCGCTATCCTGTTGTTGTTGTTGTTTTTTGTTTGTTTTTGTTTTTTGCTATTGTGCCTGTCTGTTTTACCTGGTTTTTATTGTAAGCCGCCCAGAGTTCCCTCCTGGGAAGATGGGCGGGATACAAGCTTAACAAATAAATAAATATAAATAAATAAATAAATAAATAAATGGCCCAGAAGAACAAGATAAATATGGTTAGTGACATTCATTCTGGGCCAGTTAGTCATCTGTGCGTCCCTCAGTGTGCTGCTACTCAAGTATAACTACTCACTTCTTGTTTCAGTTCCTCCTAAATGTTGAATCTAATGGAAATCATCTCCTTAAAAAATGAAATTCACACTGTATGATCTAGTTCCATATTGTCTACCCTGACTGGCAGCAGCTCTTTCGATTCCCAGACCATATTTCCTACAGTTTTGTATGGAGCTGTCAGGAACTGAAGCTGGGACCTTCTGCTGAGATGGTGTGTGGTCTAGTGAGGAGGTATGGAAACTGTATGGGTTATCTTCTGTAGTCAGTTATTTTTTAAAGTCAGGATTCATTGGCTGACCAGGGGGATGGAACAGAGAACTGACCAACCAGATCATATATCAAAGCTACAAAATTACAGCAATTTGTGTATTTTTGGTTGTCATGGAGCTATACTATAGAACCCTATATTCTCAGACAATGAATTGTAGAACCCTGGACTATCATGCCAACAGTGACTGGTCTCACAACCAATATAAGAACAGGCATGCTAGAGAACCTTGCCAGAGCTTCATGGGGGGGGGGGAGAGTACATGTCTGTTTCTCCACTCCATCTTGTGTAGTAAGATACTAGCCTGATGATTCTAGATGCCATCCAAAGGCATTTGCGGCAAATAATTATATATAATGGTCCCATGATGGGTTATGCTAATAGACAGGCAGCACACATGCGCTTCTGTGTTCAGCCACTATGTAGGCAACCCATTTTTCCTTTTGGATGGCAGCTTCCACCATCCATATGGCTACTAACTATGTTGTCTGGGGCTGATGGGAGTTGTAGTCCAAAACATCTAGTGGGGGACCTTAAGCTTTTAATGGGACTTTAAAACCACCACCACCACCTCTTGGGCTTTTTGAGCTGATGAAAATATGTATCTTGTACAACTTGTACGGAGAAGTACTCAAACAGAAGACGTCTGATAATGAAGATTACTTGCAGAAATGCAAATGACAATTACTTAAGATTCTATCCGCCTAGGAAAAATTAAATTCAGCGGATTTATTTGTCTAGAATGTGTTATGATGGAAGTGTCTCACTACCTTGCACCCCTTTCCAGATGGGCCCAGGAGATGCTGTGTAACAATCTTTCTTTTCTGGGGGGAAATATTCCTCATATGCTTCAACAGATGTATCAAATCCCTCCAGCCTAGATGGAGGAGATGTGTAGAGAAAGCATAGATTTACAACTCGAGGTATGGAAAACATTGCCCTCTGCCTCAGCTAGAAAAATGAGGAAGCAATCATTCAAGTATCTCCTTTCTTTCTCTCTGCCACTGGGTTAATTTAAAAAAAATCTAACAGCTGGAGCATAAAATTCAAGTTCTCCTCAAGTCTGAAGGTTAACCTGTATCACATATGACTTACAATGTATTCTGTTACTAAATCTTAGTAACTTACAGGGCTTGCTCTACCGTTGGGCAAGTGAGGTCACTACCAGAAGCAAGAGATCTCGGTTATCACACATGCACAGCCATTTGTTATTTAATTTATAAATCTTATTGTTTTTATCTGTGAGGGAGGTTGAAAGATGGGACTGAGATTTTCTGCCTGAATTGCCAAGACAAATTGGTGGGATTCTTACTCCACATTGTAACCTAGGTTGTAGCTGAGCACCATCTCTGCCAATGTCCTCCATGCATCGCAGCATTAGACTGCTTCTAGTGACAGGCCAATATGTGATTTGTGAGAATCGTAGATCATTTGAAATGTTTTCCACCCTTCATGGTTTGTTCTCCACGTCTCTCCCTGAATACTGGTCACTTCACCCAGGGGTTGTGGACCGGTGGTTCTCCACAGGTTTCGAACTTCTACTCCCAGAAACCCTCACAAGCATGCATAATGGTTAGGGGTTCTGGGATATGAAGTCCAAAATATATGCAGCCTCATTGGTCTAAGCCGGTGTGATGTAAACCTGGGTTCAAATTTGTACAGTGCCATGGAAACTCACTGTAAGGTGGAAATGATTCTTAGAACATCACACACAACGTCAGGTGCAACTGGATAGCACAAAACATCAATGGTTCCTGAATGTTCACAGAAATGGCACACACTCTCTTAAATAGCTCAGATCCTCCCTTATACTGTGGGCACTCAGACACCCATTTTTCCTTGCTTTACATGTTTTTTATTACAGTTTTTTCCATATTTGCACACCAGTGTGGCCATGGATGAGTCATGGCATGGAAAACTAGCTCCAGCTATATTGCATGAGCCCTCCCCTGCACTAAAGAGATGAATCCAACTTGGTGCATTGAGTGGCTGGAACGGAATCCAGATATTTTTCACCCTTTACTGTTCACATGCTTAGGGAGGACCGTAGACCTCCTTGTTGTGACATATCAGTTGGAGTCCTGGGTTCTGCAAAGTAGATATTCTTGATCAATTATGGAGCCCCAAACTGGATGAGGCACAAATTGCATCAGCTGTATAATTTCTTTCTTCTTTTTCCTTCATAGCCCAGTAGGTCTGGAATTGACTCATTTGACCCCCTTCCTTAAAGTCTGTGACATATGCACATTTCATAAGCATCAGTTGCAAAAATACTTAAGCTATTTGGGTTGCCTTGAATTTGCAAATGTACAACTCATTTGGAATCCACAGCTCATATTGGATCAGATGGTGCACCACCACCTCCTCAAGATTGAACCAGTATGTATCCCAAAACCCTAAACTGAGTGATGAGTCCATGGGCAGTCCTCCTTAGAAAGAACCCTACACAGTTGCCAGTTAGAGAACCTCAATATGAATCCCTAACCACCTTGCATTATAATCTGCTTCGGATCAAAAAAGGAAGATTTAGGGGTCTTCAACCAGCTGGAATTCTACCCCCACCCCCCAAGTAGAAGCAAAGTTTATTTTAGTTTAAAACCATCAGCCACATTGCTCAGTTCACTGTCCTAGCTTCTTTAAACTGCTCAGTCAAAGGCGACTAATTTTCCTGGCAGGAAAACATGCTGAAGTTAAATACTCAGTAAATGAAAGAGGAGTGTAGTTCAAACACCGGGCTTGCCAATTACTCAGATATTTTAAAACAAGCCATAAAAAATTAACTTTGCTTTCATTCAGAGTGTGAGGCCAACTGATGTCCAGGGCCGGCTGGTCAGACACAGCTGATGTTTATGTCTGATGGCAGAAAGGCTCATGCAAAGAACTAGTGTAATGGCTTGGGAAATCCTTCCTTCAATGCAAATGAGACATTTAGCATGTTATTACATAAAATGACTTTCAAAAATACAGATGGCCACCCTGAGACTCCTTAGCAGGACTGGAACCACAGTGTGCAAAGCAGCCGCGTTTTGTCTTTTCCCTCCTCTGCCTCAGTTCTTTTTTTAAAAAAAGATCCAGTCCCTAGTTTGGGGCCAAGAGGACCTTCCTTGCCTGTGGAAATGGCAGGGGGATTTTAGTAAAAATTCAAAGCAAAGTGTGTACCTTATCAATCACCGCATGGAGATTAAACATAGGAACATAAGAACATAAGAAGAGCCATGCTGGATCAGGCCAAAGGCCCATCTAGTCCAGCTTCCGGTATCTCATAGTGGCCCCACCAAATGCCTATGGGAGTGCATGAGACTAGATATCTGTCTCCTGTTACCACTCCCCTGCATCTTGAAGTACCCTGGTTCTAAGCCTGGAGATTACACATCTCCATCATGGTTTGTAACCTGTGATGGACTTCTCCTCCAGGAATCTGTCCAGTCCCCTTTTGAAGGCATCCAGGCCAGATGCCTTCACCACATCCTGTGGCAGGGAGTTCCACAGACTAACAATGCACTGGGTGAAAAAATATTTCTTTTGTCTGTTTTTACTCTCCCAGCCCACAATTTGAGTGGATGTCCCCTAGTTCTGGTATTTTGTGAGAGGGAGAAAAGTGTCCCTCTATCCACTTTACTCATGCCCTGCATTATTTTGTATGTCTCAATCATATTCCCCCTCAGGCGCCTTTTTTCCAGACTAAAGAGCCCCAAATGTTTTAGCCTTTCCTCATAAGGGAGGTGTCCCAGTCCAGTAATCATTTTAGTCACTCTCTTGCACCGTTTCCAGTTCCACTATGTCTTTTTTGAGATGCAGTGACCAGAATTGTACACAATACTCCAGGTGCGGCCTTACTATCGTCTTGTACAATGGCATTATAGCACTCTGCGGGCAGTTTACAGTTTAATTATGCAAGCTACGCATTGACGCTCCCTTGCCCAGCAAGCTGGGTACTCAATTTACTGACCTCAGAAGGATGGAAGGCCGAGTGAACCTCAAGATGGCCACCTGGAACTGAACCTGTGTCATGAGCTGGGTTTTGACCACAGATCTGAAGCTGAACCACTGTGCGAAGAGGTGCAGAGGTGCAGAAAATCTCACCATTTTGGACACAAATTGATGTCCGGCTTCTAAGTATGGGCTATGAGCAAGGTATTGTTTGGCCACCTGGTTCCTATCATCAGGAGGAATTCCCAAACCTGGGGGATGGAAATGTGTACTATCATCTCCCTCTTCAGCTTCTCTGAGTCCCAAACTTAAGTGTCTGATGAGGAATATCTGGGGAATGCATAGTAATTATTTAAAACCTGATTTGTGTCTTTTAGCTTTTGAAAGCTTCTGCTCACATCTTAAGGGAATGAGTTAAAACATTTGAAGTTTTTCTTTATCTAAAACATGCCCTGTAGCAGCTAGACTGTACAGGATCAAACAAGCAGTAAGCAGATTTATTTACAAAAAATGTCTTCAAATTACCCAGATAGACAATTCGCACATATTTAACTCATGGCCTTATATGTGGCTCTAAAATGTTCCTGAGAAATGAAGGTGTCAAATCTTAAAAATGAAGTGTTCTGATTGAAACAGTCTAACCCCACTACCATCACCAGCATTGGTGGCATACAGCTTATACAAGAACACTCAAGGGAGTTCTGCTGGAAAGCCACAAAAAATAATAATTTAAGAGGATAGATGTACTGACAGACATGAAAAGATTAAATGCAGTACAAATCTGGGGTTTGATTAAATGACAACTTATGCGAAATCAGCGGAAGATTTGCCAGAACGTGGAAATTAATACTTTCACCTTCAGCCCAGTTTTGCATTCAAAAGGTGCCAATGAGATATCGATCATCATGGTGCATTTACACGGGAAGTTCCGTTTCTATTAGAATACATCTGCCAGCCAGGGCCGGCGCGTCCATTAAGGCAAACAAGGCAGTTGCTTAGGGAGCCAAAATGGAGAGGGGGCGCTGGCCAGCCTGCTGCCCCCCGCCACCCCTCCCCGCCTCTGGCCACTGCCGTCCATCCCCCCGCCGCCCGTCGCTGACTGCCCGCCCCACGCCCCCATCGCTGCCCATCCCTGTGCCCGTCGCTGTCCGCCCCCGTGCCCGTTGCCGTCCCTGTCATCCACTGCCCCCCGCCGCCCCGCCACCGCCCTGCCCCGCCGCCACTGCCTGCCCACCTGCCCGCCAAACCCGCCACCCCCCCCCACCACCCGCATCCCAGTGCTGGAGGCATACACATCATTGGGAGTGGCAAAAGATGCTCCAGGAGGAACAGAATGGCATTCCATGGTCACCAGGTAGCTGGCTCATGGTTGACTCAGCCTTCCATCCTTCCAAGGTTGGTAAAATGAATACCCAGCTTGCTGGTGGGGGGGCAATGTGTAGCCTGCATACTGTAATTATAAAAACCTCTAAACCGCCCAGAGACCAGGGCGGTATATAAGCAGAACACACACACACCCTCAACCAACTCTACCAGCTGTTGCTGGAAGCTCTGCAGCCTGGAACAGGCCTACTCCTCTCCTACTTTTGAAGACTGGGACTTGTGTCCCCCTCCCCCAATGAAGTCAGCTGGGTCCCCACTTGGATAGGCACCCTCTGGCAAGCTGGTGCCAGAAACTCAATCTCTTGAGAAGCCAGGCAAAGGCGGCCGGGGGGGGGGGGGGACAGAGGATGCAAGTTCTCTCAAGCCAATAAAAACAGTGAACAAAGGTCCATGCTGGGACCCATAGAATTATTGTCTGGGGATCAACTGGCCACTGGGCTCCCAGGAGGTGAGTCCAGCAGCACTCACACAAGTACAGGCTGCATATTACATTCAGGAACGAGGGCAATATGCCCCTCAGGACTGGTTCCTGAGGAGGAGTGTACAGTTGTACCACAATGCTGCTTTGAGGATGTCCTGTTGACATCTGTTTGAGCGCAGCAGAAACAGGACAACTAGATAGGTCTTTGATCCCATCCTGCACATTCTTATGCCTTTGTAGGAGGAGCTATACAAAGGCAGGAATTCCTTAGGTAAACAAAACACAAGCTCCAGAGTCAGTAGAGGGAACCAGAAATGAATCTTCAAAACCTGGCAATTATGGGGTGAGAAAGAGCCAGTGCGTGTGAATCGTCTTCATCCCAGAATGTCCCAGTTTGGAAACAGACATATTCCTTTACTTTCTGACACCATTGGTCTGGCACCTATTCCTTGCCCTAATTAATGATTATTAATTAAATATGCTGGATCTGGATGCAAAATGGAAACTTTCCAGAATGTATATTCAAGGAGGTTTTAAAAGGGATTTTTGACTTTTGGTGCATACATAGTACGTGAGAAGCAGCAAGAGCATGACGGAATGTTCATTGAGGGCACCTGGAAAGGAATTGTCATAGGAATAAAAAAGACAGAGTTTTCAGGGCTTCCTCATATCAGTCTAATAACAGCAGATGTAATGGGGAGGAAGGAGAGAAAATCAAAATGCATGGTTGTGGCTAGGGAGAACAGGCTGTGTTGGATGTCTGTCTTGTTTGTTCTAGATATTTTTATTTACTTTAACATTTTAAGCATTTCTGACCTTCAGGAATGTTCTGTCAGTCAATAAAAGCAATTAACAGAACCAATGGGGTACAGCAGCAGAAATACAACTGGCACAGCATACGAAGCAAAAACCAAACCAGCTGCAATTAAGGCTGGAAAAAGCTGAAGTAAATAGAAGTTCTCCCCTGATCCCAAGAGGGCATCCAGGTAAGCTGGAAGGAAAACTGCCTTTCCAAACAGGAAACTAGGTAAGCCAACTTTAGGTATCTGTCAGGTTGAACTCCCAGAAAGGAGATTAATTGCAGTTCAACCTGAGAGATCAACACCCAACACTCCCCCAAATCCAAAAGTAAGTTGCATTATGTCAGGTCATAACACTAGTCCTCCCAGACCAGTATGGTCTGCTTTGGACCCGGTACTTTCTTAGGGTCTTAATCAGAGCTGTTCTGATCACCTCTCACTTTAACCTTTCTGATAGTGTTGGATCGGGGCACAAGTGCACAGAGCAGGTGATCTGAAGTACTGGAAGAAGTGATAGGGAGATAGATAGGCTGAGGTTCTCTGTCTCTTTTCTAAGTACATAAAGTGGACCCTCGTATAACAAGCGGTTTGTTTAACAGAAAATCTGCTTAAAGGAAAAAATTTCCAGAGATAGGGGAAAATCGTGATTAGGGATTAATCCGTTTTCAATACATTTGTATGGAAAATTTGTACAAAGGAAAATTTGCTTAACAGAATTTCATTGGTAATGAATGAATTCCTTTATACAAGGTACCACTGCTGTCTGGTACAGTCACTCCCCCGCCATTCCATGGTTCAGGTACTGTGGTCCTACTATATCGTGGGATCACAGTACCTGCCCTGGCTCCAGCTGATTAGCGCTGGGGTGGGGGAGAAAAACCTTTATTTTCCCACCCCAGTGTCAATGAGCTGGGGGGAAGGGGGGAAGGTCAGAATTTTGCTGAGCTAGTTTTCCATTGGCAGGATGTTTTCAGGGTAGGGAAACCTTGGGCTGTGAATCCCTCCACTCTGCAGTCTAAAATGCTGCAATCTGTCCTGCCGAAATTTTAGACCTGGTTTTAGCCCCTTCGTTGTTCATTAGCAAGGAAGAACAGCACAATCTTTACATAATATCAAGAGAGAGATTTCAAGATTTCTTTTCATGCATTAGGTGCCACTATCACCTAGTTTTTTTTTTAAAGTGAAGATTCTGCCTTACTCAGCTGTTTCCACCTAATGTTAGCAAATCTAATTGTCAAATAATTCGGACTAATTTCTGAATCTATTTCATTTGGTTGTGTTGATGTTCTCACTTTCTCTTTCCCCCTCACTCTCCCTTTTATTTCATTATTAATCATGCCTAGATTTCACCCCCTCTCTTCTTGGATCCACTGATAATGGTTTATTTAAGCAAATTTGCCTGCTCTCCGGCAGCTGCAAAGTTCTTAAACGGTGCATTAGATATCACACTGATGGATCAGCTAGGTTAGGAATCTTTGACAATTCATGTCTGCCTTGGCTTTGACTTGAGATATTTGCAACCTATAAGCCTCTCACATGTCACCAAAGAGCAACTGGATCTATACATATCCCCACCCTGCATTTAAATGTAGCCTTGGAATTAAAATCCATGAAAAACACATTTTCACCCACCTCCCGCCACCCTGAGAAGCAATCAAAGAGACAGTCTCAATACTGTTTTGAGATATGTCACTTCACTTTGTTTCCTATCCCAAGCTGTGTTGGGACCAAGTGAATGGGATAGACCTGCATGCCTGTGTTTGGTGTGAAAAGCAATTGGTTGAATATTGTAATTAAACCAAAGGTTGGGAAAGTGATTTGGAGGGAAGGTAGTGGCTGTGTTGGCTGGCCAATTTTGTGAACTGCAACCGCTCAGTGGTTTAGGTTCCTAGCTGTGGAGCCAGAAGCTTGGGAGTGATATTTATACAAGCAGGCAGTATATAAATGTTAAATAACGTAAAAGTAAAGTAAAGGAGTTCTCTTCCCCCATGTACCTCCTGGAGTAAGCTAGCCTACATGATCTTGGGAAAGCTGCACGGTCCCAGAGCACTCCTAGAAGAAGGGAAGGGTAAACCACTTTTGAGTACTCTCTACCTGGAAAACACCGAAAACGTTTGTCATATGTCAGAATTGATTTGATGACACATGACAGCTAGATCAATGTCAGTTTTAAAAACACTGTTTAAACCAATTTGCCCGGTGCACTTGTTTTGTGGAAAAATAAATCTTGTAGTATTAACATGCTAAATCGTGAGACTTATTCCTAAGGTCTGTGTGGGAAAGCCATCCATGAAGTACAAAGGCCTATGATTGCTCCCACCTAGAGGACACACTGAGATCTTGCTTCTGCCTATGAAGGCTCCAGCATGCCTGTCATAACCACCAGCCATGGATCAAAAGCAGGCCCACACATTTTGCTGCCTGAAGCAACAAGGCGGCCATCCATTACATTTCCATGAGCAAAAACCAAAGAGCCTGACCGTCAAACCTTTCTTCATCACTGTCATTGAGGCAGTTTTGAATACAATGCCAGGCCTTCCATAAAGCAGAGTGAGGCAACTGCCTCATGCAAGAGATTTGACCTGGCATGCAATGGCACCAAACCGTTTGATATCCCATTTGTTAGTATAGTCTATGGGAGAGTGGTATGTTGGTATGTTGGTTCCCCCACCCCACCCCACCCCGTTATGTGTCACAATACCTTGGCTAGCTGTGGGGATTATTTACCTTGACTCAGCTGGGAAGGTGTCACCATTTGTTTTTCTGGTTCAGGGAGCAAAATGTCTTGGACGGGCCCCGATAGTACCTGTAGGCTTCAGAGTAGTTTAGGTCATGCAGGGTCAATGATGCATATGCTTCCTCTCTCAAGATCCTTCTTTCACCTCCAAGCAGGGCCGGTGCTAGGTTTTTTTGTGCCCTAGGTGAGGGGCGAGGGGTGGGGGGTGGGGCAGGCGGCACGGCAGGGGGGCGCGGATGGCGGGGGATGGCGACAGGCGCAGGGGCGGATGGCGACGGGCAAGGGGGGCGGGCGGCGATGGGCACAGGGTGGGCGGTGGGCGGATCGCGACAGGCGGGGGGCAGGTGGTGGTGGGACAGCAGGCTGGCCAGCGCCCTCTCTCCATTTTGGCGCCCTAGGCAACTGCCTAGTTCGCCTTAGTGGAAGCGCCGGTCCTGCCTCCAAGCATCTGTTGCCTAAGGTGATTGTGTCATTCTGGCTAACAGTTGGACCGGCTCTGCTAGTGGCCTTTCTTCTCTTTCTCTTTGAATTTTCCTTATCAAGGCAGTGGTTCTATCAACATGTCCAAGATATTATTTTCCAAATTAATTTAAGGGTTAGAGTTTCCAATTTGTGGGCATTTCTACCTTCAAAGAATCTACCTAAATGGTCAGCATGAGGATAGCACTCTTGAGTCAGGAACATCGGAAATGCCAAACCAGATCAGACTGAGGTGTGTCAACTCAGAATGGAAGAGGAATGGGCTGGTCCAATTTCTGGAGTAAAATGAATCTACAAATTCATTTGAAGCTGGAGCACAGGTCAAACAAAGTGTGGCACCCATTGCTTTAGTTTTCTTTTCTTTGTAAAAAAGAGCCTGGTGTGCCAACCCTCTGAAGTTCGCTACCTCAGATTTGTCAGGTTCACTCCCCTCTTGGGTCTCACACAGTCTAATCCATATCAGTGCAAATCCAGACATGCTGTTGACATTTTGGTTTTCCAAGTTATTGAGCTTACTTATTTAGACAAATGGATCTGGATCCAATGCCCCATTCAAAAAAGATGAGCCACGTTAAACTTCTATCTTAAGAATTTTTAAGCCAATGGTTTGCAGTGGCCACAGATTCTCTATTTAGAATAGCTTTAGATTAAAAAAAAAACAGATTATGCTACTGATCACCAATGTTCTGTGAGGACATGGTTTATAATGAAGAAAGAAGATGTTAAACTAGAGGATCACTCATATTTTCAGAAGCTCTAAGACCGGATAGATGGACCTACGATCAGACCAAGTTAGGATCTTTCAGTTTGTCATATGTCAAACTGAATTGGGCCAGTTGAGTATGAAACTCTTTGTGACCCCATGTCCATGGAATTTTCTTGGCAAGGAATACTGGAGTGGCTTGCCAGTTCCTACTCCAGGTGCCTACAGCACCTGGTATTCCCTGGTGGTCTCCCATCCAAGTACTAACCAGGGCCAACCCTGCTTAGCTTCCGAAATCAGATGAGATCGGAGGTGCTTAGGGCATCTAGGCTACTTATTGAAACATAGCTTCCTATGAAATAGGTGAAGCTATTGGACTGCACTATTGCACATTTAAGATGATGGCGGGGTGTGTGTGTGTGGGGGGGGGAGAGGCAGAGCTTATCAGTTTTTGCACGGTTCTCAACATCAACAACTTCTTTGACAAGGAGGAAGGGATCATTTTCATTTTGGTTTGTTTTCTAGAACAGCTGCCCCAAATTTACAAATTTCTTCCTATTTTGAATTGCAAAACTTTTAAAGCAATTTGAATCATTTGCTGAAAGTCTGCCACCCAGTTTTAAGACAGAACTATCTTGAGGTTTAAAGAAACCATTATGATGGAGAAGGAAGCCAAATGGATTGATCTTCCCAACAGTCACAGTAAAATAATCTCGTAGAGAATCTAGAGTGGTATCTATCAAATAAGAATACAAGTGTGCTCTTCAAAATTTATTTATCCCCCCCCCAGCCCCAAATGCTTTGTGGAAAAAAGTCTAAAAAAAAATTGTTATAGTTTTCTAGCTACCCAGTCACTGATTACAAGGCATTAGAGATGGGCACAAAATGATTTTTTCATTTTGTTATTCGTTATTCATTTTGTTACAGAACAAAATGAATAACTAACCACACTTTCGAACAGCAAGGTGAGAGGGTTTAAAAAGGGATTAGAAGCAAAGACAAATATATTCCACTCCCTTTAGAGTTGATTTGTGTGTTTGAAATTGTATTATTATTATTATTATTATTATTATTATTATTATTATTATTATTATTATTATTATTATTATTATTATTATTATTATTATTATTATTATTATTATTATTATTATTATTTTATTTTATTTTGTTACTCTGCAAAGAAAAAAATAAGTTTTAATTCATAGGCAAAGATTTTAGCTTCCCTCTCTATTTTTTATTTTATTTAGAGTTGATTTCTGTTTAAAACAGTATTATTTGGATATATATTTAATTATTTATTAACATGTAGTTGAACAGCCTGTTGCAAACTTGGGAACCATTTACAAAGCCTGCTTTCAGTGGGTATGTCTTTTGGCTAATTGTCCTGGTAGAGTCTGCAAAAGTAGAGATGGGCACGAAATGAACTTTTAATTCATTTTGTTATTCGTTTTTTGTTTCATTAGCTAACAGATGCCAACCCCACCATCCTAACCTAGCCCCCCATTGTTTGAGAAGTCAGAATCCTCACAGGGCTCAGTCCACTTTGAGCTGGAGGATTCTGAGGACCTCATGGTAGGCAGGGAGGAGGCTGCCTCTGCTCCCAGGCCCACTCCTCCTACCTCCCAGTCCAGTGGCAGCACCCAGTCATCATCCCAGGGTGTGACTCAGGCCACCACCGAGGCAGGCTCTGCTGAAGGCAGAAGCTTGCACAAACCTCAGGGCTCTCTGCAGAAGCGCTTTGAGAGCCAGGATGACCAGAGGCTCATTACTTGGAAGCTCTGCAAAGTATTGGCGTGCAGAGGCAGTGGTCTAAGGCACCTGTCATCCAGTGCCTTGAGGAGCCACCTGCTGAGGATGCACCCTGGGGTGCTGCCAGGGCCAGCAGCAGGCATTGGTCCCTCTGTGACTGGGAGGAAGAGGGGAGTAGGAGAGGCAGGCGGGGGATGGAGGCTGGTGATGCCCAACCAGAAACATCCACTGAGAGAGCAAAGAGTCAGGCCACTCTGCATGAAGTGGTGCCTCTCAGTGGGGGTTTCTTGAGCCAGCGTCCCAGGAGGCCACCACCCATATTGCTGGTGAAATGGTGGCAATGAGTGGTTTGCCCCTCTTTTTTTTGGAGTCAGTGGGATTCAGACACCTACTGAAGCACCTGGCTCCCTGGAATGAGCCTCCATCCCAGCGGACCCTCAGCAGGCAGGTCATGCCCTCCCTTTGTGAGCCCATCAGGGAGATGGTCCATGCGCAACTACAGAAGGCTAGAGGTTGGAAGGTCCACTTTACAAATGACCTCTGGACCGATGGGCACTTAGGGCTACCTATACTGGGTGGCCCTTCTCCAGGTGCAGAAATGAAAGACTCGACGACAGGCACCCACATCACAGAGTTCCTCATGTCTGCCCTGCGAGGTTGGGCACTGAGGGGCAGGCAAAGCATTGCTTCATGGTTACGGATGCAGGCCATAACATGATAGCTTCACTTCAGAAGGCAGGGCTCGAGGGCATCATGTGCACTGCCCACAAACTCCATCTTGTGGTGCATGATGCCCTTGGGCTGGGTCCGTTAGAGATACCTGGTAGCAAGTGCAGGCAGCTTGTTGGGCACTTTTCATGCAGCATCAAGGCTGCCAGGATGCTGCACGAGAAGTAGGCTGAGCTGGGGCAAGCTGAGCATGTCCTTCTCTAGGACCTACCCACCAGGTGGAACTCCACCTACGAAATGGTGAAACACCTGGTGGGGCAGAGGGACGTGTTGGAGGCCATCATATTCACCACTCCCATTCTGCCTGGGGGGGTGTAGTTGGACATAGGTGCCACCAAGTGGATTGCCCTAGTCCAGATGGTGGGTATCCTTCAGCCATTTGAGGACACCACCAATGTCTTCAGCAGTCACAACACCAGTCTGGGGCATGTCATCCCCCTCGTACATGCCCATCCCAAGGGTCCTTCTCTTCTGGGTACATGCAAAGACCAAGTACAGTTCCATCCATGTACTTGGCCTCTGCCCTAGCAATGGCAGTAGCCTGCTCAGTGGAGGGAAGGGGGGCAGAGGAACAGGACCCTGCTTAGACCATGGTGAGGGAGTACATGGCCGAGCCACTCCAACCCCTAAGATCAGACCCTCTCCGATACTGGGACAGAAAGGCAGAGATCTGCCCCCAGCTATCGAGTCTGGTGTTAGACCTCCTGTCTATCCCTCCCACCTGCATCCAGAGTGAGTGCATGTTCTTCACATGGGACACATACTGCGGCCAAGCCGCTCATGTCTGGATCCTGGGACCATATAAAGGTTGACCTTCATCCGGTTCAACCTTTCCATGTTGGATTTGCCCATCCCCAACCCATAGGTACACACCTTTCTCTACTCTACCTGTTCCACTGCATGTCTGCCTCCCTTCTTGCCATGCCTGTCTGCCTACCTACCTACCAACCTACCTATCTGCCTTCACCCTGCCTGTCAAGGCCCAATGTTTCAGGCCTTTCCTGGCCAATCCCGGGGGGGGGGGGACCCTATGCCTCAGAGGGTGTCTTGTGGGGCTGAAGCCACTCTGCTGCCTATGGGTGACTTGAAGCCCAAAACACTGCCTCTGGGTTGCTTTTTTGTGGGAGTAAAACAATTTAAAAACCAACTTTAAATGATAAAAAATTAAATACTGGCTGATCCAAAGTGCAAAGTTGATGTGCCCAACACCGCTACCACCACACCACTCCACCAGTCAGCTTAATACAACAAAACAATAATTCTTTGTTAACCGCCCTGAGTTCCTGTCTGGGAAAATCTGGCGGCAAACAAACAAACAAACAAACAAACAAACAAACAAAACATGTTCTGTTCTGTTTCATGCTCTATTTTTTAAAAAGAAATTTCAAAAAGAGAGAGACAGACAGATTCAGTCACACTCACACTGTGTGTAAAAGTGGGGAAAAACAAAAATGAAATGAAATGAAAAATCAAAATGAATTTTTCTTTAAAAATTCATTAAAAATGAAATGAAATAAAATGAATTAAAAAATGAAACAAAATGATACGAAACACCATTTTTGCGTTCCGTGCCCTTCTCTGCAAGACATGTTTTTTGTTATTACATGGTGAATCCGAAACTAGATTTCCCCTGGTCTACAAAGGATGCTACCATTTGTACACTGGTCATTGCAGCCCAATTTTATTCCTCTTTTTCTGAACGCGAGTCACGTTGCTTTCAAGGAAATTTACCCCTTTGCACCTATGCACAAGCTTACAACCTGCCAAAGGTATGACATTCACAGAAGGCCTTCATGTGTAAAGTAATACACATTCCTGAGAGGTAGAACCTTTGAGATTTTGTTTTTCACCCAAACGTCATGGCTGCGCTGAAATGCTCTCTGTCTCCCTCCTTCTCTCAGTGATCCCCCCCCCCCCACATCTGTGTTCCCAGAAGATTCTTCTTCTCCTTTTGAGTTCTGAATTTTATCAGCAATTCTTATGCTAACAGGGGTCAGAAGATGAGAAGTTTCTCACGTTAAACTCCAAGCTCCTCATGCATAATGGCCCATATCACCTCCATTGTCTGCCCCCCCCTCTCCCCAAACATAGGCAGTTAGACATCAGGGCCAAAGGAAATATTTAAAAGCACTGAATGCGCCAGAAGGGTTCCGAGAAAAAGTCCGGCAGGGCAACAAATGCAAGGTGCAGCAGATGGCAACTTAAAACAAAGGGGCAATGTGTTGAGCAGCTTAGACTGTTGAGCAGTCATAGAATGAAATGCATGATCTACTTTAAGAATACCTTGACATCTTCAGAGGAGATGTTGCAAAGCAAGATCACTGTAGCCAAAAGAAGCTACAGAAGGTTGTTTCCCCTGAGAGTTCTGTTTCCTTATTTCTCCCCCTCCCGCCTCCCCCATGGTTAAGTCGATCACGTTGGATTTTTTTTTTATGGAACTGAGATAAGAACAGGTGTCTGGGTAAGAGAATGTGTTGTTGAGGTAACTTATCATACTGCAAAAACTGTCTATTTAAAGTAGGATGAATGCAGATGGAAGTACCTGCTGGGTCTCATCAGTGCTGAAAATTTGTCAACAAATTTTTTCAACCTTGTGTGGAAATTGTAAAAAAATGCCTCTCTCTCCACATGCAGGTGGCCCTCTCTTGTTCTCTGCCCCCCCACTTGTCTTTCCAAATGGCTTTTACTGCATTAGGTGTTGTCCTCCTGTAACCAAGATGGTTACTTCACGTCCATTCTCATCCTGGGAGGAAGTTTGTTGTGTGTTTATGTCGGTTGCAGTCACATGGTCTTCTTCCAGTTCTATCCCTGTTCTCGTGTACGCATGGGCGTGATGGATGATACTGGCATGACTGTTACCGCACTCCTTGTTCCGTGATGAGATGTGAAATTCCATGCCTTTGTTCTCCGGGTTTTTTTCCGGCCCGACCTTCTGTTTTACAATGTTTCGATTCTCTGAAGCCTTGCCTTCAATGTGTTATGGAGCAAAGTTTGAGGCATTTGTCTTTCAACCTCTACATTGTGTTGCTTACTCCATAGGGAATGTACTGGTGAGTGGCACTTCGCACTCCTGCCACTAGATGGAGAATGGCACGTTGCGTGACAAGCCTTACCTCACGGCCACTTGTCTCGGAACGAGAAGCGTGATGAGCAGATTCCCGAGGCCAGGGAGGGGAATCTCTCATCCTGCTTAAATCACAGTTCAGGATGTGTGGTCGGGACGAACTCCCCTCATCCTGCAATGGACATGCGGTTAGATTACTTCATATTGGTCCCAAGTGGGATGGTGAACAGAGATGAGATGGACGTGAAGTATCAGCCCAAGTCTCAAGGGCTATTCCTTTGCCGACCTGGGATCCTTAACTGGTGAGGGACTGCTGGATAGTTTCATGATTTAGGTCTCTGGTTGCGAAGCTAGAGGTTGGGACTGGAGTTTGATTCTCCACTGGGGCTAAACTCAGTGATCCATAGGTTCCCTTCCAGCTCTGCAGTTCTAACATTACTATGAAATGTTATGAAGATTTCTACAGCCTCTCTATTTCCCCTCTACTCCATTGTGATCCCACATAAGTTGCTGGGCTCCTTCATTTTCTTGAAATTCTTCTTGACATTTCAAGATGCAGCTGACATAAGCCAGCATCTGCACCAGAGACCATCCAGCACCAAAGGGCCCTGTGGAACAACTCCATTGGTGGGCCAGCTTTCTGATGCAAGAGTGATACTATAGTTTGGCAATATTCTGGGATTTGAGGTACATCCTGTCCTACTCAGGATATGGCTGTCAAGGGACCTTGGGTCCTTGTTACGTCCCCCAAGATAAGAGTTAAGATTTCATTATAGAAACGCTCACCACCAGTATTCATAAGAGATGAACCCGCAAGGTTGTATTAATGTTCTGTAGGGCACCAGAGCAAAGATATTGACAGTTTTAACTCAGCAGATCTAATTATATTACAGAGACAATCGCATGCACGACTTTCAACCAGTCTTCATTTTAAAGAAAAACTGCTCACATATGTAGTTCCTGGATTTAAAAAAAGGCCATGAGAACAAACCTCTCTTTTTGAATTGTCGGCTTCTCTAAAATTTGTATTTTCCCAACCAAAACCAACCAAAAGCAGTGTAAAAATGTTTGTCTTTTATGGGGGAATCATGCCAAGATGGCAGATTTAAAACAGACTTGAGGCCATGATCCTTTAAAGTGCAATAGGGGGTACTACTTGGTATCAAGGCAGAAGAAGACCTATTAAGTCTCTTGATTTAGAAGATGTTGAGCTACTGGACAGGTAGCTAGTGTAAGATTTTTCGCTCGTTAGTTGCATCACTCAGTCAAAAAGGGGAGGAGGTTAAGCAAAGCCTAGCATTTTATCTGAAAGAAAAAATGTATTTTAAAAGTTTGTTCTGTATTAAGCGTTCTATGTTTTGCACAAAATAGAAGCTTTTTTGCACAAATCACAAACATTATTGCGTAAAATATGTTTGTGTGATTCTTTTTTTAAAAAAAGTCCCAGAATATGAAAAATGCACAAAACCTTTTATAAACATGCCCTGTAGTAGGGAGAAAAATCTCTGAATATATGCTGGCATCTGTGCAAAAAAACAAAAAAACAAAAAAACAACAACAACAAAACGAATTATTTTGCCAGTCCTTGGGAGAATTTATGGGATATGCACATATACCATCCTGTAAGAGAAGAGATGGCATTCTAGTGTCGTGTGTCTGTTTGTTTCTCTGTGTGTGTGTGTGTGTGTGTGTGTGGTGTTGTTACAGTTGTGATCGTCCAGAAATAAAGTAAGTGAAGTCTAGATCAAACCAAGCCTGAGCTCTCCCTAGAAGCAAATGTGGAGGAAAAGTTAGGCTCCTATATTTTGGGGGCATCATGAGATGACAAGGTTTCCAGAATGACAATAATGATAGGAAATACTGAAGGTAGCAGGACAAGAGGATGAACAGTTACAAGATGGATTGACCCATCTCAGATGTCAAGATCTTGAGCAGGGCTCAATGATAGGACATCTAGGAGGTTGCTCAAGTGGAAAAATGGACATCATCTCCCAACCAACCTCAGTTACCTATTTTTGGATGCTCCCTGAAATGCAATGCTGTGTAAGTCTCTGTCCCTTTGAGACTCTTTATGGCCAATTATATGATTCCCCCTCTAAGTCTTGTCCTGAACAGCCCTGCTACCCTCAGATATTGGTCAAACTGCTACCAGTGCCTCCATTGTTGTGTTGGTTTTTTGGGTGGGTGGGTGGAATATCCACCCAGGAAGAATTGCCCTATTCTGTGCTCTGCAGAACTCATGCAAATAAGGCAGGTCTTGCATAACTTATAGACCTTCCTCCTGGCAACCAGATACTGTACTTAGAATCTTAATCTGATTCCTCCTTCTGATTTGGTGGTATTTTGCATTGTAGAATGTCGCTTGCACCAGATAAAGCACTTCTTTGCAATAATCAGGGCCGGAAACATTTGGGTGTTGTTGTTAAGCAAGAAAGCTCATATCACTACATATTGTTGTTTTGCATAATGCCAGCATCTACAAGGTAGCAGATTTCCAGCGCACCGACCCACCCCTAACACACTCACACATACAGGAAATCTGGGTATAACTGAATTGGAGATGAAGGTAGAGCTGCTTGTGCTCTAAGTCACCCTCCCCACACCCTGCACCAAATTGCCACCCCCCCTTTCCCAACAATTAATGGGCTGATATTTCTCGTTATCCCTTTTCTGGTCACGTTTCACCATTGAAGCTACTCAGCGAATTAATAGGTGCCAAAATGCAAAGCTTCGTTCTTATTACACGCTATCGATCTGATTGCAGTGTCATTAATTGAAAGACTAGGGGTAGGTGATGGATGGCCCAGATCTGGGCTCTGCACCCTCCTCCTGGCGCAGCCCTGCAAGACGAAACCTGCATGAAACAGATTGAAACCCCCACCCCCTTTTGGGGGGGGAGAGTGGGGGGTCTCCGACATAAATTATTTGTTCATTGTTAGACCTTGCAACTGCAGTCATACACTGGGAGATTTAACGGCGGGATATCTTAAATCTCGCTCTGTCTAAAATATTGTGTGCATTTAAAATATGCATACATATATATGCAGGGTTGAGATACTGATGATCGCTCATTGAAACAGATGCATAAGCTGATTTCTAAATATCAATACTTGGGTTTTTTTTTAAAAAAAATCTAAACAAAGGTTTTTCTCTGCCCTGATTTCAATTCCTTTTCTATTCCACTGCAGTCACTTTCACTGGAAGCTGAGATGGAAGCTGGTTTCTCTGATCAAGAAACATATTTATCATATTTAAAATGATTCCCTACCTTCCTCCTTCTTTCTTTCTCCCATCGCAGAAGAGCTATTTAATAGTACCCTCCCTCCTTCTCAGATTTTTTTTTCTATAATGAATTCCCCAATAAATCTGCAGATGCAGCTTTGCTCTTGATTTTAGCTTGATGAAATCAAGTGTCTTCAGAAGCAGTGATTTTTTAATGTATGATTTGTATTTTTTTTAATGGCTGCAGCCTGATTTAAGAATTTATTTAAACATTTTGATTTTTTTTTTCTTAAGGACAGGACATCAGTTTTCAAAATATTGTCATTTATGATCTTTGGGAACTGACTTAGAATGGGATTTCATTTTTCATGTGTTCAGTATTTCCCAACTGATGTCCAAAATACAAAATAACGATACAGGATGCTAAGGCCAAGTTTATCCTTGCTTTTTTTGTCATTTGAGGTAGACAAACGGGGAAATTAGAGCTCATTGAGAGGACCCCTGTAAATGGAACAATAAGACCCATAATCCAGATTGTGATTTGTTCCTCTGTTGTGCGTGTGTGTGGTGGAATCTATATTTACTGTCCCACAATGCTTCAGAGCAAAACAGGCAACTGGGTAGGTGGTATGTGTGGGGGAATCATTTGAATAACAAACATCCCCAAATGCCAGGTGACCCCCTTCTCTCTCTCTCTCTCTCTCTCTCTCTCTCTCTCTCTCTCTCTCTCTGTGCGTGTGTTGGCAAAGTATCTAGAATTGTCACAAAATCCAAAGTAGATACTCAGTGAGATTCACTCCCAGGACAATGTGTAATAAGATTACAGTTTCAAAGAATAAAACATATTATTCATGTTATATTTTAATCTATTCTACTTTGCAACCTAAAAATAGAAGAGGAGTGTTGTAGTGTGTTCTTTTTTTAAAAAAATACAAAAATTCAGGGTGTAAAATTTAGGGTCGGAGGGAAAAATAGTTACAAAAGTTAGTTCTTTGTGTATTTTAGTTCCAGTCTAGATAACTCTGATGTACTCGTTTTAGTGACACGTGTCACTTAATTTTATCTCCTTGCCATTATACATATTTTCCCTCATAAAATATGTGTTAGGTGCCAGATTAGAAACTTTCCCATTGGAATGAGAAGGCCAATTTCTTTCTGAGATTCTGTCTATCTTTATATGTCAAACTGATTTTTGAAAAAAGGGTCACACGTGGAACAAGGGCCACCTTTTTAAGCCATTCTCCTTAGCAGGTGTTGTTTTCAGAGAACACCTTTGGAAAGCCGAGGGGTTCATATTTCCAGCAGAGGGACTGATGCTTGTGAGGAGAAAGATGGTTGGATTCCAGTCATTTGGTTCCTCCTCTCCCCCTTCCTGCATGTTGGTTTCATCATGTCTTTGTTTAGAGAGGGCTAGAGCATTTTGTCATTTCATCCGTGTCTTGTTGGTGGTGCTGTTCGTTGGCAGGTTTTGGGAGTAAAACATTGAAACGGGCCGCTAGGCAGGGGCATTTTTGTGTGTATGTATGCATGTGTGCATGTGTGCATGCGTGTGTGCGCATGCGCGCGTGCACACACACACACACACACACCAACTTTCTTTTCTGCAGGAGATAACAAAGCTCTGCCAGCACGTGTGATCTTTCTCTTCTTGCTCTGTGTTTTGACATGAAAGTTTTTTTTAAAAAAAACGAGTGGGACGGACCAAACAAGAAATGTGAAATAGAATGCTTTTCATAGTATCAGAAATTTGTGAGGGCAAATTTGATCTAGTATGGTTGTGTAGATCCTATAAATACTTATCAGGGTGAAAGCATGATTGAAATGAATAAATGTGCCTCTAAGCAAACATGACTATAATTGTGTGATAAGGATTTCAAAATCTTTAGGAACTGGACACATTTTCTTTCTTTCTTTCTTTCTTTCTTTCTTTCTTTCTTTCTTTCTTTCTTTCTTTCTTTCTTTCTTTCTTTCTTTCTTTCTTTCTTTCTTTCTTTCTTTCTTTCTTTGAGCCTTCTTCCCACATCACCACCACACAATCCTTTGACTGTATCCCCTTTGCTCCGAGACCCACTGTTAAATTTGCTAGCCTTCCTTTATTTTGTTAATGTAGCTTTGCAGTTTGGCGTAATTTCTCGGGATTGTACAACCTCCGAGAGGAGGAGAGAAAGGCATAGATATCGGGGTGACGGGAGGTGAGAGAAAAAGCTTGCGTTTGTTTTCACTGCTCACTCAGCCTTTCAGCGATTGAGCTGGGAAGACGCCAACAGAAGCCCTTCTGCTACCATAAAGCTCTCGGTCTATACATTGCATCCGTCCTGAAGGTTGCCGTTCACCAGAAATGAAATTATTTGCATCCAAATGTCACAAAAATTTTGAGTGCCTCAGGAAAAAAAAAGCTTTCCGCCCTCTGCATGAGTACTCCTTGAATACAAAATAAAAAGTGAGATGTGACAGAGGAAAATATAAGATGATGAAGTGAACCTTTGTCCCTCGCATCTCTTACTGATTCCATTTCGGTATCAAGTTGTTTGCCTTTTTCATCATCTCACCCTGGTTCTGGTGAGAGGACAGACTCTGGTTGAGCTTTGTGTTTAGGGGGCTGTTGGTGTTCAGTTTGCATTTCTCCTCTGGGAATACACACATACAGATTCACACACGTGTGTGTCTTTGTGTGCGTGCATTTGTGTGTGTGCATGCATATGCCTTTAGAATATCAATTCAGGCTAAATTACTAAAACCTAACAGATAGAATTACTCAAGGAGAATGTGAAGACGTTCTTTCAAACCCCCTTTAAAGGAATGTGAAGGCAAGAAATGCCTTTAAATGAAAAACAAACAAACATGATTTCTGTTATTAATAAAGTCATAAACTTGTGGCATAATTTCTCCCCTGCATGATACACAGCCACTCTCCTTGGCTTTGATCCTGTTTTGAGATTTTTTTTTATACTTCATCTCTTCCTTCTCCCTTTCAACAAAATCTGTGGGGCAATGATAAACACTTCTTTGCCTCCTGGAGCCGTCTTACCCTGTCTGAGAAAATAAAATGCTTTTTAAAAAAGAAGAAGAATGGACCACTCTGTCAGTGTTTAGAAAGTAATACCTCCATTCACTTCTAGTTTAATCTGTAAACAGTAAGGATAATAACATTAAATTAAATTAAATTACGCAGAGCATCCCAGCAGCTGGTGGTGAGATGTGAAATTGAATAAAAATGTTATTATTTGTACAGAAAAGAGAGACAGGGCAGAGAGCAGAAAAGGTAGAAAGGAAGCATTATTTATTGCAAGCCAAGTTACTGTACGTGACCCAGGTGTTACAGCTTATTTGCATATTTCCCACCTTTGGTACACCCCGGCGCATGGGGATCTCATGCAATTGCTGACTAATTGATAGTTGAAGAAACTGCTACTGGGCCACTCTTTGCTTACAAATGCATGCAGATGTGTTATCTCAAATCAAACATTTAAGGGACACACACTGTGTCACTTACTTACATGGACCGAAAGTCTTCATGCTAATAGAGGTGTGTGATGCAGATGGAAAGGCATAAAATAGGAGAAAGAGGGAGACACACACACATGCACGCACACGTGCACACACACACACACACACACACACACACACACACACACACACACACAC
>JAHTLZ010000327.1:3224205-3236204 GCA_023846285.1 Phrynocephalus versicolor | reverse complement strand
TTCTTCTTCTTCTTCTTCTTCTTCTTCTTCTTCTTCTTCTTCTTCTTCTTCTTCTTCTTCTTCTTCTTCTTCTTCTTCTTCTTCTTCTTCTTCTTCTTCTTCCTTTTAAAGAAAGGAAATCCCCCCAACAAATCTTTCTTGCTTCCTCCCTGAGCTTCTCAGTCTCCACAGCCAGTCTTTCTCCCACTCCTGAGAGAGTGTGTACAGGGCCTCAAAGAATCCCATCCCACTATCTAACAAAATGGTTTCCTTTGGTAAGGCTCAGATACAGCCACAGTTGTTCAGAGTGGCATCACGGCTGGGTCAGGAGCTTATTTTTGTTGGGGAGTTATGAAAAGCCTGCGTTTGTCAGCCTTTCGCACTGGAGGAACAAGTCTAGAAACGTGTTAGCCAGGCTCATTTTTGTTTGGTTTCGTTGAAGAGGCCACATTCATCAGTCCAGGCGTGACAGCCTTAGCCATAAAATCATCCCTGTCACAGTTTATTTAGACATGTCTGGCTCGTTTACTGCCAAAAAGGGGGGGAAGGGGGGAGTGCATTTGAGTTTGCAGAGTGGTGGACATGGATGCAGGCTTGGAAAGGTAGGAATGAGCAGCACATTGGGAGGAAACACAAATTATGAGCAGGTAACCGGGCTGCCCTGAAAAGGGCATATTTGGATGAATTATGTGAGAAAGCAAAAGTGTTTTAGTGCCAAGAACACACAACACTAGGATTGTACTGTGCTATTAACATGCCATCTCCTTAGTGAATATATGCTTTGTTTCAATAGTATTTGGTGGTGCTCTTTGGTTCACCTGCTTGTTGAGTCTTTGAGGACTATTTTCTTTCTTTATTGCTTTGCTTTTACTCTCCTCACCCTTCTTTACCCAAACTGCTCCCCATTTTCTCTGGTTTATAAACACCTAATAGGAGTTCCCAACCTTGGGTCCCCACATGATCTTGGAACACAGCTCCCAAATATCCTGGCCAGCACAGTGAGCAGTGAAGTCTTCAGGGAGATTTAGTCTAAGAACATCTGGCGACACAAAGCGGGGAGCCAGTGGTATACCATCCCTCTCTTTCAAGGTCAGGTGAGCTGTGGCACCTCTGAGACAGTTCAGTGTCCATGTGAGCATGCAATGGAAAGTTTAGCCAAAGATCTTAACAGAGAGATCTTGCTATAGAGGAAAAGGTCTGATCCCCCCCCCGCCCCGCAACATACACACAGAGACACCAAGATTGAAAGACTATCTGGAAGTTGAGTCATGGCAACTGGACTTCTTTTCTTGATCTGTAATCCAAGCTGTTTGAGTGAGCAGCAAAACATTTCAGTCTCTCAAGAAAAGAAGTCCAGTGGTCATGACTCAACTTCCAGACAAGCTCACCTGGATGACTGAGAATCTCCACCAACATCTTGAAAGGCTACAACATGTCCCTCCCTAGTTCTCCCATTTCTGCTCCACATCTTTGACTGGTCCTGGAAACAGGAAATGAAATGAAACACAGAGTTACAGTGCCACATACATCACAACAGGATGTATATTTTAGTACATATGATGGTGGGATAGGTGGAATACAACACACAGCATTCCCTCTCCAACTGGGTGTTCTATTCCTTTGATATATCCAGAATACTGCGTTGCCAGTTCTTTCTTTTGGGTGCCTCATTTTTAAGGGGTCCAAGGCCGGTCTCTCCAAAAACATGCAACAAAGTGTATGGTGACCTCTAGTGACTATGAAATGTACTACACCAAGCCAACACCATGGCAGGCTTTATTTGTAGCAAATATGCTAATTGTCAATGGAAAATCCAACATGCTGTTTCTCCACTCCCAGCCCTGCTGCCTGTCAGTGTTGGCAATGCTGAGCAAGATAGGCTGGTGATTTGACTGGCAATAGGGCAGCCGCCCATGTCTTATACCTTAGCCGACTACTGCAACTTGAAAGTTGCAGCACCTTTGCTGTAGGAAGAGGGTGCTCCCTATAGATCAAGTGCCAGCCATTGAGTTCTTTTCTTCTTTTCACAGGCTATGGCAGCTGAAAATCAACTGTGAAAAAGCCAAGACCCTCCCCTGCACCAGAAAGAGGTAAGAAACCAGTTCTCCATCAACTAGGGAAGTTTCCAGGTATGCAACTAAAGCTCTCCCTGCATTTGGGTAGGAACCGAGCTTGACATCTCAAATTATGTGGAAACCCCACAAGTCCTCACTTTTTCATAAATCATATTCACCTTGCTGAATTCTTACAACAGTTGCTAAAGGGTCTCTCTCTCTCTCTTGTTCTCTCGTTCTCTCGTTCTCTCTCTCTCTCTCTCTCTCTCTCTCATTCTCTCGCTATCCCTCCCCACCCACCCACCCATAGAGTAAATGAATCATGGGGCAGTTGGAAAATATGCCCCACAATAATACTGACATAAAGATATCCCAAGTTTCCAGTCCTCTGAAGCAGTACCAAGAAACCAAAATAAAAACAAAAAAATGTGAAAACTCGGTGACTTGGATCTAAATTTCAACAGCCAGGACAAATGAGTTCGTGATTTGACTGTCTTGGAAAATTGAACACATGAAAAAGTCAACACTCAAGAAATCTCAGATACTTCAACATGGTCCATTTGTCCTATAATGCATTTACTCAACTGGAGGGTGATTTGCTTCATAGTTGCAAGCACATATGGTGCTGCTTGGAACAGTATGTTGGGGTAGCATTCGTCAATATTTTTGAGTTGTTTCAGGAAGAGATTTATAGAATTGTAATTTGTTTGCCTTCAGTGGAAATCCAATAAACTGTCTTCCCACTTTTACTACTTAATCTTTCCTTTTGGAGGGAAGAAGCTCTGGTCCCTCCCTGGCCCCTTGATATATCACATCACCTACTTGATCTCATTGGCTCTTGGAAGTTAGCAGGATTTGGCTTGGCTAGTAGTCAGATGAGAGAGCATGAAGGATCTGCTTGTAAGGCTTAAGACAAGACAGGAGGGTGTTCCTTTTTGTTTCATATTTCTTTGAGTGCATAAGATTGGGAGGTGTGGATAGTTGACTTTCAGGGTAGGTTTGTGTCATGTGATGTATGATGCATTAAATGTAAATATTAAAAGTTAGGAGAAAAGCAGTGGCAAACATAACAATGTTTTCTGTAGTTGGCCTGAGTTAAGAGCAAGATTAGAATCAATCTACCTCAAGGATGGGGACTCAGCTCAACTTAAGTCACACCAGTGACTTAACTTGGACTTGACTCCCCCCCCCCCCGTGACTTTGACTCAACTTATGACTCAGGGCACTCCCACTCCTTTTTTTCTGGAGAAAAAAAAGCTTATTTTCTTTAGGGCTTTGGGACTTGGGACTTAGTAACACAGACTTGGACTCAGGTTTGGGATTTAATTACTAAAGGCGCAGAATTGGACCTGGGATTCAGACCCCATCAGGGTTGAGTAATAGCTTTATTGGATCACTAAAATATCATTAAAAAGACACACTTTTAAGTCTTCTGGAAGACTTCATGAAGCTTGAGAAGGGGAAGATGTACAGAGGTACAAAATCTTGTTGAGAAGTTCAAGCCATAGCATGTATAGCTAGGCAAAAGTCCTGAGATGAAGACTCCATGATTTGCTTGATGTTTTTTTGATGATCTGATGGTTTCTGGAGTTGTCTGCTTCCCTCTGCCATGCTCCTAAGCCTACATTTTGTAATGCCTCACCTCATGAAGCATCTTGGAGAACTCAGAAACCCATCTTTTAGATTATATTGCAATGGTAGAAGAAAAGAGGCCTCTCTTCCAAGACACCCTCCTTATGAAAATGTCTGATTCAGCCAAGATATGATCCAGCCCTGATTTTAATTTCTGCTCCTTGACTACATGGCTGAGTCAATTGTCATTGTTGTTGTTGTGGCACCTGGATTATTGTCCCTATTGCAGTCTGGTAGCAATCATGATAGAGAAATTTCTGATGTTGGCTGAAGTCAGGACATTTCCTAAGATGATGGATCACATATCATGATATTGCCAAGAAAGTTTGGCTTTAAAAGAAGTCAGCTGGTTGGCTCCTCTGATGGCTGCTCCATTGTCATTGCACCATAGCTGTATCTGTGGTTGATGTCACCTCTCTCACTCAACAGCTGGAACGGCACCCAGGAGGTGCTCTATCTTGTCACCGCCGGCAAATACGATACCTATCTTGAATGCAGATGCCTAGATGGTGTGAGGTTTTATGCAAATGCAGCAGCTCTCAAACGTTGCCAGCTATTGACTAGGTATCAGATTTGCTTCCCCTGATAATAGGCCATAAGTCTTGGCCAATGAGATGAGGAGAACAAAACCCTGTCATGATCATTCGATGCAACGGTGGAGCCAATTGACACACTGCATGATAAAGCAAGTGGAGAGGAAGGAGAGGACAATTTCTATCACAGCAACAGAAAACTACCTTGTCCATTCTCAAATATTATCTCCTCCTGTGTCCCCAGCCCAGCATATTTATTTATTTATTTATTTATTTATTTATTTATTTATTTATTTATTTACCACCCGTCTTCCAGCAGAACTGGCGGTTTACAACAGTACTCTAAGAATAAAAAATAAAAAAGCAAAATGCAAAATAATAGACATTAATAACATTTGACCTTCACGTGGAATAAATGGCTGTTGTCTTTGATTTTTGATCACCCTCCACAGGCAAATGTATATCGGCCTCCTTTAGTTCTACCTTTGATAAGTTCTCAGTGCTGAGAACAGCACTGCCTCAAATTCTGTTGTTTGGCATAGAATGTGCCAATTCAAGGTAGGCCCATATTGAATGAATAGAACTTACAGAAGATTCCTAGTAATTTGTGTGTGTGTTCTGTCATTGCAGTCATGACTGACTCTATGTGACTCCATGTCCATGGAGTTTTCTTGGCAGGAGTACTGGAGTGGCTTGCCAGTTCCTACAGCACGTGGTATTCCCTGGTGGTTGCCCATCCAAGTACTAACCAGGGCCGACTCTGCTTAGCTTCTGAAATCAAGTGAGATCGGATGTGCTTAGGGCATCACTGGACCCCAATTCCTACTAATTTACTGGACCTACTCTATTTGTGCCTTACTATGCTGAGGAAGAGGATTTTACCCATTGTATCAAATGTAACTGACTTTTATCCAGTGGAGTGGAATTTATTTCTCCCCAAGAGAAGGCTCATGGAAAAGTCATAATGGTAGAAAAAAAGTTGAACATTTCTGACATCGTTCTTGCCCAGAGAGTATTGTTCCATCTCTTTCTGTGTGCATCCGTACCACATCATAAATTCAGATTTATATCCCTTTACCTGTCATGGTTCAATCCTATGGGATTCTGGGATTTGTAGTTTATTGACCTAGCTAGACTTCTCTTTGGTAGTTCAAGAGAGTGCCTTACAGGTCTCTGTTCTATGCACCATATTCACATTCCAAAATCTATGCCTCTCCAAAATTTGCAAGAGAGTCAAAGATTGCACACACAAAAATAGACACTTTAGGGTTATATATGCACAAGAATGTGCGTTTCAGTGTGAGTATCATTCAAGAACATATTCAAGAACATAGTTTAAAAAATATGCAGCAAAACTAAAATGTAAATTATAATGGTGGTTTGTCATGTGTTTATCCTTTTTGTTCCGTTTTTGTTTTCTTTTTATTAGTTCAATTTAATTTTGTCTTTTTATGTGAAATTAAAAAAAATGTAAAAAGTAGGAAAACTGCCCATGCTAATAGGATTATTCATTGCTAAAAAATTGGATATTGGAAAATAATGTGCAAAAGGACTGTTGTAAAAGAAGTGCATGTAAAATATACATGAATGTTCATGTAAGCATTAAGAAATAATCCCAAAAGTAGGATGAACAGATTGAGAAGGTTCTCAGAATTCAAGGCTAAATTGAATATGGGACTGGGAAAATTAAAAAACCTGAACAGATTAGTCTATATCTGTTTGCACTATGTATCAAGTTATCCCCTTTTTAAAAAAGTGATGCACAAAAGCAGATCAGGTGATACCTTTAGGCTACTAATAAAATAACAAAAAGTTGCTAATATTTCAAGGGCAAAACCCTCTTCCTCAGAGCTGTACCAAAAGTTCAAATGTGGCAAAAGATGGAGTTGCCAGGAGTTATTTCTTAGATGTAAAGATGAAAAAAAATGCCAGGTAGTTTCTTAGTTGAGGCCCGGAGCTGAAATATTATGAAGCTGCATCTGCACTAAGGGGTGGTATTTTGACTGTCCCAGTAAAACTTCTGTAAGCGATGTGTGATCTTATATACCTCTTCTACAGTATACGTACTATTTTGTTTCTGGAAGAAAGATATACAGATGTCTTATTCTTATGTCATCTTATTCAACACAGTTTCTCAAAATATATAGTTGGCTTCAGCTCTGGTGGTGATTCACAAGCAGTCTGGACATACTGACGTCCCTCGACTCCGTTGGATGGTGAATCCTAAATATTGTTATATAAACAATATTTCTCTTACATAGACACTACATGCATCCATTCTCCTTTCTTCACTTTTGCTTCCCTAGGGATGATCAGGGCTAGTTTATTGGTAAGGAGAGGACAGGTGACAAATAGGCTTATCTGCAAGAATGGAATGCAAGTGAATTTCTGCTATTTTTAATTAAGAAGTGATGACAGCTGACTTAATTCCCTGAGTCTGCAGTTAAAGGCTTCTTGACCTAGCCATTATTGGACATGGTCTGAACACCAATAGATATCCATATTGGTGCTGTTGCTGTTGCTGTTACACACACACACACACACACACACACACACACACACACACACCAGTCTAGACAGATGCAGAGTGGATGAAATCTTTGCCGGTAATCAGTATGCAAATCAGGAGAGAAATGGGAAATGCTTCTGGGTTCAGGAACTAGAAAGAGGGGGAGAATAGATTTCCAGACCAGCTGCTGAAAGCCATTGTGACTGGCTGCTCTACGTCGCTGGCTCTTATTGAACGTTTAAAACCTGGCTTTTGGAATTCCTCCGCTTTATTGATAATGTTCTGTTTGACAGGATATTGTGTCAACTGTGGATGAGTATAGGCCTTTTCGTTTCCAATATAAATTAAGGGCAAACAGTACGGCCTGGGTTATGTACAGACAGAGAGAGCTGAGTTGAAAAAAAACACACCACTAGTTGGTCTTGGAGCACTGAGTCTATACACAATCTATGTAAGCTCCATGTAGAGCTGAGAGCAGCTCATGTCCAAACCAGTAGCATGCCTTCCCTCCCCAACATTTTAGAATGAGGAAATGCCCAGTCCTGGTCTATAAGCCAGCTGAGTTTAGACTTCCAATTTATTAGGTGAGGAAATCTAAATTACATACAGTTTACTAAATCTACAAACAATCAGCCTAAAGCAGGCATGTCCAAACTTTAGCCCTCCAGATGTTTTGGACCATAACTCCCACAGTCCTTTGCCACCGGCAATCTAAGCTTAGAATTCTGGAAGTTGTGGTCCTAAACATCAGGATGGCCAAAGTTTGGACATGCCTGGCCTAAAGAATGCAGTGAAAGATGCAAATGGAACAAAGCAGTGTCCTTATGAAGAAAAGTGTAAGATGCCATAAGAAACAAAAGCAAAAAAAATCCACCCCAAAAACCCTTAAAATTGGCTTTAAGAACTTTCGTTGTCCTATGCTGTGTATTCTTGGTTTACCTCGTAGCATGGAATGTTGGCTGTAAATCCAAAACAAAATGTAGAAGCAAACAAGCACAGAGAGAACTCCTAGTTCCCTGAGCTCCTTGCCCTCTGAAGATGCCAGCTACAGAGTCTGGCAAAAAGTCAGGAAGAAAAATTTCCAGAACATGGCAAAACAGCCCGAAAAAGTCACAACTATTGGATCCTGGCCGTGAAAGTGTTCAAGAATACGTAGAAGCATTTCCTTGTTAAGTGACAATAATATATTGGATCAAGAGGATAAATAAAAGCCACACAATCTGAGACCTAGCTCTAGAAGAAGGGAGGGGGAAACCACTGCTGAGAATTCTCTACCTTGAAAAGCTTGTAAGGGGTTGCCATAAGAAAGAATTGACTTGACAATACACATCAACAATAATTATAGGCTTCTTAAACTTGACCTAATTGGCAAACACAGTATATTTTAATGTGACCAATCCCTGGCATCCTTTCACAGTGTAGTCTACTTTTCAGGGCTGTTGAAAAGATATAAGGAACAGGTTCAAATATTATATATAGGGGCATGGTGGCTCAGTGGACTAAGGCTTCTGAAAACTGTCGGCTGCAAACTCGGCAGCTTGGTGGTTCAAATACCGGGTGCCACGCAGCGGAGCGAGTTCCCACTAATAACCCTCGCTCCTTCCAACCTAGCAGTTCAAAAGCATGTAAATTAGAGATGGGCATGAAACACCAAAATGGTGTTTCTTTTTGTAATTTGTTCCCCCCACCCCATTTTGTTTCGTTAATTACGAAATGAATTTTTATAAAATAATTCATTTTTCATTTCATTTTAGTTCAGGTTCATTTTCTTTTCTTTCTTTCTTTTAACTCCACTGATTGGATTTGTTTTTATTTGTTTTATTTTATTTTATTTTATTTATAATTTTTTTAACTTGCCGACCACGTGGCCCACCTACCAGCTGTAGGGTGGGCCAGTTGGCTTTTTTTCTTTTGTCGCCTGGCCCACCGGCCAGTTCGATGGCCCACAGGTCAGGTCCGGGGCTTGCAGGCTGGTTTGGTGGCCTGCGGGTCAGATCGGGGTTTATTTTATTTTATTTTATTTTATTTTATTTTATTTTATTTTTATTCTGCCAGCCCGTGGGCCAGATCAGTGGCACACGGGTCAGTTCCGGTGCTCGAAGACTGGTTCTGTGGCCTGCGGGCCGGATCGGGTTTTTAATTTTTTAATTTTTTTCCCTTTTACTGGCCCGTGGGCTGGTTCGGTGGCCTGTAGGTCTGTTCTGGTGCTTGTGGGCCAGTTTGGTGGCCCATGGGCTGGATCGAATTATTTTTATTTTATTTTATTTTATTTTATTTTATTTTAATTTAATTTAATTTTTAATTGCCAACCATGTGGCCTGCCTACCAGCTGTAGTGTGGGCCGGTGAGCTTCTCCCTCTTCTCCTGGCCTGTGGCCCAGTTCAGTGACCTGTGGGTTGGGCCAGCAACCTCAGGTCAGGTCCGGTGCTTGCAGACTGGTTCCGCGGACCACGTGCTGGATCTTTTTTTTTTAAAAGAATAAATTGTTTTAATTTTTTTCTTCTGCCAGCCCGCAGGCTGGTTCAGTGCCCCATGGGTCGGGTCGGCAGCCCACGGGTTGGGTGCGGTGCTCGTGGGCTGGTTCAGCAGCCTACAGGCTGGATCAGGTTTTTTATTTTATTTTATTTTATTTTATTTTATTTTATTTGTATTTTTTTAAAACTGGCCAACCACGTGGCCCGCCTACCAGCTGTAGCACAGACCAGTTGGCTTTTTAAATTTTTTTTTCTGGAAGACCGCTCCCTGGGGGCTGGGGGCGGCAGCGAGGACAGACCGGACCACCAGGTAGGAGACACCATTAGTTGTTTCTTTAGGTAACAAAACAAATAACAAATAACAAATGAACCAAAAGTTCATTTCGTGCTGATCTCTAATGTAAATGCAAGTAGATAAATAGGTAACGCCGTAAAAAGCAGGAAGGTAAAACAGTGTTTCCTTGCAGCCATTGCCGGCCCCGTGGCCATGGACTTGCACAACCGTGGCTCTTTGGCTTGAATATGGAGATGAGCATCACCTGTAGAGTCGGACACAACTAGCATGCATGTGATGCAGACATCACAAATAGATAGATGGATGGATGGATGGATGGATGGATGAATGGATGGATAGATAGATAGATAGATAGATAGATAGATAGATAGATAGATAGATAGATAGATAGATAGATAGATAGATAGATAGATAGATAGATAGATAGATAGATAGATAGATAGATAGATAGATAGATGATAGAGATTTTGTCTTTATTTTCAAAATTTATTTTTTATAGCTCTTCTCTCTTTTAAGGTAAAGATTGAGAGTCAAGCTGAGATCGGCTTCAGAATACAAGCAATGCATATGGTTGTAAACTTCCTAGGGCTAGTGGTGTTAGTCTGATGGGAGATTTTCCCTCCCAACCCCCAGTCTAATGGCCACCCAGATACTAACACATTGATTACAACACAAGCTTTCCTGTGCCAAGATTCCTTTTGGCAGATGCAGAAGTGTTATCTCAGTTTGTCACACAGGCCCAGGCCCACAGACACAGGCACACGTGGGTGGGCAGCATCATTGCAAACTGAGGCCAGAAGAATGATCTGTTTGTGTGCGAGAGAGGTGTGTCCTCCCTATTAGGCAGAGTAGGGGTTGTGTTCAGTGTGGGCGTGACCCACTTTCACATGTTGATCATGTAAAAGCAGATACGTATCATTGTGCACACGAAAGAGTAGCTAGCTGGATAGCTCAGAAATTGAGGTATTTGGCTGTGGAGTTTGGGAGATTGACCCCCCACAGGGCATCATGGGGGATCCTTAAAAAGGATGCCAACAACCTTGAGTTGGTACAGAGGAGGGCAACCAAGATGATTGAGGGTCTGGAAGAAATGTCTTACAAGGAGCAGCTTCAGGAGCAGGGAATGTTTAGCCTTACAAAAAGAAGACTGAGAGGGAATATGATAGCTATGTTTAAATATTTGAAAGGATGTCACATTGAAAAAGGGACTGGTTTGTTTTCCATGGCTTCAGGGACTAGCACACAGGGCAATGGTCTCAAACTAAAGGAAAAGATATTCAATTTCATGGAATCATAGAATCATAGAATCATAGAGTTGGAAGAAACCTCAAGGGCCATCTAATCCAACACCCTGCCATGCAGGAACCCCATCACAATATTTCTGACATATGGCCACCCAGCCCCTGCTTAAAAACCTCCAAAGAAGGAGATTCCACCACCCTTTGTGGCAGCATATTCCACTGCCAAAAAGCTCTAACTGTCATGAAGTTCTTCCTACTGTTCAAATGGAATATGCTGCCATGGAGGATGGTGGAGTCTCCTTCTTTGTAGGTTTTTATGCAGAGCCTGGGTAGCCATCTGTCAGGGGTACTTTGATGAAGGGGGTTCCTGCATGGCAGGGGGTTGGACTAGATGGCCCTTGAGTTCTCTTCCAACTCTATGGTTCTATGATTCTATGATTCCTGTGAGTATTGCCAGCCTGGGTGGCCTTGGACAAGCTGCACAGTCCCAGGACACCCATGCAAAAGAGGAATGGTAAACCACATTTGAGTATTCTGAGCATTTTTGACTTGGGAAACCCTGAAAAGGGCAGCCATAAATAAGAATTAATGTGATGATTATACCAAAGAGTGAACTCAGATTCTGAGTTGTGATGGTTGTGTAGTCAAAACAGCACTACTGAAAAAGAACTTTTGAGACAGCAGGTTTGGGGAGGTAAGGGTATAATGAATGTTCACCGGTTTTCCCATCCTAAAAGATAAATAGTAGGGGAATCATGAATAGGATTATTTCCCAGCCACTCCTTTTTTCCTTTGAATAAAAAAGGCAGTTGCTGTAAGAAATGTTGCTCATGCACAAGATTGAAAAGACATTTGGCGAACATCTGTGCCTGGTGTTTTGTACAGAATCCCTGGTGTTTTGTGCAAAATGTAAAGTTTCTGTGCAATATATGTGGATTGCTGAGCAAATGGGCTTGTCCATGAAAGCTCACAGGAAAATAGAGCAGTTACTCTTTAAGGTGTCAATATGCTTTTCTCTTTCTAATTTTTGATTTTGGTTTTAACTTTACCTTAAAAGCTAGCAAAGGCCGGCATGTCTACTTCACCTAAAGTAAGCAGAAAGTAAGTATTGGGGGTACACTGGGTGGGTGTGATGTGCGGGAGGGGCGGCAGGAAGGGCGCAAAAATGACGTTTGTCCCCAGGTGCTCCAAATCCTGGCTATGCCTCTGCTGCACAACCCGACAATTCAAGTTAAACACACACACACACACACACACACACACACACACACACACACACACA
>JAHTLZ010000327.1:3208042-3222582 GCA_023846285.1 Phrynocephalus versicolor | reverse complement strand
TGTGTGTGTGTGTGTGTGTGTGTGTGTGTGTGTGTGTGTGTGTGTGTGTGTGTGTGTGTGTTGTGTGTGTGTGGTGGGGGGGCAGCGTTTAGACGGGACGGTTCAACGTGGAGGAAGAGAAAACCCTCCTTCCTCCCCCCCTTCCCCTTCCAAGCATTGCACATGTGCAGTTGGCATCTCTATCTCTCTCTCCTTTTGCTTCGCTACAGCCCCCCCCCCAAAAAAAAAAAACCTACGGCTTTGCACTAACTTGCCGGGATGAAGCTCCAAAAACGCGGGGGAGTGGGCGCGCATGCACGGCATGTCTCCGCGAAAGAGAGAGAGAGAGATAGATTAGAAATTCCCCTCCTCTCCCTCCTGTACTATTTTTTGGAAGATTTTTAAAAACTGCCCCCCCCCCCCAAAAAAAAAGTGGAAGCGGTGTGGGCACGATGCACTTGGGCTGCACTTCCCTCCTCCATGGAGGGTGGGGGCGAGAGGAGGAGGAGGAGGAGGAGGAGGAGGAGGGAGAGATGGAGTGTGTGTGGGGGGGAGAGTCAGACCATGGGTGCAGGATCCGAGCAGAAGGCAGCGAGGGCGGAATGGGAACCTCAAGAAAGGCGGCATGGGGAGGGGGCACGGCTAGTCTTCTCTCCCCCCTGCCGCCGCCCTGCTTCATTGCCCGGTGCTGTCAGTTCTGGCCCAACAAGCAAGGGGTTGGTGGCAGCGGGAGGGGGGAGCGGCGGCGGCGGCAGAGAGGCGAGAAGCAACGGAGGAAGTCAGCTTTTCTTTTTCCTGTGCGAGATCAACTTGGCAGTCGAGGGAGCGGCGTGACAGCTAGTTCGAACCCCCCGAGGAGGGGTCTCTCTTATTAGACTTCCAGTGGCTCCCTCCTGGAGTCAGCTGGTTTCGGCGGCGGGGGGGCGCCGGGCTCAAGTTGTTCAGGGGCCCCTGGCCGCCTGGGGAGGCCAACGGCGCGCCACCTGGCTCGAGAAGCTGAGCCGAGCCGAGCGGAGTGCCTGTGCGCCTGCCTGCTTGTCTGGCTTTCTCTCGCTCTCGCTCTCTCCGAAAGCCCGCCAGCAGCTGCCTTCCGCTACATTCCAACACACAGAACGTGCCTCCTGTGCGCCCACCCACCGCCCAGCCCGGCCCTCCCCGAGGCTGGCAGACACGCAGCCGCCCCAGTTGCGTGCGCGGGAGAACGTGAGGCAGGTGCGCGCCTCGATGGAAACCCTCGGGGACAGGGTGGCGGGGTGGGGGGAGGCAGCGGCGGCTCGGGCTCGCCCGCTTGCTCGCTCTCCCGGCGCCTGAAGTGCCGAAGAAGCAACTTTCATTGGCTTCCTTCTCAGAAGCCCTTCGGGGGTGCCCGGAGGAGCCGCAGCCGCTGGCGCTCCTTCCTACCCCACTCAAGCCCGGCGCCGGGGCGTAGCATGTCCGAGGAGCGCACGAGGGAGTGTGTTGCTTGCGAGCGCCCAAAAAGCCAGGAGCGAGGGGAGGGGAAAATATATTTGCAGTGTTATATTTGTTTTAAATGTTGCAATGGTTTTGCGGCTCCCAGTTTTTTTTTCCCGTCGGAAACGGGTCCAAGTGGCTCTTTATGTCTTAAAGGTTGCAGACCCCTGGCAAAGACCTTTCTCTTCAGGCAAGCTTTCCCTGAATGATGGACTACCTATTATGTGTCTTTCATATATGAATCTATAGGATCACATAGACTTTGTGTTTATAACCACTTATAAAGTTGCGTGATTACACTGACACTATGTTTTCAATGTCAGTTTCCATCGCTCATAACTTTACATGGAATTTAACTCTCCTTTTAACTGCTCACGTTCTCTTGTAGCTCTAATGTAATGGTTGTCTTTTAATGCTGTAAGATGTCAATTCCCTGTTCTCAATACTTGAACATGTCTTAATTGTACTGAACTGTATGTTATCCCTCATTACCATAAGCCATCTGGGGTCCTTTTCCATGGAGAAAGGTATCGTAGAAATACTTTAAAATAAAAAATACATTCAATAAATCAAACTTTGGGAACATTAAAAATGTGAATTGTTAGGTCTCTGTTCCATAGCAGGTCTCCATGGCCATGCTTTGGGACAGGAGAAAGGCTATTTGGCAAGGTCTCCAGTTGGAGAGAGAGCTCCAACCACCCACCCACTGTCCTAAAAGAAGAAAACAAGAAGAAAATTCCCTCCCTCCTTTTTTTGCTGGGCAATGAGGGCACCAGCATTTGAGAACATATTGAGTCTCATATCCTGCAATTAGAAAATTGCATTTGATTAAATTGAGTATGTGTTTTGGTAAGTTTGTCTGGGTATAAGATTTACCTCCTTGGGAATCAATATGAACGCATGGTGCGTAAAAGAAGGTATCATGTAAGTTTCTTCCAATGTAATACTCCTTCATGATGGTGCAATGAATGAATGGATCACTCTTGAATACACCCATTGATAAGATTTGGGCTAGAATGACTATACGCAAACCTAGACCAGAAGTTATATTTTCTAGCCCAGAATGTTAGACATCAGACAATTCTCAGATTCCTTGTTATCTGCAGTGAAAAGCATCTCCACCAGCAGGACGTATGTCACACACAGTTCAGAGCCACTAGCAATCAGTATAATTATGGCAAATTAGATCAGATCATGGTTTAAGTATATGGCATTGGTAATGGAATTGGTGACTCTAATTTTCTCTCTTTGTGTGAGTTGAGATCGATGGATCTGTTCCAGGTTTTGGACTGGATTGTAAATGATCTAGCTCAGGGCACTGAAGCTTTTTTGGAGGCTGGGATTCAGCACTCTGGATAGCTCTTGTAAAGTTTGGGCTGAAACCCGAAGCAACATCTTTTTAGCAGCCTTTGTTTGTGTATTTAAAATATTTTTACCCTGCCTTTCTCCTTAAGGTGGTTTACATCATTAAAAGACAATACTAGAAGCTTTAGAAAGGAACTATATCAATACTAAAAAGAATCACACTAAAACACAGTATACAAAAGCAACCGCAAAACACATTCAAGCCAGTAAAGTACAACCAGCCATTAAAATAAAACCCTCTCAGGCAGCCATTTACTGAGGGAAAGCCTGCCTGAAGAGGAAGGGAGATGCAGTCCTTGAGAATGCTTGGAACCAAAGCCGCTTAGAGCTTTATAGAACCAGCACTTTGAATTGCACTCGGAAATGGATCAGCAGCCAGTGAATCTGCTATAACCAGGGGATCATGTGATCCTTGTAACCAGCCCCAGTCAACAATCTGGCTGTTGCTTTTTGGATCCACTAAAGTTTCCAGGATGTATTATGGCTATCCATCCAGGATGTATCACAGTGGCCAGATATGGGCATTATAATAATTATGTTAGCCACACCTCCAACCAGCAGGGGGTGATTTTCTTTGTCCTTAGTTCTTAGATAAAAGTCTTCATTCATCCCATTCTGTCCGAAGGAAGTTCCTAGTGACTAGCGTTGGCCGCCTGCATGGTTTGCACATCATTAATCAACTCTGCTCTTACTTAGTCTCTTACCATGTCTGTTAGTCAGTCAGTACTGCTGGAGACATGATTTGAAATTGGAGCTTGAACTGTGGCAGGCAGGAGGTTTTGCTTTAGGCAAAACGCAAGTGAGAGAGGCCAAGTGTCTGGTATTTATTTATACCAGGCCAACTTTGCTGTGTGGAAGGTTTGCCATGTTTACTGATGGAGGAGAACCATGTTACACAATTGTATTCCCTTCTAAACATGAAGAAGGCTGCAACCTCTCGTGCTATTATACCAAAGCCCATGCGGGACAGCACAAGACCCTCAATTCAAACTACAATCTCCCTTGTGTAGTATTACCTGCTCAGAAAGAGGAATACAGTATTTGCAATGACTAGCATGTATATTTTAGTGTCCAAGAAGGAGAGAAAGAGAAAGGCAATTGCTTCTGCCTCCCTGGTGGGAGAGGGGGAATGATCTCTCTACACCTGAAGCCAGTTCTTGCCTGTTGTAGTTTGCCCTCTCAGAATTTTAACTATAGATCCTGCAATGCTAACATCTCATGAGGCTGATATTTGGACTTTCCCCTTTCTTCCCCTTCCGTTCAAGCATCCGCAGTGCTCGAACTGCCGAGTCAACCAGTATTCAATGGCTTCGCTTTTCATGATATTTTCCCCTCCCAATAACCAGATAATTCATGGCTAGATTTTGGATTCCACACGTAGTCTAACACAGCTATGATTCCTGTTCTGAAGGAGCCGTAGGTACTGTGACAAAGAGACAGAAAGACAGGAAGAGAGATTATTTAACAGCCGCTGTAATGTAATTGTGACTGGCTGATATGAGCCCTTCCCCCTTCTATGCCAAAGAATCACAAATGGCCATACAAACATGGCGGCTGATGGACTCCTGCCAGATCTGGCTCTCTGTGTGTCTTTCACCTGATTGGCCAGCCGTTGTGGCCAACTGTGCTCCATTGTCCTACCTCTGTGTTTAAGATGGAACAAAAGAGTAAACAGGGGCTCATTGTCCCTGACCGGCAGCGGCACTGCCTTCCCCTCCTTCCCCTCTCCTCCCCTTCTCACACTCACACAAAGAGCTGCAGGTGTTTCGCTGGCGACACAAAAGTTAACAAGGATCGAGGTGTTGGCCAATAGCCAGGAGGATAAAATTGCCCACAAGAGAAAGATGAGAAACGGCAAGAGTTGTCCCACGCTGGGTTTTTGTATCTTTGTGGCTCCTGAAGCCAACGCATAGGTCAGTAATCAAAGGTTTCATAAGTCATTTGGCTCCTACTGCTTGGTCCCCGAATCAGAAAGCAAAAGCCATCTGCCGAGACAGAGTTGTCTTTTAAGGACTATTGACCATATCCCAATCTCAGTTACGCTGCCATCGGACCGACTCCATGCCCTGGAGAAACTTAAAAGGAGTTACTTTTGGCTGGGTATCAACGCAATGACCGGCGATAATCTGATTTCCACCCCCAACCCTCCTCCCAGCCTTCCATGGGTTTCTCTTGGCAAGGATCATATTTGTGCCCCTGGCCTCCTTTTTAGCTGTGTTGTCATGGCAATGGGCTTCTCTTCTCTGGAGATGGTGTGGAATCTTTGGATTATGGTCCCCAACATTTATCTACCCACCTCAATCAAAGGAAGAGTTCAATGAAAGTCAAAAGCTCAAAGGAAAGGCGGGGTGCGGTTTCTGTAAAACAGCCTCCCGGTTACATCTCCTTTGGAGGCCCAGGCCTTAGTTGGCCAGCTTATCCCCAGATGTCCCATGAAAGCCCATGTTTTTGTCTAACACTTGAAATATTAATGACAATTTGGTGGGAAGAAGTGCTTGCCAAGAGGGCCCAGCAAAGCCCTGCGTGGTTTCATGGATGGTTTCCAAGAGGGGCCTATTTGCAGGGGTCAAGGTGGACCTTGTGTTATAGAGACAATAAAGACGGCATATGCTCAGAAGGCAAGATGGAGTATTAGTGAATTCTGGCTCCCAGTGTTGCAAAACACACTCCTTGCAGCTGTCCCTTGGAGTGCCACCTGACCTGTTTGACTGAAGCAGATTTGTTGAGGTTCAACATGGAGGAAAGTTAATTGGAGCTTCCACCTTCCATCCTTAACCCTACTCCCATGTCCCTGCCAAACAGCAAGGATTTCTAAGTGCCACCTTGTTGTTGCCCCTTATCGTGTTTCCTTCAAGGTTAGTATTAGGCTATGTGGGTAATGATTTCTTATAGTCAAGGAAGGCAATAGATTATTGCTTCTGGGCCTGCTGTTGCTTTGTTCTGATTGCTTAAAAATTCCAGTTTCTGGTTCGGCTTACCTGGCACCCCGTTAACACCTTTCCCTTTCAAAGCCCTGAGACTGAATGGTACGGCACACATCTCCCTCGGAAAAGTCTCCTATACAGGCCCCAGAATCACTAAGCAGCTAGTCTGAAATCCTGAAGGATCTGCTGCTGGTCCTTCTAGATCTGGTGGGGACACAAATGGCTCTCCTTCCACAGTCCCTTCTTTTTTACCCTGTGATGTCCGGTCTCTTGTTTTCAAAAAGGTAACCAACCCCCTGCCACTCAACAGGTTGGCACAGGGGAAATCGACTGCCTAGATGGAGGGGCTTTCCAAGACTGGTGAATGGGGGGGGGCTGGGTTGGAAAAAAAACTAGGGGCTTTCCAAAGTTGTTGTTGGTGTGTGGGTGGGTGTAAGTATAATTCCTGGGAGATTTGAAATTGGCTGCTCTAGGATAGACAAAAGCCAGCAGGACCCACAGTCTGGCTAAGTGTAAGAAAGCCAAATAAAATTAAAAGGAGTTTGAAAAGGAGGAAAGAGAGGCAAGCTTCAAATGATTATCGAGAGAAAATTAACCAGTATTTTTCCATCTATAAGACCCCCCCATCTATAAGAAGCCCCCCACTTTTCCAACCCAAAATTACAGTTTTGCAACTGTGAAGTTCTCTTCTCGGCTTACTTCCATGTATAAGATGTCCCTCAATTTTTGATCTAACTATTTTATACAAAAATATAGCCTTATACATGGAAAAATACTGTATATAAAATGTCAATGGAATGATAAAAATCCTTAGTGTATTTTGTCAGAATCCAAGCATCCAATTAATGTGTGAGATTTCCAGAAAGTGTGTCTGGGGGCAGAGACATCCATTGCAATTGACCAAAGGTGGATCCTTGTATGAGCTGAGATCTCTATTTGGGCTAAGGCAACCTTCATTTTGCACCCTGGTTCAAAGAGTGTGCAAGTGAAGGGATATTCATCATCTTTGAACGAGAGTGTTGAATTTTAGAGTGGGGGTCCCTGAATTGATATTCTTACTCATCTTTTTACTTAGTAAGGCCCCTGTTGACATTGCATTGGGTCCCTCTGACTGGGGGTTCCTGGGTGAATTCCCCCACAACCAGGTCTTACAAAATGTGAGGAATTTCATTATTCCACAAAGTCTTCCTCAGAAGATTCAGCCACCTGAGCTGCCTTGGAGAAGTTGAAGGGGCTTTCTGCCACAATATCTATTCCACCTTAAAAAACCCAGAAAGGTTCGCCTTCTGTTCTCTGCATGTATTTGTGACAGGAAGCCAGAAGGGCCTCCCAATTCTTTCCGACAACAGAAATGTAAGCTAATCTTTGTCTCCAGAGTGCTTGGCTCAGCAATTTTGGGCTTGCTTTCATTGGACAGCCTTGAAACTGTCCTGGAAGCGGTGCCTTTGCCAACAAAAACACTGCCCTGAAGTTCACCGAGTCTTGAATCGGAGAGTGGGTGCCGGCTGGGACATCAAAGGCAGGACATACAATTGGGAGAGGAGGAAAGCTGGATTCAAGTATTGTTAAAACCATTCATTGGAGCCTGGGTGTGGGAGGAATAGCTTTTTAAGGCAGTCTGCAAGGTTTCAAGCACATAACTCCTGATTTTGCACAGGGACCAGGTTAAATGGAACCTAGCTGTTTTCAACCCCCTCTAAACAGGCTGTTGCTGAGAATACAGATGTTTGTGTTGAACAAGACTGTGGCAAGTCTTTCCCGGTTTGTGTCTGGCTGTTAAGACTTTCTATCTATCCTCACCTCATCCTTGTACATGAAAACACAAACCCACAAAACTGTTCTTACCTCACAACAGTGTGAAGAAAGTTTATGGTTGTTTCAAGGATTGAAGAAAAACACATTTTTGTGGGAAAGGGCTGGAATTAAGCAAATTTACAGCAATAACACTTGAAAGCATGAATTAAGAGGGCTGAGGATGGCTCCCATTATGTTACATGGAGTTTTTAAAAGCTTAAAAGAAGAATTGGACAGGAACCACTGGCTTAGTGATTCAAGTCATTTGGTTGACAAGCTGAATTCGTTTTTGGCACTTGATAGTCTGCCTCCTCCAGTAGGCACCCAAGCAGAGGCAGGGCTATGAGACCCCAAGCACCTGTTCAAACAATAAATCAGGCTTGTCCAAACTTCGCCCTCCTGATGTTTTGGACCACAACTCCCAGAATTCCAAGCCTGTATTTCCAATGGCAAATGACTGTGGGAGTTGTGGTCCAAAACATCTGGAGGGCCAAAGTTTGGACATGCCTGCAATAAACGAACTGGCATGAACTGTCAAATTGGCAAAAGGTGTTCGTCTCTCCTTAGAAGCATCGGATGAGTTGCACACATCTCTTCAAATGATCAGCAAGTCATTAGGTACTTGTTGCATGAGTGTGTGTACAGGTGCATGTGGATGCACTTGGCATCTAAAGGGGAAAGGACCTTCATCTTCCATAGACAATGTGCACATGTTCTGGAAATCCTACAGAGAAAACACAATGCCAACTCTTGTTTTGCTCTTACCCAGAGGCAGGGCTTGAAACATCTTCATGAAGCTCTTTCTTGGTTAAGACTGGGGGTGTTTACCCTCATTTGCCTTCTCCCTCCAGCTGAGGAACCCAAACTGCCAAACTGTCCCCACCCCACCCCCTGCAAGAGAGGAGAAAGTAATTTTGAAGCACTCTTTGCAAGAGAAGAAAAAGAGAACAAAAATTTATTTATTTATTTAAATATATTATTCAACAAATGATGTTTTAATGCAAAAAATTCTTTAGTGGTACAACTGGTGCCAAGTAACAAGGACAGCTACATGGACTGCTGAAGGATTAGAAGCACCAGATGGGCTGTCCATGTCTTTTTAAACCAGACATTCATTCTTATCCTCTCTTTCTCTCTGGGTGTGTTTTGGTTCTCAAAGGGAACTGATGCTGTTTTTGCAAGGACATTGCTTGCGAGGATCCCCCAGTATCAAAAAGAACAGCACTCCTTGTCTCACCCTTTCTGGAGGAAACTCGTGGGGTTTGGAAATTCTTCAAGGAGATGTCTCATCAAGTCAGTTCTGCCGAAGCCTGTGAGAATGAAGAATTCTGTGAGTATTCTTTACGTCCCAGGTTGAGACTGCTTAGAACAAGGCATTTAGAGAGCTACCTCCTTACCCACCACATCTGAGAGGGGATGTAGCACAGTCTCGGGTGAATGTGATCATGATTCTTGGATGTTCTGTTCTGCTCCACAGAGGTGCCAACACTTTCTGACCCTGTAGGAGTCATATGGTGGGCTTGTGAGTGAGGCTTCCCGGTGGCTTCCTGGTATATATAAAACCCCGAAAAGATTAGTACTGTACGATTATTCTATGTATGCAATTTGCCTGAAAAACTATATAGATTTTTATGTACATTATATTTTAAAAGGTAAAGGTTTTCCCCACACATGCCTGCTAGTCGTGCTAGGGGCAGTGCTCATCTCTGTAGTCCAGAGCCATTCTTGTGCAAGTCCATGGCCACGTGGCCGGCATGGCTGCAAGAAAACACTGTTTTACCTTCCCACTTCTTATGGCAGTACCTATTTATCTACTTCCACTTTACATGCTTTCGAACTGCTAGGTTGGCAGGAGCTGGCGTTATCAGCGGGAGCTCGCTCTGTTGTGTGGCACACGGCATTCAAACCACCAAGCTGCCAACTTTGCAGCCGACAGTTTTCAGAGCCTTAGTCCACTGAGCCACCATGCCCTACATTATATTTACATATACATATAAAGTTGTGAGCATTTAACTTTCAAACATTGCATACATAGAAATAATTTTACTCAGCTTTTTATGCTTTTATTTAGCATATAAGTAAACCATTAAAGCAGCACATATCTTAAAAACCCAAACAACAATATGAGATAAAACACGGCCTTCATTGTGACTGTTTCTACTTTTTTTATTATTGGTCCAGCCACCAATATCTTTTGTGGTTAATGAATCATATGGCTGAAGCAAGCTTAAGTAATGGCTTTGATAAGAAAACAACAGAGCACACTTATATTAAATTCCGGATAGGCTTTTCTGTCTTTTAAACGAACAAAACTGTAACAAACATTCGTGCTGGGCATTTTCTAAATATAACTCCAGGTTTTCCCAGGGCATTTAAACTGAGTTTTGTATACAAGCTTTTTGAAGAACATAATGATTCTGGAGCCTCATCTGAAGCAATTAAAAAAGGAACTTTGACATTTAATATATTATTCCCCTCCATCATTAAACAATTATAAATAATAGCAATAATTAACAAATTTGTGTGATTCATTCGCCACCGAAGTAAACCTTTCGGGTTAATAATTGGAGTCATTAAGGCTCGCCTTTTAATCAAAGGATTGCCTTTTTCAAAGCAAACTAGACCAACCTTTTTTTGCCCAAGGACAATTGATAATCACTAAAGTCTGGACTGACCCAAAGACAAATGGACAGTCCAAATGATATAGACGTTAGGTGGGGCAAAGTTTTTCCCATGGCCCATTATGTTTTTCTCCCATCAACCTCAATGACCAGGTTTCTGCATGTTATTTGATTTCTGGGGTGGGGATAAGGAGGGCCCTGCTCCATGTTTGGGTTCCTCTCCAAAAATATTTGGCTGCCTTAAATGCTTGTTGAAATTGGCCTGCCTGAAATGTCTTGTGATTCATGTGCCCCATTGATTTGAGGAAAGGATTAAATTTTTGTCTGAAGCTTGGCCTTAGACTTGTGACGTACCTTCGTTTTTCAACACTCAGTTTTTCCAGTCCTTATGGTTTAGGACCCCTTTCACATCCATGTCACCCGGGATGTATGGTATGGGTTCTTTATTTACGGTTTTTAACCAAATCAAGAAACACCAAAATATCAGTTTGCCAGGATACAACAACTTGCCAGGATAAAACATTTTAAAAGCATTATCAAATTTTGATAAAAGCTGCAATGTACAAACAGGACTGTCAGTTTATGAGAAACAAAAATAAAGATGACAGGTGTATGGTCAGAATCCTGAGGCTTTAGATTAGGCTTATTGTTACGGCATCAAGTCAGACATAAAATAAAAATGGAATAGGACAAAATACGATACAAAATTAAAACATTGGCTAGAAAGTTTAAAAACGGGCAAGCATTGCAGTAGTTAATATATAAACAAAAAGCTATTTTTAAATGCCTTTAAAACCAGATATAACAATATAAAATGAGGTTTAAAATCTCAGCTATCTATCTGTCGCTGTGACATGCCGCCCAGAATTTTGCCACCAGTTCGGTAGTAGTCCGACTTTGGTCAATTAGCAATTGATTACAATAGTCCGAGTCCGATTGGCCTGCCATATCTTTTAAGAGAGGCGTGATGTATTTTGCCCGGGTCTTTTTATGCCTACTGCATCTGAGCATCATATGCTCAATGGATTCTATCTCATTAGAGCCACAAGGGCAGAGTCTCTGTTCCCTCGGGATACTCTTAAATCTGCCTTCCAGCACTGCAGAAGGGATGTATTCTTAGGGAAGTGAAATGAGGTAGGGAGTGGGGTTGTATTTTCAAGAAGGGAAGGGCTGGGGATAGCAACTGGACACAACAGGTTCCGATCATCAAATATGGAGTTAATGTGCCTCTCCTCAGCTGATGAGCTGACACGGTCTTTTGCCTCTGCGGAATGTGCCTTCATGCTGTATGCAACTCAGTTAATCAGCAACAAAAGAATGTGCTGAATTACTGCAATGTCATTAGATGGGTCTTGTTTGGATTACAATGAGGTATGTTCATATCCTTCATGTAATGCAGCCCGACTCCATTAATGATCTTCCTTTGGCTTTTCTTAGTGACTATTCTCACTGCTTATCCTTAAATCTGCAGTTGCTCTCCAAGGACAAGAGTCCTACTGGTGTTTCTGCAAGGCTTGTGTAACTTGTTATAGCGAATTGTGGGTGTACAAAGTTCGGCTCCGTGGCTGGGTCCTCCAGCTGGCGGGGCCGGTTTGCCCTCTTGTGCGAAGGAGCGAGAGGACCAACGTGAAATCGTGCCCGGGAAGCGAGGGGGAGGAGTGCCCTATAAAAGGGGGCTCCTCCCACCCACCAGCATCATTCACAATCGAGCATTCCCCACCCACCCACCGCTTAAGAGTACTAGTGTGAGTCCAACTGGTCAACTCGAGGGGCCATATAGGAATTTTTGACCCGCTTTCAAAATTGGCTGGCTGAGAGCAGGGATTTTTTGGTACTGGGCCTTAGTTGAATGTTAATTTAGTTGGTCACACTTTCGGCAGAAGCGAAGGAAAGGCAGCCAGTGAGTCTGAAATAGGACATCCATCCCAGCATATTCAATCCCACAACACTGCGGGTTCTGAGATTACAGTGTTGGGGGAGGAGGTGCAGGGATGCCTCCCAGGGCTGGAGAAACCAATAGCCAGGCCTCAGGACCCAGGGAGTGGTATGCAAATTGACCGGCCCAGGGGTGCTGTCTACTGACAGCACCATCTGGGGGTAATAACTCGCCCTAAGCTGCCTGGTTGGAGTGGTCCCGGGAAACCCTGGTGTTCCAACCCAATGCTATGCATGAGGCCAGGCCCCTTTTAATGTTGTGTTCTGTTTGACGTGCTAGTTGTTAATAAAGTGTGGTGCAGTTGAACACCAATATCCTGTCTCATCTTGTCATTTTGTGTGGGAGGGCAAAGGTCTTGGGAAGCATCTCAATCCTGTGCCTGGCTATGTACCAAAGTTGCACAAATGAGATGTGCTCCAGCCTCTCTTGAATGAACTATGACAAGTTACAGGGACCTGTTTCTTTACATGACCAGATTAATTACTTTTCAGAACATGAAGACTTGAAATGGGCACAAATCGGTGGTTTGGCAGTTCGGCACAGCATGCACCCACTCAGTGGAAACACCTCAGCCCACCTCCGTCAGGTGCTTCTGCTGCTGCTGCTCAGTGGGCATCCACTGGAGGAAGCAGGGGATTGAAACATGGAACACCTATAGAACAAACTGCACTGTACTGCCAAACTGGCATTTCTTGCCTATCTTTAATGACAACCTGACATCTTTGGAACTAGTGATAAAGAACCTAAGAATTCTATGTTCTTCTTTCGGGTGGGACCTTAGGCATCCATAAGGATAGCCATTGAGACTCTTGTTCTCCATGAATTTGTCCAATCCTTTCTTAAAGCTGTCAAGGCTGACAGCTGTCACCACTTCTTCTGACAGGGAGTTCCACAGACCAGTGATCCTCTGGGTGAAAAAGTACTTTCTCTTATTTGTTTGAAATCTAGAACCTAAGAGTTTCATGGAGTGCTCCCTAGTTCTAGTGTTGTGTGATAGGGAAAACTGTTTTTCCTTATCTACTTTGTCCATACCGTGTATGATTTTATAAACTTCAATCAGGTCACCTCTTAGGCGCCGTCGTTCAAGAGTGAAGAGGCCCAGCCATTGGAGCCTCACACGGTAAGGAAGGTTTTCAAGTCCCCTAATTATTCTGGTTGCCCCCCTCTGCACCTTTTCCATTTCCATAATATTCTTCTGGAGATATGGTGACCAGAACTGTACACAGTACTCCAGAAGGAGCCTCACCACAGATTTATAAAGAGGCAAAATGACACTTGCTGACTCATTTTCTATAGCCTTCCTAATGATCCCTAGCATTGAGTGTGTTTTTTTCACTGCTGCAGCACACTGGGTTGACACCTTCATTGAGCTGTCCACCAGGACACCAAGGTTCCTTTCCTGGTTTGTTGCAGAAAGTTCAGGAGTGTGTCGAACTCACATGACACAACACAACAAAAAGAGAATGTATATCTCTTGTGATTCAAGAAAATTCTAAAGTTTATTTCCAAGAAATATACCACCAACTGAAACTAGTGTTTATCTTCCCCCTACTACAGGCATGTCCAAACTTTGGCCCTCCTGATGTTTTGGACCACAATCCGCAGAATTCTAAGCTTAGATTGCCAATGGCAAAGGACTATGGGAATTGTGATCCAAAACATCTGGAGGGCCAAAGTTTGGACATGCCTTCCCTACTAGAAAATCACAACATGTATACAGAGTTTGAGAGTAATCAAGAAGAAATAACAATACCAGTTCTGATTTTATCTGATCTGCCTATCTATGTTTTCAAAGAAGGGAATTTCACCCATTAGTTATTTGAAACAATCCACTAACAATGCAAGAGGAGAGAGAGAGAAAAAAAATCATTCCTATGAATGTACCTACATTCTCTTGCTTCCTTCTCCTTGTTGCCTTTCCAACCTTGTTTGTCCTTAATTGCAACTAAGCACAAAAGGGTAGAATGTTTTAGATCAGGAAGAAATGTGCTCAGGTTAGACTTGCACGCAGTGGTGCTTCATGTTTCAGACCCACCAGGAGGTCTCCTGGGAACCAAGGTTCTCAGGAAATGGAGCTATTTCCGGCCTTAGCTGAAAATCAGGAAAGGAGGGAAACAGTTATAAAAATATAAGAGCTTTCTCTGTGCTGTGCCCTGGTGAGCATCCACAACCCTTCCAGAGTTTGCACCGAACAGATTCGTTGAACGAACAACTCCACAAGGATTTGTTTTGTTTGTAAACTTTAGAGTTTGTTTGTGCTAGGGCCCCAGTGGGTGCCTGGTCAATTGGGAAGCACTCTATTTTGGGGAAATTAAGAGGCCAATTTCTGAGCTCTGGCATCACAATGTCTCTGAGATACAGCTGGGCATTGGCACGGGGACACCAGCTTCTAAGACTGTCCAACAGTATGCAGAGCCTGGATTGATCAGACCTTATATATAAGGAGACTCCACCACCCTTTATGGCAGC
>JAHTLZ010000327.1:3194938-3208002 GCA_023846285.1 Phrynocephalus versicolor | reverse complement strand
AAAGGGTGGTGGAGTCTCCTTCTTTGGAGGTTGTTAAGCAGAGGCTGGATGGCCATCTGTCGGGAGTACTGTGATGGGGGTTCCTGCATGGCAGGGGGTTGGACTGGATGGCCCTTGAGGTCTCTTCCGACTCTATGATTCTATTCTATGATTCTGTGATTCTGTGATTCTATGATTCTATGATTCTATGATTCTAAGACATTGGAGGTCCTTCTGTCCTCTCCAGGGTGGAAGCAAAAGCTGCTGTTTCTCCTTAGTTGTGGCATGTCATTAAAGGTGATTTTTATTTTATTTTATTTCAACATGTATAGCCCACCGAGTGTCACAGGATTCAAAGACTGGCTACAATGCTGCATAAAACAATTCTAAAGCATCAGACATTTTAAAAAGTTTAAACTTAAACAGCCAAAAATGCCTCTTTATTTTCTCCAAAAGGACCCTCATTTTTAACTCCTCTCCCAAACTCAGATGCAGCATTTCTCTCCCAACATGCTGGGAACAGCCATTTTGTTAAGTCTGGTCAAGTAGATGGGTTAACGTTTTTTGTTTCAGTGCATTTTTGAAGGGATTGTATGCAAGAGACATATTGGGCACACGCAAAAAAGCTTGAAATTAAAACAAAATGAAAGCAGTAGAAAGTGAGACTGAGAGATTTACCTATTTTGATCAAAACATAAAGCTCTCCATGGGAAGGAGATACATACAACCTTCAGTTGATGCCTGTAGATGAAGCTGTTTTATTAGTTGTGTAATTTCAGTGCCCTGCTAGAGCTGTGGTTCACTTGGCCTTCCAGCCTCCTCCCATATCATTCATTGCTCCTTCACTCTACTCACCTGCATTCTCTGAAGGTAATATCTGAGACAGGTTCTGTTTTTCCCATATTTTGATCTTGCCACTTTATTTCTGGCTGGTTGTACAGCATCATCTCAATGCCTCCCTTCTTTCACCACTAGGTGGCAGTGTAATGGCATTGACCTGTGAGGTCCCTACTACCATTGGAAGGGTACTGTACACGCAACTGAACCTTTGTGCAGAGAAGTGGGATGAAATGCTCTCTGTTTTGGATCCAGTTTCCGTTCTCCTGCCACCCGCTCTCTCTGCAATGTCTCTTCTGCTCACGTGACAGTTATGGCTGTGCCCCTTTCCGATGAGCCACTAAAAACCTGTTTATGGACCAGGATTTGCATAGTCGCAGCTCTGAGACACCTAAGATCTGAGGAATACTTTAGAATGCTACATGCAAATATAAAGTGCATCTGGAGAAACACTGACTTTAATGGAAAATATTTTGTCAACACTCCAAAAGCATCCAGTGACCTATTAAATCTTCAGAAAAGCTATTGAGGACAAGAAGAGTTTTTTGTTTTCCTTCCCACTCAATGTCCTTCACCTTAAAGAAGAGCCTGGACCACACTAGATGTCTTTACATTATGGCTCATGGCACGGTCGTTAGTGGGGTTAGGGACCCGAGCCAACCCGTGATATATGAAAATCCGTGATATGCGGATGCAGGTCGTATCAGACCTCGGGGGTCTAGCTGGGGGGTCTTGTACTTACCCCCAGCTGGGTGCTGCCCCAAATGGGCCTGTGAGGGCCTTCCTGGGCCTTCTGGAGGCCCCAAAAGGGCCTCCCTGCCAACCGGAAGTGACTTCCGGAAAACTGGAAGTGACTTCCAGATCATCAAAAATCATTTCTGAGGCCTCTGAGGGACTTTCCCCCTTTTTTCATATACTGTGGTCCCACAATATAACAGGACCACAGTATATGAACCGCGAAAGGGCGGGGGGACATTGTACTGCAGCCAAAACTTTGCTCACAACCCAGGTTTCAGCCCCAGGTTGCTGGCTCGTGGTGGACTCAGTCTTTTATCTTTCCAAGGTCAATAAAACAAGTAGCCAGCTTGTTAGCCGGGGTGGGGGTGGGAACATCAATGGGCAACTTGCACAATTACATTGTAAACCACCCAGAGAGTGCTTCAAGCACTATGGGTGGCATATAAGCAGCATGCTTTGGCTTTTACAACTAGATAACCTCATTAAGAAAGGGTGAGCTCCCAGATACTGCTGAATGACAAGGCCCATCAGCACTAGCCAGCAGATCGGATGCTGGAGTACATGAGAGGAGAAATCCAGCAGTTTTAGGGCAGTCCACTACTCCTTAATAGAAAACTGGCTGTTTTAGCACATTCCACCACTCCCTGACTCACCGGGGTCTGAGTTGAAGTACAAACCCAGGAAATGATCTATTCCTTCTTCCTTAAGACTCCAGTGACTTTCTGTGTTGCCGGTTGAAATCCTGTTTTTTAGGTCCATGGACTCAATGGAGCTTACACAGATGCTGACTCACAAAATCCTCAAGAGGCCTAGCTCTAGTTATTTCCTGAGCTGCTCAGCAAGAGAATTTCAGCCACTTTTTTTCAAGAACTAGTCAGTAGATTGTGTAGTCCTGGGATTTAGGATTTAATTGCTTGTGCAATTGCTAGCTTTAAGGCATCATAGAGAGAGGTGAGCTCTGACCCACAAGGCAACACCAGTATGGTTTTAACAAGATTGACACTGTTTTACCCAATCTATTTATCTATTGATCCATCTCCAGAGATAGATTAAAGTAAGAACAATGCCTGATAAAGAAATGTGGAATGTCCAGGCAATAGGAGAGGCAGCTGCAGTGCAGGGGTAAGGAATCTTTGGCCCTCCAGAGGTTTTGGACTGCAACTCCCAGGATCTCAAGCCTATATCACCAATGATAAAGGACTGTGGGTGTTGTGGTCCAAAACATCTGGAGGGCCAGTGGTTCCCCACCCCTGCTGTCGTGTATGCTTGATGGTTGAACTACACCTGTGAGTCTGAAATTCCACACTCGAACTTAATTTTCCTGCCCAGGTAACTCTAGTGGTCCCAAGGAGACCATGAAAAAGAGGGCTGCTGCCTTTATATGCATGGCCTGGCTTATTTGCTGGATCCTTGTTTATATCCCCGCCTTCATCCAGAATGAAGTTGGCTCAAGGTTCTCTGGCTTCCTTCCAGGCATTGCCAAGGTTAAGACCGGCTTTAGCTTGAGCAAAGAACAGGGCTCTCTCTCCTTTGGCTTATTATGATTTGGCTTGAAAAAGCATCTCCCAGGGTGTCTTCAGGGTGTCTTTGAGGACGGTACAGAGAGGCTGGTCTGTGACACTTGAGCTGAAGCATTTCGCCGGGTGAAGTGGAGGGATTTTAGGTTGGACCCACAGGCCTTCTGCTGATCCCTCTGTGGGGCTGGGCAGTCCTAAAAACAGGACAGAAATGTGTGTGTGTGTGTGCATGCATAGGTCTCTCTGTGTCTGGTTTATATAGGATTGATTAGCTTCCATTGTTTGCCGAGAAGATTATAACGAGGCGAGGGAAATGTCACAACACAGATGAATGGGCATGTCAATATTTGGTAGCCATAATGGAAAGAGTAGAAAAGTAAGGGTTTTTTTTTTTTTTAAGGAAATGGACTTTGGCTTTTGTTTCCGCATCCCACACTCTGCCATCGGGGATAATCGGAGTCGTGGAGACCTCAAGATGTACACATGGCAGATGATGGCCTATGGATCTTAGTACACTTCCCTTTGGAACCTGCACGGTTGCAATATGGGGCTGCCTTTGAGGGACGTCATTAACTTTGAAGTCATTTGTACTCCTTTGACACCACTCAGCAATTTTGTAAGAGTGCAAGGATGTGAATAAGCTTTTGGCCGGCTCGATATCTCTTGCGTCCAGGACCAAAGGTTGCACTTTTGATGCAAGGTAACCCCTTCAACTATTTGGCAAGTTTATTTATGGTCTTCTTTTTTGTTTGTCTGTTTGCTTGGGTATCTTAAAGATTATTGTGTAATAATTATTCTTCATTCGGTTGGACTAGATCAGTGTTGGCGAACCTATGGCATGGGTGCCAAAGGTGGCACTCGGACCCCTTTCTGTGGGCACCCGACATCGCCCCCTGCTTATATAACGCCCCATACCACTTCAAGTAGTCTCTGGGCAATTTAATTACAGCATGCAGGCTACACATTGCCCACCCCTCACCCCCAGCAACCTGGGTACTCGTTTTACTAACCTCAGAAGGATGGAAGGCTGAGTCAACCCTGAGCCTGCTACCTGGGATTGAACCCCAGGTCATGAGCACAGTTTTACCTGCAGTAAGGGAATTTAACCACTGCACCACAAGACTCAGTAAATTGCTGTAGTGGCACTTTGCAAATAATTAATCGGTTTTGAATCGCAGTTTGGGCACTCAGTCTCTAAAAGGTTCGCCATCACTGGACTAGATTATATAGACAGTGTCCTGTTAGAAACAGGAATTCCTTAGGTTTGGCACGAGGTCCGAGTAGGTTGCAAATCCTCTTGCTTTGTTTTGATTGGACCTGGTGTTTTGCCACCCATTCCTACTCTAGATTTGCAGAGTGTGTGTGTGTGTGTGTGTGTGTGTGTGTGTGTGTGTGTGTGTGTGTGTGTGTGTGTGTCCCCTGGCCAATGCCAGTAGAAGCCAGGGAAGAGCTGTTTTTTATAGGAAAGCCACCTAGCTTGTCTTTCCACATTTCACAGTTCTTCGCTAACCACCTCTATAAGTGCTTTGACATATTTCTCCTTTCATTTTGCAAAACAGGGTTCTGATTCCCACCTGCTGTGTAATCCCATCAGATGGAAATCATACAATCAGGATTGAGAATGTTACTGAACCATCACCTTGCCTGTTGAAGTTGGCTCTGTGAGGATGCAAGGAGATCAGACAGAGTAAGTCCTCCATCTGTCCTCACTATGTACAGTATGTGAAAAAAATATTTTCATCTCTTTCACAGGCATCACACTCTGACCATAAAAGCATTTCCAAAATCAGTTTAAAAGCTGATTTTAAAAAAAGCTGCCAATTCAACATGTTTTGTTCAAAAACTGCCATGGATCTAGATTAGGAGTGTTAAACTTTGAATAGTTTGTTCTTGCAGGTAAGAACAAATATATCAATTTTTTCTCCCAGCTGTGCTCTTTTAAATGTTAATTCTCCCCTCCTCACTAATGTGGTGTTGGTGAAAGAAATTTGAAATTATGGTTAAATTCAACTAGTTGTGCAGAAGAAGTGTACAGATTCAAAGAGTTGGGTTAGCTTCAAGTTCCCCAGAGTAGTCCACTCCTTTTTCTCATCAACTGGCACTTCCATTCTCAGTAGCTCACTCTAGGAAACAGCAAAACTAAGAAACCTCACCGTTTTGAACAACAGGACGCAACAGACTCACAATTTTCAACAGACTGAGGCTCTCTTTGGATTCAGAGGCAAAGAAGGAATGATTGGCCAATGCTGGATAGATAAATAGCCACTCCCTCCTATAAAAGATCCCTCCCAGCCAAACCTATTACCAGCAGCATGCGAGGTTGCATAAAATCCCAACACTTTGTGCCTAAAACATCAGCACAAAAAAAGCACAAAGCAGAAGGTTCTTGAACACAGTGCCAGTTTTTTGTGCATGTGTTAACTTGCCACACAGTTGCACAACATATATAGCAAATCCTTGCAGCCAAGGATTCAAAAATAAGACTTAACCATGCCATTTGTTTTTAAATTCTGCAGACAGGGATGGTGATGAACATCCTGGGATCTGTTTGCCTGTTCGGGGAGAAATGAACCGCTCAGAAAGGTTTTTTGTGAACCTTTTTTGATGGGAGCGCTGGCGTGACCTTAGCAGCGCTTGTGATATCTCCTTCCCACTCTTGGCCTGTCCTCTCCAATCCAACCGTTCGCTTGAGGTAACTGAACTGGTGAAATAAATGCAGGTCATTTTACCTGGGATGCGAGGAAACAATAGTGCCCCTGTCCTCCGCGCCAGAGATGGAGCCGTTTGAAAGCCCACTTTGAGATCAGACACTAGGCTGAGGTGGGCCAGGTGCAGTCTCTTGGGCGGAGGAATGTGACGGATCAGCAGTCTCCTTGGCTTAACTCCTCTGGCAGAGACCCAGACTTGCAAAAGAAGCAGAGGGAAAAGGGGACGAGGGGGACAGTCCTTTACGTGGCTTTATGCTTGTTCGTTTGGGGTGCAGCTCGTCCAGCTTTTGATCTTCCTTCTCAGTTGATGGTGGTGTCTTCTAATTGTTCCCCTTTCTCTCCACCTCCAAGACTGTGCCTGCCTGGTTTGCTGAACTTGATGTGTAGTGTTGACAAACACCTTCCTTCCTGGACAAAGCCTCCCCTGTGGTTCTCATGCAGGAAGTTCCAAGAGGGATGGCCCTTTAGGTGCTCCTGTGGGTCATCTCCCTGATAGCTCCATAGTTTCAGGATCTATCTATGGAGTCAGTGGTTGGGTGTTAGCTTCTGCCCTGTAGCTCCTGTGGAGAGGCCCATCCAGCCTGGGTGGCCTTGGGAAAACTGCACAGTTCCCAGATGCCTCCAGAAGAAGGGAATGGTCAACCACCTCTGAATATTCTCTCCCTGGAAAACCCCGAAAAGACAACTGATGCCACCTGGCTAGTATCCTGCTGCTTTATGGGATCACTGAATGACAATTACACAAGTATTCCTCTTGCCCATTCAGCTCGCCTCCCAAATGCACTCTTGGTTCCTTGTAAGATCAGATTTGACCACTAGAGGGAACTAGTCAGCATTTGTGTGTATTTTGTGGCTACTTGGAAAGAGCATGGCAGTATGTTCATATCATGCCATGTAACAAATTACTTGCAACACTAGAGCATACTGACATCAGCAGCCTGGATGCTAAGGCATATTGATTAGAGCACCAAGTTCATTCCTGCAACAAACCACTAAAGGGTCCTTGGTGTGCTGATGGACAGCTCAATGAAGGTGTCGACCCAGTGTGCCGCAGCAGTGAAAAAAGCCAACTCAATGCTAGGGATCATTAAGAAGGGTATAGAAAATAAGTCAGCAGGTGTCATTTTGCCTCTTTATAAATCTATGGCGAGGCCCCATCTGGGTCACCATACTTCCAGAAGGATATTATGGAAATGGAAAAAGTGCAGAGGACGGCAGCCAGAATGATTTGGGGACTGGAACACCTTCCTTAGCATCTGGGGCTGCAATGGCTGGGCCTCTTCCCTCTTGAACTATGGCGCCTAAGAGGTGACCCGATTGAAGTTTATAAAATCAACAAAGTAGATAAGGAAAAACTGTTTTCCCTATCACACAATACTAGAACATGAAACTTTTGGGTGCTAGACCTCAAACAAATAAGAGGAAGTACCTTTTCACCCAGAGGATCACTGGTCTGTGGAACTCCCTGCCAGAAGAAGTGGTGACAGCTGTCAGCCTTGACAGCTTTAAGAATGGATTAGACAAGTTCATGGAGAACAAGGGTATCAAGGGCTATCATGATGGATGCCTAAGGACAAACTCCAGGTTGGAGAGATAGGCAGGATATCTCTCACTGACATTTGCAGGGAATCTTAAGTAGGTGAAGACATCTAGTTGGGAATAGCCTGAAGCAAATGGTGAGCTGCTGTGTGAGACAGAATGCTGGACTGGATGGGCTGTGGCCTGTTCCAGCAAGGCTGTTCTTATGTTCTTATATTAGTGTTCTAATCTCTTGAAAATTATAGTTGGGCATGCACTGCATTCTTTATTATTCCCAGTGAATGCCAGGGAATTCTCCTTCCCCCTTTTCAATGGATGCTGGTTCAGGAATCTTCATAATTCTTCCTAATTTGCTTCTTTATTAACTTCTGCCTTCAATCACCTCATTGCTCATTTTAAAAAGAAAAGAAAAGCTCTCTTGGCTTTGATATCTCCTTCTACATATTTGGCAGCAGGTTGTTTTCCTAAGCCACCAATTGCGTGCTGAATTCCCACCCACCCCTTCATCACTTGCTTCATTCTTCCAGTATATGTCAGGCATGGCTTCTGTATTAATCATTGGGCTGCTCTGTGCAGCATTTGTTTCTCCAGGAAATGAATAAGAGAAGAGGAGCCTGTAAGTCATCTTCCTTCACTTCACTCCACCCCTTTGCTGGTGGAGAAGAGGGCAAGAAAGTTTTGGCTTTTGCCCCCCCCACTCCACTGCCCTCCCCTGTGTCCGACAGCTCCCTAAAGCTCTGCCAATGAGCTTGGTTTTACAAATGCATCTCTTGCGGCGTGAGTCATAAGTCATGATCGCTTTGCAACAATTCTAAAGCCAAAGGGTGTGCACCAGCCAGAGTCAAATTGAGAAACGTGTGTGTGTGTGTGTGTGTGTGTGTGTGTGTGTGTGTGTGTGTGAGAGAGAGAGAGAGAGAGAGAGAGAGAAAGAGAGAGAGAGAGAGAGAGAGAGAGAGTTCTGCCTGCCAGAATCCAAATTTGTTGGATTTGTTTCTCTCTTTCTTTCTTTTTAAGGAGCAAAGTTAAAGAGAGATGTTTAATGTCTTTCCATTCTGAGTCTGGTACTGTACAGTAGGACTCCATTATCCACTTGGGATTTGTTCCAGGCCTTCCTGTGGATGATGAAAACTGTGGATAAGAGAGAAGTCCAAGGAAATCCCCCCAAAATCCTGTTTTATGACAGTAGCTTGCTTTACAGCTGCTGTTTGCTCATGACCTGGGGCCCAATCCCTGGTAGCAGGCTCATGGTTGACTCAGCCGTCCATTCTACCGAGGTCGGTAAAATGAGTACCCAGCTTGCTGGGGATGTGTGCAATGCGTAGCCTGCATACTGTAATTAAAAACTGTAAACCGCCCAGAGACTACTTGAAGTGGTATGGGGCGGTATATAAGCAGAACACTTTGCTTTTTACAGCTGCTGTTTTATGATAGTAGCTTGCTTTGCAGCTGCAGGATTATGTATTTATTTTTTCCTTTGCCAACTGTGGATAATTGAATCAGTGGATAATGAATCAGTGGATAGAGGGGTCCTACTGTATTTCAGTCTTGTGTTTCCAACTGCACTGTCCACATCACGAGCCAGCGTGTTGTCATGGCTGGTGTGCTGTACAAATGTTTGAGACAAGACACGGGCATGAACCACTGGTTGATCAGTTCGTGCTGGCTTGTTTCTCTCTGGAGCAAGTGTTCAGTGCTGCACAGCTCCGCCTGCTCCAGCATGCTCAGCATCCAGAGGAGGCGGGGAAAAGAAGCTAAGCTGCTGCCCTCTGAGTGGGTGCCTACTGGAAGAGGCGGGGCTTTAAAGCACTGAACACCTGTTTGGGAAATAAATGAATGGGCACAAACTGCCAAACTGGTGGTTCGTGGCCATCTCTGTCCAAGAGACCTGGGCTCAAATTCCAAACAAAAATGTATGGGGTGGACATGCACTGCCTATAGAATAAGCTCTAAACTAAGATAGAGTTGGGTGTCATCAGTGTACTGATGCCACTGAGCCCCCAAACTCTTGACAATCTCTGCCAGTGGTTTCATGCAGGTGTTGATAAAACTGAACCGGAGGCCAGTGGCCAGGATCCCTTTGGAACACCCTCTGTGTTTGGCTAAGCAGGAAAAAAAAATGGAACCACTGTAAGATGGTACCCTCAAGGTCATCCCAGGTGCATCTGTTGCAATAGCTAGGTAGCTTTACTGGTGGCCACTGTTCAGGGGCTCATGTGGCAGCAAAGTGGAGAAACTACCTTGCTCCCTGGCTCAAGTGGTAGGACCACTTGAGCCTCCTGTTGTCAAGACTGACTATGAGGTTAACACTACATGTTACTCCATCATGCCATCTTAAACTGAGCCATCTCATCTACAGTTGGAAGCTACACATGACCAAGCCTAGTTAATACTGAGCTGGGAGATCAACAAGAAATACATGGCGTTGACAGATATGCCTAGGAAAGGATCACACACAAACCCCCATAGACCTGTTTTCGGAAGGAGTCAGCAACACAAAGTGGGTTGCGTCAAGGGTGTGACTCACAGGGAGACAATCTTTAGGACGCAGAAGCCAAGGGTGTCATTTTAAAAAAGTGTTTATTATCCTTCCACTGGGGATTATAAGGAAATTGACAACACAGCTATGGAAAATAATAACATCAAAAGAGTCAAGCGACAAATACGCTAAGATGAGGCTGAAACAGCAGGGAAATGGCAGCACGCAAATCCACACACACTATATAAGCAACCAATTAGGAAGAGAGAAGGAAATTGAGAGATGCAGAAAGAAAGAGAGAGAGAGAGAGAGAGAGAGAGATGCTAAAATGACCTAAAAGGCACCAAAGACATAGGCGAATAACAGGGGTTTTGCCTCTAGGTCCTGAAGATGCGAAAATACAGTAGGACCCCCATATCCACTGATTCATTATCCACTGATTCAGTTATCCACAGTTGGTGGAGGAAAAAATTAAATAATTCAGCCGCTACAAAGCAAGCTATTGTCATAAAGATATAAAGTAAGCTATTATCACAAATAACATCTGTAAAGTGAGCTACTGTCACAAACAGCAGCCATAAAGCAAGGTACTGTCTCAAAATAGCAGTCATAAAGCAAACTACTGTCAGGAAACAGCAGTTTGGAGATGGGCAGACAGGCATTCTCTCTTATTCATGGTTTTCATTATCCATGGGAAGGCCTGGAACCAATCCCCAGCGGATACCGGGGTCCTACTGTACCTTATCCCCTTTCTCCCATCTCTACCTGCATTTTCTTCCTGTTCTTGAGACTTGGTGACAACAACAACAACAACAAATAAATTTATTGATTAGTCCTATGACCATATCAACCAATAAAAACACAGAATATAAAATACATTGAAGTACATGGAAAATAATCTTCTAGTAGAAGAGCAGGCTGGTTTTAGATCCAACCACTCCACAACTGATCATTGTTTTATTTTACATCACATTCTTACAAAGCAGTTATCAAAATGCAAGAAATTGTATACAGCATTTATAGACCTTAGTGCATCTTTTGACTCAATAAATAGAAATATTCTATGGAGGAAATTGGCCAGTTTGAATATGGACTCTAGACTTTTAAGTCTGCTTAAGATCCTTTCCTCAAGTATGGAGTTGAAAGTTCGCACAGGAATAAATGGCTCCTTAACAAAGAGTATACCATTTACTGGAGTTAGACAGGGCTGTATACTGGCCCCAATGCTCTTCAACCTATATGTAAATGACCTACCTGGTTTTCTGCATGATGCTGATTCCCATATGCCAAAGATACTCGATAAAATTATTAATATTTTATTGTATGCAGATGATATGGTTCTAATGGCCCTTACCCAAATAGGCTTAAGAAGACTCCTCCAAAGATTGTATACCTACTGGAGACTTGGTGGGTTTTTTCCCCCACCTCAAAATGTGTGCCTTTATTTTTTACCCATTTCCCCTTTTCTATTTGCTTATCTGCCCATTTAGTTAATTTGTGTCTCTCTCCATTGACTATCCTGCACACATTTTCAAAAAGAAATCAGTGCACTCTCTTCCCTTCCACTTCGTCCAGCACATGTGTTCTTTTGAGCCTGCTTGATTTCTCTGAAACACCCCATAAGAAAAGAGGCACCATTTTCCTGTGAAGGATCTCCTCAGAGGCAAAAGGCCAAGGCGGTCAAATCTGGGAAACCTTCTTCCCATCCCTCCTTGGCATCGAAAGGAAGACAGAAGCAAGACAAGAGATTCTCTGGAACAGGAGTTGGCAGGCAGGGAGAAGTTAAAAAGGGAAGCCCGTGCGATGGATTCATCCCTCTCTGCTAACAACAGGGGAGTCTCAGAAGAAGGTAACCAACCCAAGACATGTTGATGCCTGAGAATGAAGCACCTTCTCCCATCGCTCCATCTACAGAAACTTTTGGCACTGCTGGATGAAACTTAATTGGAAAATAAGGCATATGGTAGCAGGCCAGTTGAAGGGAACTGGGTGTCCATGTGCTGTCCAAGGCAGTCACTTTACTCTGACTAATGGTGGTGTTGGCGTTGACTGGGGGATGCATGGGCATCCTTGTTTGCCTGTTTCTCATGTGTGAGGATGACAAACCCCTCCAGCTTTTCGCCTCTTCTGCATGGAAGCAAGATGTCTCCATTTTTGTGAGCTCCGTTTTTCTGCCAATGGCACACGTTTCCCAAAATATCGAGAGCCGCTGGTTTGTTTCATTTGCTTTCCAGAGTTGGTGTTTTTGGTGGGGTGGCTTGTGTTGGTTTTGAACCATCGCCCTGAACTTCTACATCTGTTGAGGAGCTGGTCTGCTTTGCTTCTCAAGCCACCAGTCCCATACTTTTCACTCAGGAGAACTGCTCAACTGGACGGCTTTCAGGCTGAGCTCAGCCTAGCTCTGCTTAGCTTCCTGTTCAGAGTGATAGCTTCCAACCAGCCCTGGGATTGGGCTCAGCCTCAAAGCTCAGCCTCAAAGCCTTCCACTTGACGCTTGTCTTTAAAGGAGGCACATTTAGGTGTCTATCAGGTGTCTGACACTTGGGTAGAACTCCGAGAATGGAGAATTATAGGCTTTGTATTCCAAGCATCCAAAAATCCCATCCCTACACGTGACCACCCTGGATCAACAGGGGTCTTTAGGGAGGATGAAGGAAAAACTATTGCTTAAAACTCAGGATTACTGCTGCTGGTCAGAGCTGGCAACATTAAGCTAGCTAGCCTAAGGATCCTACTCAGTATAAGGCTGCTGCCTAGCCTCTTACTGCACAGGTGAGCAACATTTCTAAAATATCTATTGGATTAGCAGACTGAAGCATCCAAAAATCCCATTCCTAGCCACCCTTTTCAATATTAATCAGGCCCAACTATGCAGGGAAAAAATGGATGAGACCAGGAGTGTTCAGGATGGGGTGGCATCCCCTCAACAGTCTTTTACTGGCATTTTCAGGCAGATCCCGCCCTGGGCTTTACACAGAAATACACCTTTCACTTCTACCTGTGCTCTGCGTCCTCTGTAGTGAGAGCTGTGCTGCAGGTAGCGTTGCTTTGACAGCTTTCCGGAGGAACTCAAGGAAGTAACCCACCCACTTCATTCACTCTAATCAGCTGTTTCATGCCAAAGAGTTCAGTTTTATGAATGACTGAGTGCATGTTTTGGCTTGCCGATCAACTTGCAACCTGGACACTCACTTGTCAAATCAGCTGAGATTTAAAAAGGATGAATAATAATAATAATAATAATAATAATAATAATAATAATAATAATAA
>JAHTLZ010000327.1:3151929-3184607 GCA_023846285.1 Phrynocephalus versicolor | reverse complement strand
GAATTAATTCATTCCAAATGAAATTATGGTAAGCAAATTTTCCTTTATACAAATTCCCATAGGAATGCATTGAAAACAGAGTGATCCCATTTTTATGTTGTACCGATTCTCCCCATAGGCGATTATGTTAAACAAATTTCCCCTGGAATTTTTATGTTGTACAAAATTTATGTTATACAAGCTGTTTGTTATACAAGGGTCCACTGTATGTGTCTTGACTTGGAATCCGTGTCCTGCAAAAACCATACCTTATTTTTTTTTAAAAAATTCTTTTTTTAAAAAATGACAATATGTCTATCACATTTTGTAGGGATTTTCCCCTCTTTGAATCTTTTTATTTATTATTTTTAAAGGAAGTGTGCTGAAAATATTTAGCAGAAAAGAGAGAAAAGGGGGACTTTTCTGTACAAAACACTATTATGACGTTCTCGGTAAGTGAATATTTGCAGTGGATTAGATAAAGAATTATTTTGCTCTCCTTCCTTTTTTTCCTGTTTTGTTTCCCTGCTGAAAAAGTGCTCCCAATGGCTTGGCCACTGAATTCCTCTCTTCTCCAGAGGCTAAAGACCCTTGGAGTCATTTGGACGCTTCCAAATGACCTGCAAATGTGCTAAGAACAAGAATTACAAAGTTATACAGTAGATGTTCAAATGAAATGTGAATACTCTGAAATTTCTTGCTCTTTTGTGCTATCGTTTTTTGTTCGCTGGATTACTCTCTTCTGCCCCTCTGGTGGTTTTATTTTTAAAATCCTTTTAATTCAATAAATGAATTTATGTTTGCTGTGCCCACCCTTTCTAAGTATTCTAAACTAATACACCTCTGAAGTTAAAACATATATTATTTCTTTACCCACCTGAGAAGAGTTAAGAGATTTATTTATTTATTTATTTATTTATTTATTTATTTATTTATTTATTTATTTATTATTTGGCACATGAAATGTAATGTGTTAGTCGATCAGTTTGTTTCAGTAAAGGAAACCACAGATCCTGCCATCTAAATTTTTCAGACTTTTATCTTTTAGACTTCCACCATTGCTTCTACTGTCCTCTCTGTTTAAATTTGCAGTATATTTTTAAACTCTTCTGAATTTATTTGTTTCCATTCCTACATCACACTAAAGCCATACTGGATGAGTTTTTCAGCAGTACCCTGACATCCAGGCAAAATAAAGTCAAAATGAAATAAAATAGAAAACAGCAGTTGCCATTTTCCCCTGGAGCAGAAGATCTCCATTGATTAATGGAGCCTGATCTCAGAATGCCTTTGTTCCGTTTATGTTCCTGATTTCAGGGACTTTACACAGTTTTAAAGTTAGACAACATAAGCATTATTTATTTGGTGTCCTGATGCAGGTAGAAAAATGTGGAGTTCTCATCAAGGATTGCACACTGCCATCATCCTTCTATGGAAGTAGCAGGAAGCATTTTTTTTTAAAAAAATGTTTTGTTAGCTTGAGTACAAATTCTTCTGCAACACCACCCTCTTTGATTTAGCTGTTGTCTCATTCTTAAATAGAACTTAATTCTTTTAAAAATCCATTTGCAGAAAAAGAAGGTCGCTTTACTTACAGTTATCAGTGACATTTGGACAACTTTCCATCTCTCCGTTCGCATTTTACAAATTACTCCCATCTTTTTGTGAATTTGGACCGCATACCACGAGCAGAGGCAAACTCAGGGGTGGCAGAACAGCAGAGTACTGTAAGCAACCATTAAGGACAACAGAAAAGCCTTCTCTCAAATCTCTACTTTTGTTTGGGTTTTATGCTACACCCTTTTAAGGAAGATGGAAGGGGGAACAAGAAGACACACAAAAAATGCACACATAAGAAGCTGCCTTCCCGATCGCATCCTTACATAACTATGGTGGAAGACCAATTCGGACATCTTAGGTGTTCTTGTCCTTTGACTGGCATCCCGGGTCATTTTTAACAACAACAACAACAATAACAACATCCCAGAAATTCCAGTGTGAGAAATCCCATGACATAATTTTAGGTGTCGCTTGATTTTGGTCCCATGGGTGGTCTAAGGAAGCAAAATTCAATTTTTCCCCTTTTATTCCCACCCCCCTTCTGTTAGCAGCTGCGTGGTTTTAAGTGCTTGCGAAAGGAACAATAAAATGAAAGGCAAAACCGGCATTTTGAAAACTTGGCAAGAGAAAAGAGCTTGGACTAGCAGCCAAGAATCCTGCTGGGGCACGAAGAGAGAATAGCGCTCGCAAAAGCACCTCAATGGAAGATTTCTCTCCCTGCGCACTCTCTCGCACTCTCTCTCTCTCTCTTTTTCAAAAAAACATCTCGGCAGCTGGAGCAATTATTCCTCCATCAGTATTAAGAGTCAAAAAGTTACAGTGGAGAACCGATGAGTCAATACGGAGACAGGTAATGTTTCTTTATCTTATCACCTCTTCTTAAATTTGTCTATGTCTCAAGTCTCCACTGTCCTAGTCCTTTTCTAAGAGACGAGGTGAACAGTTACTGCTCCTCTGATGTATATGGATGGCAGCTGTGCCCCTCCGGATGCTTAATTGGGCAGCGTTCAAATTTGCATGATTTCCCCAGCCTGCAAGAAACATGTTTTATTGTGTATTTTGCTAGTACGGAAACACCTTATCCTTAAGGTGAATCCAACCATGGTATGAGGATGTATCTTTGAGTCTCCATGTGACTGTAAACAGTCTTCAGTTTTCAAATGTTTTCTATTCAGATTGTTTTTTTTGCAAATGTTAGGCAATGATGGCCAACAAATGTACCTTTCCAAAAACTAGAATATCTCTTTTAGATGAATGTGACATGGTGGTTTTTTTTTTAATCAACTGATTTTTGCTGTTCTCCAAATATTTTCCTCAAAGGTTTGGGCCTAGCAAGATGGCGGCTTAAGTAGGGGGGAATCCCTATTTGATTTGTAAAGCCCTCTGTTTCTGGGTTTTATTTTGTTTTGTTTCCAACTAAAAATTAAATTGTAATGTTCATGTCTGTTTTTTTAAAAAACAATGTTGATCTTTTAATGAAATATGTGTATGATGGTCTTGTAGAGGAATTTCATTTCAAAACAAATTTCCAGTTGAATTTCAAAATGAATATCTTAAAAGGTGGATTGTTGTGTGACTGCTAAAACACATTGTTGTGGGCAGCGATCATTTAGATACACAACACGCAAGACATTGCTTGAATTTCTGTAAACAGTGTGTGGATCTAAACCTGTGTCAAACTTTGGGATGCAACGAATGTAGTAAATCACGGCATTCTTTCATAGTTTCAGTCTTTCCTCCCCCATTTTTTCACATTGAATCTGACACCCAAAATGTAAAGACCTTGTGATCGCGATACTCTTATTCAAAGGGGCACATGATTTTTAACATTTACCAGGGAAAATCAGATGTTAAGCAATATAATACAAGAGTTTTAAAAATTGTTACTTTATAAATGAAAGCTACATTTCAATCTATGATGGACATGTTTCCTTCTGCTGCCTTGCTCCTGGATTTTCAGCTGTCATTTCTTTGTTCTCATACTTCAGGGATAATGGCAGTTGTAGGTCATTATTTGGAGGTATTTAGGATACATTTTCAGACTCTTCTGGCTTCTGTGTTTTCAAATTTTGTTCCAGGCCTGATGGCAATGTAGCAAAAAGCCAAAACTTAAGTGATAATCTGAATCAGAGTAGGTCTGTCAAATGAGTAGTATTTACATAAGTGTTTAGCAGATAACTTGGTGGCCCTGCTGTAGTTGGGAATAGCCGTTGGGTGTAGGCCAAAGTTTACTTTTTCTGTAGGCAGCTATTAGGTTTGAGCAATTTTTCGGGTATTTTGTGAAATCCTTCAGAAGCATTTTTCTGGAGAATGACGATGACAAATGTAAATATACCTGACTTTTCCTGCTCAACCTCCTCAAGCAGGGACAAGGCTCCTATAAACAGCACATTTAAAAATAAAAATAAAGAATGCTGTCGATTAATTTACTTCTTGCAAAGGCAAAGGGAGATTAGCTTTGTTTGTGATATGCAGATTCTGTAAATTGTCCATAACATGGACATCAAATAATTTTTATTTCTCCCTTCCTTACCAGTTTACTCTACTCTGACACTTTTCCCTCATATAGGACTACAATTCCCATTGTTCAATGACACAATAGCTGTGGATGACGGGACATTTCTCTCAACAGACATGCAGGCCTCTAAGTTGTGGGTTGCAATGCTATTTTTTTCAAAGATATATATCCTTTGTCAAGCTGACATTCTCAGTGGCAAGGACTAGCTACTGCATCTTTCCCCAACATGAAAATTCTATGAATTAGCAGGTAAAGTTGATGACTGCATTCATATCTCAACAGTTGGCTGAAATCCTGTTGCAGTTTTTACACACAGGTAAAAAAAATCATACCAGTTTGCACATTTCACCTATGAGGTGCTGGTTCTATGCCTGTTCACCCTCTCATCCACATGCCCATCACAGGCCTTCCTTGTACCCAGCTCCATGTCAGTTATCCAACATGCACTGTGGCTATTTATATTATGCTTTTTCCACACTTATAACATTCCAACAGGATTCCGTCCTCTGCATTTTTAATTTAAAGCAAAAATATTTCCTAACTTTTGGTGTGCAGGGGCTGCCACAGATAATAGTATTTTAAGATAAATACAAAGTGTATGGAATTTGCCCATCAGAAATGAAACATTATATACTGACGCCTGTGTAATGTCACCCAGGTGGCCTACTTTACAATGTACAGTCTTCTGTTTCTTAGCATCCTCTGTTTGAAGGCTGCATGTTCCATGTCTGATAAAGTCAATATACAAGAATATAAACAATAGGACACTTGCTTGTGTGTGTTTTGGGCTACAGTTCCAAGAATTCCCCATAATGGGCATCTCACTTCTCAGTGTTTGTGTTGGTGTGTCCGTGTGTGTCCGTGTGCATGTGTGGTGTCACAGTCGTGACAGACTCTTCATGACCCCATGTCCATGGAGTTTTCTTTGCAGGAATACTGCAGTAGTTTGACAGTTCCTACTCCAGGCGCCTACAGCACCAGGTATTCCCTGGTGGTCTCCCATCCAAGTACTAACCAGGGCCGACCCTGCCTAGCTTCCGAAATCAGGCACGATCAGATGTGCTTAGGGTGCCACCTAAATGGTGCCCACCTGGAGAAAGCCAAAGCTGGAAAGCTTCATGGCCTTGGAGAGGCCCAGCCCTGGCCTAGCTTCCTGTTAAAAAAGAAAGTTGCCCCAGGGCTTGTTGGGGGTTTTCAAGGCCTTAAAGTTGCCCACCATTTAACCATCTGGGTGGCAGCCCAAGCAGCCCACAGATTGCTTATCTGTAGTCCTTCTAAGATGCAACACACTCATATTTAAGTTATAGTACTTCATTCTATATTTGCACCTCTGCATAAAAATTGCATATGTACACCCCCCCCCCACACACACACTCAAACCCTTTGTATCCTTTGTTCCCTTCTCTTTTGGCCAAAAATCTTTCCTCTTTCTTGGCAACATGTTCAAAGCCATCCTTCTATACTTCCTGGTGCAAAACCCGTAGCTGCTGTTTACTCGATAGAGAAAGCCACAGTCGTATCTGTGTGCTGTGCACCCAGACCAGTGCAAATTCTGGAGCTTCTTTTGCGGATGGCCTTATCTTCCACCATTTGTTGTGTTCTCTTGTTGCTTGGGAGAAGATGGGATCACTGTCCAAAAATGCAGTATGCACACAGACTCTATTGGATCTCGGTAAGCCTCCATTAGCAATTTCCAAATGGATTCATAAGAACTATAGTCTGAACCCCTCCCCCTACTAACTCTTGATTTAACCCACAAGGGCCAGGACAGAGAACAGTCTACCTTGTTTTGTTCAGCTTGGCTGGTCAGCTACACTCTTCTCCTGTGGTGTGGTGTTTTGAGCCTGCCATGTGTTGCTCTACAGCAGTGATAGTGAACCTTTTAGAGACTGAGTGCCCAAACTGCGATTCAAAACCCACTATTTTTTTTTTTGCAAAGTGCCAATACAGTAATTTAACCTGTATACAGGTGGCTATGAAGGGACGATGTCGGGTGCCCACAGAAAGGGCTCCGAGTGCCACCTTTGGCACCCGTGCCATACGTTTGCCATCACTGCTCTAGAGCATTAGATTATCGTATCTCAACTCTTATTTATTTATTTTTGAATACAGTGGTACCTTGTATAATGGAATTGATTCATTCCAAATGAAAATCTGTTAAGCAAAATTTTCTTTGTGCAAATTTCCCATAGGAATACATTGAAAACAAATTAGTCCCTAATTGTGACCGTTTTTCGGTTGTACGGATTCGCCCCATAGGAGATTCTGTTAAGCGATTTTCTTCTATCTCCAGAATTTTTTTCCTTTAAGTAGATATTCTGTTAAATACACCACTTATTATACAAGGGTCCACTGTATTTTTACCCCACCTTTCTCCTTAGAAAAGGACCCAAGGTGGTTTATAATAATGAGGGACAATATACAGCCCAGAACATTTAAGACATATTCAAGTTAAGAACAGGGAATTAGAAGAGGCATCTTAGAACATTAAAAGGTATCATTAAAGCTACAAAGAGCATGCAAAAATCTACCACAATTCCACGACCCTTCTTACTCATACTATTACTGAGCCAGGAATATCCCATCTTTTAACATTGTGTTTGGTTTCTTTTTCCTAAGGGCAGTGCTTTACACTTACTGTTGACTTTCATTCTAGTTTTTTTCCAGCCCAGTACTCAAGCCTATCTAGATCTTTTTGAATTTTGTATAATAATGTCTAGTTTATGTGTAGAGAGAGTAGGACGTCATGTGGAAGCCTCGAAAATAAGTTTGCATACTCCGATAATGCAAAAGCTTGTGTAGTGAGCTGGTGGAGAAAAATGAGACAAGAGAGCAACTCAAACTATATGTTACAGATGACATGTTATTAGAAGTGTTGAAAGATGTCTCCTTGTCACACCTCCTGTAATTTGCCAATCGTTTGTTTTGTGATTGGTCGGGAGCTAAGCATAGGCTTCGTTAGCAAGTACGATTGCTCAGATTTGAAAGTCTGTCAGAATCACATCTCTGGCACACAAATATGATGTCAGCTTGTAACGATCCTCTCTCTGTACTGCATTGTGTAGTCACACATGCCATGCCAGTCTACAATAGGAAAATAATATTTTTTTTCTCTCTCTCTAACTAGCACTGGCATTGCAATGCAGCAGAGCTGCTGATTCAGGAAGGAAATTCTGGGGAAGAATAATAAAAGCCTTTCTTAACCATTCCACCTTTCCCCTATTTTCACTGCTTCATGGTTTCTACGTGTAGCCTGTTCAGAAACCCTGTGATGTAAATAGAGAGGTGTGCATGCCACCTGGCCCAACCTGGCCAGCATCCACATAGATCAGACAGTTGCAGTGATGGGCACCATCCAGTCATCAAGATGGATGTAAAATTCAGCTGCCTGTCCCGTTTGATTCTATATGTGAGAAGATGGAGTGAGGAGGTGGAGTGGAAGAGAGATATTTGCTCTAGGCAGGAGATTTTCCCCCAAACATTGAAACTTAATAGAGCATTACAGGGTACACAAGCATCACACATGTGTGGCTGGGGCATAACTCTGGAGCAGGCCTGCTCAAATGGTAATGTTGTCCACAGGCCCTGCTTTGTGGTTGCAGGACTAAACAGACAGTAAGCTTGCCCCCACCCAGCAGGCCACGTACTGTTGACTGTCTTGGAGTGTTATTGGTTTGGTAAGCCTGCTCAGATAAATCCTGTCCCACTCCTGCTACATTGTTGCATGCGAAATGGGTGACCATTCAAGAGAGAGCCCTTCTAGTTGTGGCTTCTTGCCCCAATTGGTAGCTCCCAAATCACTGGGGTGGTGAATGAGCCCTGGACTTGGGTCTGAACTTTACAGAAACTGTCTGTGGTACTCTGCCTATTATAATTTCAGCACCTTGGAGAGCTCCTGTAAAGTGAAGACTCACACCTGGAGTAGGTTTAGCACCTCACTGTGACTGGAGTCACCAGCCTCCTGGGACCCCATAGAATAAAATGCTCTCTAAGAAAGCTCACCTGGAACCAACAGGGGCTCTATTTGTGCACCAGGTGAAACTTTTTATTTTCGCAAGCTTTTAACATTTTAGACCCTTGAAACCTATCCATAGGCTGAAATTATGTTGCATTAGCTAGGCCCGTTTAACTTGCTCAAGCCCTTGTGCAATGTGTACCAGCTATCATCCACAGACACATTTTTTGTGGTTAGTTGTGCTGTCTGTTGCACAGTCAGACACAAAGACTTGCCTGGGTGTGATTCCTTGTGAACTCTGCAGGTGTAACTTTAAACTATACCAAGTGCAATAGAGTTGCAACCATATATATTTTAAAATCAGCACCATTATTTAGAAGTCAGCTGTAGTGACTTCAGTTTGGCTTCCTCCCATATAATATAATGCTTTTTTTCCATTGGGTTTACAAACATACAGTAACACCTCGGATAACAATTTTTTCGGATAACAAATGGAAATTTCCAGGTATAGGGCTGCCTCGGATAGCAAACATTCCCTATGGGTTGCCTCGGATAACAAATGTCTCATAGTACCTTGCCAAAAATGGTGTACCCATGATGCATTGCACTCCCTGTAGCTTTTATTAACCTTTGCACTGCTTTTCTTTGCATTTTGGAGGGAAGAGGCTGGGGTAGTTTTGCTTGTTTCATTTCTCCGTGTTTGCAGTCTTTTTTTCATCGCTCTGCAGGCAAAAATGGGCTGGGTTTTTCTTCCTGCCTTTGTTTGTCTGTTTTCATTTTCCCCATTGCACTTTGGGTGGGAACAGGCTGGAGTAGTCTTGCTGGTTTCTCTTGTCCATGTTTGCAATGCACTTCAGGGGGTTGTTGGGGGGGGGGTGTTCCAGCACTGCAAGCCTTTAAAGTGCACTTTATAAAGAGCTCTGGAATACCCCCACCCCACCTATTTTGCCTTTTTTTGGACCTCCAGTATGGATTAATCGGTTTCCCATTCATTTCAGTGGGAAACCACATTTTGGATAACAAATTTTTGAATAACAAATTGCCTCTGATTCGTTATCAGAGGTACCACTGTATTCAGGTATAAGATACCAAGCAGAGGATAACTGAGCGGTCATCTGCGTGCATGTGAACCAGGGTAATGTCAGACTTTGCAATTAGGCAGATGTTTGGTTATATGTATGCATACGTTTGGTGGGCATTGATTTATGCATTTGGCTACATTTCCGAGCTGTGTTACATTGCTGAGACCTTTCTTGAGTGGAAGCAATCTGTCATTTTTTTTCCTTATGGAAATCAGATGGAACATCAGCTGGTACTTTTCTTTCCTAAGTGCCCTGGAAAATCTCATGGGGTGAACAAAGTTGCCATTTCTAACAGAACGGTCTTTTCACTTCCAGAAATGGGTTGTTTCTTTTGATTACAAAAAGAAGATCTTTCTGCCGGTTGCCACAAACCCGTAGATCCGAACTTGTGCTCCTATCCTACACAAGCTTGTGTCTATAGGTATGTGTCTGCTTGGCCAATGCACAAAAGTCAGATATTTAAAAATGCTTTTGGAACAGGGCAAAAACCCAGCTTTGCACAGTTGTTTTGAAATAAGTCTGGGGAAATCTTGTTGCACAGTTAGAACTCTGCTTTGGTAGTGCTTCATAACAGGCTTTCTGATGCAACGAAACTAGCTTTAATCAAAGAAAGAAGCTGCCAGGAACATAAAACATTAGGGTCAACATATTTCAGTTCAAAATTATTGGTTTATTGGGGTCAGAACAATCTAAAACAAGGGTAGCCAACTCCCTCTTAAAGTTTGGAAGGCAGTACCACCGCTTTTGTCCTACGTCCAAAATTATGTTTCTCAAAAAAATTTTTTTTAACTGAAAAACTCCCACTTGTGCCATCTAGTGGTGCTAGGGGTTTTCAAACAACATAAACTCACTCTCATGCCCCCCTAGAGGGCACTATCTATCTATCTATCTATCTATCTATCTATCTATCTATCTATCTATCTATCTATCTATCTATCTATCTATCTATCTATCTATCTATCTATCTATCTATCTATCTATCTACAGTATATAGTGTTTGGATTTGAATGTGTGTGTGTGTGTTGTGTCATTACAGTCATGACCGACTCTTTGTGACACCATGTCCATGGAGTTTTCTTGGCAGGGATACTGAAGTGGCTTGCCAGTTCCTACTCCAGTATTCCCTAGTGGTCTCCCATCCAAGTATATATCCATCCAAACAACATTTTGACCACTGGTTGAACTATAGCAGTTTAACCCCGGTGCCACAAGACTTGACATTAAAAATAAACAGGAAATTTAGTAAAATACTGTATTCTATTTAAAGTTTGCAAAAATAGTTTTATTGAGAAATCCTGAACCTAGTGGCAATATCTCTCAGTTTGGAATTTCTTTATTTTTTATTTGTTAGTTATTGTTTTGTTATTTATTAAAATCTTGCACCACCTGGAATTTCTCCATATCCCGCAGACTGGGAACCAATGCCCTACTGCCAGTGGCTCTCCATCCTCCAGATGCTTAAAACTTCAGCTTTCTGCAATTCCCAGTATCTCTAGTAAGCATGACTAGTCAGTAGTCATGAAATTGAAGTCCAAAACATCTGGAGGAAAGAGGTGGAGGATTACTGCCTTATACCAAATCATAACATTGTTCTGCCTGGCTTAGGGTTGTGCGCAGTGGCCAACCCCGGTGCTCTGATGCTTTTGGTGGGAGTTTTGATCTACTGGGAAATGCTTGGATTTGAGCTGAGGAGTGTTCCATGGGACACAAGGAACAATGTGTACCCAAAGGTCACCAAGCCCAAATTCTCAACCAAATCAGCCAAAATGCATTTGCACCACTTTCCCAAACATCCTAAGTGAAGTGAAATTGATGGATTTGGTTCCTGATTGAAGTGAAATTGACTGATTTGGTTCCTGAGTTATTGGGCTTAAATCTATAAATCAGTCTGGATCTGAGCAAAAGTCAAACTGGATGAGATGTACTTACCATACTTTCCCATCTATAATATACCCCCGTGCATAAGACAACCCCAACTTTTCCAACCCAAAAATTACAGTTTCACAACCACATGATTCTCTCTTTGGCTTGCTTCCATGTATAAGATGGCCCTCAATTTTAGTCTAACAATTTCAGACAAAAATATAGTCTTACACACTGAAAATTGCTGTATGTTAGCCTATAGTTTTGGATGAAAGAATAAGCAACTGTTACGTGTATCTCATGCATAAACTCTGATCCTTATTTTCTAAAAATTAGCAGACTTTCTTCCAGTTTTAGAGCTGACCATGTCTCCAAATTCCATGCAGATCCATGGAATTTTTTAAAAAGTTATGCACATTTTTGTTCTCCAAACTACATTGGGACCAGTTCCAAGATTGGGAGCCATTGTCATTGGGATCTCTGTTGTGTTTGGATTTGAGGATCAACTGGGATGTGTTTTTATTTCCTAGTAAAACAAATCACATGGGGAGGGATGAATCTTGAACAGTGTTGTTGTGATGGGGGAAAGCCATAAGCCTTGATGGTTCTTGCTTTATTTTTTGTCTATGGATAGCAGTGCAATGTGGACTTTTTCCCCACTTGACTTAAAACTGTTCAGCCTCAAACATGGCTGCTTTTTGACCTGTAGGATGGCCCTTGCACAAAGTCAGTGTTGCTTTATGGTCCTTAGATTTGAGGTTGCTGCTTGGGGTGCAGACCTGGGAGAACTCTGGGTAAGAGGAGCACAGAACCTCTAGCTGGCATGGCAGGTGATCCCCAAAACAAGACTAGGCATACATGTGATGCCTACAAGAATGGAGTGTGTTTGTGTGAGTGTATGTGTGTGTGTGTGTGTATGAGAGAGAGAGAGAGAGAGAGAGCAAAATAGTGAGAAACAGAGCATCAGACTGTACACAATATGCACAATGGCCTGCTTTATCCTGTGGTAGACCATTAGTTCATTTTGTCCGCATGGTCTCCCCTGTCTGGCAATAAGATTGTAAGAGGTTTCCTGGTGGATCAAACACAGCATTCCATTCAGACAGTGGCCAGATTGTTACATATGGAAGACTGTCAGCAGGGCTGAATACAAGCACTTAAACTTTTAATGTTCTTTTAAAGAAAGTGTAGTCTTCTCTGAGTTCTCCTCCTATCCCTGCTACTTGAGATGCCCTCCTCCAATTGATCCAAAACCAAGAGCATCTGCATGCAGATCATTTGATGTAATACTACTGTTTGGCCCCTTTCCCAGGCACACACAACCAACCGCTTCCTCTGAGGGGCTCAGACCATTTTGTAACATATTTGACCTCAGATATGAGCAGGCGGGGGGGGGGAGATGGAGGATTGTCTGTTCCATGATCTGCTGCCTTTGATCTAGTCTGAAGAGCAGTCATTTGGATGAAGCCAAGTCTTTATGTGCCAAGTACTTTATATTATTACTATTATTTTGCTCATGTTGTCTGCTGGTTGTAAAACTACAATATGGTAAAGCTATCTCAAAATGGCTCCACCACCTCAGCATGGTGTTTGCGCTTTACTGGACAAAAGGGTAGCAGGCAAGGCCTCTCAGATTATTAGGGCATCTTCACTAGCTGTGCAACTGGTAGGGGGGGAGCTTGCATGGGGACTGCAGCTTTGCAAGGAGATGTTGTTAGCAAACTCATGGTAAAGCACCCAAGAGAAGGATCAGTCAGAAGCTGCTGCTGATGGGGAGGTCTCTCCCTTGATTGTCATAGAATGGCATATAGAGAATATCTTTTACCTGTTGGCAACCATGTGATGGAGAACATAGAGTGATACTTAAAGAAGAACAGTGATGAATAATCAGTAGATGGAGCCCATCTATCCTTATCACATGCTTGGGTTTCTCCCATTGGTTGCTTGTCAACAGTCTTTCCCTACCTGAGTGGCTAGGAACATAGATAAGGTAAAGGTAAAGGTTCCCCCCAGACACGCGTGCTAGCCATGTTCAACTCTAGAGGCGGTGCTCATCTCCATATGCAAGTCTGTGGCCATGTGGCTGGCATGGCTGCAAGGAAACAATTTTACCTTGCCGCTTTTTATGGCAATACCTATTTATCTATTTGCATTTTACATACTTTCAAACTGCTAGGTTGGCAGGAGCTGGGCTTAACAGTGGGAACTCACTCTGATGCATGACACTCAGGATTCGAACCACCGAGCTGCCAACTTTGCAGCCAACAGTTGAGCCACCATGCCCCAAGAACATCGACAGATGCTATACAATGGTCCAGGGTTTGGGGCAGAGCATCTCCTATTTTTCAGATAGGACATCCTCCCCCCCCCCACACACACACACATAGCCATCCACAAGACTCCTGATTTTCCCCTAGTGGTCCTCTCTGTGAATAATTACTGAAGCCATACTCTGGCTGTTTTGCGTCCCAAATCAGACGGGAAGCGTGGTGAGATATGGGTCCTACACCCTCATCCAATGAGGGCTGAAGGTGTCCTGTGCTGTGAGACCTTTACTCTTGCTTTTTAGGCTGTAGACATGCCCAGTGGAGACATCCAGTAGCAGAACTCTATTACCTGTGTCAACAAAGGTCTTAGAGCCCTACCGCACTTAGGTTTTGAATCTCCTTCTGCTTAAAGTCAATTGCCTTAAAAACCACTTACCGCATTTCCAGTCGCGTTTTCCTCGGAGCCCCCTTGGCCATGCCCCTTTTCGGCCGCTGTGTCGGTTTTTCTTGCGACAGCCACCAGGGGTGGTGTTTTTTAAAACCGATTTCTAGACTGCTTTTTGAAGCAATTTGGCTCAAACTGCAGACACCATGCACCTTTTTTTCCCCGGGTTTCCCCCTCTGTATGCCTTATCCTGCCATCGGAAAAGCCGAAAAAGAAATCCTCCTGCAGTGTAGTCATTTCCGCCGACTTCTCCGGTCCTTCTACTTCCTGTTTTGGGTACAATTTTGCTTTTTCCGGTCACAGACGTAGGCTATCAAAATCAATGTGCCACATTGTAAGTAATCTAAAGGGAGAACCGGAAAATTAGCTACATTACTTTGAATGGAAGAACAACGGCATGACGTTACCCTAAAAAAAATTTCCGAAATTGAACTAGATAATGGGAAAATGTCGGACTAAATCGGAACAAAAAGCAGTTTAGCAAAGTGTGGATGGGGAAACCGGTTCTTGAGAAAACGCCAAGTGTGGAATGCTGAATTACTTCAGCAACCACGTGACCAGGGGAGGGCAAAAGGCAATTCAAAACAAAAAGTGGTTGCTGTTTGAAGTGCGGTAGTGGCCTTATATAGTGGGTAATCATTTAAGTTTTGTGACACAGAGGTGTGAGCTCCAGGCTCATACCTTGTGTCCAGAGTTCCTTGACTCCCTCTACGTATGGCTCCATAGATGGAACGAGACCTCCTTAGAGAGCACTGGGAGAGTTACAAGGTTGTCATGAGTGGTCTGCCATTTTGACGGCAGTTAAGTATTTTATTATTGAGTGATTTCCACCAACCCCATTCCATCATGCAGCTAAGCAAACATTGGATGCGGCCACAGTTCTGCTAACAGGATACAAATGTCCTAGCAAAACCTGAGCATATGGGTTGCACCTCTAGTTTATCAGTTCCTAATATGTTAAAATATTCATTTCTATTGGGGGAAGGGGCCCCTAGAATGAAAGAAAAATCATAAATACATCAATGGGATGGTTGCTTTTGCCTCTTGATTCCCTTCCTCCACTCTTTTGCTACTCCCATCTTTAATCACAAATTCCTTCTTGATGTCATTGTTACATTGTTATTAAACGACTGTACATATTCATTCTAACTACGTAATTATCTATAATAGCACTAATTTGGTTAAAATGAACTAACATCAGTTTGAAATCAACAAGGAGATACCCTGAAGGAAGGGGTTGAATAGATTAAACAAAACCAGTGCTTTTTTGGTTTTGGTTTTTAACAAACTCTCCAAGGTATGGGGTACCTAATTTGCAAGCAGATGGGAAAACATCTGGATGACCCAATCATGTATGCAAGTTGTTTGTTGAATCATGGGTTTTTCTAATAGGACTTGCACATGAAATATCAGGCAATGTGTGGAGGTTTATTCCAACAGTTTGCAATCTCCCCAATGGTCACCAGTTTCATAGTAAAGATCTACAGATTATATACTGTCGTCCCCCCCCCATGTAAAATGTTTGTGCCATCCAGAAGCCTAGTATCATTTCAGAAATTGGCAGTCCCCCCCCCCCCCGAATGAAGGAAAGGGCACCTTACATCATAACATAGATGTGATGCTTCCAACGTGTATTCATGTATGTTGTAGCACTGGAAGTGTAAGATCCGCCAAAACTACAAATGGCTATGTTAGGTATAAGAAAACTCCAGTTCCAAAATCCATAATAGTCCTGCTGAAGGGATACAAAAAAAGTGCATATGCTTTTGAGATCTCAAGATCAGCCCTAGGATAGTGTGCCAACACTATGACTTCAACATCATCTCATGGTGGAGTTTTTTGAAATCCCTCTTCTTTTCCCATAAAAATCTGGTATTTTAACAGCTTGTCCAGAATCTGGAAATCTCAGAAGCTTGTCTTCATTTTAATGACCTTTCAGCTACTTATCCTAGTCCACCAACCCTCCAGAACCTCGTAATGGTGTCCTTGTAAATGATGAACATGCGCAAAAACAGGGCAACATATCTTAGTATCCTTGCTGTGAGCTTGTATAAAACCTATGATGAAACACCCCTTCTAAAATGGGAGCTTCCACCTGCCTGATTATTGTTGTTACTGATGATGATTTTATTGTTGTTGTTTTGCTTTGCTTTGTTTTCTTTTTGCAGTTTTCTTCTGGAAGTTGGGTGTGCCCTCAAGAATTACAGCAGTGACTCTAGGGATCTAGGAATGGAGCGATTATTATAGAGCTCGTTATGTTAAGCCACAGGATTTCAGCCAGTATGTTTAACTGTTCCTGTTTGTTTTGTTTTGTTTTGTTTTGGTAAAATATGGATATGACACAAAAAGCCCCACGGCAACAACACTGTTGAGAAATCTAACCTGCTCACCCTGTGCCTATAGTGCCCCCAACTGGCCAGATTTGATTCTTAAGTCGCCACCACACAATGAAATAATGCCTGGTTTTCTGTTTTTGGACACAGCTTTCCTAACTCCTGATCTTTGACTTCTTTTCTTTATCACTTGGCTCTTTTCCTCTCCGGATAAACCCTGCATGCATTGCTTCAGTTGCCTCCAGTGCTCACTATTGCATGTTCTCTGTTGATCTAATATTGGGTGGTGTGAATCCAGCTAGCCTACTGCTTTCCCTAGTTTGTCTGTTTTTGGAGGTCAGTCGTGTTCTCAGCCCTTCCTGCTGGGCTTGTTGGTTCTGGAAAGGCAGGGTTGTTTCCCCTTCAACGTTGTCGACTACTTGCATGTATCCGGGTTGAGGTAGTAGGTTGTATGGTTTAGAATTACATCACGGGAGATAACTGTACAACCTCCTAGCTTTCCTTGGGTCTTGCACCAAACAACGAACAAAAAGAAGACTGAGAGGGGATATGATAGCTAGTATGTTTAAATACTTGAAAGGATGTCATATTGAAGAGGGAGCTGGTTTGTTTTCCATGGCTTCAGAGACTAGGATGCGGGGCAATGGTCTCAAACTACAGGAAAAGAGATTCCATTTAAACATTAGAAAGAACTTCATGACAGTCAGAGCTGTTCAGCAGTGGAATATGCTGCCACAAAGGAGGGTGGTGGCATCTCCTTCTTTGGATGTTTTTACGCAGAGGCTGGATGGCCATCTGTTGGGCGTCCTGTGATGGGGGTTCCTGCATGGCAGGGGGTTGGACTAGATGGCCCTTGTGGTCTCTTCCAACTCTATGATTCTAAGATTCTAAGGTATAAAGGCTATAAATCCTTCAAGGATGTTTTGCTTGGCAGGACAGATTGAGCCAAGACAGGTAAGGTTCATTTTGTGTTTGTTTGTTTTTTAAACACTCAGGTGGGAGTTTCTCCAACAAGTGCTGCATCCCAACTCACAAAGACAAACCAGAGCATGGTGGGCAGGACAAACCCCACAGGCAACTTCATGTTAGACATGCATTGTGGGGGGAAACCCTAGATATTCAAGTTGCATTTATTTATGTCTAAGGAATCTTATTCCTACAATGCCACAAAAAGCCACAGTATATTGTTGGGCATATCACAATTGTATCCAATATCATATCCTCTAGCTTTACATTATATATATAAGATATAAAATAAAGGGTCTTGGACTTGGAAGCTTCATCTGGAAGCTGAATTAGGACTTCCAATTTCTTACGTCAACTGAAGAGTCAAAAACAGTTTGTGCCAAAAGCAGAACTAGGTCACCAATGGACTGTAGATGAAGTTGGAAGATGGCTGTTCTAGGTTGTCTCAGTTCCTGCAAAGAGTTAAGGTCATAGAGCTAGGTCTAGAAAAAAGATAAGGAAGCAAGAAATAAGCCTACAGAAGGCATGGGAAGAGCGATGGCCAGAATTCAAGAGGAAATGGCAAGTCACGTGCCTTCATTTTCTCCTCTCTTTTGCCCTGGAAGTGAAAAGAGGAGGGTTCACGTATAGAGGAGAGCATGACAACAACGGGAGTGGTACATTGTCCTCTGATTATCTTTATATCTGGAAGGACAGACATACAGGGGTTTGAGTAACAACATTTAGCTTAGATACTATTAGTGGGTGTGTTCATAGGTATGATTTTACTTTGAGACACCCTCTGACTAACAATTGTATTTTGTTTTCCACAACTCCAAAACTTTGCCTAAGAAAACGTTCCTTATGTTTTTACACTGCATAGCTGTTAACAATACCTAACACCCTACACTCCGGAATGCAGCTGCCTTGGGTCCTTTTTAAGGTGAAAAATGTGACAAAATATTTCAAATATTATTTTTCTATCACCCTTTCAGCTTGGGATTTTTTTTTTTTGTATATTTAGAATATTTATGTGGAGGGTGAAGAAGCAGAGCCAGCTACTGGGAATACTTGAATTTTGAGTTACACTTTAGTTCAGCTATCAGGAAAGTGGGATGGAGTTTGGCAGATATTTTACAGAGAAAGAGGAAGCCTCAATTTTTGTCTGTGTTTTAAGGATTTCTGACTGTGGCCTGCCAAAGGGGAGACAGGATTGGTTCCTTCAGGAAAAGTTAAACCTGGCATTCCTTGAATAAGAATCGAAAGGTCACTCCAGGTCCTCACTTACTGCACCCTATGAGCTAGAAAAACAGCCTTGAATATCACTCTAGCAATAACTCTCAACAGAAGGAAAATGAGCATGTTGTCCCTAAGAACCTAGCCTAGTCTAATATTCTGACGCAACCAATCCTCATCCAGTGTCTGAATAGTATTGGATAGCGGTTCCCAACTTTGAGTAACCCAGGCATTGTTAGATTGCAGGTCCTGGAAGCTTTCACCACTAGCTGTGCCAGCTCGGGTTTCTGGGAATAGGAGACCAGGCCACTGGTCTAGAAGAAGAAACTTTTTGTCATGAACTGGCCCTTGGTCCTCCAGGTGAGAAGGGACACCTGTCAGGCTTCTCAGGGTGATGCTCATAAATGTTCCCAACCAAAGGCAGAGTGATGACTCGTTTGGTCACATAGACGGTTACTTCATGTCCACTCTTGTCCTGGGAGGAAATTTGTTGCATGTTGATGTTGGTTGCGGTCACATGGTCTTCTTGCAGTTCTGTCCCTGTTCCCGTGTATGCACGGACGTGATTGATGATACCGGCATGACCTTTTCCGCATGTCCTAGTTCTGTGATGAGATGTGAAATTCCATGCCTTTGTTCTTGGGTTTGTTTGTTTTTTGGCACGCCCTTCCATTTTTCACTGTTTCGATTCTCTGAAGCCTTGCCTTCAATGTGTTACGGAGCTAAGTTTGAGGCATTTGTCTTTTAATCTCTCTGCACTGCGTTGCTGACTCCATAGGGAATGTACTGGTGAATGGCACTTCGCACTCCTGCCACTAGATGGAGAATGGCATGTTGCGTGATGAGCCTTACCTCACGGGCACTCGTTTCGGAACGAGAAGCATGATGAACAGATTTCCGAGGCTAGGGAGGGGAATCTCTCATCCTGCTTAGATCGCAGTTCAGGGGTGTGTGGTTGGGATGAACTCCCCTCGTCCTGCAATGGACATGTGGTTAGATTTCTTTGTACCGGTCCCCAGCAGGACCGCAAACAGCAATGAGATGGACATGAAGTATCAGCACTCTAGTGGCAGGAGTGTGAAGTGCCATTCGCCAGTACATTCACGAGGGACCAATGCAGCTGCCATGTGGCAGAAGGCTTCCTTTCTCCCCATGCTTCAGATCATATCAACTGTAGATAATGTAGCAGAACCAAAACTAGCCTAAACTATTCTTCTCTTTCACCATACCTTTCCAAGGTCTCCCTCCAAGCCATACACTCTTTAGCAGACTTAGCAGTCCAATCACACCCATTTCCTTTTTGCTTACAGTTTGACCAGCTTAAAAGCTACAGTCAATAAAGCACTTTGGCTGCATATTGACTGTTCTGGTTATGGCTTCAGTCTCGAAATTGCTTAGGAGGCTCCCATGCCCTGCATTACTGCATCACTCAGACAGTCGGGGGAGGGGGATGGATGTTTTATGGCTGTTGCTTTTCTCCTCTCTTTCCACAAAACCAGAAGGACTCTAAAATAATTCGTTGACAAAAACCTAACACAAGAAGGAGGAAGGAATTGAGATCAAACACTCAGTACTGTGGTCTGGGCACTTCTCGCCCTTGAAAACAAAAGTCTCTCTCAGGTAGACAAGTAGATGTTCCAGATGGAAACTAGGCTGGAGTTGTTCTGGGTGCTACTTTTCAGTGGTGTTTTTACATGATTCAGCCATGTAATCAAAATTCACTAGAATTGAGCACAGGTCCTTAGAGGTAGTACTGAATACTTATCCTGAATATGTGGGGTTTTCCCCCTTATGTTTCAGAACTCCAGACAGAGAGATGAGTAGCATTCATAGACCAAGTGAAATTCCACTCTGTCCCCGAAGGAGCCCCAAGATGTAGTTTGCAAGTTAAGGGTCAAGGGTACAATCTGGGGGGATAAAGCATACAGTTCTGGTACCAGCAATTTCAATGTACCTGATGGTTCCATGTCATTACCCTCCCTTGTCTATGAGAGTGGTATAGTTCTGCAAGGAAGGATGAGTCAAATGTCATTCATGAGTCGATTTGGTAAGCATAAACTAGGAAGGTGATGCCGGTGTCTCCAGTGCCCATGAGCAGTTAATGTGTTCCCATTGTTAGTGTAGCCTTAGCCTTAGGTTTTTATTGCAGTATAAAACCATAAAAGTCATTAAAAATCAACATGATCGCAAAATTGTAGGGTTACAATTTTACAGAATTTCTCCAATGTGTTCAGCCCTATCTCAAAAGGGTTTCAGCACCTTGGAGAGCTACTATAAAGTTCAGCCCAAGATGGATTCACCCACCACCTCAATAGTGTTGGTGCCTCTACTAGTACTTCTAGCATCATGTGCACCTATCCTGGAGAGGCTGAGCAGATGCCTCCTGCCCCTCCCCGCCCTGCTCATATTCCACGCTCTATTCAGGCTTTGCCTACCTAATGGTTGGGTCCAATATGCAAGCAGGGAATGTCTAGCTGCTCCCCTCTCTATCACTTCTTTCTCCACATGAAGAGCATTCTGCCTGTGAAGCATCACTTCTTGTTTGTTTTTAGGCTGTCCATGTGATGAAGGTGTTCTTTCATGGGTGGAAGGGTTTTCTTCAAGCAGGCTTGTCTCCTCACATTACTCACCATGTGTTGCAACAAGAACAAGATAAGTAATGCCTGAATAGGATGAAATGTTGTAGACATGCACATCCAGTAGGGGCCACACTCTTGCAGAAGAAACACAGAAGACCCATTCTGGATTAGGAAAAAAAAAATCCATGTCATCCTGAAGCTCGTTCTCACAGTGGCCTACTGGATGCTTCTGGTAAGCCGAAGAAAAGGAGAGCAGCTGTTTCTCTCACTCTTGTTTGCTAGAAACTAGCATTCAGAAGCATGACATCTCTGACTAATACAGACTGCACATTGCCATCATTATTTGGGGACACAGATTTTCCAAAACTGGGGTAATCCACCTCTAAGGCCAACTGCATTCCAAATGTATGTGCCCCATATATGTTTCCAATGTTAACATTTCATTTTTTAAAAAAACATAATGAAACTGCAAGTGTCTTCTCAGTGGAAACCACAAAGTGTGCGCTGAAGTGGTTTAAATCCTTTGCGTCTTGGGATGGAATACCAAGTCAACAAAATTTGCTATTTATCACAGCTGGGACTTGGACATAACAATACATTTCATTTGTGTTTGTGGCTGATGAGCCTCTAAAGAACTGGACTTAAAAACATGCTAATGGGTTTTTCTCAACTCAATCTTAAGATAGTTACTGAAAACTAAGGAGCTATTTTTCAGATAATTACACAGGGAAGATCTGCCCTATTTTCTGGTTCTGCCTGCATCTGTCACTGGAATGAGAGATGGTGTATTTCTTATTTCATTTTGGTGTTTTTTTTTCAGACATCATGCTGTATTTTCCAACATGCAGGCTAGTAAAAATCCAAGTGAACCCTTTTGCTTGTTTTCTTTTAGTGAATGATGAGCATGTCTTCTTTTGCATCTCTGAGCAGGTAGCAGAAGACTCCAAACACTGCCTCTTTTAAAGATGGCTCCTTCCTTACTAAACAGCCTTTGTGGGCATTTCAAGAGTTAAACTGCCATTTGCATTTCAAGGTGGGCATTTGGCAATTCCAGAAAAGCACATTCCTGTTAAGAGTATTGGACTGTTAATTAATTAAAGCATTCCTAATACGTCGCCGTGCGCCCTTCTATCATATGCCTTCCACATGTCCTTCTGGCGTATGTTTTTCATATGTCTCGTTGGTAATTAGGCCTCCATCATATGGCTCCTATCACCATTAATTAGACTTCCTGAAGAATGTGGCAGAGTTACAAGTGTGGACCTTTTTCAGCAGGCGCAGAAACCGGAGCAGCTCCCTACCTTTCAGCCTTCAAGCACAGGGAGAAAAGGAGGGCAGAAGAAAGCTAGTATGGTTTGCCATCTGCATGCATCTCCCAGCATTTCTCATATTTGGGATAAATGCTGGGCTTGAGATGCTTAACAATGGCTTTTGAATTTTCTCCTGCTTCCCAGAATTGCAGGACAATCTTGGACTCTTTCTTCTTATTCCTGTTGTGGACTGTTTGTTTTCCAGATTCCTTGCCACCACATGTTTCTTTGTTTTCGTTGCTCCTCCCTGGTGCAGGGTGACTCTTCCCTTTGTGTTCCTTAATTTCCTAATTTGTTTTCAGCAATGCCGTTGACTGCTTTGAGCAGAGAGGTGAGGTACTGACTTCATAAACGGTGAAGGAAATCAAATGTTGATGCCCTATTGGGAAACTGTCTTATGTATGTGTTTATTTGTATATTTTAAAGGAAAATTCTATGAGTGCCACCTTATTATCTCTTATTCTTCAAAGGATAAGAAAGCAAAATGAAGCTTCTATCCAAATTAGGCTCTCTGGAATGTGAGCTCTACCAAAATCAATAGGGCTTAAGTCAAAGATATGTTTAGTTTGGTAGAATAAATGTGAACTCTACCATTCTCCCCCTCAGTCTTCTCTTTCTCTCTCCCTTGAGAAAGCAAATGTGCAGAAGAAATCTATCTTTCTTCCTCACCCCCTCCACTGCCTTCCCTGCTTCAATATTTCCTTCGGTGCTGTCACTGAGCCTTGCAGCCTAAATCTTCCTATTCGCCCGCCGATTAAACCCATTACAATTTGCAGCTCTACAAATTACATATCCACACACCTTGGTGTCCATGGCACATTTCATATTACATTTTTCCAGGCAGATAATTCAAAGCAAATGCTGTCTTTGGCTTTCTCTGTATTGATTTGTGCTTTTGTTGCCTTCGATGAACATCAAGGTCTCTAACTTCTGGAATTTGTTTCCTAACCTAACAGGAGGGCTGCAGAATATATTCTTTATATATAATGCTTTACATATATATATAAAGCATTTCTACCAAAGTTCCTGGCTGGTTTCTCATACACACACACACATCCACTTCAGAAAACAAAGTCTGCTACTTAAACACTCTTCTAGTGGGTTAATGCATGGTTATTATTATATCATGGCCTCGTACCTTTTGAGCCAGCCCTGCTATTACATTGCATGAGACCATCATCTCAGGAAACCAAGGCTGGAGGTGGTGGGTGGGAAAATCTGAAATTCACCCCCCCCCCTCACTACAATGCTGTATTAAATCATGGCAGATCCTGTTTCAAATCCCAGTTCAGGTCATGGGGTTATATTTGACTACCTGCCATCCAAAACTTTATAGGTATGTTGTGATGACCTGATGGTGTCAGTGAGGGTGCGATGTATCCTGGTTTGGGAGGACATTCTAAATTTGGGTGTCACAGGAAACTGGTTTGCCAGACCTGGGTGTCATTGGCAAAACCTGGGGATGCTGAGGAAAAGGGGTAATTAAGTCTTCATCTTTCATCGGACTCAAATATAATTATTTTAGACTGGAAATTATGATAAAATAAAATTCGAATCAGACGAATGTGTGAATTGGGCTCTTTGAACTTCCTATATTGTTTTCCTTCTTCCTTTTCTCCTTTTTATCATAAGAGACCCCTCCCACCCAAAAAAAAATCTAGGACAGAAGGTGAGTAGATACTCAACAATCCAGTAAAGAGACATCACAGAATATTAAACCTGTGCAAGTGTTCCAGAGGTGCACAACCTATGCACTGCATGATGTTGTTGGAATGCAGCTCCCATCACCTCTAGCCTGCTCAGGTAGTAATTAAGGTCCATCCATGAGGATTCCAGCAACATCTGGAGCACTGCAGTTTGCTGATTTCTGATGTACCTCTGGAGTTCAAAGAGGCATTAGGGAATCTCTTTGGACCCTTGGTCCTTTCAGCCTTACTGAAAACCTGAAAATTCTTCAGAGATCACATATAGCTTCCAGGGCTTCATTATGGCTTCTGGAACATCTTGGCTCCAAGTCACAAATGAAGCAGAACTGGAGCTGTCTTGACCACTGTTGTGGCAGTTTGCTCCCACCACCAACTGGCACAACAAAGGCTGCTAAAAATGACACAGGGCATGATGAAGCTTGTCAGACAGTGTCAGGATGATGAACAACATCCATCCACCCCCAACCTCTTTTAAAGGGTGAAATTCTCTTCTTTGGATTTTAGGATTCTCTGCTTTTACTAAAGAGTTGTTCCATTCTTTTAGTTGCATTTATTTTATTTGAGAAGTGAAGGAAATCGTAGAATCATTAAGTTGGAAAGATCCTACAAGTCCATAGAGTCCAAGTTCTAAGATATAATTGCACCCAGGGCCCCCCTTTCTCCCTCCCCTACCCACCAACATGTCCTCTGCAAGAGCTTCTTTCAGTGGATTTAAGATCATAGAATCATAGAATCATAGACCTCAAGGGCCATCCAGTCCAACCCCCTGCCATACAGGAACTCCCATCACAGTATTTCCGACAGATGGCCATCCAGCCTCTGCTTAAAAACCTCCAAAGAAGGAGAGTCCACCACCCTCCTTGGTGGCAGCATATCCCACTGCCAAACAGCTCTAACTGGCATGAAGTTCTTCCTAATGTTCAAATGCAATCTCTTTTCCTGCAGTTTGAAACCATTTCCCTGAGTCCTAGTCTGTGAAGCCATGGAAAACAAACCCGTTCCCTCTTCTATATGACATCCTTTCAAATATTTAAACATAGCTATCACATCCCCCATCAGCCTTCTTTCTGAAAGGCTAAACATTCCCAGCTCCCTAAGCCATTCCTCAGAAGACATTTCTTCCAGACCCTCAACCATCCTGGTCACCCTCCTATGTGCCCACTCAAGGTTGTCAATGTGCTTTTAAAATTCTCGTTCTATTTTGTTCTCCATTCTGGATGGCTTGCCAGTGAAGATGGTTGCTTCCATGCATGGATATCTTGGAGCAGCTCATCTATCTCCTGTTTGCATCATAGCCATTCCTGCTGGCATTGTTGACTTCATGCTCTGTGTTGAGGATGCTCCATTTAGCATCCCTTTTTGGTTCCATTGAGTTCCTCCTGGAACTGTTGTTTGATCTCCCTGATCTCTGCTGTCTACTTGTTTTTACTTTTTAAGCATTTATTTTTGTCTGATCTGGAAGATGATTTTGCTTTGATATGAGGCTACCCTAGCTGGATTATGGAAGAGTTATTTTGCAGGACTCTTAATTGTCATAATTCCCCAAATAGCATGGCTGTCACCACGGCTGTTTGTGGAGCTACAGTGCAGTATCAATTACCTCCTTACATTCTGGACACACACACACACACACACACACACACAGAGAGAGAGAGAGAGAGAGAGAGAGAGAGAGAGAGAGAGAGAGAGAGAGAGAGAGAGAGAGAGCAGTTTGCTGTTTTCCAGTTGTGATATACCTCTAACCTGAGCCATGCATGCCTCCCTTAGGGAATGTCCCAGTGCCCCATTGAGCTAGTAGATGTACTTGTTTCTGCACTGGGCATTCTGGATTTCTTTATATATACAATTCAGAACATGCAAGGTTTCACCTAAAGTGTCCAGACTAGGGATGGGCATGAAACAAAAAATATATATGTTTTGTTTCATTTCCTTTCCTTCCCCCCACATTTTTTTGTTTTATTTCATATGATTTTTTTCAAAAAAAATTGTACGAAATGAATCACTAACGAAATGGTTCAGGGGAGCTGGAAAGTGGTGGAGGGACAAAAAGTTTTTTTGAAAGGCCTGGATTTTAAAAACAACAACAACATTTTCCTCCTCCCCTAAGCCCCACCTGCCAGCTCATCGGCACTGGGGTGGGGGGGAAACTTCCCCCATCACCCTAGTATGATCAGCTGGCGTGGCTTGAGGGAGAGAAAGAAGGATTTTTTAAAAGTCTGGTGCTTTTTAAAAAAAAAACAAAAAACTTTTCCCTGCCCCCAAGCGGCTTACAGACAGAACGAAATCATTCGTTTCAACAAATAAAACACCATTTTGTTTTGTCTATAATGTAATGCTGCTTCCCCGTGTTGTGTCATTTAGTTTCATTTTGTTACATAACGACATGATGAAACAGCATTTCATTTTTCGTTTTGTGCCCATCCCTAGGCCAGTCCCTTTCCCACTGTTTGTCTATGCGCAGGAATGGAAGGAACTGTTCTTGGACCACTTTTCAGTTCCTCTTCAAATTTATTTTGCTGCCACAAAAAATCAAGAGTGGGAAAGGGGGTGGGGATAATGTATGAACAACTCAAGGTACAAATGAGAGACGTTCCCTCATTCCAATTTAGAAATTTCCTTTCTCCCACATTCTCAGAATAGAGAATCCCCGTTCAATCCTCTCCCCCCCCTCCCCATATCTCTTTCTTCCTTCTAGTGTGGCTGTGCTCCCCAAGACAACCCTTGGTTTGAAGACTGTTGGAAGATTGTCTGATATTAAGATCACCTTTTGTTTGAAGGACAGTCCAACCCAAATCCAGTTTAGAGCTCAGAAACTAAAGAAGGAAGAAGAGGGGCGTGGAAATTGCATTTTAACCATTAGCACCTGCACAACGAGAACAAGCAAGCTTTCAGGTAATCTGGTCCCAGTCTTCCCTCTTGTGTCAAGCTGTGTTGTATTTCTGTTACGTATACAAGGAACCCCCATATGCATGGGACATTAATTCATTAAAAATGTGGATGACAGCAAAGACTATTTTAATTGTTGTGAATTGATTATATCACATGGTCTTTATCTCCCTCTAGTGGACAGATCTGGTAACTTATTCTTTAGACATGTCTATTTGTAGGATTTTTCTTTTAATATTTCAAATCTTTTCAGACTGTGGATAAGTGCTCTGCTTATGTACCACCCCATAGCACTTCAAGTAGTCTCTGGGTGGTTTACAGTTTTAATTACAATATGCAGGCTACACATTGCTTCCCCCCCCCCCAGCAAGCTGGGGGCTCATTTTATCGACCTCGGAAGGATGGAAGGCTGAGTCAACCATGAGCTGGCTACCTGGTCATGAGCACAGTGAATCAGTGAATACTGTTCCCAAGGAAAAGTGCCTCCCACTGCATTTAGTAAAGTTGCACCAATGCACATAAGTAATCAAGTGCAAATTTTAGGTAAATCTGTGCCTTTAAAAAAACTCTTTTCCAGATTTCTTTCCCATTTCTATTGCTTAAAGAAACATTTTGAGAGGAAGGTTTGTCTGGCTCTATTAAGTAACTGATTGCTTCCCCCCTCACAATTTATATGTCAATTTGTCCTAAATTTAGTTAATAATGGAATGGCAGAGCTGAGGGAGCTCTATTTCATTTTGTATTGATGCATTGAGTTGATGGGACTCTTCTGTGTATGTGTTCAAACTTAAGATCTCTGTATCTGCCATCCATTAGATGACCAAACTCAAAGCCCAATCCAGGCAGCTGAGTTCCTTTGTAGACTTCAGGAGGGTTTTGTGTGTGTGTGTGTGTGTGTGTGTGTGTGTGTGTGTGTGTGTTTTGAGGCCCCTGAATATGGTTCAAAATAAGGCAGTTGTGTCAGAAATGACAACAAACAGGTGAACGCTAGCAAACCATTGACACTGTAATTCCACAATCATGCCCTTTTAAAAAATATTGGCCTTTACCCAAACCTTTTCATGTCAGCCTAAGGATTTCCATGCAGTAAGTTTAGGATTACTATCGTTCGTGTAACTTACAAAACCCGCACACACGCACTCACCCAAATATTTAACGGGTTTAGTTAAGACACTTTTGGCTGAATTAGATTTGACTATGTCTTTCATTGCTCTGACAGGAATAACATCTGTGGTATTGGGAAGTACACACATTTTTTTTCTATAAATGGTTTATGTGGTCTGTAAGACACCACAGCTTCCCTTTTGATAGTTCACTTTCATTTTACTAAAGAAAGGAGGAGAAAATGGTTGAGGCATTGCAACTGAAGTTTGCTACTCTCTTTGCGAGATAGTCCTCCTGGTGGAGTGACTTGGTATCCTAAATCCGTATTGCGGCAAAGAGAGAGACAGGAATGGGTCCTAGTATCTGGGCCTTAGATGTTCTATATCTGACATAACAAACTGCTAACTTCTGGATACCTCAGTGGTTTAGGCATGTGCCTATGGAGCCAGAGGTTGGGAAGTTCAATTCCCCACTTGACAGGGAGATGCTGGACTTGATGATCCACACAGATGGGCATGAAACACCAAAATGGTGTTTCGTTTCATTTTATGTTTTTTTTATATATAATTCATTTTGTCTGGAATGAAATGAATCTTTTTTTTTTAAAAAAAATGTTTTTTCTTCATTTTCCTTCATTTTTAATGTTTATTTTTTACAGCTGACCAGTCCCACTGGTGCTTCCCCCCCATGTTGACCAGCTATTATTTATTTTGACAAGTGCTGAGATCAGTGCTTGTCAAAATAGATAATAAATGAAAACAGAACAGAACAAAATAAAATTTTCCATTTCATTTTGTTTCATTTTTAAGGGCATTTAGTTTTTTCATTTCATTCTGTAATGAAACGAAAAATGAAAAATGAAATGAAAAAAATTGTTTTGTGCCCATCTCTATCCACGGGGTTCCTTCCAGCTCTGCAAGTCTATGGTCATTAGGTATCAGATTTTTACTGCAAGAAAGAGATTTTTTCCAAAGTGAACAGCACGACAGGCCCTCCAGTGAGAAGATCAGCCTTGACAGACAAATTTCCCTTTAAGACAAGGGTGTCCACTATCCTGACCTAGTTTGCACGCTTCCTGGATGTTTTGCATCGTTTGAGCTAGCTCTTTCCAATCTGCAAGCTCCATTTTGAAACCTGCTTCTTCCACAGAGTCCTGGGTTTCCCCCTTTTGAACATCTCAGATCTCATAATAGGAAGCTTTTCTTTGTTTTTGAGAAGGGCGAAAAGATGGCTCCCAAATTTTCTTCCCTTCCATGAAAGAAGACATGGAGAGATCTTGTGGGAAGGGGTGGAGAATGGGGGAACCCATCAAGACTTTTTGATTCTGTAGAAAAGCAAAGCAAAACAAACAATCAAATAACGTCTGGCTGTTTTCTCCATCAGCAGCATCGTGGGGTGGGTTGGGTGGGGGTTATGTTAAAAAAAAATTGTATAAGGAGAGAGAAAGGCCCAACTAAGAGGAAAAACAATACCAGCATAAATTAAGTGAAAGGTCAAAAAAGCCATTCATTTATGGCCATGTCATGGAGGTATCATGGAAATGACCTAGCAAAGTTGTGGTGAGGCTCTAAAAGATAACATTGTGGAGGAATCCCACTATTATCACTAGCAGGAAGTTATTCCCATTATTCAGGGGGGGGGGCCTCCCAAGTGACACACATTCTGCAGGATCTAGTGCTGCTGTGCCTTGCTTTAACCGCTGTGGCAAAGGCTGGGGGAAAGTGACCAGCCACAAAAAGCCAGAGAAGCTAATCCTCCAGAAGGCAGTTCCCGTTCCTGGACTAAGAGCTGACCACAGCAGGTATAGATCATGAAGAACAGAGAGTTCGTCGGACGGGGCTCCCTTTGGAGAAGTGCTAGAGAAAGGACAAGATCTTCCTTTCTCAGACCCCCCCCCCCAGGGCTGTCTTCTGCTCAGCTGGGGGAAAAGAGGGGAAATCATAGAAGAATAAGAAGGGAAATCATACTTATAGAAGAAGCCTCTAGTTGCTCCTTGTCTACACTAGGGATATAAATCTTTGCCTGTTGTATTCTTGTGGACAAGGAGGAGGAACTGTGTGATTATTCTGCTCATCCATGAGAGAATGAGAGGGTGAAGTACTGTGTCACGCTTGCCACAGGAGCAGACGATGACAGCAGGAAGGTTTTCTTGCTTGAATTCCATGATGATTGAATGTACATCAAGCAACCTGGCACAAAATGCCCAGGGCTATTGCGTTGTGTCATGGATTTTGAAGAGGAAGAAACATTGGAGAGGGTCACATGGTAGAATGTACCTCTGAAAGCTAGTTTGTTGTGAGCAACATGAGTACCTGTTGCATAAACTGTGTTGTTGCTGGTGCTTTTCATGGATGCAAACAAAGTCCATTGATGATACTGCAAAGGGATGGCCAAGGATGTCCTTGTAATGGCTGACACTCACGATATCAGCTTTCCATGCCCCACATGGAACCGGAGATGCAAGAGATGATGCTTACCAGAGATGGGGACAATTTTTTTTAAAAAAAGTTGAGATTGATGAATCGACAAGTTGACAAAACTGGGTAAAAATTCATTGCTTTGTATTTGTTGGGACTCTCCATAAAGGTTGACTATAAACAGATGAATTTTGATGAATTTGTAATATTCGTCAACAATCACGATTCATTTTTTGATTCAATTCCCCATCTCTAGTCCTTAACTGAGGAGGAGCAGTTTTTGAAGAACAGAGGAAGGCAGTCAGTGTAATAACAACAATCAACAATTCAAACATGTCGTTGCTAAACCTGAGCGCACAAAGGAGTTGCGAATCAGATCCCACCTTAAGGGGATTGCATAGTTCCTACTTTATAACACTTTTCCTCTATACCCAGGTTTGCTACATGCCTGGGAAGCTGTACACCCCATTGTCCTGCATGCCTGGGGAATCCAACATATAGATCTGTCCTGTATTGATTTCCCCGTGAGCAATCATAAAAGAAAAGGAAGTGAATTTTTAAAAAATCAAGTCAAGGTAAGCTTATGTTCAGATGAGGGACACTCATGCTTTACTGATTAGCTTGCTTTATCAACTAGCTTTGCACTTAGATGTTTGTGGACAAATGGAGTGAGTAGTGCCTCCTGAACTCGATTGTTCTGCTGGTGCCAATAGCTTAGCTTGCTGGCCCACCTCTACACTGTAAACTCGCGCTGGGCAAACATTGGCGCTTTGCCCTGAACAAACTCCAGGATTTTCATACAATATGTAATCTAGCCCCTCCAGGCATTGAAAGCATTTCTGGAGACACCTGAAAGATGCATGTGAGTTTTCTCCAGACAAGGTGGAAGTCCCAGTTTGAGAAAGATGTGGAATAAAACTGCTAGAAGCCCCAACCACGAGGCTTTCTACTGAGCAACAGCAAACATGTCAGTGGCATTGAGATTTCTTGCCCAAATTACCCATTTTGGACCTCCTGGGATCTCATCTTGGAAATCTGTCCATATGCGAGTGTTGTGGTCCAAGGATAGTCCGGCCACTACCTTCGTTGTTCGTGTTGGCTGAGACACAATCAGAACTGTAGTCCAACAACATAACATTCCCTGTGTTCTCGGTGGAAGGAGGCTTTTCCCCAAAAAATCTTTTTGTTAGGTCTTAAAATAGATTTGATCTAAAGATTCTCCACTTCCCCCTTTGACAAGGGCAAACGTTGCCCAGTTCTTTGCTGAACAGCAGTGCACATTGAAATATATTCTCCAAGGGCTCAGATATAAGTAGACATGGCCCAGTTGTTGTGACAGGCAAAGCCTCCCTCTGAATATTCTCTGAATATTCCGTATTTTCCAGGAACTGTTCAGCTCTGCCTGCCAAACAGCTTTGGCAAGGTTTCTAGGTGCCCAGCCAACTTGGAGGCAATGTTTGAGACCCCGTCAACTTATGTAACCTCTGTTTCCCATCTCATGCTTGCATAGAAAGCATAGACACTTATTTAAATAATCTTGCCACATGGAGGAGTCAATGATCACGCTTGGTTTGTTTCTCTCTGCTCTGTGCGACAAGAAATTTTCACAAAAGCTCAGCTTTACTTTCATGAAATCCTTTCCCGTTTACTTAGGGTGAACGAGTAGGTTACAAATAATTGGTGATTAACAGAGGAAACGTCATATATGTGCTGAATGTGTGGTGGTTGCCATAAGAATTTTCCTTGCTTTATGGAGTTTACAAATTAGCTTTCTTGTTTAGTAGTTGGTCTCCAGGAATGAAAACCTTTCTTTGTTTGTGAATCTGATTTCTCTGAAAATGTCTTTGAACTTCGGTCTACATCACGCCTCTCAAAAACAGATGTGAGGTCAGCATTGATGGATGACTTACTGGTAATATGCCGTCTTTGGCCTTCGGAGAAGGACATCACATTGCGCTCAAGGGTGTTTGTGGCTTGAAAAGAGCGTTTAGGATTGTCCTGGAAGAAAGGGTGGCTTTTCAAACATAATCACTATCCAAAGTATCCAGGATTGTTCTCTATTTATGTTGCTAAGGTAGCTGAGCTACTACAACACTAAATAATAGCTGGTCAACGGCAGCTGGAAAGTAGATTTAAGGCTTGGAGGAAGTACTTGTGGTACCTTATAAAGTCCCCATGGATGGTGGGAGCTGGAATGGAATAACCCTTTTCCTAACAGTCACTAGAGTTGGGACAGGGTTGGGAATATAAATTGCTCTTTGGGAGGTGTGGCCTGAATTAAAATGGATGTACTAGATATTCTAGTTCAAAATCCATTTATGAGCCTGGTTGGTGTTTCATTAAAATGGAAACGATAGGCAAGTGGAAAGGATGGAAGCCATGAAATCAAAAGGCCTCTGTTCTACTATCTGGAATGAGAGCTCTTACTTATATGTGTGTTTGAGTGGGAAGGAAGGAAGGAAGGAAGGAAGGAAGGAAGGAAGGAAGGAAGGA
>JAHTLZ010000327.1:3122776-3133058 GCA_023846285.1 Phrynocephalus versicolor | reverse complement strand
ATCATCATCATCATCATCATCATCATCATCATCATCATCATCATCATTAGTGTCACCCGCCCGTTATTATTGCCATTACTGTTGTTATTAGTACTTGTTTAAGAAGCCGGTGGCGTTTGGTCTTCGCCGACCCCCGACCCCCCACTGATGTATATTTCTGCTCTCATTAGCAGTCAGGGGGGGTCGTCCGGATGGCAGTAACTGGTTCCGTGCCGGCAAATGACAGATGTAGTCGGCAGGCTGGAGGAGCGAGCGAGCAAGCTAGAAAGAGGGAAGGAAGGAAGGAAGGAAGGAAGGAAGGAAGGAAGGAAGGAAGGAAGGAAGGAAGGAGGGTGAAGGGAGAGAGGCAGGCGAGCGCCAGGAGCCGGGAGACGAAGGGTCCATTCCAGCCGACGGGAGAGGAAGTCAGTCGTGATGGACAGATGATGGTGACACCGCCGAGACGTGAGCAGTGTGTGTGTGTGTGTGTGTGTGTGTGTGTGTGTGTGTGTAAAGGCTGGCGGGGTGGGTTAGTGGGTGGGGTGGGGTGGGAGGGAGGGACGGAGGGGAAGGGGGGTGTCTCGTAGGATGGATCGGGGGAAAGGATGCCTACCGAGAGCGCGCCTGCGTGCGCGCAGATCCATTAAGAGACGGGCGGCGGCGGAGAGAGAGACGAGGATAGCGGCAAGCTGTAGGATAGGATGGCACGGGACTCTCTCTCTCTCTCTCTCTCTCTCTCTCTCTCTCCCCCCCCCCCAGATACATAATAGAGGGAGCTTTCCTCTTTCTGGATGCCTGTCAGTGCATGTGCGACGGGTCAAAAAGCTCGCAAACCAAGAGGGGAAGAAAGGGGGCAGTGCAGACCGCCGAGACCGTGGCATCTGGCGGTTGATTCCAGCCTCTCGCAGGCGGCGCTTCGACCGCCTCCTTTCCCCTCCCCTGTATGCATGCATGCGTGTGTGTCTCTGTGTACATTGGAGCGCTATACATGTAGATATAGATACATGTGCACGCGCGAGGGCGCACACCCATCCGTAGAGTCACACAACCCGCTTCACTTCGGTCCTGGCCGCCGCCGCCGCCCCCAGCCGCCCCCCCCACCCCAATCCATCCGAGGCGGCGCTTTCTGCTGGTGTCTCGTCTCTTTTTAAGAAGCGGGGGGGGGGGCGGTGGAAAGGACGGCTGGAGGGGTGGTGGTGGGTGGGGAACGGTCAGAGGGAAGACCTGTAGCGCAACCATGCCGGTAACGAGCTGATCGGGAATAAAGGTGATAGCAAGAAAGAAAGAAAGAAAGAAAGAAAGAAAGAAAGAAAGAAAGAAAGAAAGAAAGAAAGAAAGAAAGAAAGAAAGAAAGAAAGTTGAGTAGGAGGATCAGGAGGGGAAAGAAGGATCGGGTCCCTGGAGGCGAGCTGAAAAGGTGGGCAAAGGCTCCCGGGTCCCACCCAGCCTCCCTTCCCCCTCCCCTCTTTGTCGTGGATTCGGAACGCCGCTGGTTCGCGTCCGGCCAGTGAAAGTGAGAGCGCGCGGGAGGCGGGGAGGGGGGGATTGCGTCGCGGTTGCGGAGGGGGCCGGTGGGTTTGCGAGGGGATTGAGAGGGGGGGGAGGCGAGGTGAGCGGGTGGAGCGAGCCGGATGCAAAGTTAGGGCTCTTGGCAGTTGCTGCTACCCTTGTCTGCCCGTAAACGAAACGTGGGTGGGAGAGAAGAGGGTGGGAGAGAGTTTTGGCGGGGGGGGGGAGCTCAGTGAGGAGAGACCAGAAAATATCTGCGGGGGGGGGCGGGGGGGAAGAGGAGGAGGAGGAAGGAAATCTCCCGGTATCTCAGGCTCCGGTCTGTATTAATTTATCCCCCCCCCCCTTTCCCCTCTCCGCCCATCCATCGGAACTCCTCCCGTCCCTTTCGAGGGGTCCTTTTTTTCTGCCCACCCTGAAAAGGGAGAAGACGCCTGGAGTCGGGGATGGAGGGCTGGGTGGGGTTGGGGTTGGGGTTTTTGGCATGAGAGCCAAAGGCCTCTATTTTGGGCTGGGGAAAGACCGCGGGGGGGACGAAGCGCGAGATCAAAGCGATGTCTGGGCGGGAGGGGGCGCCCGGTCAGTTCTGCTCGGCAATACACCCCCCCCCCCAAAAAAGCCGCGCAGAGGAGCCGGGTGGTGGGGAGACGAGCGACTGCCTGGGGAGTGATTGCGGGCACCATTTATATCAATTAGGTGAGCTCTTGCCGGGGGAGGGGGAGAAGAGGGGGGTGTCTCCCCCCGCTCTCCCCCCCCCGTCAGCCTGTTGCCCGCACGGTCCTGCAGACGGATGCAAGGTGTTGATTCTGCTCAGGTCCCTTCTTTCGCTTCCTCCTTGCTACCTCTTCTGCCCCCCCACCCCCCACCCCAGTTTCTGACATGGTGGTGGGGAGTGCGAGCCTTTCTGGATGGAGCGGCTGCATCAGTCTCCTGGCTCCGTCCTCTTCTTCTTCCTTGCCTCGCCCCCCCCCCACCACCAGAGACACCGCCACCCACCCGCCTCCACCCGACCCATCCACCGGCAACCTGGAGCTGACTGCTCTTAAAACTGGCCTGGATTCTCGGTGCACCGAGGGCCGCCCTCTGATGCCAGCGTGGTGGGAGGTGGGGGGGAAGAGGAGAGCAAACCCCGACATTTAATTTTAAAGGGACGTGTTTTTATTTTTTAAATATAATGCCCCCTCTCAAAAGGAAGAAATAGCTGGGTTTGGATCCCCCTCCCCAAAAAAAACCCCACCCACTAATAGTGGCGTTTTTGCCTTGTCCCAAGATGGAGAGGTAGAGGCGGTTGGGTCTTCTCTCGTTTCCCTTTCATTTTAAAAATGAAGCTTCCCTTCCTACCGTCCCTAAAATTTCATTTATTTCTTCCTTCCATAAAGTCTCTCTCTCTCTCTCTCTCTCTCTCTCTCTCTCTCTCTGTGTCACCCCCCCCTCGCCGAAATATCTCCCCTCCCCTCGCTTTTAAATTTTTGCTCTCTCTTTTTTGTTGAAGATCGGACCCCATCTCCACCTCCAAAGGGTGAGTTTCAAACGGCTTTTCCGCCCACTCCGGAGTATTTTATGATGCCTTTAAATTTCCCACAAGATGACTTTCCTCAAGGCAGATGATGGGGGGGGGGTGGAGGTTGGGGGGGGGAATATACCGCTTGCATGCTTAATTTTTATGTCAGGTGAATAGTTTTATTTTTTGCGGCGGGATACGTCTGCTTAGCTTCTGATTTCGGGCTGAAGAATGCCCTGTGTTGATAAATGCCCTGTGCAGTTTCAGCAATTAAACTTGTGCGGGTGAAATGTCATTTATTGTTGGAAAAGAGCTGTCTGGTTAAAAAACCAAAAACATAAAAACTAACTGTTTGAATGCAGACTTTGTTCCTCCGCCCCACTGAAAAGCTGCGGTTTTCACCTCGATATTTTGGCTTGCAGGCTTCGGATTTCCTTGCCATAATTCTTTTCTTTTCTCTTTTTAAATGCTGCTTGATTTCCACCCACCCACCACCCACCTCCGCCGCCAGTGAGTTAGGCTGTGCGGACAAACCTAAATATTGTAGACCTTTGTGGCGGGTGAGAAACCGTGGAACGCGCCCCTCTCTGTCCCTGAGACCCTAACTTGTGACGTTTAGTTTTTAAGTCCACGGGTTAGGCTCTTGGGAGCCGTGAGTTGTGCCCCTTCATCAGTTACGCATTAGTGAAACTTGAAAAGGAGAAAAAAAGGAAACAAGTTAACAAACGGCTTTTTAAAGTTCAAGTTAACTCTTGGCGTTGTGCAAGGGAGGGATTCTCCTTCCTGCCCTGCCTCCCTTCCCCGGGGAAAAAAAATTAAAAGGTTTATGACGTTGTCATACGTTTTTGGGTTTTGGTTTTTTTAAAAAAACAAAACAAAACAGTGAGGGAGGAAGCCACCCCCAACATTTAAATCTGATCCACCTTTTCGGGACTGGGATCAGCTTTCAGACCAAGAGGTAAGAGGGCTCTTGTATCTGCACCTCCAGAAGACAAGGTAGAGGTCTGTATCTCCTACCAATTTTAGGGACTTCCGTGCATTTTTATGGGACTCCAGCGATCTGTAGGAATGGTGGCCCGTTTAAATGGCCCAGGGATGTTGAGATTGGAAGCGAAACGGAGCTGGGTTCTTCTGAAAGATGCACACACAGGCATGCACCTCAGGCACACTTAGAGAGGAAATGTAACAAAATTCTAGCCTACTTTGCTCCCCATGTTAAGCGAACCCCTTCTGTGGCTTGAAACCCCCGACATATTTCCGTCTCCTCACTTGACGTCCAGGTAGAAGACCTCCAATGGATGCTCTGTGATAGATGCTTCTGATGCCGCAGGGTGTTCTAGGTTGCACTGCCAATGAGCCTATCAATAAAATTCTCCTTCCCTCCGCCGGTTTACACACCCACCCTCTTTCTTGAGAGCAGCACACAGTACCTCAGAGCGTAATAAAAACAGCTCAGTATCTTGGTGCTTGACCTCAGTTGAAATCCCGGCATGTCACTCCATCCGGAGCCTAAAACTGGACCGAGATCTCTTAGAGAGGAGCCTTGAAGGCAGAGAAATAGTGACTGTCTGTGTGTCCTTCCCTGCTGCATTTGTGTGTTTATGTTGCATTTTAGCATTCTGCTCAAAACTAAACAGAGCTGTTGGAGAAGATCTGGGCGAGCTTTCCCGCCCTGCAGGGGTGTCGCATTCTCCCACCCTCTGCCTTGAGACCCAAATCCATGCAGCGTAATGTTGTTGCTTCACAAAGAGGTGCCTGTGAAATTAACAGATTGTATGTTTGAAATGTGGAATTGTTCTTCAGGGTGCAGAGCAGGGCATGCGCTGGATCTCCTGTTTCCTTGCTCTGGCACTCCATGCTGTTTTCTTCGCTTAGCAATGTATAAAGAGGTTATTACTAGATGGTCTGGTGATGTTCCCACTGGGTTTCACTCAGCACACCATGCCACAAATAGAGGAGAGGAAGGGGAGCAACACATCTCAAGCTAAAGAAGTGATCTTGTTGAGAAAAGGAATGCAGGATCAGACCGCATGCTTATGAGACATGAAAGGAGTCCATGAAACCAGAAGGGACTAAGGACTAAGGGCAAAACAGTAGTAGTTAAAGCCATTTCACTGGGAGAGGTATTTTCAATAATCTCTGATTAATTTCACTTCTTGAGCTTCTCCCCCAAATTAAAGGGACAGCATTTTCACGGTTATGTGGGGACCATTATTGTCAGTCTATTGTAAAGACCCATTTGGTGACCCCAGAATGCACAGGTCACTCGAATGGTCTGACTTTCGGAATCATCATTCGGCTATTTTAAACTCAACACGCACAACACATGCTGAGGTCTCCCACAGCTTTGATTGCCCATGAAAGATGTGTGATGTATTTGTGTGGTGGCATCAGTGTTCCTTTGCAAGTATAGATATGCATATGTGTGTGTGCCCAAATAGATAGATAGATAGACAGACAGACAGACAGACAGACAGACAGACAGACAGACAGACAGCGATATGAGGATAGGTTACGATCTTTTCATAGGAGGATTTAAGCTAAGCTGAGATGCGACAGTTGCTCTTCTAATTCAGCAATACCACTTCAGTGCTGTTGTATGTTATCTGAAAATGAAAATGTGCAGAATAATGTGCTCTTGCAAGCTGGGTGCAATAGAAAGGATTGCCTTCCATACCCCCAATCCCTTGGGCCAGAGGTATGGTAGATTTGTCAACTGGTACAGATGACAGCTGGGTAATGGATTCGGTAGGAAAGGCAGGTATCGGGCGACAGGGCGTAAGAATGCAGTCTTCCTCCCTCCTTCCACAGCAGAGATAGCCCTCCCTCCGTCTTGCCCTCCCTCCTTCCAGGAGCACATCACTGAAGTTCAGTGAAATGAATAACATAATTGGGACTTCGTTCAATCACTACCAGTCTAGACTAGCCCAGACACATCAATTAGAGGGGGGGTGGTGTCTTTTTTTTTTAAAGGGGAAGCACACTCAAAACAAGAAGGCCCTTATCAATATTGATCCCCCTCATCTTATGCCCCTCTTCCGTCCAAACTGCAACACTGCAGCATGAACATAAAGAAGAAGAAGGGGGGAGGGTGGCATCAGGAGCAAGAGGGCGATGCCTTTGGAGTGGTTAAAGATATGAGAACCTGGAAAGCAAAGAAGGACAGTAGCAGAAGTCTGAAACACATCATCTTCCCCTCTGCCCCCTCCAGTTCTCTGTCTTTTAAATTCTCCCCCTTTTCTGGCATGGGTGCAGACCTATAAGAACAAGCTGGCTTGGCATTTGTGCTACTCAAGAGGTAAAGGTGGCACCAGGATTTAATTGTGCTCTAAATAGCTCCAGTTGTAAGAATTTCTGGGCAATCAAATAGGAATCCATCTGAATAATCTGAAACAGGTTTTCAGTTGCTCCTTGTGACAAATCATTCCTCCCCTTCTCTGCAGAGCCCCCCTTATGGACTCCCTCCCTTCCTCTCCTCTCTCCATAATGCATTATTAGATTACAAAGTTCTGATAGTAACCTCAGCTTTAAAAAATCAAGAGCAAGACTTGGGGGCTGGTTTGTAATTTCTCCGGTGTTTCTCTAACACTGAACCACTGTTCGGAGAAAAATGGGCAAGGGTAGGATTACTTAATTTACAGGAGAAAATACTAGACATATTTGGCTTCTTGTCTGTAATAAAACTTCTCTGTTTTTTTTTTTCCTTCTTAGCATAAGTCAGGCGGCAAAGCCACAGCAAGTAGAGTTCTGGCTAAATTGGAATTACTGTTTATTGGATTTCCCTTAGTGACATGTATCTTCACAGGTTCCTCTGTTGACCTGTTTAGAAATGGCCATTGTTTTTCAAATATTGCACTGTTCTTTTATTTGCATGCACGCGCACACGCGCATGTACACACACACACACACACAAACACACACACACACATGTTCTCTTAAGAAAATGCATGTGCCAGTGAAAATCTGTAAAATTTATTTGCCGAGCTGTTTCATATTTCGGTAGTCGTTGCTTCTCCTTCTTAAGACTGTCCAAGGCGATTCTCTCAAAGTTCTTTGTTCCACTTCTGTTTCAAGAGCTTTTGAATGCAGGTGGTGCTGAGCCCTTGGAAGCTAAAATGGAGTCCATATTTCCTCCATCTCGTTCAATTTCTGATTCCTTCCAGGGCATTTAAAGTGCTTCCCTTCTGCCCATTACCAGTTCGGTGGCTGACGTACAATTAAAAGGCCTGGTGCTGATGGGAGGATTGATTTGTTCCCAATTGATTTCTAATTTTTAGCGGTGTTCATGTTATCAAACTTTGCCAAACATGAAACAAACCATAAGCATTGTTCAGGTAGGTGGTCTGTGCGGGATCGGTTTGCCTGCTTTTAGCAGAGGGTTGCCATGTTTATAATTTTTTTTTGCCATTGTGGAGATTTTAAACAAATCAGTTGAAGGTAGCTCCTTGTCTTGGCTATTGAGGTGGCTATTGGGGTCATGTTTGAGTCTTCTAGCGACTCATGGAGAGACATGTGTGACTGTGATATGCCACACCGCAGAAGACTCCTCCTTAAATTGCTGTTGTTACCCCTGTGAGGTCTTGATTTGTAGATTCCGGCAACCTTCTGCAGTGGCTGCCATAAAGATGGTAGATGCTGAAACTGATATGGAATACAGAAAACATATTTGTACATCTCTCTCTTGTGTGTGTGTGTGTGTGTATATATATATATATATATAGATATATACACTATATATATATATATATATATATATATATAGTGTGTGTGTGTGGATATAGATATAGATATACAGTAAAATTGTACCTGTTCTGAGGTGTAGATAAATAGATATAGATATAGATATAGATATATACACACATACAGTAAAATGGAGCCACCTTTTCTGAGGTGGCTCCATGGCTTACAAGCTGAGTCTGTCTATCCATCTTTCAATGGTCTCCTTTTGCCTGGACTTTTACCCCATGACTCAGAAAGGGAAAACCCACCTGGGTTATTTACTCTAGAGAACACACACATTGTTTCAATTATCCAGGCAATAAATGCTAATTAGTAATGCTCAAGGATCCTATCAGTCAGAGTAATTATCATAATTTACCTCTTTCTCCTTAAATGCATTCCTTGCTCATTTACATTTTTTTAGAGAAACAGTTGGACTGTTGCTTCTTCCTTCTGAAAGGGTTGACTCCTTCGCTGGAGTTGTAAGTCTTTAAATTCAGATTTGTGAATACAGTGGGGTCCCCCCGCCTCTTCCCCAGCCCCATTTATATTTTTTATTATTATTGAAAAAGATGGATTTTCTCATTTCCCTGCTGCATTCCCTCCCTCCCCCCCCAGCAAAAGAAATCCTTGCTGAGAGGAACAAAGGAAGACACTCAATATAAAGGCATCATTAAGAAGGAAAAGTAACATCAGATAAAGTGTGTGATATGGCAACAGTAGCAATAATTAAATAATTCATTTGTATTCATAGATAATTAGCACTCGCACATTCACTTATCCTGATCTTTGGAAGCCACAAGGAAAATAGATCTCATAAACCTGAACATGAGAAGCTCTGAAATGATCCCATCTTGATATTCCCTTATTTGTTTCTATAGATATAAATCAGTTCAAGCTTATTAGGATTTGTGCATTTATTAGCTAGCCTGTTTTATTCATGTCTCCTTCACAAAGGGATGAACTCTTTGGAAGGAGCATGCATGCATCTATAGCTGGACAGCATCCCCATGTGATTGATTACTAAAAACAGGGAGGAGTAAGCAACAAATAGAACTATTTTAGCCAAAAAGTAAGGGGAAGCATTGAGTTTCCATCTTTGTTAGTTCCTCTGTTATAAACAGTGTTTCTGTGCCTGGTTCATGGGTACAGTAGGCAGAGTCCCTGGTGTAAGTCAATGATGATGGTAAACAAAACAACATATAAACATATAATCTTTGTACCCTTGTTGTTTAGAAAAAGATGGAAAGAAAATGGAGCAAAAAGGGAGAAGGGATAGATGAATTCAAAAATGGCATCATTTTGCTCGAGCGTTTGTGCAAGCTTTCTGGTGTTTGCATTCCATCGTTCAACAGTGCACAATGAGAAATGGTCCCCCCCCCTTTTGCTATTGCCTGCCCCCATCCTCAGTTTAAAAAAGACCAGTCTGCCAACTTCTAGGAACTGTCTGGGATACCCTTTTTTTTTTCCTGCTTGCGTCTTTAATTTGGAATCCAATTATAGCCATGGGTTCCCACCTCATTGTCGGAGATGTAATTCAAGGGGACCTTTGGCATCTGACATCTCTTAAAGTTGCTGCCGATCTTCCAGTGGGATAAACAAGATCAGAGTGGGGCTCACAGTCATGGGGGTGGGGGGTAGGGGGCGGAGGTGGGGGTGAGTTCCCTTTCTCCTTCAAGGGCATGGGTCTTTAAGCAGGCGCCACGGTCTACGCATCACAGACAGGGGCACAATAGGGGCAGTCTGCCTTTCGTTGCTCTTGCAAATGAGCAGACACTACAAAGATGCACCTGCGAAAGCAGGGGGTGCTGTCACCGGAAAGCCTTGCTTCAAAAGCCACCAGCAACATCACCCCATGCTGTTCAGCCAACATGTAATTATCCTACAAGACTCCTAACGTACAGGCTGCTTTACAGACAGAAATGTGCATTACCTATGCTGACTCACCCTCAAGAATATGCTGATTGTGTTCGAGGTAATTAGAAGCGACTCGTTTAGAACAATGATGGCCAACAAAGTTGGGAATGGTCTTCTGCCTTGGTGACAGACCACCCTCTCCTGTTATTGGAAGATGGGTCGACCAAATTTGACCTGAGACAAAAAGTAGCTGTTGCAACCTTTGGGAGAATTAGGTTGTATTTGTCTGAATGACTACCTGACTTCATCTGTTGTGTACCTGTCCATGGTACTCTCTACCAGAATGTAGCACTTTCTGTGTTACAAAAAAATGCCCATTTTTTTTCTTGTTTCATAGTGGGAACATTATGACAGTGGCCTTGGGTGTCCAGAAGCCCTTTCCACTGGGTATGGTACAAACAGAGCAGAAATGGTCAAGAACTGTCCCAGGATAATGGTGGAGAAGGACTGCCTAGAAGGCAGAGGTGATGCCTACCCATTACCTGCCATTTCATAGTCTAGGTTAGGAGTTTCCCTAGTGTGCCTCCTTGACAGAGCCCGGACTCAGTGATCCATTGGGTCTCTTCCAGCTCTGCAGTGCTGAGAAGAAGAAGAAGAAGAAGAAGAAGAAGAAGAAGAAGAAGAAGAAGAAGAAGAAGAAGAAGAAGAAGAAGAAGA
>JAHTLZ010000327.1:3106823-3120744 GCA_023846285.1 Phrynocephalus versicolor | reverse complement strand
GTTAGTTAGTTAGTTAGTTAGTTAGTTAGTTAGTTAGTTAGTTAGTTGGTTAGTTGGTTGGTTAGTTGGTACTGTGGTCCATGCATTCAAAGCTGTTTGGGTGGATTTCCATTGATCAAGGAAGCACCCATTGAAATGGATGGATCCAAAGAGTCTCTCAATGGACTTGGCCCTCAAGTGTTTTCCTTTGTCCTTCAGAAGAATTGAACTTGGTACATATTCTTCAAGCTCCTTATGTCACATTCACAGAGTGTTTTGGCATCTGAGAGATGAATTGGGGAAATCTACTTCGGTCACGACTGTAATGACACAACACACACAACACACACACACACACACACACACACACACACACACACTAGGATAAAGTTAGCATTCAAAAGGTGACTCCTCAACCTTGAGTTAGTGATAAGTATGAGGATCTTGGAGGCAAGATTATGAAGGCAATAGGGTGGAGAGCAGATCAATAGAGAGATTCAGGGTTTGATTAGCCAGTATTTCATTCATTTCTCAAGTGGCACTTTATTGTTTTTTTCCTAGGGGAAAGAACTAGGTGATGGGTTCCATGGTAGGTTTCTGAATCTGGCAACACTCCAGCGTGCCTGTTTGCAAGCAGGAACAACTGAGCAGCAACTACCGACTTGCTTGCAGCTATAGATTGCTCACCAGAGGCCTGTAATTCCCTGTTATTTGCTTCTTTCTGTATTTCAAGGTGAGGTGACAAACCTGGCAGCAGTGATTGGTGTTGCCAGGTCCAACAGCACCTCTTGGAACAACCAAATCCATTTTATTTCTCCCCCCAAAAAGTTCTCAGGTTAACTCATTTGTGCCTTGGTGAGTGGGCAGTGAAGACTCTGCCTCTTCGGAAGGGGAGTGTGAGATGTTCCACCATGACTGAAGTAGTTGTCACCAGACTTTTAAAAAGACAATTAGAAGCTAAGAACGCCAGGAGGTATGGGGGCATTATTCTTGATGATTTTTTAGTAATTACATTGGCACACAAAATGTTATTGTCCAATAACAATTTTTTTAAAAAATATGAGGTTTCTTGCACTGTTATTGAGCATTTGGGGACAGTGTTCAGGTCTAATTTCAGGTCTAATACTGATGCTTTTACATGTTTCAGTTTTACAAGGCTAATTCATCTTTCTTTAAACTGTAGGATCAAGCCAAGTTTTCTTCAGCTTGACTTCATCAAGGAAGGAAGGAAGGAAGGAAGGAAGGAAGGAAGGAGAGGAGAGGAGAGGAGAGGAGAGGAGATTTTTACATGTAGAGTCCTATAGACATGCATATGTGTGTATGTGTACATATTAGGAAAAGCCAAAAAGTATTTGCAATTTAATTCTGCTTATTATAAGATGAATTTGTTGAATACTTAAGTACATCAAAGGGGAAAAGAATTGATGACTACTTCCTTAGGTACATGGAAAGGGGAAGATCATTGATGGCTACTTCCTTAGGAGACCTTGCATACCCTAGATCCATCTGAACTCCCTGTATCTCTTGTCTGCTGAATTCCTATGTTGATTTCATGGAGATAAGAGTGAGTTTGGTTATTTTTGTCAGTGTCATTAAAACCATGTTTTGGGACACATTCCTCTCTACTCCTTTTGCCATAAAGACTGTAGTTAGCTGTTGGCAAGCATGGCAGTGATTGTCAACCACACCTCTTTTGTCTTTTCATTGCCTGGTCTGTTGTGATTTGGCCATACACTGAGTCTATATTGGATGCAGCTAGGAATCTCACTGACATCATTTCTGTAATTGGGTGCTGGATTATAGCTTCTGCCACCTGATCTTCTCTGGCTATGTTCAGTTATTTTCTCTTTGCTTCAATTGGCTCTACTTGCCTTCTGTCTATTCTGTTGACCTGATCTTCTTTCTTGTTTCTGGTGGACTCCTCTCTGTCAGCCTGCCTCCTTGGACACCTTTTCATCTTCTGTTCCTGGTCCTTAAGTCTGCTATTTAAACTCTTGCTTGCTTGGCTAGAGCTCCAGATCTGTTCTTTTGAAGGGCTAAATCTTACTTTTGGTCTGTTCTAGAGTAGATCCATTGATTCATTGTAGTTTACATATATGTTGACTTTACAAGTCCCATTAAATCAATTTCACCTAGTTGGGACCATCAAGTAGATTTAGTCCAAAGTTTTTGCATGCTTGTTTTGAACTCAACAGTTTAGAGTTAACCCTATCTTGTGAGCCTAAAGCCAGTGTCTTCCAGATGTGGTGACTCTAGAGCAGTGGTTTCCAGCTTTGTGTCCTCACATTTATTTATTTATTTATATAGCTTGTATGCTGCCCACTACCCAAAGGTCTCTGGGCGGCTCACAATCAAAATAAACAATTAAAACATCAACATTACAATAAAATTAGAACAATAAAACATAAATACAATAAATACAATACATTAAATCACAGCACTAAAATTGGCATCAGGACCCACAATCATCAGTTAAAAACCTTCTGGTACAGGAAGGTTTTTACCTGGTGCCAAAATGTTATCAACGTCGGCGCCAGGCGGGTCTCACTTGGGAGGGTGTTCCATAGCCTGGGGGCAGCGGCTGAAAAGGCCCTATACCTGCAAGACATCCCTTTCACCTCCTTGAGGGATGTCTCTTTCAGGAGGGCTCCCTGGCTAGATCTTAATTGCCTGGTAGGTTCACATGTTCTTGGGCTACAGCTTCCAGAAAGCCTGGCCAGCACAGCTAGTGGTGAAGGCTTCTGGAAGTTTTTAGTCAAGAACCTATGGGGACCTAAGGTTCCAAGTCATGTCACTCCCCTTGTCCCATCCTGTTCTTAAGGTTTCTTTCAAAGTATTTTTCGCCTGCCTTGGTACTTTCTTTACCTTTTGGTTATTAACAAAAGAGATTGCAAGAAGCCTGTGAACACATGGACAACCATTCCTGATTAAACCAAAAATCCATCCAGCCCATCTACGTGCTTTCCAGAGCAGTCTTCTACTTGCAGATTCCAGGAAGCTCACTGGCAGAGCTCAAAGGCATCAGACATCTCCCACCCCATGTTAGCACAAGTTAGCAACTGGTCTCCAACCACATTACTTTTAAGGTGGAGTTTACGTCTGCCTGTCATGCTCAGACCAAAACGACAGCCCAAATTGTCCTCCAGGAAATTCTGGAATCTAGACTTAATCCACTTGTCAGATGAACACCAAGGGAAACCTCTCTCCTTTTTGACCTCCTCGCAAACATTCTGAGGGCAAGGACTAGGCAAGTGTTAGTGAATCTATGGCACTGGTGCCAAAGGTGGCAAACAGAGCTCTTTCTGTGGGCACAGGGCATTGCCCCCTCACAGCCATGGCACTTCACTCCCCGCTCGGAGCATGCCACTGTGCTCTGTGCAGAGAGCTGTGCAAATTGGAGGCAGTGGCTTGTGGGCTCATTCATAGCCCCAGTTTACTCTCCAGCCATGCCAATCTGGGCTTCCCAAAAGCGGCATGGCTGGAGAGGAAACAGAGGCTACGAAGGAGCCCACAAACCACTGACCCCTCTTCACCTGGATCTCTTCATGGAGTCATTAAACTGAGGCTACAAATGAGCCCACGAGCCACTCCCCCCGGCTTTCCTGACCATGTAGAACTCCATTCACCTCTCTGCCCAGGACAGAGAGGCAGATGGGGTGCTACTCTTCAGGAAAGTGAGGATCAAAGAGTAGGTTTTTGAATATCCCATGGCCACCATGGTTGCTGGAAATTCAAAAGCCTCCTCTTCAATACTCTCTTTCCCAAAGGATAGCACCTGAACTATTTATAACCTGGGGTACCACTGTATTCAGGTTAAATTGCCATATTGGCACTTTGTAAAAAATAAGTGAGTTTTTGATTGCAGTTTGGGCACTCAATCTCTAAAAGGTTTGACATCACTGGTCTAGGTTTTCAGTGTAGTACCTACAAATAGATATTGAACTCAACAACTGTAGCATCATTGAGGCTAAGTAGGTGTGAACCCCATCTATGCAACGAAGTTGCTCAGGGCTTGGTTCAGATGATCTAAAACATACATAACATAAGAACATAAGAACACACTTGCTGGAACAGGCCACAGCCCATCCAGTCCAGCATTCTGTCTCACACAGTGGCTCACCATTTGCTTCATGGTTTTCCCAAGCAGATGTCTTCGCTTGCTTAAGATTCCCTGCAAATTGTATTGAGAGATATCCTGCCTATCTCTTCAACCTGGAGGTTGTCCTTAGGCTTCCATAATGATAGCCACTGATACCCTTGTTCTCCATGAACTTGTACAATCCTTTCTTAAAGCTGACAGCTGCCACCACTTCTTCTGGCAGGGAGTTCCACAGACCAGTGCTCCTCTGGGTGAAAAAGTACTTTCTCATATTTGTTTGAGATCTACCACCCCAAAGTTTCATGGAGTGCCCCCTAGTTCTAGTGTTGTGCGATAAGGAAAACAGATTTTTCTTATCTACTTTGTCTATACTGTGTATGATTTTATAAACTTCAATCAGGTCACCTCTTAGGCACTGTCATTCAAGAGTGAAGAAACCCAGTCGTTGCAGCCTCAGATGGTAAGGAAGGTGTTCCAGTCCCCTAATCATGCTGGTTGCCCTCCTCTGCACTTTTTCCATTTCCATAATATCCTTCTGCTAGATTTGCCACCTAACCCAACCACTCATTTTGCATTGGCAATACGAATAGCCTGTGTATGTATGTATGCATACATGTAATTTGGCTCTCCTTGTCCTTAAATCCTTCTCCCTCCCAGGCTTTCTCTTTTCTTCCAGACATCTCCCTCACCTTCTCTCTCCACCCCTTGCCTGTATGAGTTAATCTGTTGGCTGCTCTCTCTCTCTCTCTCTCCTTCCCTCCCTTCCAACTCCCTTTAGCTGCTGGTTTCATTTCAGATGACAAAATTCAAGGCACACAGCTCGGCTGTCTGGTTGCTATGGCAACCGCAGCCCTATTATCGTACCTTGTCATTCATCAAGAGAGAATTGTGTTTGACAGAGACTAAAAAATGCCTGCAGTCTGGAGTGTGTGTGTGTGTGTGTAAAACTCATGTCTGTATCTATATGTATGTGTGTTATATGTTTCCCTGCAAATATACAAAAACAAAGCCTTTCACATAGGTTTTAGTTTACTGTATGTTTAATACCCTTATGTTTGGTCACAGATATCTCATACTTTCAACTTGACTGAGTGAATTGGTCATGCCTGTTTTCTTCACATGTCCTCCCTCTCTGCCTCTCACCCATTCCTGAAATTTAAGATTCATGATCCAAAGGAAGTAGAGACTAATCATCGTCCTCCCTGACTCCAGCCCTCTGGTATTGAATTCAGAACGCAGCCTTATGGAATGCAACCTGTGAATGGCATTGTCTTTGACAGTTATCCCAGAGCTCTAGCAGGAGAGGCCACAATTAATAAGATTCATGAATTTCAGATAGTGATGGTAGTAAAGGAGAATGAGGGCTTTCCTGCTGATTTTATTCTTCTGCACACATTGTGCCTCTGGATTGCTGGAGACAAAGATGCCTGAAATGTGTAGACGAAAAATAAATGCAGAGTACAAAAAAAAAAAAAAAAGGAAAAAGAATTGGCATTATTCAAGCAATCTCTCTCTCTCTCTCTCACACACACACACACACACTTTGGACCAGACCCAGATTTATTGTTCCTGAAAGGCAGGAGAGATGTAATTGCTCGTCATTATGCACGTCCCTGTGAGAAAAAGTCCAAATTAATTCCTGAAATGCACAGCCTAAAACCATTTGCAATGCTGCACAGTCAAATCTTTCAACCTTACTGTTACTGATGATCCGTACGAGTGGATGAAGGAACAAAGGCAACTGCCTTCTGCCTGGTCAGAATATACATTGGCACTGCTCTGTATTGTCTATTTTGGCTAACAGGAGCTTTTGCACAGTCAACAACAGGATTTTCCCATCATTAGAATAGTAGATGTGTATTTGAAGAGGCTGGCCGGTGGAGTGAGGACTTTTTGTAGGTCATGCATGAGCCATGTCACTGTCCTAAGGTCTCCTGCCCTAAATGTGAACTTCAATTATACCAAGACAGACATGTAAGGTATTCTGGCTTGCAATAGGTCCTGGGAGGGTCAGCATTAATCTTTCCCTTTATCTGACAGTAAGGTAGACTTCCTTCCCTTTGATGAACGTCCCACTTTGGAAGGTGTACTCTTTTTGAACGGCTATCTAGTTTTTATCTGTTGTAAAGATAAAGAGTCTTAAAGAAGGAGATTATGAGAGCCATGCCAAATGTCTCAGAATTATTTTTAATCTAAACTTTCTAGCTCCAAAATTTGCACTGCATGTCCACAGCATAAACGTTCTTCTCAAAAGCTCTTCTAAAACAAAGCCTCCTTCTCAAAGCCCTGGAAGCAATCAGACCTTGAAGTGGCCCATTGTCCACGGTCACCAGCCTCAGGAACGCAGGCTGATCAGGCTCACTGGTGACCTGATCACTTCATGGCCATTGTGCTTGAAACAGAAACCTCTTTAAAAAAGAAAGAAAGAAGGTTTGTTCATGCAAATTAGTATATCTAATTTCACACAAACATGTGTTCTCTTTTGTCCTCCTTTTGGGTGATCCATACTTGGCCAGCCTAACGGATCCTTTTTATCTGGGAATGATGGAAACTGCATCTGGGGTGTTGATGATCTTTAAAAAGGTGTAAATCCAACGAAGTAGCATCACTATAGGAACAGGATGACACGGCTTCCTTCATCCCCCCCCCCCAAATCCTTGGTGCCATCTAAAAACCCATTCCTATTGTGAGGTGGGGAAATCACCCCAGACTCAGTGGAAATCCGGCCTTGGATCCCACCCAAAACAAGTGCCTCATCTCTAAATAATGATCCCTTCTTTTGTCATGGTAGACATGCAAAAAACCTGTCTATATTGCAATATTATCTGATTTATATGGTGTCATCAGTGTATATGGAAAGTGTACAGATGAATACAGGGAAGGAAAAGAGAGAGAGGGTCTGTGAAATGTGATGACCACAGGTCACAATGTTGGCACCGTAGTCCTCGACTCTAATTTTGATTTTTTTAAAACAACAACAACAACAACAACAAACAACAACAACAACAACAACAACAACAACAACAACAACAACAACAACAACAACTAAATATTTATGTGATAGGTCTCATTTTGTGCAAATGTCTTGCAAGTCTCATAAGTTGTACAATGGTTTCTGGGAAGAAGCAAGGTAGAGCCTTGGCTGAATGGCAGAGTAAAAGCCTTGCCTGTGAAATATCCTTAGTTGGATCTGGTATCTCCAGGAAGGGACGACAAAGAAACCAGGCAAGGAACCACAAATTGCAAGCAAGACTGGGATGAAAGCCTAAGGCTAGAGTAGTATAACACAACTTCTTATGCCAGTGGTTCCCCCCAACCTAGGGTTCCCACATGTTCTTATATGACAGCTCCCAGAAACCCTGGCCAGCACAAGGATTGGCAAAAGCTTCTAGGATGGTGGTGGACAAAAATTCAGCCCTCTAGAAGTTTTGGACCACAACTCCCACAGTCCTTTGTCATTGGCAATACAGGCTTGAAATTCTTGGGAGTTGTGGTCCAAAACATCTAGAGGCCCAAAGTCTGGCCTCTACTGTTCTAGGAGTACAAGCCTAAGGACCTCTGAGGAGCCAAGGTTGGGACCATTATCTTATCTCCCCATTTTAGGAGGGCTGTAGCTCAACAGGTGGGTGTGCCCATTTGATTCCTTAATGACACCTAAGATGCAATATCTGTTATCTCTGTTGGAGCCTTGGGGAGAATGTCAGCATAGAAAGAAACAATACAACCATGGCTTGCATCCCACATTTAGCTTTTAAGAAGTCATGTGGGGTGATTTGGGTTGTCCCCATGGAAAATAAAATGCCCCAGATCAGATTCCCATACTATTAAATGATCATCTCTAGAGTCTGGTGCAGTGGTTAAAATGCCTGTACTGCAAGTAAAACTGTGCTCACGACCTGGGGTTCAATCCCAGGTAGCAGGCTCAGGGTTGACTCAGCCTTCCATCCTTCCGAGGTCGGTAAAATGAGTACCCAGCTTGCTTGGGGGGGCAATGTGTAGCTTGCATAATTAAGCTGTAAACCGCCCTGAGACCACTTGAAGGTGGTATATAATAAGCAGACCACTTTGCTTTGCTTTGCTTTGTATCCCTCTGTGCTTTCTCCTGTGGATGATCAAAGTAACATACAGTATTCCTTGGGGCCTCTTTCAGTGATCTGTATCATTCTCTCTAAAGCACCACATGTGCCAGGGGCAGCCACAGTGGCACCGGTTGCAGGAGTGGTTAGCTTCCGAGGGTGTGTTGTGGTTGGCAAGAAGTAAAAGGAAGGTTGCAGAGAGGATGATGTTTCAACCAGTCATTATGACTCATTCCCAGAGTCACCCTGATTTTAATATTCCTGCAATAGCAGGGTTAATTTCCTGTTTAAAGTCCAGGCCTACCTTTCAATTCCTCTCTTCCCCTTAAAATTCCCCTCAGGCGAGGCATTTTGGTGGACGAAGAAGTGAACAGGCAGGAACAATTAAAGTAGCAGATACAGTGGAAACCAATACTGCAAGCTCTCTGCAGGAATCGTAACAGGGGAACGGATCGTCTGGCATGTACTATATCTATCAGCAGTCAGGATTTTAAAAAAGCCTTTGCAAGGATTCCAACTCCTTCTGTGGGCTGGAGTCATGCTTCCTCCCCAAAGACCTCATAAATACACGCATGCACTGAAAATATTTTCTCTGCGTATTAATATTACATGCAGACGGTAAAGAAAGCTCCATCCCTCCCCTCTCTCCTTCTTTTGACCAGTTCCAGCAATTGCCTACAAAATGGCTCCTCAGGAGTGAGAGCATGTGCGCGCGCGCGCGCGCACACACACACACACACACACACACACACACACACACACACACCTCTTTCAGCGCTCACATCTGTCTAGAATAAAACTGGAATTCTGAAGCCATTCAGACACTTAGCCAGGCTGGTTCAGGATTGTGCTGATAGGTTGGGGTATCCTTGTTGAGTTGTGCGTTGTGAAAAGGTTGATGTGTGTGCAGGGGGAGGGGGGATGGAGGAATTAAAAGCAACCAATGCAAGTCACAAGTATTATTATCACCATTTAGGAAAAGCAGTCGGATTTTTGTTTGGTGTCATTGCCTGTCTGAGGCTCCGTGCCATTAGACAGAACGGCAGCCAGAAAGCTGGTTATAAAAGCAGTTTCACGAGGGATGGGTTTATTGAACGTTGCAGAAATATTTAACTCCCTCGCAGTCTGCTCAGCAACCCGATGGCAGAAAAAGTCTGTGAATTTCAGATTATTTTCTTCCATTTGACTTCACACTGGAATTACAGTGGTCCAAAATCACAGCATGCTGACTTATGCTGGCAATGGATCATGTGAGAACTATCTTACATTGATGATGGCCTTATAAAAACGAATTCCTCTAAATAATTAAGCTTCTGTTCTCACCCAAGATCTCTGCTTGAAAGTGTTTAATATGTCCTGCTTTAGAAAGGTCCAGCTCTCTTTTAGCACTCCTTTTGAGTACTTTTTCATTGCCACTTAAGATTTTTACCTGTGGCCCTATGAATAGAAAATCTGAAAAATTTTATGACTTACATAACATTAAAGTGGTAGGGATTTCCCCATCCCTAGCTCTATATGCTGGGGGGGGGGGGGCAAAAAACCCCACAGATCAGATTCTCTTTTGTTTCTCCTACATCCCTGTTGTTCAAACCTTCCTATCCTAAATAAGAAGAAATTTGAGATTTGGGGTGAAATATCCTGAAATAAGTTGGAAAGAAACGGTTGACCCTTCTGCACTAGCCAAATGCAATAGGTAAAGTGATTCCCAGCATGGTGAGGATCGTGTTATGTAGTGCTGCAGTCAAGTTCCTCCTGCTCATAGCCTGAATTCAATCCTGTCAGGTTCAGGTACCCAGCTCAAAGCAGACTCAGTCTTCCATTCTTCTGAGGTTGGTAAAATGAGTACCCAGCTCACTGATGAGCAAAGTATTGTTTGCATAATTATGTTGTAAACAGCCCAGGGAGTTGGGGGTCAAAACAAGAATAGCAGACTCCACCACCAAGTGGGACAAACAACAACAATGACAACAACAACAACAACAATGACAACGAAGAAGAAGAAGAAGAAGAAGAAGAAGAAGAAGAAGAAGAAGAAGAAGAAGAAGAAGAAGAAGAAGAAGAAGAAGAAGAAGAAGACAACAACGATGATGGCAGCCCAGGGAGAGTTCCAAGCACTATGGAATGACATGTCTGCTCACTCACTCACTCATTAACTCACTCACCACTCACTCACTCACTCAATCAATCAATCAATGTTAAAGGCATGGAGCCTCTGTGGGGAAAAAAGGTGCCCACCCTAATACAGAACTAACATGACACAAGAATTGAAACCCAAACTTTTAATCTCTGGGGAGTCAAAGTTCTGGACATGGATCAACCCAGAAGATCAGCTTTAAGTGAGGAGCATTGGATGGAAGAGAACTAGCAAGTTACATCTTTGTCTGCAGAATCATTCAGTCACAAAACATCCAATTCTCCAAAATCCTACATCCAATAGTTCTGCAGAGATTTGTAAAAAAAATGTTCCTTCCATCCAAACCCACAGAACAGAGTTCTTAAGGGTGGATTACATGTGAATACAGAGTCATGTAACTGTGGGAACCCGGTCCCACTTTTACCATACCCAGCCCTGAGAAATTAAAACAACTCTTATTCAAATAATAAAGTTGTTTTGAGCATTTCTGCAGTGCAGGTTTCAGCTGCATTACATGAACTAAGTGCTATTCTTTCTTTCTTTTTTTAATTCACTTTCCTCCATCACTGCAAAGTGAACAGCGAAACTGTCCAGAGAGCTGTAAAACAACTGTCTATAAAAACAGCAGGCATCTGTGAATGCTGACAGGTGGCCTGATGGAAGTGTTAGGAACGGAGCCCCTTGTTCCATCAGGAAAGGAACTGATGCCCAAAGGATTCCACGTAAAAGTTTCCCCCCACTAGCAATCTTTAACAACAACCTTTGAACTCCTGAGCTGGAAGGACCCCATGAATCACCAAGTCCAGCACTTCTCAAGGAAGGCAGAGTGGGGGAATTGAACTTCCAACCTTTGGCTACACAGCCAGAGACCTAAGCCACTAAGCTACCAAGCAGTTTAATCCAAGTCTCCCTCTGGCATTTACATATCATATTTCCAAAGCAATGTGGAGTTAGGATGATCCTGTGTCCTCCTCTGTTTGAAAGATTGTTCAAATAATGTCCTGCTTTTGAACATTCCCCCCCCCCACCATCATTTATACACGGGTAACAGGAAAAGGGAGGTATTGTCCCTTATAACCACTTTCAATCAGTTAAGTTACAATCAGAACTCAATGATGTTGTGCCCTCATGACTGAGGAAAGGAACTGATGAGAAGCAACTAGAGATGGGCACCTTACGAAAAATGGCTTGCTGTTTTGTTATTTTGTAAATTTCCAAAACGTTACAAAATGAAACGAAACGGGACACAGTGTTTCATTATGAAATGAAATGAAACACTTCTTTTCCCTTTGAAAAAGAAATGTTTCATTACTCTGTAAAACCGCTCCCTTGTAAAAAGCGACCCACCAAATTTGGTGCCCCTAGGACCTAGGGGAACCCTCTATAAAATTGTTTCATTATTGTTTTGTTACAATTTTCTTTACAAAAGTTCATTTAAAAATGAAATGAAACAAACCGCTAGTAGAAACGAAACGAAACTCTATTTTTCCATTTTGTGCCCATTCCCTAGAAGCAACTCATGGCATTCCTTCTGGAGGTTGGATGCTAGAGGAGGGGCAGAATCTAATCTCAATCCTCCCAAAGGATTAAGAGGCTCAAGCTGTAGGAAGCCAGATTTAGGCTGAATAACAGAAAAAAAAACTTCTTAACTGTTAGAGCAGTACAACAATAGACAACCATCTGCCAGATCTGCATTGATTTGGACAACAATCCACCAGATCTACATTGAACAGAGGGTTGTACTCAATTGGGCCCTTCCAACTCAATTATTATGATTATTTTGACCATGGATGTGCTATAGGTGCCTGGAGTAGGACCTGGCAAGCCACTCCAGTATTGCTGCCAAGAAAACTCCATGGACATGGAGTCATGAAGGGACAGTCATGACTGTAACAACACAACACAGGTGGAAATCATAATGCCCTCTTGTGTCCAGATTAGTTTTCCAGGTTCTTCAGCCAAGATGAATGCCTCCTTGCACTTCTTTCACTTGTATATTTTTAACCGAATGATTGAATGTACCATTTTGAACTTTCCTTTCCTTTGCATGAAACCAAAATACAGTATTCTGGCTTTCTGTATTTTTAAATATATATCTTAAAATTTCTAAGTCTGGATTCATTCCCCTGCGGACTTCCTCATTGTCTTAAATCAAGACATTATTGGCATCCTGTTGCAAATCTACATCTAAAATGCTCCCACCATTTTTTTACAGTTGCTTTTTTTTTTGAAGCCTTCAATTCTTTGCTGAACAGAAGTATAAAGCACTATATATAGCACAGAGGTTATAAATTAATTATAGTAGCAACTGTGCTAGCTTTAAAAACAACAACAGAGAACCATATATTATTCAAGGAATGAAGTAAACCCAACATTAATCATGTTTTACTCTGTGCATTAGCTTGAAAATTGTGAATCTGGGTGGTGAGCTTTAAAATGCAGACTGAACAAAATCCGTAGCCCTTTCCATGTTTGAGCAGGTACCAATGGATCCGCTGCTAGATGAGAAGGTATATACTGGATCGAAGGACTGGAGACAGTCCTATGTATTTTAAAAACAGAATGTATGGATCTGCCTGATTCTGGAACCCTGGAGCTGTCTGGGAACTTGTTGGCACAAGAAGCCCTCCCTGGGCAACTGCATGTTCAGAAATGTCTGTTTTCGTACCAGCTTGAGCTGGGTCTGGACATGCAGAAGATGGTGACGATCAAAGCAAGGAGATCTACCAGTAAAGCAAAGCAAAGCAAAGCAAAGTGTTCTACTTGTATACTGCCCCATACCACTTCAAGTAGTCTCTGGGCAGTTTACACTTTAATTACAATATGCAGGCTACACATCCCCCCCCCCCCAGCAAGCTGGGTACTCATTTTACCAGCCTCAGAAGGATGGAAGGTTGAGTCAACCTTGAGCCTGCTGCCTGGGATTGAACCCCAGGTCATGAGCACAGTTTTAGATGCAGTAGGGGCATTTAACCACTGCGCCACGTGGGGTTGAATGGGAAGTAGTGGCAGTCTAGGTCAAGAGCGCCATTTCCACTCTTCTCTGGCCTGCTGGCCTTTGATGCAATGAAGAATATTGTCTCACCTTCCATGAGTTTTCAAGCAAGACTCAACTTTCTGCCCAATTGGCTTTGTATGAAGAGTTGCCTAAGGAGAGGGAGAGAACATGCCCCTCATCCCAAACCGCAATGCTTTGCAAGAAAAAAAAATCCAGCTCCGGAAAAAACTGAACCTTGTTTTTTCTTGGTTGTGTGTCCAGTTGATTGCGCTCAAGCTCTACACTATACCTCAAGATGCTGAATGCTAATTTTGGAGGGTGTCCAAAATGGTCAGTAATAGTATTAGAAATGCTTAGCATTCCAAATAACTTCAATCCCTGCTGTGTTCATGACTTTGAACCTCTGCTTTATTTTTCTTCCGAATTTAACAACCAGATCTAAGCTTGTTTACTGAGAGGCTGATGGAATTACTCCCCGCCCCCCCAGTAAGGCTGCCATCTTATACAAACACATTAAGATCCATTAAGTGATGGGTGGCAGTAGAGAGAGACGAGTATAGAGGAAAGCTATAGGATGGAGGCACGGGACATCTCTCTCTCTCTCTCTCTCTCTCTCTCTGTGTGTGTGTGTGTGA
>JAHTLZ010000327.1:3092606-3106813 GCA_023846285.1 Phrynocephalus versicolor | reverse complement strand
ATCTCTTTATAAACTCCACCTTGCCACCCTCAAGCCACCCTCAAGCACGGGATCTCATCTGCTTTTAGGAATTCAGCCTCATTGGTGTGAGGGAGCTACAAAGAAATGTCAGATTCTTTGTAGCTCCCTCACACAAGTACTTATCTCAAATCAAGCTTAGAAATGAATCCTACTGAAACCCTAGAGAGCTGCCATCCATCTGAGTTGACAATACTGTGTTAGGTGGACCAAGGGTTAGTATAAGTCAGCTTGTTATGTTCTCAGCTTTGGAACTTAGTTACATCAACTACTGAGAACTCTATCACACTGTCTAGAGAAGTGTAGAACCTAAAGGATAGCCCAACATTAGTTTCAGAGAAATATATACCACTACATATGATATGGACCTCCATACAATACATTTACATGTTGCGGGTGTATATTCAAATAATGAAGCCACTTTGGTGGTGTGCAATGGGTATCTCTTCCCACCAGTAGTAGTAGTAAATTTATTTATGGTCAAAGACCAAAAAACTTCCCTCCACCGTAATTTTGAAGAGGAACAGTGCTTCTATAATGGAGAAGATGCCACTGCATTTGTGTATGTGTGTGAAATCTGTCCTCATACAAAAGAGGTAGCTGTGACATTGAGTTTCTCTATGGAAATCAGATGGCTTCGACTGCCTTTCATTTATCCTGAATTGTGTCCTTATTTCAGAGTATACCCCATTAAAATCCCCGGAAGGTACTTGGTCTAAATGTATTATGCCTCTTTCCACATGTTCCGTTTTCCATCTTTGGTTTTAAAAACTATCATGTTGCATTCACTCTAGGCCTGGGACTGAACGCAGCAACATTTATTCCAGCAAATCTAACAAGTATTGAAATTCCATTTGCTTGCCCTAATGTAAATGCAGAGCAACACTGTCAATTTTCCTGAACATTATAGTGATGCAAAGTGCCATTTGGATGTGGCCTCAATAGGAGAGCAGTCTTCAACTATTCAAAGTTTTGTCCAACTGTTCACATCTGTGAATAGATCTAAGATTGCACCTAATTATTGCTGTTCCCTCCCTCCTGAAAAAAAAAACTCAGCTCTTTCTTTTCCTTTTTTTCCCCAGTCCCAGGATACTTATGTATATGTAAGACATTCAAGGGATTCAGAAGGACAAAGCCCTTTCCTATTTGAAATCCTGCCTGGAAAACCCAATCAGACAAATTATTTGTTTCCTGTATATGGTGCGCCAGTCTATTAACTGCTTACGCCCCTCTAGTTTTCATTCCCCTGTAAAATTTGCAAAGTAAAGAAGCCAAGGATGTGGGATGCTAAGGCCTAAAGGCGAGAGCAAGAGAGACGCGTTTCAGAAATGCTCTTAAACAGAAGCTTCAGAGATAATGAAAAAAACGGCCTGCAGGATAAGCATATATTTATTGGATTTGTTATGTATCAAATGTAACAAAAGTGGTGCGGCTGAAGAACTCCATGTGTGGTTCTTTCACAGTCTTTGATCACACAATTCCCCTTTTAATTCAGATGCAGCAGAGCTTAAGTGGATTCATTGATGTGTTAAGTGTGGAATGATTTTTTTTGTATCAAATAAAAAAAAGGGAGAGAGAGAGAGATGAAGGTGGGGTGGGAGAAAGAGGGACCCCCATTATGCAACCAGAAAAAAGACGGGCCATACTCTTGTTTATTGAGACAGGAAGTGGGTTTCCCACACTGAACAAATGGCCCCGAGATGCCAGAGAATTGTGTACCAAAAGAAAAGTGAGGAAACTTAATTTTCTACCTGGCATAAAATCTGCCTTCCGAAGGAAGAAGGAGACAATAAGATTGGGCTTAGGCTGAATAATAGCTCCTGATTGATTTTATGAAAAGAAAGAAGGGGGATTCCCCCCTCTCAGCACCGTTTATAGCGGGGAGGGTGTTCATGCACTGCTTTTGTTAGTAAAATGCAAAGCTGTGCAATGCGTCCCTTTGTAGGTTTGTCAGTGCTTGAGGGCTCCATCAACTACTGTGAACCCTAAAACAGAAATTTGAGAGAGAGAGAGAGAGAGAGAGAGAGAGAGAGAGAGAGCAATATGAATTTCAGATGGGGAGGGTGAAAATGCAGGAGGCAGTGTGTAAAATGTCTTTATTAAAATGAAACCCAGGGTTTCTTTTCTCTCTCTCCTTTCTTCTTCATCTTTTTTTAACAAAAAACCTAATAATAATTGGATCAATTTAGCATACCAAGGGATCAGCAGGAGGCCGGAGCGGACAATGGGACTCGTGACCCAACGGATGTAAACCCGCATAGCGTCATTCACTCAAGCCAATATATCGACGCTCAGCTGCAGCACCAGGAGCGTTCTGTGGTTTGGAGAGTTATGTCACACACACACACACACACACACACACACACACACACACACACACAAAGAAAGATATTGTCACTAATAATTTCTTCAGAGGAAACCCTCCCCCTCCCATTGTACAGCAAGGTTTCTGGAACAAGAGTTTGGTTCTAGAACTATCAAGATTTTGGGTTCTTGTGGGGGGGAATCTGATAAATCGTACTGGATTTCTGAGAAACCTTTCTGTCAACCTCCTTTTCAACCACAAGGAAGTCTTTGAAGAGCAGGCACCTCTGAAATTTGTTTTGGGATGTTATTGCCAGTAAATGAACAGTATAAGACCCATTGTTACAAAGAAAATGTTCTTTTATAGATGTGTTGACTTAGCAATTTCATCTGTACACCACCCAACTGTCGAATGGTCACACTGGGCAGTTCAAAAGCTGTTTTAGGTTTATCAAAGCACCCAACAGTTCCTCAAGGTCTGGACCTGAGCAGAAGTCATCAGAATTCTGCTTGGGGGAACTATATTCTGGATATGCCTGTGGAGGTCAGCAAACAACGATTAGAACAAAGCAGCACTATACCTCCTGCAACATAACAAATGGATCTTGATCAGGGGTTTCCAACCTTGGGTCCCCAGATGTTCTTGAACTTCAACTCCAGGAGATCCTGGTGGACCACAGCTGGTGGTAAACACTTCTTGGAGTTTTAGTCCGAGAGTACCCGGGGACCCAAGATTGGGAATCAATGGTCTTGACACCATCTATTAAAGAATTTGTGCTGCTGCTTTTGCCTAGAGATCACACAACACAACTGTTGCTCCACAAATTCTGTTCTTCACCTCAGCAGGCATGGTGACATTGTGGCATGGTGACAATTGGGAATCTTGGTGCGTAAGGATGATAGGCACCTATTGGACAGTGCCTGTACATCACTGATATGGAAGGCTTTTTGCTGGTGCATTAGAACAGATGGAGGAGATACATGCCCTTTCTGCCACCATTGGCTACGCTGAGCAGAGTGATGGGATTTGTGCCCAGCAAAATCTAGAAGCTCACAGATTCCCCTTTCTGTCTTACAGAGAGATGCCAGGGTAGAGCATACAACAGTGGAAGCAATCCTGTTGATTAGTGTAGCAAATCGCCTTGTTAAAAGCCCATTGAATTAAGATGTACTAGGTGAATCAACTGCTCCACAAGTTCATTCAAATGGCCCAATTCTAACTGTTACTTTAGCCTACTAAGTCTCTGGAGTAGGCCCCCTTTGGATCAATGGAAGTTATGGAGCAGTTGACTCACCCTGTGCACCTTGATTCAATGGGCTTTTTTCAAGGGTGATTTACTACGCAAAGCAACTGGATTTTCGACCAATGAGTCAGGTGAACCAGGCCTCAGTATAATGTAGCTGCATGTGTTTGCTTCTTGATTCACAATAAGGAAACAAGAAAAAAGGGGAAAATATTTGCTGAAAAGGGATAAATTGTTCTGGAAAGCCATGAGTTGAGGAAACAAGAGATAATGTTGGAAAGCATACAAACATTTAAACTTGTTCCTTAAGGCTGTTACTTCACGTCCTTCTTTGTTCCGTGACTAGTTTTGTACCATGACAGCATTGGTCGCAATCACTTGGTTTTGTCCCTGTTTCAGTATTCCCATGGTTGTGATAACTTGTCTCATGACAAGTGTTACCTCACGGTCTTGTACCGTGACAAACACTGAATTTGTCTAGCTTTCTTTTTCCTTTTCGGGGGTGGGGTGGGGGCTTAAAATTATTTTTCAATATTTTGCTTCTGAAAAGTCAAAATAAAAACAAACAAACCCGGACACAGTTTTCTGAGAGAAACAAATATTTTGTTACATGACAGTCATAACTACACTTTGTCTTGTTTCGGAGAACAGAAAGCAGGAACAAAGAGTGACAAGGGAAAACCCTACCCCAGCACCAGGTACAGTATTGTTGCACTTAGCACCCATTCCGGGGGTGTGGTTGAGACAAATTTCAGTAGTTGCGTGAACATTTTTTGTACTGCTCCTAAGTGCAACACTAACAGGAGACAAAACAGAAATGAAGTAACCCCTTTTAATTGAATGAGAGAAACAGCTCCTGCATTGGTTCGTATTCCAAAGGATGTTAATCAATGAATATGGCCAGATCTGGAATCCAGGCATAAGGAATTCCATCTCACCTTAGTAAATCCTCAGACCAAATTTGGGATTTGACAAACTTGGCCATGTGCTTCCAATTAATTTTAAGCAAAACAGAGGGGAGGGGGAGGGGGAGATTCAGGGCTGCAAAATAAATTGATGCAATTCCTCATGTCCTGGAATCTGTTTGTCCAGTAATGTTCCAAAAATCCTCCATTGCATTATACTTTTTATGGTTGTTTCAACTTATACACCATCCCATAGTGCTGGAGCACTCTTTAGACGGTTTACAACATAATGATGCAAACAACAGATTCTCTCCCCCCCCCCCACCCGGCCCAGTGATCTGGGTACTAATTTTACAGACCTCATAAAGATGTATTGACCACTTTAACCTTAACAAAAGCTTGTTTATTGAAACCAAACAAATGGAAGGCTAAATCAACCTTGAGTTGAACTTGAACCTATCCTGATCAAACTCAGGTCATGACAAGAGACTTGACTGCAATAATGCAGTTTAACCAGTGCACCATGGGTGGTAGAAGAATTTAGAATATTATTGAATAAACAGTAGAACCATACCCATGCAGTAGAGATTCGAACAGAGAGGACCAAGAGCAGCTTTCCTAGGATGAAAAATGTCTCATGCAGCAAAAACGTAGAATCAGCTTTGAGAGCGTGCATTCTACAGTGAAATGTATTCTCAGTTCTATTACAAGGTGTGCGATTGCAGACATTATTAGAGGGTACTGTGAAAAATAAACTGAGAAGCTGCCCTGAGTGGCCAAATGTCCAAGTGGACAGAGTATAAATATAATAAATACTAAATACTAAATACAACATTTGAAATGTAGGTTTATTACGGGAGCCCGAGAATTTCTTGGTTCAAGAGGGTGGCCAAAGAGAAGCATGACATTGAATGAACAAAGACCACGAAACCATAAAATGTATACAATTCCTCAAGCTAGAATATTTGGTTTGCATAATAAGAAATAGAAACTATTGCTAAAGCTGCCTCATCAGAAGGGAAGAGAAAAGGCTGCCTTATCTTCAGTGGACTACGTCACCCATCAAGCAAAATATTATCTCCTCTGGTAAAGGTAAAGGTAAAAGTTCCCCCTACACATGTGTGCTAGTCATGTCCAACTCTATGGCCAGTGCTCATGTACGCATTCAAGCCAAGGAGCCAGTCTTGTGCAAGTCCATGGCCACGTGGCTGGCATGGCTGCAAGGAAACACTCTTTTACCTTCCCGCTTTTTACGGCAGTACCTATTTATCTACAGTGGACCCTTGTATAACAATCAGTTTGTATAACATAAAATCTGTACAACATAAAAAATTCCGGAGATAGGGGAAATTTGCTTAACATGATCGCCTATGGGGAGAATCCATACAACATAAAAATGGGATTACTCCATTTTCAATGCATAATAAGAAATAGAAACCATTGCTAAAGCTGCCTCATCAGAAGCTGAGATAGCTATGATCGTATCTAGCCTACAGCAGGTGAGAAAGAATATGAAGAAGAACACAAAGAGTGCATGAAAAGAATTCCTGGATGAGGCCAAAGCAGCTTCTTTCCCAGAATAGGCACCTAGATGCCTATGGGAGACCTACAAGTGGTGGTGAGTTCTGGATTTAGCCCAACAATGTCCTGGGGACCTATTGGGGCCAGCTAGATGGCGTGGTGGCTCAGCAGGTGAGAGTACTGAAAACTGTCACCTGCAAAGTCAGCATTTCATTGGTTCGAATCCCAGGTGCCACGCAGCAGAGTGCGCTCCCACTGTTCACCCCAGCTCCTGCCAACCTAGCAGTTGGAAAGCATGTAAATGCAAGTAGATAAACAGGTTTTGCCGTAAAAAGCAGGAAGGTGAAACAGTGTTTCCTTGCAGCCATGCTGGCCACAGGGCCACGGACTTGCACAACACTGTCTCTTTGGCTTGAATGCGTGATGAGCACTGGCCATAGAGTTGGACATGACTAGCACACATGTGTGGGGGGAACTTTTACCTTTACCTTTAACAGAGGAGATAATATTTTGCTTGATGGGTGACGTAGTCCACTGAAGATAAGGCAGCCTTTTCTTTTCCCTGGTCCTGAATTTCCTACTGCTCATCTTCCCTAATCTCCCTGAGAGAGCAAAATGGAAGACAGCCTTCACCCAATCTATGTCTTCTGCTCCGTACATTGCTTTATCTATCTGGACCATGGCTGCCCTCAGTTATTTCCTTCTCAGCTAGAAAAAACTAAGAAGGACTTGACTGAGTATGCTTGTTAATGATCAGACGGCATGTTCGGAGTACATGTGTTTAACAGGCAGGCAGACAGACATGTCTGGGTGGAGAAAGCTTTGCTAGTCCCTCACCTTATCAGAATCTGCGGAGGGCAAAATCAATGTGTGCTAAAATAATCCAGGCTTTCAGTTCTATAGCCTATCCCCAGCGGTATTGTTGATTATATAGCATCAGTGTCACCTATTTTAGATAGAAGTGTTAGCAACCGTAATGCTGCTGTTGATGTTTCGAAATGATTCTAATCTCATTTCAATAATAGCTTCTGTCTCTTTTAGTGACATGCATACCATAACATTCAGGGCTAAATTGACAGCACTAATAACACATTATCTTCCTTGCTCCTCATTTTTTCCCAATCTCTCTCTCTCTCTCTCTCTCTCTCTCTCTCTTTCTCTCTCTTTCCCCCTCTCTCATTTTTTTTTCAAAAGAAAATTATTTGGACCGCTCTGCACTATTATTTTGATTTTTTTTACACTCCCATTTATTGCAAAAGTGAAGGGGTTTTCAAGTCATCTTCTTTAAAAGCATCAGATAATTGAATACCATGAGCTGCCATTGACCTACACAAGCATTTGTTCAAAGATTAGAATATATACACTTACTTAACCCTCACCCAAGCAGCTGGGACATTTTCGTAGCCCAGACTGACATGTTTTTTTAACAGAATGGACATAGTTCTAGACTTAAAAGGTAGGCATTTTATGACATTTCATTTGAAGGATTCTGAACCATGTCCCTACCCACTGACCATGTACATTTATTTAAAAAAAAAAAAACCAGGCGACACACAGCTTGTGTCAAAATTGTCTCAATAAAACAGTTACATTTTGCCAGTGGGGTGACTTTTCAAAATGTAATGCAAGGGAACAAAAGGAAGTCCCATGCCACTCTTAAAGTGTGCTTCTCCTATACCACCTTGTGGCATTTAAAACACTTTTGTGGTGGTTAACAATTTAATTACAGAAGCTACACATTGCCCCCCCTCCCCCTCCCTCCCATCCTCAGAAAGTTGGAAAGTCAGTTTACTGATCTTAGAAAGCTGGAAGGCCTTGAACTGGCTACAAGAGTTACCCTCACTCCTTCTGAGCTGTGTGGATGCACAGTGCTGGATCAGGACGGACAGCCAATCAAGAGTTGCTGTCCATTTGCTTCTGGTCGCAGATGAAACCCCATGCACATAGGGCGGGGTTCCTGTGCATGTGAGGAGGAGCCCTGCCCCACATGAGAGGGCATGTTGGCTGAAAGGTAAAGGTACAGGCTCCCCCCGCACACACATGCTATTTTTGTGTCCAACTCTAGGGGCGGTGCTCATCTCCATCTTCAAGCCAAAGAGCCAGTCTTGTGCAAGTCCATGGCCACGTGGCTGGCATGGCTGCAAGGAAACACTATTTTACTTTCCTGCTTTTTATGGCAGTACCTATTTATCTACTTGCATTTTACATGCTTTTGAACTGCTAGGTTGGCAGGAGCTGGGGTTAACAGCGGGAGCTCGCTCCACTGCGTGGCACCCAGCATTTGAACTGCCGAGGTGCCAACTTTGCAGCCAAAAGTTTCAGTACTTTAGCCCGCTGAGCCAACACACCCCATTTCTGGTTCTTTGCAACCGACCGTTTTCGGAGCCTTAGTCCACTGAGCCACCATGCCCCTTATGTTGGCTGGAAACTTTCCACCATTTTAAAACAAGAGAACACAATGGCATACCATGAAAGAAAGAAAGAAAAATCTACAAGTAATTAAATTGACTGGAAGCCATTTCTGGAAGAATACTGTTCTTGAGATGATATTCTTTAAGAAGTTGACCTGGACATCATCGATAATGGAACATACTGAGAGAACTTGCACCAGTGACTTGGCTGGGCCAGAAGATTCCCAGAGCATCGCTTTGGCAGTCATTCTGCCCGTCTCTCATCTTGCAACAACCTCACTTGATGAAACTGAGGTCCAGGGATTTTGTGTGTGGGATCACACCTTAATTGTGTCCTTGCACTCTATCACCTTTTGACTGTTGTGCCTCATCACTGACTAGTTTATCACCTTTTGACTGTTGTGCCTCATCACTGACTAGTTAGTTGTGGCCTTTCCCCTTGAACAGGTCGGTGGGGCTATGATAGAGGTAATTTGCATACAGAATGTGAGATACAGGAAGCTGGACTAGATGGGCCTTTGGCCTGATCCAGCATGGCTCTTCTTATGTTCTTATGTTATCTGTAAGGGATAGAAACCAGCAAACTGAATAATCAAGCATCTGGTGCAACTGTCAATATAGCCTTCAAGGCATTCATCCCTTTAACTATATAACCAAGGTCAGTAAAAGCATTCATTGTGTTGAGAAAGTAGATTTTTTGAAGGCCTGTCCAGTGAAATAGAATGGTAGTAGATTCAGGACAGACTTTTGAAAACATTCTTTTGTATCTGTGTGGTATGGCTCAACCAATCAGAAATCAAATTTTCACTTTTCTAAACTTTGAGATGTGACTCCTGGGTCCATAATGAAATGAATCTCAATGTACATTTTAGTATCAAATACATTTAAAAATGTATCTAGAAATGACATTTAGATTGCTAAAGAAATGTTCATAGCATGTAGAAAGATGTCTGTGAAGGTTCTCAGTCATCCAGGTGAGGCTATCTGGAATCTGAGTCATGGCAACTGGACTTCTTTCCTTGTGAGATCAAAACATTTCGCTACTCATCCAAGAAGCTTTGTCTGCCTGACTGAAAGATGTAGAAAGATGAACATCTGTGCCATTCAGTTTTGAAAAGAGTTAAAAGCCTTGCATATAATTGGTGTGAAACAGATGTATGAATAAATAAATACTAAATATAGATGGGCATGAAATGCTAAAATAGCACTTTGTTTTGTTTTTCATTTTGTTCCATTCTGTTTCATTTCATTTGAATTTTTTTTAAAAAAATATTCATTTTGTTTTTTATTTCATTTTGTTTTTTGTTTGTGTATTCTCTCTCTCTCTCTCTGTCTCTCTTTCTCTCTCTCTCTCTCTCTGTGTGTGTGTATGTGTGTGTTTGAGTGTGTGTGTAGTGATCGGGTGCAGGAAAAGGTGGGATTTGTAAACATTTTTTTTACCGCCCAAAGCGCTGATCAGGCTTGGGGCAGACAAAAAAAAGTTTAAAAATCACTCCTTTCCCCCCACCCAATTGGGTAGGGGGAAAGGCAGGATTTTAATTTAATTTAATTTAACTTTTTAATTTAATTTAATTTAATTTAATTTAATTTATTTGCTAGGCCCTAAGCACCAATCAGCTGTAGTGCGAGCCAGCTGAGAGAGCTTTTTTAAATAAGTGGTGGCTGTATTACAGCTGATTGGTGCTTTTTTTTTAAAAAAAATGGAAGGCCTCCCCGCTGCTTCAGAAGTTCTCTTCTCCGGGGCTGTTCAGTGGCAGTGGCTAGGCGTCCGGGAGGCCTCCCCAAAAGAAGGTAGGAGAAGACGCCATGGGGGGGGGGGGAGAAAAAATTAAACAGAATGAAATGAAAAATTTTGTTTCATTTTGTTCCATTTTCCTTTGAGTGAGCAGTTCGTTATTCATTTTGTTACATAATAAAATGAATACCGAATAACAAAATGAATTTAAAAAAATCCTTTCATACCCATCTCTAATACTAAAGTATCACCCAATAGAAACAGTCTGGTTTCTCCACCCCTAATTCTAAGACATTCCAGGAAAACTGTACTATTTCAAAGCTGCTAGACTCAAGTTCGAAATAGTTACTTTGATGGTCTTAAGATGAAGTTTAAATGGTTGCTTTGGCACTGTGGAAGAACTGGAGGTTGTGTGGCATCATAAATACAGATGGCATCTCTTTGCCTATTTTTTAAAACATAGGACTTTTCACTAACACATCTTCCATTCTTCTCCTGCAGGCCCAGGAGCAGCCCTGTGTCAATAGCACCTCCTACAGAGAAGGTAGACCCCATGCCAGTTAGACACAAACAATAATTAGCTCCAAAAACATCCATCTTCAGAGAGACACAGCAGAACTGGATGTAGCTTAAAGAAATGACCTGGGTTTTTGGCAACCAAAGGTGGGGGTCCTCTTTTGTAAATCTTGTCCCTTTCATCCAACTTGTGTCCTTCTCACCTTAACTCCTAGTAAGCAAGATGAAGCAGCTGAAAGCAATGGGCATTGCCCTCGTGTGTTAAACACCCGGGCTAAGTCAATGTCCCCTTGTTGGTGCCAGCACTTGCTGCCAATTCATTAGGAAGAACTGGCGTCAAGAGCGGCTTCTCTTAAACAGCCTTCTTGAAGGTCACCATGTATTTGCCATTATCTGAGCCACGTTGTCTCTAAGAAACCAATTACGCTGTGTCGTACTAAAGGTTTAAGAGCACTGGGAATGAATGCTTAATCTAAAATGAAATCCTTTTGTGTTGCGTCCATGGCCGATGCAAGGGCAAGGTGTAACTGAGAGTATACATCGGAGCTCCAAAAGAAAAGGCAGAAAACTCTGGAGTATCCCCCGTCCACTGGGGAAACTGACTAGACTGGAAGTAGTAGAGGAGCCTAGACAAGAAGACATCGGACTGTCCTCGTCACCTGGTAGTTGGCCTGATGACCAAAGGTGTTCCTACTGTACTTTTCTGTCTGGCCTTAAGCAGTGCTTATATTTGCCTGCATGCAAGGTGAGTGTCGAAGTGGATCAAGTTTCTTGCACCCAAAATCAGAGCAGAAGAAAGTTAATTTGGGCGATGATGACTCCCAGAAGCGACAGCCCACATGACCACTGTTAAATGTTTCAACAACTTTTTGCCCCTCTCTGAAATGCTCCACTTCTCAGCTCTCTGTGCATACATTTCCCATTGCTGTTCCATGGACATAACAGAACAGACCTTTACCAAAACTAGCAAACAGTGCTCTGCCATCTTGAAGGCAAACATACATACATACGTACATCTTTACTGGCATTAAAACAAAGAAAATAGAACACAGCCAAAACAGTGATGGTAAAGCATTGTCAAGTAAAACAATAGGTAAAAAGCCAAAAAGGGGATACCCTCTCATTTCTTATTAATAACAGCTACTAGAAAATCTGCAACTTGTAAGGTGACCCATTCGGAATTGTCATGAAGTAAAAAGCTTGTGTATTCCTCTGGGGGGCCAGGGAACACAGACATAATTGGATCTAAAAACTCTTTGCGTAACCTAGTATGGGCAGGGCAACGGCACAGTATATGAGGGACTGTGTCCGGTTCAAGATGGCAAAATTTACAAAGCCTCTGGGATGATGGTATACCCAAGTATCTTCCTGAGAGTACTGAGGAGGGGAAAATATTGAGTCTGGCCAACATGAAAGCACATCTCTTATTTGGATTAATTAGCTTGCGGAAATAACAGAGATCATGGCCAAAAACAGGGGATAAGTTAAAGAAACATGGAGAGCAGGTCCAATTTAGATTAGAGGAAAGTAATTCAGTTTCTTCTTCAAATAATTTTGCCTTAATGGTCAAGTAAGCTCTTTTAAAGTCAAAGTTGACAAAATAAACAAGAGTAAAGCCTAAGTTGTGGAGTTTGTTTACAAAGAGGGAATCCCAGGTGGAAGTAAAGGGATCCTTTAAAAGGTCGAAAAGTAAGGAACCAGGGGAGGAATTATAATGGAGGGCTAACCAGTATTTGATGGCCCGAGACCATGCCAGAGTGGAAGGTAAGTGAATGCCCAACTCAAGGATCATGGTTAAAAGTTTGATTGTGTTAGGAACACCTAGCATTTACCTTAAAAAGGAGGCAAGTACTAAGTCTACTTTTGTGGAAGCCGCCTTGATCCAAATTGGATACTGCATTCAGATGGAGTTTGGTTGAAGATATTGCCAAGTCTCTATGGAAATTCCATTTTAATCGGTGGTGGAAATTTATACCTAAATATTTGAATGTTTTAACTTGTTCGACTGGTCTGCTATCAATACTCCAGGATAACGGTTTCCATAGATGAGAAAAAACCAATATCTAATGATCTAATAATCAACTCCGAAAAAACCAATATAGGATATGAGATAGGAGATGCCGTAGCCCGATTTTGGAGATGGAAAGAAAGACTGAATCATCAGCATAAAGGAGAATTGGTAATGGGGAGTTACTCAAACAAGGGGAGTACTTATCACAATGAGATAGTTGAGAACGTAAATCGGCAAGGAAGAGATTGTATAGTTGGGGCGCTAGTATACAACCCTGACGGACACCTTTGGATATAGTAATCTTTTCAGAAAGGGAGCCCTTGCGGTTTATACGGACCCAACATGAATTGGAGGAGTGAAGATTCCTAATTAAGAAAAGCAGTCGAGAGTCAACTCCCCAAGAAGCAAGTTTATGCCCTAATAGGTTCCTATTCATAGAATCAAACGCACCTCTCAGATCGATGAAAGAGTTTCCCTTTAAAGTGAGAAGAATATTTTTCTGCGAGGAAAGACAGCAAAAGTGCATGGTCTAAAGTGGATGATCCTGGACGGAAATCAATTTGTTCGTTGCCGGGAAGGCACTTCGCCTCTGCCCAGGCTACTAAATGTTTGAGAAGGAATTTTGCATAGAGTTTACCTATAGTGGAAAGGAGACTAATAGTTGGACGGGGATGTAGGGTCATCCTTTTTGAAAATTGGTACTAAAATAGAAGATAACCATGATTCTGGGAAAATCCCAAAATGGTTGATCAGGGTAAATACATGTTTTGTCTTGGCTTTGCCCTTTGTTGGCATATAGAAGTGGTTCTCAACCTGTGGGTCCCCAGATGTTCCTCAACTGCAAGTCCCAGAAATCCCTTCCAGCACAGCGAGTGGTGGAGGCTTCTGGGAGTCCAGAAGTTGCAGTCCAGGAACATCTGGGGACCCACAAGTTGAGAACCACTGCTATATGGCGTATATCTCCCAATGCATTTGAAGAAGCAGGCTACACCCACCGAAGTTTGTGTCAAATAAAAGGTGCCACAAGCCTCTTGGTTATTGGCTCTTGGCTACCCCCTTGAAAATGACTCACCTGTAGCTCCTGCCCCCATGAAGCAGCACCATGGCTTACTGATTTCAGAGTACTAACAGCACTCTTGCACTGGGTTCATGTCCCCTTGGGTCCTCTTGGGTCTTTGCCATCCACCCCATTTTGGAACATTACCAGTGTTTCTCAACCTTGCCTCCCTAGGTGTTCTTGGACTACAACTCCCAGGAATCCTTGCCAGCACAGCTAGTGATGAAGACTTCTCTCTGTTTTTGTCCAGGAATATCTATGCACCCAAGGTTGGGAACCAATGAAAGAGACCAATAATGTCTCTTCTCAGTGAAGTGATCTTTCTCAACTTGTACTCTAGTTAGAAAAGCTAGGAAAGTTCACAATCGAAACACTTGATGGGTTCACAGCAAGAAAAGAGATTTTGGCTAAATATTAGGATGGATTTCTTGATAGTCTGTTGACCTTGGGAGATCTCAGAAGACAGCAGGCTCTCCTTCATTGGA
>JAHTLZ010000327.1:3081382-3091842 GCA_023846285.1 Phrynocephalus versicolor | reverse complement strand
GTGGTGCTTTGGTGTGTTTTTGGACCACGATTTCAAAATAAATATTGCGGTCGCCGACTCACCATTTTGGATCCCCCGCCTGCCCGCACCGCATGGCATGGCGAGTTTGGCGAGTTTGGCGACTTTGACGAGACGACGAGGATGCCCCAGAGCAGCCCTGGACAGGAGAGGGGGGGAGGCCGGGGACCCCCCCCCCCAGAAACCACCCCTCTGGTACATGCCCTCACTCAGGCAGGCATATTTTCACCTGCCTTTTTGGCCGGGAATCGGGTTTTTTTTTGTTAACTTTTTTCTGTGCCGCTTGCCATCGCGCGATCGCCGCAATGGCATGAACAACGACAAATCAGACTCAATTTTTCTTTTATCGCTTCGAGTTCGAGTTCTGGCAGAGTAATTGTCGTTACCGTTTCCGTTACGTAACGGAAATGAGGAATGGAAACGGAAACGAGAATTTCGCCAAGTCGTGCCCATGTCTACTATTGCTATATCACTTCGTTAATGCATTCAGCATTGCAACCACCTACCCCATTCTCTCCATCCGGCCTATGAAGCAGCCAGCAGAGTAGTAGATCAGTGTGTGTAGAACAGATGCAGAGCTGGCACGGAGCAGGTGCAGAGTGGGTGCACAGAGGACGCACCCGGACATAGAGGACAAGTCACCCAGAAGGACTATCACCTTCCACAAAAGAGATCAAAGCCTCCACAATTTTCAGTTTTTTCATCATTAACCAGCTGGGCCACCTCTCCATTGTCCCTCCTCCTCATGTGTCTGTGAAGATTCTCAGTCATCCAGGTGAGTTCATCTGGAAGTTGAGTCATGGCAACTGGACTTCTTTTCTTGAGAGATTGAAATGTTTCACTGCTCATCCAAACAGCTTGGACAAAGGCCTAGGGTGTGTGAAAATTCCAACTATTCAACCTTTCCCAACACCCATTAAGTATGATGTGAAATCAAGGTGAGCTATAAAATGGAGGACTCGCCACTAACTTTCCTCAGACTGACAAAGCTGTTTGGATGAGCTGTGAAACGTTTTTCAGTCTCTCAAGAAAAGAAGTCCATTTGCCATGACTCAACTTCCAGATCTCCTCCTCATGGTTTCTAGCCACACTTATGATGACACCAGGTGGCACCTCCTGAATACACAGTGTATCATTATTATCACTTACTTTAAAACAAATAAATAAAAGCATAACGTTTCAATACAGTGTGCTCCTAAAACAGAAAGCAAACAAGTCAGTTTCAACAGCTTGGATGCCAGAACTTGTTTAAATCACCAGAAATAAATCAGTTCCCACTCAATGTATATAACACAAACCTGATTTTTCAAATGTCTGAACAGAAATCAATCCAAATTGGCTGAGTGGTCACAGCCTGCCAGACCATGTCATCCTAAACATTGCAGCTAGTCTGATCCAAGAATTCAAGCTGAGATGGACCAATGGGGACAAGAAGTTTTAGACAGAAGAGTGATGACCTGAAACTATGCAGCCCGTTAGCTGCCTCTCTGTGATGAAGCTACCTAAAGCAAGGGGGAAAAAAACATTTATATGATCTCAAAAACATCATTTCAGGAAATGGGAAAATATCAAGAGAGGAATTGTTTTGACCTTGCGTTGTCAAAACAGTAGAAACATGTGTTGTTTGGGCTCAGTCCAATCTCTCCCTGTCTTTATTCTTTATTTCCCCCAACCCTTTTGACAAGGAAAATCTCCATTAGATGCCACAATCCTGGTATTAAAGCATGTTGCATTCAGCAGTGAAGGGATCCGCTTCATCTCTGCCAGAAACCTGCATCTTTGAGATGGCAAAAGGCAGGTTGCTGTCAGAGAAAATCAGCAACTCTTGCACTGAGAACGGCAAGAGCCCGCAAAGTCTGAAGGTGTGACACTTATCTTCTAAAGAGCTTTGAGTCTATCATTTCTTATGGCAGCTTCCTGAAATAGGTGACCTTAATAGATATACCTGCATACAAGCTCATTGTACCATGAAATTAAAATTTTAATCTGAATTGATGAACAAAAGCTCTGGAATCTTTCCCCCACTTCTGTTAAACTATTCTGTGTTTTACCATTGAAGATTTTAATAACTATTTCAGTTCCAGAAGAACATGGCACCATGTTGGCATTACTGCCCCATACAATGGCTGTCAGTGACAATAAAAATGGTTGTGTGCTTATGCTTGTGTGTGCATTTGTTTTGACTGATTATTTCCACAAGTATAAGAAGAATGGGATGACAGGGCAGATAAACAAGAAGAACAAGGATTTGGCAATAGGTTCATGTTACTCATGAAACTATTAAATTAGAATGCACCTTCCCCTATTTCAATTACTGTGTGTATGGTTTTATTGTTCCTGAATTTGTTTATTGTATTTGTATTGATGACCATTTGGTCCTTGTTGGAAGCCGCCCAGAGTTCCCATTGGGAAGATGGGCGGGATATAAACTCAATAAATAAATAAGTAAGTAAGTAAGTAACAAGGCTACAATCCTGTTGCTCAGCTCTACATGTATAAAATGAGGGTTGATGTCATCAAGGGTGGCAAACTGCTACTGATTGACAGCAAATCTCTGCCCATTAAAGACAGTTTTGAGGTGCATCTAACTCATACATACCATGGCACAGTCACTTCCCAAAGGAAGTCTTTAATCAGTGGCCATTCACCACTGCTGATGACATCATAACCATTACATATACAGGGCTGTGCAATAGGATTCTAGCCATTGTTTCTTACATTGGCAGACAGCGCTCGACGATGTAGCTGACTGGACACATGCAGCAGATGTGCAGCCATTGATTGCACTGGGGGAACATCATAGGATATAAGGACACAGGGATCTGCCTTCTACAGAGTCAGACCACAGATTCATCTGGCTCCCAATATTGTTAGCTTCATCCCCACACTTACTCTTTTCCCTAGCTGTTCTCCAGAGATGGCCCGGCACAGGTTTTCCCTGCTGATAACCTTCAAGCAGAGACTGAACCCAATCTTCTACATCAGTGGTTCTCAACCTGTGGGTCCCCAGATGTTCCTGGACTACAACTCCCAGAAGCACTCACTGTGCTGGAAGGAATTTCTGGGAGTTGCAGTCCAGGATCATCTGGGGACCCACAGGTTGAAAAACACTGCTCTGCATTTTGATCACACCAGTGAGCTACCTCTATCCTTGTTTACCATTTACTGCTTCTTCTTTCAAGGAGGAAAGCTCTGAAGAGCAGTCTACTTGCTAAAATATAAATGTTTTTTTAAAAACGGGCCCAGTTCTATTTATACGCAGGCAGTGACTTCTAAAAATATCAAGGGGACTGAGTTCCTGTCTAAATGTCTACAGAAATCTGGTACTTAAAACTCTTCTTTCATGCTATTCATGTTCAAGCACTTGTCTTAGTGAATCTGACTCATTCTGTCAACATAACACAAGGGATTCTTGCAATTGTGATGAGAGCTAGCCAAGAAATCGTATGGGAAGCAACCAAGATTTGCTCACTGTCTTTGGCTCTAAGATGTTTGCCTTCTTTGTAGGTACAAAGGCTGCAGGTGCAGGGCTGCTACAGAGGGCTGCCAAAGGAAAACTATCTGATGGGGTACCCCATCTAAGTCTTGGTGAAAGATGAAGAATCAGATGGAAGGTCAGATGCCTTGAATTCTCCCATAGTTCATGGCCATTTTGAGCAAGTGTGCCTGGCTGAAGGTCACTTAGTGTTTTCCAGGGCAGAGTGGGGATTTGAACCCACAAATCCTGATTCTGCCACTCTAGCCACTACACCATACTGGTCCACACAATGTGGTACACTCCACAAGTCTATGATTTTATCATGGAAGTTACAGAGAGTTTCAGCTATTAGACATTTTCCTATGTGGTCAATTCCAGTACATTTAGGGTATTTGTACACGACCCCTAAACTCCACCGCAAATGGCTGCCAGCTCTGGAGCTTACAATTGTTTCCCCACCAGCTCTGGAGTTTGCAGGAAATTAAGTCCGACCACACCACCTAAGCGCGTCCCAGCACACTTTTCTTGTACCTGCTCATGGAGGGTGAAAATCCCCAGGTCCAAATGTAATCTGGTGAGTGACGGACTCTCCTCGCTTCTGTTTTTTTTTTTTTTTTTGCCTCCCGCCCCTTTAAGAGAAGGAATCAGGTCGACGACGGGGCGGCTTCGGAGGTGAGCCTGCATTTCTCTCTCTCTTTTTTTCTCCCTCCCCTCACGCAGACAGGAGCAAGGAAGTGTGGAGGGGTGGGGATGCAGGAAGAGCAACGAACCCCCAAGATCTCTGGTCCGAATTTAAGTGGCCAGCGGATCTTAGGGGCCGTGTGAAAAGGCCCTTAGGGGCACTGAAACAAGCTTTATATATATCATTTTTTCAGGGTTTTAGGTGCTTCCCCATTTGCCCATTTCTCTTCCTGTTTCTCAAGTCATTTTGAAGCATACAGGTAGAATCAAATCAAGACAGAATGCGGCTGCTGATGAGGACTCTTGCTGACAATTGACGATTAATTCTTGAGCGCCAACGACTCACTTTCATCTTTATTCTTCCAAGGGAAAAATAATAATGAGGCAAGGATAGGGTGGGGGATAGCGAGAGAGGAGACAGAAGAACAGCATATGATGTAAAAGGTCTAGCACATTGCCTTTAAGATGATCACCCCCTTTGAAAGGAGGGCTGCAAACCCAGCTTGCTTTTCCATTTAAGCACAGGGAATCAGACTGTATTTCCCCTGGCCTGCAATAGGCTGGGATATTGATGGGTGAGATATTTCTCCTAATCTGCAAGGAATAAGAGATAACTCATTTCTGTTGAAGAAAATGGCTGCACTTGTAAAAATGAATTTTGTGTTAATGCACAAAACTATGATGGCCCCCGACTCATTGCATGTATCGTGTCACTCTGAACAATTAAGCTGTCCTTCTATGCTTGCTCATTAGGTATGCTTGACAAAGGACACACATTTTGGACAGACTGCTGCAGAGGCATTTTGTACAAATGTGCATTTGGGAAGCTTCCTTTTTCCTTTGCAACCTCACAGGGCTTGGAAACTTCTTCTTGAAGTGGTTGCTTATGTTAGAACAGCTCTACTGAAAAGTACCATACAAATAATTCAGTAAGCTTTCTTCACATCTGTGTGTTCAAAACAGGGGACATAGATGGATAGAAATGGATAGCAATTGACCTAGGGAGGTGGCACAGAGTTCCTGGATAATTCAAATGAAAGATTGATGATGGCTAACTGAGGGATGCCATACCAAAGCAAGGGATAGAAATGAGTTTTCCACAATTTGACAATGACAACAAAATCAGCCTTTATGCACCACTGGGGAATCAGTGCAAAATAAAATACGTCTGATTTTAAAAGATGTTTTGGAGGAATAAAGTGAACACAAAGCAATGTTAAAATGTGAATAGCTAAAGATTTATATAGCTGATAAATATATGTACAAATATGTTATCCATTAATGAGGGGAAAATGTGTAACAGGTAAATGGCATATAGAAAAGGGAAACATATTTAGAGAAAGTGCACTTGAAAAAATAGTGTGTTTTTCAGTCTAGGAGCAAAGTATCAATTTCTCGCATTTTGATACAAAACAAAGACTCTAACAATGTAAAGAGGATTTGGCATACTACAGTGGACCCTTGTATAACAAACAGTTTGTATAACATAAAATTTGTACAACATAAAATATTCCGGAGATAGGGGAAATTTGCTTAACAGAATCGCCTATGGGCCAAATCTGTACAACATAAAAATGGGATTACTCCATTTTCAATGCATTGCTATGGAAAATTTGTATAAAGGAAAAGTTGCTTAACATAATTTCATTTGGAACAAATTAATTCCTTTATACAAGGTACCACTGTATTATTTATTTGGTTTATATACCACCCACCTGGCAGAAAGCCACTCTGGGCGGTTTACAACATGAAACAAACTCATTACAAAATACAGATATAAAAATATAATATAAAGCAAAAATATTACAAATGAAAACAATTAAAACAACAACATTCATAAAAATCAAAGGTAAATAAGCTAAGCTAATGGCAGATGAGATTAGATTGCTAAATCAATAAGGCCATGTAACAGTTAATAACCAGGAAAAGCAGATTGAAATAACTAAGTCTTCAATCTTTTCTTGATGATCATCAATGAGGGGAGCAGGCAGATCTCCAAGGGGAGTTAGTTCCAGAGTCTAGGAGCCACCACCAAGAAGGCCCGGTTCCTTATTGTTGACTTGTAGGCCTCCCTTGGTGTCAGCACCCTCTGATGATCTCTTTGCGATGAACAAGTGACACAGGCAGAACTCTGGGGTAGGAGCTGCTCTGTGAGATAGGAAAGTCCCAAAACATTTAGGGCTTTATATGTCAACATTAAGACCCTGAAGTCAATGTGGTAACAGATCAGCAGCCAGTGCAGCGCAGCCAGAATCGGGGCAATAAGATGGAATCTTTTAGTACCCAATACTAGTCTGGTTGCAGTATTCTGCACCAGCTGGAGCCTCCAAATGAACTTCCAAGGCAGGCCCACGTAGAGAGCACTACCGTAGCCTAACCCTGAGACTACCAGTGCATAAACCAATGTAGTGAGAGCGCGAGGGTCCAGGAAGGCATGCAGCTGTGTAATCCAACTAAAGTGGTAATTTGGTGTATGGACCACTGATGCCACCTGGGCCTCCATAGAGAGTGCTGGATCCAGAATTATGCCAAGGTTGCACACCTCATCCTGCGTGGGAAGAGTCACCCCCCCCCCCAAAAAATGGAGGGAGTTTCCCAACCTGCCAAAACCAGGCGGCCCCACCTGGAGGACTTCCATCGTGCCCAATTTCAGCCTTAGTCTGTTTGCTGTCATCCACTCCAGAATGATTCCAAGGCAGCAAAATGGCATCCACTGCCGATGGGGAAAAGGAGATATAGAGCTGGGTGTCATCAGTGTAATGATGACACAAAACCTCATGCCTCCTAACAACCTTCCCCAATAGCCTCAAATAGATATTAAAGAGCATAGGGAAGATGATCGCCCCCTCAGGCACCCCACAATTGAGAGACCAAGGGGAGGAAGTCACCTCCCCCAGCTGCACTCTGGAGGACAGTCCCCCAAGAAGGAGCAGAACCACTGCAGAGCAGTGCCTCCAATCCCCAGCTCAGAAAGCCTCCCCAGGAGCTTACCATGGCTGATGGTATCAAAAACCGCTGAGAGGACCAACTAAGGAGGACCAACAAAGACAATTTGCCCCTGTCAGCCTCCCTCGACAGGTCATCATGAAGGGCAACCAATGATTATTCCGTACTATGTCGCAGCCTGATCCCCAACTGGAATGGATCAAGAGCACTAGTCTCATCCAGAATCCCCTGAAGCTGATCCACCACCACCCTTTTGACAACCTTGCTTATAAATAAAACATTGGTGACAAGCCTATAGCTGTTAATTTGGTCTGTCACCAAATTAGCTTTCTTCGGAATGGGCCTAATGAGTGTCTACTTGAGTGCAGGGGAACCCTGCCCTACTAGAAAGATCAATTAATTATTGTGGTGGCCCATTCAGTAGTCACCAGCCTGGCTGCTTTTATAAGCCAGGCCAGACAAGGGTCAAGGGAGGTGATGGTGGCCTGATAGCAATCAAGGGCCCTGTCCACTTCAGATGACATCATAGGTTGAAATTAGGGATAGGCACAAAAAATATAGTGTTTCACTTTGTTTTGTTTCCTTTCAGTCTTCATTTTGTTTCATTTCATTAATAAGATTTGTTTAAAGAATTTTTGGCACCAAACGAAATGATTCATAAGGCTATAAATAATGGGGAGCTTTCCTTCTTTTTATTTAGCAGGGATCCCACTGCCATAAATCAAATACCCTCCTTAAACCTTCTAATCAATTTGCTTTCAAACAAAGAACCCTCTGTAAACAAGTAGGAAACGAAGGGTTTCCTTCTCTGCTGCACAGAGAGATTGGAGAGATAAGCTCAACAGCTGATCAGTGCAGGGAGGAAGGAAAATATATTTAAAAACTCTCCACAGTAATACTTAATCAGGAAAGGAAAGCAATCACTTTAAACTTCAAATCAACTTCCAGATACACGGACAGCCAGCACAGAGATCTGGCTAGCTGCAGGCAGGCAGCTCAGGGATCTGGCTAGCTAAGCTGAGCTCCTGGCTAGCTGCAGGCCAGCAGATCAAGATCAGAGATAAATAACAGCAGAAGCATGGGAGGGGAGGAAGGAAAACAAAACAATCAGTTTAAAAATAAACCTCCTGTTCTCAAGACGGCTGAATCAAGAGGCTTCTCGCCACTAGGATGAATCATTTCATTTCCAAAACAAAAAATGGTTTTTCGTTTCGTTTCTTGATGACACACTGTTTGCTGTTTTGTTTCATTTTGTAACATTTCATAAGTTTATGAAATGACAAAACAGTGTGTCATTTTTCGTAAGGTGCCCATCCCTGGCTGAAACCATACCACAGTGAAAGCAAGATGGAGAAATTTTTACATTCCTAAGCAGAACATTTTACCATACATGGAGGGAGAAATGCAAGAAATTGTAAGTGGATTCAGAAAAGGAAGAGGCACTTGATATCATATTGCAAATATCCATTGTCTACAAAGGGATTTTAAAAGAGAAACAATCTGAGCTTTATGGATTACAGGACAGTAATATGTTTGTGTGAATGAAATGGTGTGGATCATTCTGAAAAGAAATGGATGTGCCACAACATTTGATTGTCCTGATGTGTCATCTATCATCAGGAAAATTATACTTTTAGAATTTGGAAAAAGAAAATGGCTTCCAGTTGGCAAAAGGGTCAGACAAAGGTGTATTTTATCAATCTGTTCCAACTGTATGGAGCAGATATTACATGAAAAGCTAACTCAAATGCTAATTTGAAAAGCTAATTCAAATGAATAAAGAATGAAAATTGGTGAAAGAAACAGCAGTATTTTATGCTGTACTGAGGGCACTGCATTCCTGGCAGAAAACAGCAATGGGTTTCTATAATCTCCCAAGGAAGATTAAAAAAGAAACTGTAAAATCCGGATTATAGCTAAGTATTAAGAAAACAAAAATAATGTTTACTTTTGTGGACTGAAGCCTCCTTCATCAGATGAGTTTGAGCCACAGTCTACATATACTGGTGACAAATAAAACCTGTTATATCTTAATGATCCCCCAAGAATCATTGGTCAGAAACCCATTGGGAGTATTATTTGTTCACCCAGATGTAGCTGTTTGAAGCTTGCACAAGGAAGCATTAGACCATTGATACAATGGGTTCTCCTTTTTTCTTGCTTGGGAGTGTGGGACATCTCAACACACACAAGTACACACAATGAACCAAGAGGGCTACCTACTGATCAAGGAGAGGGCAGAAGCTTCTAGATCAGGCATGTCTGAACTTCAGCCCTCCAGATGTTTTGGATCGCAACTCCCACAGTTCTTTGTCATTGGCAGTCGAAGCATAGAATTCTGGGAGTTGTGGTCCAAAACATCAGGAGGGCCGAAGTTTGGACATGCCTGTTCTAGATGGCCATGCAAATGTGAGAACAGGCCTCTTCCTTCTTTCCTGACCCCAGGATCCCATGGAAACGTGCTGGTGGGACTTTGCATACCACAAGCATTAAAAGGGATCTCAGCCTTCCACACATGTTCTACTTAAGGACTACCCCCATCTGTGTTCACAGTGATGGACAGGGAGGAGTCAGAGCTTTCATGACTGTATCTGCTGGAGTTAGGCTTTTTCAAGTGAATGGCTCTGTCACTCACTTATTCTTGTGCACTGGTACACCAGGCATGCACCTCCACAAAACTTTGCCCCCCTCCAAGCCAATCTCCAGAGCTCATCCCAGGAATGATTGGTTGGTATTGATCTTGCTGTGTGAAACCAATTAACAAGCCACCCAAAAGCTTACCAAATGCTTTGAGAGTGATGTCTAATGAAGGGCAATGATAACAAGCCTGGAAGGTCTCTCTTTAACTTGGGATAATGATGCAAACATGGGAAAGGTCAACAGTTATTAGCACATTCAGTTATGACCATTTTTATTTCTACCAACTTGCTGTTTTTTTTAATATGTCTTGGCTCCAGGGTGAATATACGCCATTGTCTTCATAACCTTATTTGTTGATTCAAAGCAGTCTCTTCTGTCTTTCTTTAGAAAATGAGGACCAGGCTTTCAAACCATTTACTATTTCAGAGAAAGGTGCAAAAGTATTGCCCTATAAATGTGAAATCTGTGTTGAGGGGGGAAAATGTAATATAGCTCATGAATTGGAAACATATGAAAGAGTTTGGAGGTCCTTTTTAAAAATTATTGCTTTTATGAATGTATTTATTTATTATACTAACAGCCTGCTCCATAAATGATTTTTTTTTGACAAATGAACACTATTGCCACATTTTATTTTCATTTGAAAGTCCAAAATCTATGGATGCTCTGAATTTGTCCCATTAATGTATGCAAGTGT